>CM027865.1:24029034-25229034 GCA_016097605.1 Eucalyptus guilfoylei | reverse complement strand
TAGATTTAAAGTTATTTCTTCCCTTTTTTTCTTTGTTTTCTTTTGTTTCAATTTTTACTAGAGATGAAACTATCCCTGCTCCACTCAAACAATATTTGTTAAGATTAAATGCAGGGCCCACTCTTGATTTGATATTTAGTCTTAACTTCTTTTATTCTTTTCCAATGTGTTAATGAGTAAGTATTTTTCTTCTCTTTTCTTTTTTTTTTTTTTTGGTACAATGAAACTATTTTTCAAATATAATCTAAGTGTGAAATGAACCATATATCGTTATTACTATGCATTTCGTTTAATTATAACATTAATATGAGCCGATTACGTCATAGTTTGAGTAATTTAATTGCTTAGCTTTAAATTTTATTCAGTGAATGCAGTAGTCCAATAACCATTATCTTTCATGCCATCATAGTACAATTTTATAAAAGATACTACAAAAAAATTTTAAAAAATGACAAAGTTAAGCACATAAAAAATTATAAATGTCCATCATTATCATACAAATGCAAAAGAAAATGTTACCTAAACATTATTACATAGAATACTGTCTTTGCCTTGAATACATGTATTATTAGCTGTTGATAAGAAATTAATAAAAGAAAGTTATTACGACCCATTCAAACCATTTGCAAGCACATTTTTTATTGTCAAATGTAAATGCATTCGATTTTTCATAAAACCACCAATGAAAAGAAAGTTATTCTCAAAGTACAAATGTATTGCAATAATAAGTTGCATATGCAACTTAATAGAAGATATTGTCTATTCGGCTGCTTAGCTCCTCTCGAAAAGACTGCTTTCTTGGAAAAAATATTATACTTGAATCAAACAATAAAAGTTTTCAATTACATTAATAAGAGAGTAATTATTTACGTAAATAAATATGTACCAAGGAATAATTTCGAATGTCATAGTGTGAGAAGCTCCAACCTTAGCCTATGTCTTTCAAGTTGAATTGTTACATACTTGAGTCCTATGTGCCTATTATATTTCACTATCATGAATTCCAATGATCTTTGAGTGTGAATTTGATTCAAGATCTTTGCCTTTTGATTTACATGTTCGACAATTATGACCATAAACCTTATAAGTATCACATCTCTTCCCTCTTCAAGAATCTCAAATGTAGAAGGATCAGATCGTGTAGAAGTTGCTTCCACTTTAGTTTTTGAACTAGAAGGACAACCCTTATGAGATGTAGCTAAAGTCTCATAAAATTAATGAATTTTAAGTAAATTTGTTTGAGTTATTTTGAGAACTGTATATAAAAATTTTGAAATTTGATAATGATAAATATTTTGGAAAAAATCAAAATACAAAAGAAGTTTGAGCTGAAGTCCCAACGAGCTCGAACCAGATTGGCAATCTTTATCGGCCTAATTTTCTTCTTTTGGGCTTGGCTAACGGACTAAGCCCTAAAAAGCCAACCTCGATCTGTTCGAACTAGGGGTGAGCATGGTCCGGGTTGGTCCGGGCCACCCCCTAACCCTAGGACCAACCCGTACAGTGTCGGTCCTCAATTTTTAGGACCGAGGACCGACCCTATTGAGCCTGGGACCAAGGACCGGACCGACCCAATGGGTTCGGTCCGGTTCCAGGGTCAACCCGGGACCGATCGATAATTTTTTTCATCTTGTTTTTTATACTCCCTAAAAAGCAAACCTACAAATTCAAATTACACATCCATCGACAATGCGGCATGTGCAACCAAACTATAAATACCAATACATATTCAGCAAATATAAGATGACACAATAATGGAAATTTCATACCTACTAACCGCTCATCGAGATATGGGACAAGATGGAAAATTCTTGTAATCATCTATCTTTAATATTCATAACACCATATGCAAAATTGAAGAACAAAGAAGACGAGAATGGAAGAGAACGTACTTTGGGGAAGGAAGCGTGAGGAGATTTACGGCGTAAACCTCACGCCGTTTTGGATGTCGCGAGTCCGTGACTATGAGGACTCCTTGGTCCTCACGGTGAAGAACATACGGTTTGTGGAGGAGGATGCTTGTGAAGACCTTGACGGCGTAAACTTCACGCCTTTGGGATGCCGTCGTCCATGACCGTGAGCCGAGGAGTCAACGGCTTTAACATCATTTTACTTAGGTTTTTATTTTTTTTAACAAACATTTTACTTAGGTTTGAATATATAAAAGAATTATAAATAATATAATATAATATACGGGGTTGGTCGGGTTGGCCGACCAACCCAAAACTTCTAGGACCGGCGACCAACCCGCATGATGTTGGTCCCAGAATTTCGAGGACAAGGACCGACCAGCCCGTCCGGGAACCGGACCAGACCGCAGGTTGGGCCGGTCAGGGCTTGGATCCGGGTCGACCTAGACCATTGCTCACCCCTAGTTCGAACTAGGTCAAAAGTATACTTCTATGCTTGGTCTTTTCGGCCCATTTGTACCAACCTTAACATTCACTTCAGAGTGGGAGATAACGTAATTTGGATATGGAATCAGCTATTACCAGACATAAGCTTTGGTCATGTTGTTAATGTTCGTGTACTTTTGCTTTTTAGTTGTGAAATACCTGATAGCAGCCGACCCCACTAGAAAGAAACCCCAGCTTCCTCCCCCCCATATATAAGCACATCTAGTCGCCAAACCTCACACGCAGCCGCCGAGGGCTCTTGCAATCCACTCCATCTCAGTCTTCAGTCTTCATCTCCTCTCGACAGGTGAGCATGATCTAGCAATCGTAATTTTTTGTTTCTTTGACTATTCCACTGCAATTCTCGGTGATAAAACCTGATTTTTTTGGGATGGTTGGTGAGGTTCTAATCTGTTCTGCTAGTTTCTGTTTCTAGGAATCACTCGCTCGATTGCGCTTTGAACTTCGATTTGTCTGTAGCCGTCCTATGTAGATTTTTACGATGAAACTTTTGTTGTTTTAGTAGATGTTGTGCTGTCGGAGGTTTTATGAGATCTATAACTTAGATTCTCATGGGCTATTCGTGCTTATGGATGTCCTTTTAGTTCAGCCTGGTCTGGTTTTGGATCTAGTTTGGGCGAAGTTTCATGTTCCTAAATTGAGAGTGTTCGAATCGCTGCTATAAAAGATCTGATCATGTCGTTCTCCTAATGGCGATAAACTGGAATCACTTTAGCATTTAGGATTTCGATGCTCAATTTCTGTACTTGGCCAATATTGGACATGTTATAGAAATTTTAAGAGCTATTTTTTTTTTCTTTCCTTAATGCTCTAATCTGACAACTAATTGCAACTAAGATATGGTAATAGCTATAATGGCTGTTCTGTTCTCGCTTTGTTTGCTTTTTTTTTTCTTTTTGTTTATGCTGTAATGATCCCATGATAATGCTATGCAATGCGACTCAAACAAAAGAGAAACGAAGCGTATGAAGGTACTTCACGCGCTTAATTACATTTAGATGACCCAATGGAGAGTGTTTGCATTTTTGTATGATCCAATTCTTAATCAATTGTGTCCTGTCAGCATTATATAACCCTAAGACAAGCATAGAGATCTTAGAATTTTTTGGGACTTACAGCGATTATCCATCTGTAAACTCTAAGCTAAATAATGCTAATCCATTAGATATGCAGTCTCGCTTACCCAGAAGGAAAGAGGCATTAACCCCTTATCCATGCTTATGCAGATTGAGATGGTACCTGTGGAAAATTGTGGTGGAGGATAGCCAACAATATGATGCAAGGGCTAGCAATTTTTGTTGGATATGAAGTCTCAGGATGAAGTACAGGAAGAAGGTCTCATGATTGTATTATAGGCGATGGGAGGTATGGGATGACAGCTTTAACTAAAATCTTTTACAATTCTATTTTTGGAAACTCTGAAGGTTCCATTTTTCTCAATTTCATTCGTTTGCAAGAAAAATTGCCATCCACTCAACCGTATCGTTACCCATTGACTCCAGTCATGCACTTGTTGGGTACCAACTCAATCAAGTCTTGCACCTGTAGGTCCCATTCTCATCCCTTATCAAGATCTCCGAATGAGATCATCTACTCCACTAGCCACTTCAAGATCACAACTGTCGACAACACTTATTTTCTACTCCACCTGTTGAAAAAACAAGCAATGTGGAGAATAATCTCCTTCTCATCATAATTCAACAATCATGGCTTATTCTCATCATAATCCAATCATGGTTTGGTCAGAGCTTATGTTGAATTTATTCGGCTCACTCTCCCAATTTACGTTCTCTACTAGCACAGAAGGGAGAACTCAACATCTCTGGTGCTAAAGAAAGGCGTTCAGTATATTGCAGAGCTCTGTCAAAAAGAGCTCTCCTTATTTTTACGTTTCTGTTCCAGGAGCATTCTTCTTAAAAAATCCACGAGCCTCAAGATCCTCTAGAGTTGTGACTTTTTTGTTGCTGTAATGATGATCAACTTCCCTTATGAAAGCTCCAGCTAAAGCATCTATTTTATCCACACCATCAAGAATAAGGAGAACTCTTTTGCAACAAATTCTCCCTTCCGTGTAGCTAATTCCTTCAGCAACACTAGTCATGGTTGTTTCTTTTGTCATTAATATCCGAGATAGTAATTTTTCCTGCAAACGAACAAAGTTTTAGGAATCTCTCAAAGTTCCTTTGATGCCATCAAGAAAATGGGAACCTTTAAAATTTCTAAAAATAGAGTTGTAAAGGGTTTTAGCTAAAGTTGTCTTCCCTATACCTCCCATCGCCTCTGATCCAATGGTGAGACATTTCATATTCAGCATTGATTTCAGCTTCCCAATTCTCTCTATTTAGATGTATATTGGGCAGAAGAAGCATGCTTCCCTGGTGATGAAAGCTATTGCAATTCTAGACGGGACTTTCCAAATAATTCACAGTCCATCTACCTTCACCTCTTCCTCCTCTTCATTAAGTTTGCCTTTTGAGGTATGCTACTAACCACATTACAACTTCAGGTTGATTTTATACTCTCTTTCTTAGATTTAGTTAATACTCAGTTGTGATTCTGTTCTTAAAAGGAGGGAAAAGATGCGATGACTCTCTTTGGACCCAAATTCAGGACAGTCAGACGTTTCTTCCTGTATTCTAGCAGTGTAACTTTCTTGTATCGTTTCCGCCTTTTCTAGGAGACTAGCATAAATTAGATTCATAGTCTGCAAATTTAAAAATGAGTGAGTGCCCTTGAAATCAAGGTTACATGCATCTTCTAAGTGAGAAAGTTGGCCTAAGTAGGTGAAGCATAGACTCGTGAAAAAAACTAATCAATCCCATGAATCAAGTGAAAAGTCACCTGAAATTCGAGTATTGTAGTTTTGGTATTACGTTACCTTAAGTTTCCCTTGTGTTTGCTTTTGGTTACTCACTTTGTTCTTGAAGATTCATATGAACGCAATGTCTAGTCTACATGTTGTCCGTATCAGTATGCTAAACCAGTGATGACATGGTACTAGGCAGGTAGTTGTAATCCAGTAGATTATGTCAATCACATTTAAACTAAACAGTGAGATTCACACTCGCTTCCACCAGAAAAAAAACAAGTTTTCCTGCAATTTATGTGTTGTAACTGGTTTTGCTCAACACAAGGGTGAGCCTATGGTCCTTGAGAGACATCGTGCGTCCCGGAGAACAATGAACTTTGATTTTATCGCACAGTATTCATTACATTTTAATCCAACGGTAAAAGTTTGTAAAGGCGTAGTGTATCTTGGGACCATAGAATTACACCCATAATAGATTTTTGTAATCAGATTACTGAACTTTGATTTTATCGCACAGTATTAATAAGTATTAATTTCTTGATACTTCATTTTGACTGCAATCTAGCCAATATTACGAGGAAATGCAAATGTTGCCGACGTGTGGCAATGGTGTGGCATCTGGACGATTGGTCAAGTGTTCATGGCATCCATCACTTCATCATTTTGCCGGATTATTAGTTGAATTTCTGTCAAAGTGCATCAGTTACAAAGAAATTATTCAAGTTCAGGGACTTGATTGCAAAATCCACTAAAGTTCCTTATGCTTATGAGTAGAATTGCCTTTGACTGTCACGTCTCCCTCCCTCCCTCCCCTTGTGTGGTTGTTCTCCTGTTTGAAAGTGTGACCGTTAGGTGTATCCACCCGACTGAATAGACAAAAAAGATTACACCAACTCTTTTACTAATGTCGCGCATATGAGATAAAAAGAGAGAATATGACAGTCAATCTGGAATTATCCCAACAAGAGGGAAGACAAAGCAGGAATCAGCGTGAGATGCCTATTGGCTGCTTCCGGCAAGATCAGCCGATAGCGCTCAATATCTGTAGTGGAAATAAGCAATGAGAACGAAGTAGTCTTCTTCTCTTATACCATGTTTGGCATTCTGTTGGCTTTCTCTTCTGTAGCAAAAAGTCAACATTGTCTGTTCGTCTACTTGTCCAGTGCACAAGACAAAGAACAAGAGACTTATGTCTTACTTTTGCAAAGTACTGCCTTTGTCACATTGTAAGGTGTTACGATTGTTTTTGGACGTTACCAAACCTTTTCATAAACAAAGTGCGAAAGGGTTGTAAGAGAAGAGGTTGTACTGTACATTGTTGTGCCAAAGAATTTTCATCTGGTTGTGGCCAATTCATGGGATTGTTCCTCCATAGATCTGCGCAAGAAGAGGGATGTTAATGGACCATAGGTTTGTTCTGAAGAAGAAAAACATGACTGCCTTGCTGGGCCCATAACATTACTAAATCGGATCCGAAACTCGTATTTGGAAACGATCCACGAGCAGACATGGCCCATGCCTAACAGTGCGCATGGAAAGCCTCGTGCACCAATATCATCACATGGTCTATATATCCTTGTGTGTTGTGGATAGTTGATGAACATGTACGTCCAAATTTGAATGGAAAGCCTTCAATGTTCCTTTCCCCTACAAGGAATCAGTTCACAGTGTGCCATGAGAAAATAAGCTTATTTTATTCCGTTATTTCACGTGTTGCAGTGGACACTTCCAATCTTTTCAATCTCATCACATTGGCCATCTCTAAGATCAATCGACTTTGTTGTTAAAAAGTTGGCATATATCCACTAATGCAATGAAGTAGTTCTCTTATTATTACTTGGCATTCAAAACCATTGCATCTAAGCCCTCATCAGTGGCACAAAATCGGCACATTAACGTAACACGTTATTTGGAATTCTCAATGTTGGAATTTCTCTTGTGCCGTGACCCTCCCAAAGGGACATGCTAGGAAATGACGAGTTCTAATGTCAAGTTAGGGACCAACGGTTCTTAACCGACGTGAGTTATCTCAAACCTTTGCTTCATGCGGTATTAGAAAACTATAACAGGAATAAATCTATCTATGAATTTCAATTAAACCAAGAGCAGTCACTAGCCCAACAAAGGAGGAAAATTACCAAAATAGTTATAAACTTTTTTTTTTACTAATTTAGTCTTAAACGTTTTGCAATTACGTCAATTCAATCCATTTAATCAAATTTGGCCGACTAGTACTAACATGAATGTCGGCCGTCTAGTCGACGCTAACGTGTCATAAACCAAAACTACCTCGCCCATCAAGGGCGAGGCCAACTGAGAGAGAGAGAGAGAGAGAGAGAGAGAGAGAGAGAGATTAAATGAATAAACCGAAAAATTAATACGTGGGCGTCGGCCGAGAGAGAGAAAGAGAGAGAGAGAGAGAGAGCGAGATTAAATGAATAAATCGAAAAATTAATACGTGGGCGTCGGTCGATGCCAATCAACGTCCACGTCAGTACTAGCTGGCTAAATTTGGCCGGATGGACCGAATTATCATAATTGCAAAAGTTTTATGATTGAATTAGAAAAATTGCAATAAGTTCAAAAGTATTTTAGTAATTTTCCCCTGACTAAAGTAGTTAAAAACCAAATGAGATACGAGACCATATCTCACTTCGTACATAGCTAGAGAATTTAGATTCAGGGATTTAATTGCACTAATTGTCAAATTATTGCCCTTTCGGCACCCTAATTTGAATCATTTGTTAATTAAACCATTTATTAACCTAGACTACTAAATGATGTTCATTGATGAGTGCACAATCCAGGAAAAGTAGAAAATCACAAGCAGTATGATAAAAGTAAAGTGTAATAAAGTAAACTCGATAAAGCTTCAAGCATAGAATACGCATGGCTTTATTATCAAATCCTAAGATAGCAACCCACATGTGTTGACATTGAGTCCGATTTTTTCTCCTAGAGGTCAATCTAACTAAGCCTAAGTTATATCAAAGGTAAACACTAAAATCCTTAACAAATAAGCATACTGATTAAATGAAAGTAAGCTAAATCAAGCGCTAAAATCATACAAACGAATCATGACCTACATCAAAGCCATTTTTAAAATTTTTTATTTAAAAAAAATCATATTTATGTTCTCGAAAAAAGGGACTCGGGCTAGGCCCTGAAGCCCAAAATATGTTCTGAAGAAGAAAAACATATGACTGCTTAGCTTGGCCATAACATCACTAAATCGCGTCGGAAACTCAGATTTGAAAACGATCCATGCTCGGACATGGCCCGTGCCTAAAAATGTTTATGGAAAGCCTTGTGCATCGATATCATAACATGGGCTTTATATCCCTTTGCGTTGTGGATGGTTAATGAACATGTTTGTTCAAATCCGAATGGAAAGCATTCATCGTTCCTTTCTCCTACAAGGATCACTTAACCATTTACAGTGTGCCATGTGGTAACTGAGCTTATTGTATTCAAATTTTTTCGCATGTTGCAGTGGACACTCACAATCTTTTCAATCCTGTTGTATCGGTAATCTTTATGTTCGATCGACTTTGCTATAAAAAGTTAGCATATATCAACTTATGCGATGTAGTTCTCTTGTTATGATGACTTGGTTGGCATTATAATTGTTACGTTTAAGCCCTCGTCCGCGGCGCAAACTTAGCTACAAAATACCTTTTGACATTTTTCCGGAATTGGTGTATTGGACTCTGTATGTCTGACGACTTGGCCCAATGACCACTTTATAAAGTATCAATAATAAGAAAAATAAGTTAAATTAAGGAGGCAATCTTACTTTAGGAGGATCCCGCTGTCATTTATTAAGCGCTCCGTACAAAGCACAATGAAGCTGCTTGCCTTGCTTTTTCAAAGCAGGAGAAGATGATGGGCTCTGCTGTGGACCAAAGAACACTCCACTCCTCTCATAATCATGATGATACTGCGTCTTCTTTTTCGTTCCAAAGTCTATTTGGTTTTCAGTCAATGCTATTAAACCAGAGAACATAAGAATCTGCACTCAATTGGTGGAAAGAGACATCCAAAGAATCCAAGGACGCTTCTTTCGGGATCCGAAGCTCGATTATATGATTGTCTCGATGGTATCTTTGTAATTTGCACTCTATTTTGATTCTTTATAGGGTTAATACTACAAAAAAATTCAAAATTATATTCACCATACACAAATACTCCAATTTTTATTTTTTTTGGTAAAGAAAATACTCCAAATTTTTTTGCATTGCAAAAAATCATAAACTTGCCCATTACAATACAAATACCCCAACTTTGTGTCATTAAAAACACACAAATTTGTATCAATTTGACAATTATACCATGCATTGAACTAAAATAGATGGTATATATATAACAAATATAAGTGTGGACTTTTTCATGACATAAAAAAAATGGAGATATCTATACCATAGTGGACAAGTTTAAGATTCTTAGTTGACACAAAAAAAAACTAGAGTATTTGTATCATGGCAGTCACAATTTGCAATTTTTTGTTTTCTAGATACAGGAAATGACAAGGAGCTTTTGTATGCCATTGAATGTTCATGTTTATAAAGGTACTACGCTCCAAATCCCAGGCTTTTAGTACCTTGAAACTTAGTGGGATAGTTTCAAGATAGCCGCAAGGTGCTACGCTCCAAATCCCAGGCTTTTAGTTCCTTGAAACTTAGTGGGATAGTTTCAAGATAGCCGGAAGTTGCTTCACTTCATTGAGTGCTTCAATATTCTATTTTAATTTAAACGATCGGTCGTGTCCCGGTCAGCTTTCGTGCATTTGTATGAGCACGCTCTCCCTCATAGACCTGATATATTTAGGATTTTATTTATGAAACACTTCTAACGCGACTCAAAGCTACAATTATGAGGAAAGTAGCAGATTCTCTTACCATTTAAACCAACATCTTGTTCGTGCAAATCGATCTTAATTCAAGAGACTATTCCATTCTTGTTTAAATATCATAATTTGCCTGTAAAATAAGGCTGCCTTCATCCAACGCTTTGTCCCTTACCATGTGAAAAAATTCGATTCATGTTCTTCACCGAATAACCCACGAAAGCGCTATGAATCACCATCCTCTATCGACCCTCTTTCTGAATTGGGTCGGTCCCTCATTGATCATCACTATACTCTATCGACCAATGGGGCCGACGGCCGATGAATTTGAATAATGGATCTACCAACCCCAATGTGATCTTCCGGGAATGTCGAAATGGAGATGGAAATGAAAAGGGCGACGGCGGTGGTGCAAATTGCTCCCCCTTTCGGCGTGAACGAGAAAACCCCACAAAAGAAAAGTGCCGAGTGTTTTCCGGTCCACACTCTCCCCTTTTTGCTTAATCGGAGGATAAACAAAACTCCGCAGGAATCATTGCGGATCGCTCGAAAACCATCATGACCTCCTTATTCATTACGAAATCGCATGCCTCCCACGAAAAACATCGGCAAGTCCGAAGCACGCCCCCTTCTCTAATCAAGATGACAATTTATGGCACAAGGGGACACTAACCTGCTTGAGGATCATCAATCGTTAATTGCATTCGTATCGAGTTTAATTGGGATCTCGACCGATTGGTGGATTTTAACTGGGGTAGCTGCGTGATGGGCAGCTGCTGTGCTAACGGTCTCTTTTATCTTTTAATATAAGGGAGACCACAAATTCGCTTCACAAGTCCATGGCAACCGGTCGGACTCGTGGAGGAATTTGGATAAGTTTGTTTCATAAACAATGTACTATTTAAATAAAATTTCCTAAAAATGATTCATTGTTTCGCTTATAAAAATGTGTTAAACAGAAAATAATTCATTGTCCAAGAAGATGTTTAAACATAAATTACTGTCGATAATAAAACAATTTTCATTTATAATTACTTCATGTGATACAAGTGATCATCTTTAGAAAAATATTATATAAGTTATTTATTTTTCGTGAAACAAACGGAGCCTAAATGGATATTCTATCAAATTTGCTTACCTTGATTAATCAACTACTTGAGGAATTCAATTAAATTTATTTCTTATGGCTAAAAGCGATGACTTAGCTATGTAAATTGAGTTATTGTTTGATTAAAATTGGATGCATATAAAAAGAATATTTTCGTTTTTTGCTAAACTTTTAAGGGATTAAACAAAGTCAAAATGTATGCATTGCAAAATTTAAATTCAACAAAATGTAAAAGTCAATTCAAGTAACTCCCAAAATCTTGTTGCTAGTTTTATTGTACCTTAGCGAAGGTTTGCTACCAGGTACAAGAGACAAGAGTTGTAAATTTTTCGCTAAAAGTTTATCAACAATGTAATATCTTATTGACGTCTGTGACGGTGAAATCTGCATCTTTTAATTATTATTTCATCCATAACTTTTTGTTTAACTAGATATATTCATTTCTTTTACAATAATTTTTGTTGAATTGTGATAAATTAAGCTTCTTGTGATAGTTGAATGTGAATATACATAGAGCTTACTTTCGTCAATAAAATAGATTTAGTAAAACTTTCGTCACTTAAGACCCAATAAAGACATCGCACTACCTTATTAAGATGAAGTTGAAAGGTCGTTGCCAAGTTTTGATAACCAGAAATTCAAACACCAACTCCAATAAAAAGTGATAACATCGAAAGTGAATTCAGAATATATTAAAAAATCAGTTTTTAAGGTGTATTTGTTTCATACATTCACGATAATTTTTTTAATCATGATTAAAAAAATTGTTAGCCTTCACTTGTTTGATGTTTCATAAAAAGTGATTTCCTTCATGTAAAAAATGAATTCTTTTTCTTCAATTTAGACTTGTTGATTCAATATACGAAAAGCTCTTTTCTTAAATCAATTAATTTTTCATCATTTAAATATCTAAAAGTCAATCAAAAACGATTTTTCTTCAAATAAAGGGATTTTTAAAATTTCTCCATCTTACATGTTGGCATATGCGGTGGAAAAGGGGCCGTCAGTGTAACAGTAATGTCACGCTCTCTTTTCCGTACATGACAAATAAGAGCGTGGTGTTAATGCAGGGATTACACTCATCCGTGCTATTTAGCACCGTTAAATCTCAATCACGTCTTGCTAGGTTTAATGATGCGATCTGGTCTTTTGTCGGCGCATGATGCATATGGCCATGGGTTTTACATGGGGTAACGTGAAAAGGCTTTGCTAGAGAAGAGAGAATATGACATTAGTGGCAGCGGGAGCGTCACGCGCCGTGGGGTGCACGTGGTGTTGTCGGAAGAAATCTGACATTGTACGCTCTGCTCGTCCCGGACAAGCTCACCGCCACGCGAGGATCGACGCCGTGGCATCGATCCTGTCTCACGCGCTTGCTTATTGAGAAGCAAAAGGACTTCATCAAAATTAAAAGAAAAGTATATCCTGTTTGATTCTCTATCTCCAGTATAAACTCAAACCCAACGAAAATGACCTAACTCCTTTATTACAAAAAAAGAAAAAAAGAACCCAGTTTAGGTCCAGCCAAGCTCTATCCCAAAATAAATTTTCAATTTTCGTTCTCGTCTCAAATTTGACATACACTAAAAGATCATCATTAAATTTTCAAAATTATCAATATTTAGTTAGAGGCTTATTATTAGAATATGTGCTTTCATCAACACTCTTTCATATGAATCAACGATAGATTTTTATTTTGATAATTTCAAAGAAAATAGTGAATTTTTCAAAGCGTGGGTCAATTTAGGATTAGAATGAAAGTTTGAGATTTTTTTAAATAAAAATTTCAAAATGGAAAATATGATTTAAAGTTGATTTGTGTTTTGGGGAATTGGCGCTCACGAAAATGGCGGTGGAATCGTGGAACGGTCAAAGCGGAGAAGAAAGAGAGCGAAACCCTGACAGACAAAAGCAGCTCGTCGAACGTTGGGGTGGCTGTACAATGCCGATGCAAAACCCAGGACGCGCTCCGACACCACGCGTTCGCGACGGCGGAATGGACCGCAAAAACCGGAGCCTAGAGTGGGCCCCGCTCTTGCTGGAATTATTTTTATACACAGTCAATTTGACCAAAATCTGACCCCAAAAACAAAAAATGATCTGCACGTTCAACGGAAAAAAATAAAATTGACCTGCACGGTGTCTTAAGTGCATGTCGATTTGACCTCCGTTGATAAGCATTGAATTTGACCATAAAAGAATCTACCATCAAGCCTGGCTGTGATAGAAGATCCATATTAAAAACTGCCTGGAATTCTTAAATAATTAATAATACGAAAAATTATAAAATTATAATAATTATTTTATTTTAAATTAATTTTTTAATCACTAACTCATCAAATTAGTATATTTGCAACATATTTATCTTCCGTTAATTTTCGTTAAATTTTACCTTCCTTTTTACCTTTCGTTTACCACAAGCATATCAATTTTTGGTTTTCCATGATATTAATCGAATTTAACGAAAATTAATAAAGGTAAATTTGTCACAAATATATAAATTTGAATTTTTTGTGATAAAAAACTTAGCTTGAAACAAATTTATTATAAATATACCAGTTTGAAGTTTTTGTTGTCAAGAAATTAGTTCATGGCAAAATTGTCATAAGTGTACTAACTTGGAGTTTTTCATTATATTAACTAGTGTTTAAATGCCTTAACCCAAAAAGCCAAAAAAAAAAAAATACTATCATTGAGAACTCTGTTTCTATCCATAGAATTTGATTTTTGCGTTATTATAGTTCGTAAATCCTATAAACACTACACTTAGATTACCGTTATTGTGCATAATCACCTAAGTTTAAATTGTATAATGGGTTCCTTTGGAATTGTCTATATCGACTAATTAAATACGTTTAGACATGCCAAAAAAGTAATTCCATTTTTGTGTGGTGTCTTTTTCTAACTCTTGTTTGCATTTCATTCGGATATAATACTTGCGCACAACATTAATTTTGAAGAAACTTTTTTAGCTAAGACAATTTATATAGGCTTTGTATTACAAATAATCTAACTTACTCATGTGTAGAATGGTGTTCTAATGAGAGTCGTGGGCTGATGTCGCATTAATTTAAAGGAAAACTATCAACATCTCAATTTTTAAAGATCCGGCAATTATTGGACCTTCGGATCGCGGATGTTCCCTTAATTAAGCTGGAAAAAATTTAATCTTTTCTTTATTTGCCTTATTAACGCAAAATTCTATCATAAAGTAAGTTATGTCTTCGAACATTTTCTCTCTCTACTCATTTAACAACTTCAATATCATCACAACAATAATGACAACAATAATTATAATAATAGTGTATGTTAAAAAATTGGCCAATTTTGATTTTATCCAATTCCATATGAATTTCATCAAACTTGCAGCCTCGTGTCTTTTGGAGAAAAAAAGGGAATGCTATGTTTTTGTGAGGGAAGGAAAAAATTTGAAGAGAAAATAATCAAAACCCTTTAAATTTTTGGGTTAATAACATGAAAGACTACAAACCAATGCACACATGATAAATTTATTCCAAACTAATTTTTTGACCACAAAAAAATTTATATTGGTATATCCATTATAAATTTATCATAAATTAACTTTTTTACTACTAAAATCTTCAAATCGGTAGATTTGTAATAAATTTATCCTTTGTTTAGATTAATATCACGAAAAACTATAAATTAGTATGCGTATGACAATTGGACAGTAAAACTCGAAACCGGTATGTTCGTTGATTGTTATGTGTTATTAAACTCAATAATTTAATAATAAAAAACATAAATTTAATGGATGATAAATTTATCAAATATGTAATAATATGAGATTTTTTTTGTTTATAAGTGTACTCATTTATGATCTTTCGTGGCATCAATCATTAATTTTTTTCCTATTTCCACGAGGATTTGAGATCTTCTCCGATATTTTATACAAACTTTCGTTTCACCCCCTCTCGTTCCCCAGACGCGGCAGCGATGTCCATGTCATCATCAACCTCAATCAAAGCACTGCCGCATGGAAGATCAAAGGAGAAATCCCACCCACTTCGATTTGATGGGACCGTTGTGACCCGTGATTGAACCCGTTCCTCTTCGGCGTTCCCCCATCTTCACCGTCCGATGCAACTTCACGCAAAGTTGCGGTACGACCAAACCATCAATCACCATCCGAAATCCCACCCATCCGATTTGACTACGAAAGAAGCCGGGACGTCCCGGGAAAAGGCGACCCCCAAGATCGCGTCCGTCTGCTCCTCGTCCGGGGACGGTGGAGATGGGCGGGGGTGCGAAATCTGACGTCGCTCGTCGCTCCGTGCCTGCCTTTATTACCCTCGCTTCCTGCGACAACCGAAAGCAACTGCAATAAACAAACTCGCACAGTTGGCAACCATCATTTGGCGTCGGAAGAGGAGGGTAATTGCGTGCAAAACCTCAGTCTTCGCTTTGGGGTCACTCACTGACGGTCCGTGGGCACCCATCAAAACTGACAGTGTCAGGGAGCTACTCACCCCCCACCCCCAAAAAAAAAAAAAACGAATGGACAAAAAGGAAAATTTCAATTGGACTCCATTTGCTCCAAGGTTTCTTTATTCCCAATATATATATATCTAAAAGTAATTATTTGTATCGTCTCAAATAATTAATAAATGAATAATATTTTCATTTTTTTATAACAATTCGTTTTCGAACACTTTATAAATGATACAAATATTTTTCGTTTGTGCTTTTTTATAAACAATATGATATATCATTCTTCAAAATATTTTATACGTTATTCATTTTCTGCGAAACAAGTCCACCCTATATATATATACGAGTATCGTGAAAAAGAATTTCACAAGCGAAAAATAATGGTACCCATAAATGGTATTTAGCATTTATTTTTCCTTATTGAATCAAGTCAATATGTTCAATTGAGTTATAGATAAGCTATCTACGTTGAAATAAGTAGATTTTGTACAAATGTTCTTCTTTATATTTGGAGTTGAGGATTTCTTTCTAAAATTGCGAATCTTCACCCTATCCTCCCTTGCATCTATATCAAGTAATCCCTTCAAAATTTGTTAGGATGGTCCCTACTCTTAGCTCTGGAAAAGTGCTAAATGCAATGCAAATAGTAGGAGTAATGTTGAGAGCACGCTATAAAAATTGATACCTTTTGGGGTACCTTTCACTTAGGAGATTATTAAGAGGAAATCCAAATCGGAGCCTGTTTACATATCTAGTTGAATCCATTTTTATTTAATAGTTTGATCTAATGAATTATTAGTCAACTAAGATATATTAACTATTCTATACTATACAAATTTTTCGATATGGAATTTCTCTAACACAGTTTACACATGAATTTGCACCACATGAATACATAAACACCATTAACAACTACATTACACTCAACTTAAACTTCTACCTTTTTTAGACACGTAAAGTGCCCGCAATTTTTTTCCCCACTTTCAAATGACTTGTGCAAAACGTATTTTAATCAATTGATGACATTCTTAAAGAAAGTCTCTTCTAGATTTTAAACAAATGTCGATGTAAACGTATTAATTATTTAAGATGCTTTAATGATAAGAATTTGGCTAATAATTTAGTAAAATTATTATTTTTTACCTTATTAACAAACAAATTGGGGGATAATGGATGAATTATACACTAAAATTAGACTAAGATAGACTTTTGGACATTAAGCACATCTAATTTAATAAGAGGAGTCTTTCTTTTTCCAAATAAAAATTGAAAAGTTTTGTAAGTAGTAAAAGAGACTTTTTGCACATTATATGCGTTTCAAATTAAATAAGAGGAGCATTTCTTCTGTAAATAAAAGTTCAAAAATGCGGTAAGTAAAATTAAAAAATTTAAGTTGTATCTTTTAAATCTCAATCTAACTAGAATTATCTGTTTGTATTGTAATCTTTTATATTAAGTTTTTTAATAGAGAAAAAAAGATTCATAATATCTTTAAATACGTCATGATTCATGATATATGGACAGAGAATTTCCTTCGCTATACATGATGATACCTTTGTTATTTCTGACTCGCTTTGAGAACATGTAAGAATATGAAAGATTTTTTTTTTTTTTTTTTTTTTTTTTGTAATAGAGAACAATTTGATTTTTTAATGATAAAACCCATGTGAAACATGGAGAGAGCACTTGTTTAATTTGTAAAGCGTAGTTAACAAGTGTTTCGGAGCACCCATTAATATCTTAGCATGACTAATCTCTCTCCTACGAAAATCTTCAACTTTATAATTATTTAGTTAATTTGCGTTTCACCGAACTTTAGCTAACATGTAAATACTTATTGCGCAGCCTACTTCACCCTATATTCTTAAAGGCTCACTTTTTTGAGATCTTTTTTTTGGTCACATTTTTTTTCTGGGATCTTGACATGTAGGGTTTTCATTATCATCATTCCTTGAGATGAAAGGTGAAAATAGTATGATTCTTTCTGTGTTTCCTTCCCGAATAATTCTAACATACATCGTCTTGGTCCGTGTAACTATATTTTTCTGCAAAATGCCTTGTCATCATTAATTTGATGTTTAGTGAGAGATAAAATAATTAAGATCCTTGAATCGAGGGTGAATTAGACCGTTGGTGTAATTTTTTTTGCATGCAACTTTATTAACCATTGGTTTGATGGTTAGTGCAAAATTGAATAGTTAAAATCCTCTAACCAAGGTGGATTAGATCGCTCATATAAAGTTTCTTTTTACGCTGATTGTGTATGTTATAATTTTCCCTTCATTATATTTCATCAGAGAAAACTATTGTGAAACTGTGAATATGGATAATAAAAATTTACAAACATTCTTTTCAATGGACAAATTAGTCGTAATAGTCAAGTCTCCTCCCACATCGCATAATTTTATGTTATTTATTTGAAAAACTTACAGTAAAATATTGTGTGTTTTTTTTTTTTTTCCTGGCCACAGTAAAGAGTGTGTTTAAGATTGTTTAAAAGCACTCCCTTGGGCAAGGCTTAGGAAAGTTGAAATAAAACTCAAAGTCGTGACAAATGTTGTATTATTAGCCCATGCATTTCTCTTCCAGCCTTTCTGGGCGGCTAAACATAAAAACATCAATATTATCCACTTTTAAGACATTATATTTTCCGGAATCCTTAGTTAAAGAAACTTCTTCCAATCATGTCTTTAATTGGCATGTTACAAGTTATGAACATTACACATGCAAACTTAATTAAATGTGATTATAGTTGGAAACAGAAAAAAACCTAAGTTTAAACATGCTTGTAGCTCATGATTTGTAGGGAGTTGTTTTAATGAGAGATAGATGAAAACACGACCCATTTAAATTAATTTTATTTGGATTAGGTCCATAAAAGAAGAGTGTTCGTTATTAAGGCTTTGCTTATTTTGCGAAAAATAAATAATTTTATTTTTATTTTTAAATGATTGCTTATATCGTTTGATATAATTAGCCAATGGAAAAATATTTTCATTTTGATAAGAATTTATAAGTAAACATTTTCGTGAATGATGAAAGTATTTATTTGTCCATTTATTTTTAGAAGTAATACAAACGATAATTTTTTTTAAAGTATTTTCTAAATTATTTATTTTTCTCGAGATAAATGAAGCCTAAAAAAGACTGTATTTTTTTAGATTATTCTTGAATCTCACAATTTCGTTGGGCTTCAAGAAAGAATTGGAAATAGATTATGAAGTAATCCTTTATCTCGTATTACATCAAACACCGAGGCAAATGCAATCGGAGAGAGTTTGCTTCCACAAATTCACCAGCTGATTGAGCAGTTCAAGTTTTTTATTCTAAGGCTCTCTTTGTTTCATACAAATGATTGATACGAAAAATAATTGCTTATATCGCTTGAAATAATTAGTTATCGAATGATATTTTCATTATCAACAATAATTTATATAATAAATATTTTCATGAATGATAATTATCTTTTTTGTTAATTTATTTTTATGTGCATATAAGCAATCATTTTTAGTAAATATTTTTCAAATCATTAATTTTCCATGATCCATTTTTACGCTGAAAATGTTTTCCTCTTTTTGTAGTATTTGGATCATTTAGGAAAACAAGTTAAAGGAAAATCTAAATTTAAATTCAGGAAAATGATTTTCTATTTAAAAAATCAGAAATTATTTTTCAAAATATAATTAGATATTGAATCATAAACTATGTGTTCGGGCATAGAAACCCTAACGTTTGTTCATTGGTCCATCAAGGTCGAGCCTAAAACCCTAGCGCTCATGCCCAATGACTTGGCTCCTAAGCTTAGGTCTAAAAGGTTAGCGTGGGGTCTTGATACTTGTGCCTATGTCCCTGGCACTCGGGCTAGAGTCCACAAAAGCTATGTGCTCGAGCTTTGGTTTTTTATACTTAGACTCGAGCCCCCAACGCCTGTGCTTGGATTCCTTGTGCCTGAGCTCGAGCCCATCTAGGTCGAGGCCTAAGTCCCCAATGCCTAGGCCCGAGACCTCAGTGCCTATGCCAGAGGTTGAGTCCCTTGAGGTTGCGACTCAAGACCCTGTTGCTTGTGCCGAGGCACTAGGATTTTGGGCACGAGCATTAGGATCTTAAGCCTAAGTACTAAGGACCCAAACGTAGGCATCGTGGTCTCGGGCCAAACCTCGGTGGACCCAGGCTCGATTATTGAAATATCGGTGCAAGATTGGGATATATTAATGAGATGAAAAAACATCTAAGGTGTTTACATTACGCGGGAAAAGGGCCCAAGCTAGGAAGCACCAACACTTTTCGAAAACCTTAGTGTCGTATCAGACACTCTGATATGTGTCTGACACTTTTCGACACTCTCGGATATTCTTAGACACTTTGTCAATACGTGTCAGAAAATCCAACATCCGGTTAACTTTCCTGACACTCTATAAAACTCGAGTTGGAATTTCGATATGTGAGCTTCTAATATGTGATTCCAACACGCAATGTCAATTTTAAAAATTTTCAATAAATGAGAGTTCCAAATGTATATATGTTAAAAAATAAAAAAACAATAATAAAAATAATAAATGGGGAAAGAATAAAAATTTACTCTTCTCTTCTAACTCTCACTTCTCACGAGACATAATTCACCCTCAACTTTTTTTTTCTTCTCGACGGTGAGTTCATAATGTGAATTGCTTATTTTTTCAAGTTTTATAAATTATTGAAATTGAGTTGAATTTGTCAAATTGAAAAAATGAATGATATTAATAAATTGTGGATTAATATTTTTAATGTAAATTCATTCTAGGCTTTTTATTATTATTTATTTATTTGTGAATTTAAATCAAATTAATTTGGTTCAAATAATCATAAAAATAATAATTTATTATGTATATATAAAAATATATATTTAATATAAAACATATCCTAACGTGTTGAAATTCTTTATTTTTTAAAAAACGACACGTTGGTGTGTTGTGTCACGTGTCGCGTACAAGTGTTTCCACAAACGAAAGAAAGAAAAGGGAAACATGGCCATGAAAATAGAAAGGAAAGTTTTTTTCAGTGGAAATAGACTTTTAGGGATTCTTCCATTTTCCTTTCCCTTTTTCGATAGACGGAAAAATATCTCATGGAGTCGTGCGCTGCACTCGATTTACAAAACCAAAAAAAGGTCGACAAGCAAAAACAAACAAAAGCCAACACCCCATCATTTCTCTCCCTTCTCCACTCACTCACTCTCTCCCTCCCTGCTTTCCCTTAAGAAGACCCGACACTCGCTGAGACACGACACAACACGAGCAGAGACTCCCCCGAAAAACCACATTTGGCTTCACACCCATGGAGGAGAGACCAGAGACGGAGCTCATCTCCATCCCGGCCACCCCACGCGCCTCCACGCCGGAGGCCCTGACGCCGTCGGGCCAGAGGTCCCCCAGGCCCGCGGCGGCGTCGTCGGGGGCGGGCGGCGGGGGGAAGGCCCCGTCGGCGGCGTGGACGCCGACTTCGTTCATATCCCCGAGGTTCCTGAGTCCTATCGGGACGCCGATGAAGAGGGTGCTGGTGAACATGAAGGGCTACCTGGAGGAGGTGGGCCACCTGACGAAGCTCAATCCGCAGGACGCGTGGCTCCCCATCACCGAGTCCCGCAACGGCAACGCCCATTACGCCGCCTTCCACAACCTCAACGCCGGCGTCGGCTTCCAGGCCCTGCTCTTGCCCGTCGCTTTCGCTTTTCTGGGCTGGTGAGAGTTTGACGATGTTTGTTCGTTTGTTCGTTTCACCGCCTGACGAAATGTTTCTTGGGTTTTTCTGTTTTGAGTGCTTCTTGATGAGCTGGGAAGAGAGCAAAAGCATTTATTAGCTACCTAGTTTTTTGTTCTGCTTTCCGCATTTAAAGGGGATTTCTTGTTTTTTGAGGGTCTTGGTTTAGTGAAATATTTTTCTAGTTTGTTTCGGGTTTGAACTCTTTCGGCCAATCTGGGA
This sequence comes from Eucalyptus guilfoylei, assembly GCA_016097605.1. Lineage (NCBI taxonomy): Eukaryota > Viridiplantae > Streptophyta > Magnoliopsida > Myrtales > Myrtaceae > Eucalyptus > Eucalyptus guilfoylei. Next base: position 25,207,444 of record CM027865.1, on the reverse strand, counting down.
TGCATCGCATCCATTATTGTTCTTGATTTTTGATCTTTTATCTTTTGTTCCCAACTTCGCTCTTTCATTAATTGGAAATGGGAAAACGAGAAAGCTGAAATCACAGTATTTTTCCTTTTTAACTTCTTCTTCGGCGTCCTTGTCTCATTGCTTTTGCGCGGCAGTTTCTTGGTCCCAATTCAGTGTCTTAAGGTCTTGCATATCTTGAGCACTCCAGACCTGTCGCTGTCCTCCTTCAATTCGCTTCCACATGCGAATTGTACCGACTTTGACTAAAGTTTTTGGCTTGTGGGTCTTGCGGCCGGTGATCTTTCGAGCCTTTACGAGATTTCTTGCTTATGGATAGATTCGATTTAGGTGGATTTAGAAGCATCTTTGAGGCAAGTCACGTCGTTTCTGTTTGATCTTTTACTTTTCCTTTCAAATGCTTTCGTTCACATTCAACAGAAATGTCACTTTCTTGGGCCACTAAAAACCCTGTTGTCTTGGGCTCGAGACTGTATGCGCTTGGCTGTTGCATATGTTATCCTTTTCTTTTCGTTCTATGCGGAAAAAGAAGAAAAAGGAAATGTGGACGATGCTGCTTTTAATAGGATATAATAACAGGGTGCACTTTGGCTGTTTTTGGGTCTGTCTACATGACTTCGCAAACTTGGCTTTGAACCGCAGACTAGTCCCTTTACTATGTTTTTTCTTAATTCAACCTTGCACGTTTGTACAACGATGCAAAGGCCTTGTTTAGTCATCTGTCGACTGCATAGTGACAGTGGCGTAGATGATGGTTTCTGTAAACGGTTTCTGAACCCTGCAATTAATCTGCCATAAAAAGACCGAGCTAAGACATTCAGTTTTCCAGTAAGAACAAAGAAGCTAATCATTGGACTTCATGGTAAATCAGCATTTTTAATACTTTTACATCTTTACAAGTTCTATGAATTTAAGGAGTCATGATTGACTGTGCAGGAGTTGGGGAATACTATCGTTGACAATTGCGTACTGTTGGCAACTTTACACCCTGTGGATCCTAGTGCAGCTCCATGAAGCAGTCCCAGGCAAGAGATATAACAGATATGTTGAGCTTGCGCAAGCAGCATTTGGTAAGCAAGCATGGAATGCGGACTTCGCAACTGATAAGCGCATAGATTTGTGACATGCTGGATAATCTGCTTTCATTCCAGAATGGAATCGATACAAGTCACTTTGATCTATTGGCAATTTTTAAACTATTACATACTTGTGTTCTCCTTGAATTGGCTTGCTTGTACGCTCAAGGGTAACTCTTCAATAGGTTTTTCTTTCTTTAAATCTTGCCAATCCTGGTATACATCTCCTTCTTATTTGGATTGACTATCCTCCAACTGTTTTAAGAATTTTACCAAATTAGCACGGTGATATATTCATCATGAGTGATCTTTCTTGAAATGATTAGTGTACGTTAATTGAATAATTTCAAACTGTTTGTCTGCAGGGGAGAAGTTAGGACTATGGCTTGCTGTCTTCCCAACAGTTTATTTATCTGCGGGAACTGCCACTGCTTTGATTCTCATCGGAGGGGAGACGATGAAGCTATTCTTTCAAATAGTTTGTGGTCCCCTCTGTTCTTCGAATCCCCTCACGACTGTGGAGTGGTATCTGGTTTTCACCTCTCTATGTATCGTGCTATCTCAACTGCCAAACCTTAATTCAATTGCTGGACTCTCACTTGTGGGGGCCGTAACGGCAATCACTTACTGCACCATGGTGTGGGTGCTCTCAGTGAGCCAAGAAAGGCCTCCCACCATTTCGTACGAGCCTCTTTCACTCCCTTCCTTTAATGCTTCTGTATTTTCAGTCATGAATGCACTTGGGATTGTTGCCTTTGCATTCCGAGGTCACAATTTGGTTCTGGAGATACAGGTAAGAGTTATGATGCTTTGTTGGTTAAATTTGGTGCTTTAATAGAAGCTATGGATTATTACCTAATGAAAATTTTGGGCTTTGTTTAGGCAACGATGCCCTCGACTTTCAAACACCCGGCTCATGTACCAATGTGGAAAGGAGCCAAAGTTGCTTATTTCTTCATTGCCATGTGTCTGTTTCCTGTTGCGATCGGAGGCTTTTGGGCCTATGGAAATCAAGTACGTACTAATCTTTCATTTTCTCCCCTGAGAATATGAAGAAAGCATGGACATTGAAAGATCACACTGGCAAGAACTGTCAAACTGGACAAAATAGTCATTTAACTTTATGACAACATCTCCCATGAACATAGTTGTAGCAATGAGGAATGCCCATTGAGATCTTGTCTAACAATGGTTATAAAATCGCTACAACTTTAAAAACAGCCTAGAATCATTTACTAGGGACGTTTACTTACTAAAATTGTTTGTTTGTTCCCTTTTGCAGATGTCTCAAGAAGGAATTCTGAATGCCTTGTATAGATTCCACAGCCGTGATATTCCGAGAGGACTTCTTGCAATGACTTTCCTTCTAGTTGTCTTCAACTGCCTCAGCAGTTTCCAGATTTACTCCATGCCTGTATTCGATAGCTTTGAGGCCAGCTACACAAGCCGTACGAACCGTCCATGCTCGATCTGGGTCCGTTCTGGTTTCCGAGTTTTCTACGGGTTTGTAAACTTCTTCATAGGCGTGGCCCTTCCTTTCCTTTCCAGTCTTGCGGGATTGCTTGGTGGACTCACTCTTCCGGTTACATTTGCTTACCCGTGCTTCATGTGGGTCCTGATTAAAAAACCAACCAAATATAGCTTCAATTGGTATTTCAACTGGATTCTTGGTTGGTTGGGAATTGCTTTTAGCTTGGCTTTCTCGATTGGTGGCATCTGGAGCATGGTGAACAGTGGACTGAAGCTGAAGTTCTTCAAGCCCAATTGAGACCGAGATTGAGTTTTTAACTGATGCTGCCTCTTAAACTACTGCGAGACAATCTGCACGAATCATATGCCATGGCAGGTTTTGGTGTTTTGTGGGAGATGTACTCCATGTGTGTATATCTGTCTTACTTTAGGGTATCGAGTATGCGATGCAAATATCATGATTGCTCTGGTTTCAGCCACATTGAACTTTTTCTCTATGTTCAAATTACAAGTGTATGAATAGGATGTTATCTTTGCTTTTGTGAACTATGGAAGTTTTATAGTATGGTCTATGGAGTGCTTGTTCAGGAAATAAAAAAAACACGTGTGAATGAGCCCAAGATGACTTATAATGTCCACATGCTATTCTTTCTTGAGTGGTAAATCTTGGATGGACCATTGAATTTCTAACCTTGTTCATCAGATGGTGGTGAACACAATGGAGCTACTAACCAATCTTGATAGCGCGGGCTGACTGGAAACCGGCATGACGTCCTTTCTTTTCCTGCTTCTTTTCATTATCGCCTATGGGTGATGGAGACTCCACTTAGTGGGGGTAAGAGCGGAGTGGGCTGTGGTGAGATTTTGCCTCACCAGGAAGTGGGAAATTACCTGATTTTCTTGGGATTGTAGCACCGCCCTGTCAAGGTGAAAGTTGTGGGTTCGAACCCCCTCAAACCCAACGAAATCCAATTCAACAAAAAAATGCGTATCATCTTTCCCTTTTTTTTGGGAAAAGGGGTGCAAATAGCCGAAGGTCATTTTCCCAACGGGGATTCCTTTAAGTGACGATCCTTAGAGATCGAACATCCTAAGCAGCACCCAACATCATGTGGTTTAATATCATCGTGCACCTACTTGTTCTGTTATCATGATTTAATGGCTCGATAGCTTAAAGATGATAAGTACTTTAAGTTTGCAGATAACTTTCTTTCCATCTTAGCTATTAAGGCCAAGAATCGTTCGTTGGAGAATTTTGTACTCTTTTAACGAGAATTGTTTCTTATTAAGGACTTCTTCTTAGGAATCTTTCTTTCATTTTTCGGTACAATCTTGGAGTGGCTCTATGTATGGGGGTTTCAATGCTATTCAAATTCGTCTAATTTTTGCTGAAAAATATTTTGGATATGTCGTCACTTTAGATTCTAAAGGCGTACTTGATAACCATTTTATTTCCGTTCTAGAATTTTTTTTTTTTTTCTGTTCTAGACTTGTTTCTAAAACATAAATCTGTTTGATAGCGCAAATTTCAAATTTTTTATTTTTATTTCTAGAACAAATTTTTAATCAAGAAATAGGTTTGAAACAGAAATAATAAGTAATTTTTTTTTTTCTAAAATAGAAATGAGAAATAAAAACCCTTCACCGCTCGTCCGTGTTACTAGCCGGCCGCCCACTGTCGTTCTTTGCTAGTTGGTCTCTCTCGTTGCCCTCTATCGTTGCCACCGTCGGCCGTTGCCACCCCCACTTTCGATCACCATCCGCCGCCGCTTAGGAAGGAGAAATTTTGTGTCGTTTATTAAACAAATTTCTATTATGAGAATAAAATTTTTGTGTCGTTATTAAATATATATTTTTACTCAAAAACTCATTCGGGAATAAAAATAGAAAAATTTATTTATGTTTAGCTAAAATGGTTATCATTTAGGCCCTAAGGGTCTATTTGGTAACATTTCTATTTATCTATTTGTCTATTTTTTTGTTCCCTAAAATAAACAAAGTACATAAATCTATTTGTGTACGTTAGTTAATTTATCTATTTTTGAGAATAAATTAGTGGTTAGGGAATTATTTAAAATAGAAAAAAAAAGAAAAAAAAATCTACTTTATAGAAACAATGTCAAGCTTAATGTAACTTAATGCTTGTCTTTACACAATCGATACAACGTCCGAGTGAGACTTGAGTCCCCATTTTTTGGAATAAAAAATAAAAAAATTCAGAAATTTAGGAAAAAAATTTAAAAATTAGATTTTGAGTTAGTTTTACTAGATTTTAGTGTTAATTCTAGTTTAGAATTAGTTTAGCATAAGAAAATGTGAATTTTTTTTTTTTTTTTTTTTTATGAAAGTTGGATTCAAAATTAAATAAGCTCTTAAGGTTTTACCATATGGATTTTTGAATGCCGTTTTCTTTTAGAGACAATGAGGCCATGATAGTTTGGCAACTCCGTTGAGAAAAGATTCTATTAGACATTCTTTAAGATCATCTACAATTTTATTTTAATAGAAAATTAAATGGCTTTGAACGAGTCTTTTGCATTACCATTTGTCTTGTGTGCATAGCAGTCGAATAAACTTATGCTTATTGGATTTCCAATATCATTTGCTTGAAGCTTTGATGAGTTTGTGCAAGTTGTTTCTCTTTTCTTGTTCAACTAGGCAATGTTTGCATTTTTTTAAAAGCTAAAAATGCTCAAAAAAATCTATACATTTATTTATTGTAATGCCAAAAATTGTACTGTCAACTTCCTCATTTGTGAGTTATAAACTAGTGCAACTCTTTGCTGTCATTTCCAGTCATCCATCTTTGACTAACTATTTACATTGGATTTTCTAAGGTCATCTTAAAATATATTGATTAGTTTAATCCTTACAAAAGTCCAATTTTATCCAAATATGAATTGTTAAGTCTCTACCGATATTTTATAATTAAATGAAAAAATTGGGAATATAAATTTTAGGGTCATACCAAAATCATTTATGTTTTTTTTTATTATAGGAATAAAAATTTTGTGCAGTAACCAAACATGCTCTTCTGCATAGAAACTCGTTCTAGATAATAGAAACAAAAAAAAAAAAAATTATGTTTGCACATTAATTATTCCTGAAAATAAAAATGTTATCATACAAACCCTGAGTAAATGTCGTTCAAACAAACTAAATCACTAGAAACTGATTGGCCTAACAAAAATGCCAAAGTTTGGTTTACACAAACACAAGTCAGCAAAAAAAGAAGGAACAAAACCATATGAATTGCATCTCAAACATATTTTGGCAGTCTTTGGTGTGTAATAAGTCCTTCAAAGGAAAAGTACAAAAAAAGTTATAAACTTATTACATTGGTATCAATTTATACCATTTAATCGGACCATATTAGTCATAAATTTTTTCACATTAGTACCAATTCAGTTCATTCGGCAAATTTAGGGTGGGAATTGTTGATGTGGACGCTACCAGGCTCTTTTGATAATTTTTTTGAATTTTTTTTTAAAATTTCTTTCCTTTCCTTTTTGGCTTTCCATTTTCTTGTTGCCAGTGGCTGGGAGACCCCCCGCTGGAGCCTCACCCTGGCCTGGGCGAGCACTACTTTTACATGGTGGCCGCCACCTCATGTTGCTGTGCTCTGTCGCCACTGCACTTACTGCTCTTGATCACCATCTTCAACTTCATCTAACATAAAGAAAACCTGTCTTGGTGATGGATTCACAACAGAACTGAGGAAAAGTTTTCTACCAATCGATTTCGATTCTCCGTTTTTCTGGTTCGGACAGCAACCTTTTCCGGTTTCGACTCTCGGTCACATTCTTTAAAAGAAGACAGAAACTTGGATTTTATGCGCCGTCAATCTAAAATCTGAAATGATTGAGGCTTGGTTGTCAATATAGGCCCTGTCAGCGCCTATTGTGATGGAATTAATTGAATCATTTCATTGAACTCATATATAACTCAGCGTCTACACTGCCCACTGTATGCTCGATGAAATGCTCAAGCCAAATCCATATCGATTAGTCGATTGAAGCCTCTTGTCGATAGCTAAGCATGATTTTCTACTATATTTCATCGACACCGAGACTAAATCAACCCGTTTCTTTTTTTGTTGACCTTGCCCTCGCCTAGGCAACACGTGGCAAGTGGGACCTCATTGGCTTCAAAATAGCACCGACACTGATATGTGATATGCGACGCGACATGTCAACACATCATTTTTAAAAAGATAAAAAATTCAGATATGTTGTATATTAAATGTATATTATTTATATATAATAATTATAATTTTTATAATTATTTTAATCAAATTGATTAAATTCAAATCGACAAATAAATAAATAATAAAAAGCCTAGAATGAATTTGCACTAAAAACATTAATCCATCATTTGTTAATATCATTTATTATTCAATTTGACATAAACTACTCCATTCCAAGAATGCATAAAACTTGGAGGAAAAAAACAAGCAATTCATATTCTGAACTTGCGTATCAGACATATCGGAAGAGAAGAGGAAAAAAAACTTGGGCATTGAACTGTGTATCATAAGAAGTGAGAGTCAAAAGAGAATAAATGATTAGGTTTTTCTTTTTTCCCAATTTTATTATTATTATTATTATTACTATTTATTTTTTCACATATATACATTTTGACATCTCATTTATTGAAAATATTTAAAATTGACATCGCGTGTTGGAATCACATGTCAGAAACTTGCATGTTGGAATTTAAACTCGAGTGTTAGAGAGTGTTAGGAAAGTTGATCAGGTATCGGATTTTCCGACACATGTTGATCAAGTGTCGAAGAGTGTCTGAGAGTATCGGACACGTGTCGAAATGTTGATATGACATGAAAGCTCACAGAAAGTGTCGGTGTTTCCTAAACTGGCGTTTGCCCTCGCTTAGGCGGGGCCCAGTGAGGGCCGACCTTGCTTGGGTGAGGGTCGCCTTTGCTGGCCATGGCTTGTGGCTAGTGGTCGGCTGGCCATCAACAACAAGAAAAGGGAATGCAAAAAAAGAATGGAATAAAATTCAAAAAAATTGTCTAAAAATTTATAGAAAATATTCACGTTGGCGACATCTGTGCCACATGGGATTGCCGACATCTATGTTGGTGATTTTTGGCCTAAATTTGTTGAATGTATTGAATTTGTATCAGTATGAAAATGTTGATTTGATTTAAAGGTTTAGGACTGAATTAAGATCAATACCATATGTCTAGGATTTTTTATTTTTATTTTAATACTTTTCTCATCTTTTAGGACTTCTTTGGTGGACTTGGGTTTACGCACATTTACCATAGACACACTGGACAATATTGAGGGGTGAACGAAGAACTCATAAAACGTGAGAATCTGATCCGGGTATACCGGTCTTAATTTTATCCTACACTGATTCTAGACTCCATGTTGTTTGTCCTTGTAACTTTGGCATTCTATAATTCCGTCCTCCTTTCCAACATAGCGGCTCAAATCATGAATTTCATGTACTTTTAAAGGAATTCCATGCATTTCTTGTTTCCACTAATCCAACTAAATTAAAACAGGATGACTTCTTTAAGAATTGATAGTAGGTGTTCGTTGGGGAAAGTTCTCTCAACAAATATCTTTCATTGAAAAGGCAAAGCTTCGGTTTTATTATTTAAAATGGGTTTTGTGTCACTTTGGAAAGGAGGCAACTTGTCTAAACTAGGGTGTCAGTAACCAAACCAAACTGAAAACCGAACTGAACCGAATTGAAAAATTCAGTTTTTTCGGTTCGATTTTCATTAAAAATCAAAATTTTCGGTTCGGTTCGGTTTTTATCGGTTAATCGAATCAAACTGAACCAACAAACCGAAAAATAGAACTATTAAGCAAACTGTTTCTCTCGTCTCCTCTCGTCTTGAAGGTGCGATGGCGACGACGACGGCGAATGTGACAGCGATGGCGACTGTGACAGCGATGGCGACAGGGACAATGACGGCGGCAGGGACGGCGACAAGGACGGCAACCGATTGAGGGATGCCGTGGCCTCCGGGCCTTCCATTTCGAAGCCCCGCCTCCCGTTCCGCCATGCCCTTTTCTCTTCTCCTTCTCCTTCTTCGTCGGCAGCGGCGACTCGTGGAGCTGTGTGCTGTGCTGGGTCGAGCAACGGCACTTCCGAGACCGACCCTTTTGTCCTCATGACGTCGCTCTACTACTTCAATGCCCCTCCTCACATGGGCAGCGCCTACACAGCCCGTCTAGCTCAGCCCACTAACTTCCGTCGCTCTCTACTGGCGAGGACACGAACGAGATAGAGTGACCTGCACATGAGGTGTTCGATGAATTGCTCCACTGAAGATTTTTTTCTGCTCGTGCGTTGCAGTTAATGGGTGTTTACGCAGAGCTCCTTGTGTAATCATCTTGCTCTTGCGGCTTTAGCATTTTTTCGTGGCGGTTCTATTTCCCACGATCCCGCGACATCTCTCAAGGTACACAATGGCATCTGCTCTCTTAAGAAGAGGCGTCGCGGTAACGTCAGTGGTCAGCTCTCGTTTTCTTCCGAGGTTGGTCAGTATTTGGTCGGGTGCATCTGAAGTTGCTGACAAGGGAATCGAAAAGGGTCAGTCCGAGTTGGTTGATAGTGGGCCTACAACAACTGCTTGCGGTTTGGAGAGAATGCAGCTTTCTCCATTGTTTGCTGATAGCAGGCCTTCTTTAGATGGTTGTGCCATTGAAGTTGTGGATGACAACCAGTGGTGGGTCTCGGCTGGGTTGGCACAGGCGTGGCAGGGATCGAGGAGGTCGTTGGGAACAGAAAATTTGACCGAAACGACAGATGAGCATGAGGATCATTCTTCACCAATATCAAGCCTTTTCAGATTGATCTTGTTCTTAACTTCTGTACATCAAGACTCATGTCATATTTTATAGTATGCGGTGTGCGTATTTTGAATTGGTTGAGTTCAGGAAGCCCTTCCCTAGCATGAGTTGCATCTGTTAATGCTTGAAGCCCACAGGTTCTGCGCATTTAGGGCGAGGTTTGAGTGAGAACATATTGGAGGTCTTTATTTGTGTGATTTCTAATCATAGTGGATTTCGCTTTGTACAATGTTACTGTATGGAGAGTTTGCTTGCCCAATTTAATGTGTAGAGAAGAGTATTGACTGAGGCCCTTGCTTTAAACTGTGCTGTCTTTCTTATACGTGTATTTGTCATTGTATGTACGCAATAAGAAGAGAAATGTTCACTATACAGGTTTTACTGACATAGTTCAAAAGTCTTCCTCTGCTGTTTGAGGAAACACCCAATGCTGTTAATGAATTGACTCTTGCAAGTAAGATCAAGTTTACTCTTTATTGTATTTGATTCTTTCTCCTTGTTGTGGGCCTAGAATGATGCTTTAGTGGTATGCAAATAAAAGTGGAGAAATTTGAGTTTAACAAAAGAAAAAAAAAATGAAAAAAAAAATCGAAAACCAAAAATCAAAAAACCGAACCGAACTGAATCGTTGACACCCCTGAGTAAGGAAAGAAATCCCTTCGGTCCACCTTAGTTGCACCAGCTATCATGTCCACCATAGCTTGGGACAGAGGTACGGACACTTGGAGTGCCAAAACTTGGCACGGAGGGACACTTAAGTGTTAACAGTTAGGAAAGTGACACTTAAGTGTCAAAATCGGAGCAAAATGGATTAGTTAAAGTGCCACTCCGACGAAAATCCTGCTAAAATGCTGATGTGGCGATTTTCCGACGAAATATTGCAAAACGACGTCGTTTTGATGCGACGTGGTAAAAAATTAATATAAAAAATTAAATTAAATATAAAATTAAATTTATTTAAAACATTTAAAAATAAAAATACAAAATTAAAAAAAAATATTAAAAAGAAAAGGAAGGGGCGACTGAGGGCTGAGCTCTCGCTGCCCGGAAGGGCCGGCGACGGAGCGGTGACGAGGGGCCGCGAGCCCTCACCCCCGATCTGAGCGAGGGCTGCCGACCCCCGCCAGATCTGGGCGAGGGCCGTGACCCTCGCCTTGTCGCTGGTCGGCCAGGGTTGCCGGCCCCTGGGCAAGGGGCTAGGCCGACCCTCCCCCCTTTGTCGCCGGCCCTTCCTGGCAGCGGCGGGGAGAAGGCAGCGGCGAGGGCTCGGCCCTCGGCCCGCCCATTCCCTTTTTATTTTATTTTATTTTTTTAAAATTTTTAAAATTTTTGTATTTTTATTTTTAAATATATTAAATAAATTTAGTTTTAAATTTGATTTAATTATTTTTTATATTATTTTTTACCACGCCAAAGACAAAAACGACGTCGTTTTTGTATTGTCTAGCTATGTCAGCGTGCAAAACGTCGCCGTTTTATACTTATTTCACCGGAAAGATCGCCACATCATCATTTTGGCCGGAGTAGCACTTAAGTGATCCATTTTACTCCGATTTTGATACTTTAAGTGTCACTTTCCTAACTTTTGACACTTTAAGTGTCTCTCGTGCCAAGTTTTGGCACTTGGGCTGTACTTCTTTTCCTGGGACACTTCCTCTTTGGGCAATGTTGTCCCAACTTCCTCCATATGTATGGATTTCACATCTTGTCCCAAAGCCTGAAATGTAATTACCGATTGACCTTGATCTTATGCTTTTCTTTTTTTTGATATTTTTGAGAAAGAATAGAAGGGAAAAAAAAAGAAGAAGAAAAAAAGAGAGGAATCTTACTTGTCTGAGTGCCAGCGGCAAGAGTTCACTCTCGAAGACTTTCCTGAAATTGACTGCTTCAAGAGGATCGCCATTTACTCTAAGAAACGTTTCCATCATGGTGTCTCGGTGGGATTGTAGCCGTATTTGCAGATAGATGAACACAACCATGCAGTAAGTTGAAGTGACAAGAATCTAGTGGTAAGAGCTCTCTCACGCGCGCACAGACAGAGTCAACATTTCAAAGAATATAGGTCGACTGTTTCGAGTAGATGTTTATTCCTGTATTAATCTGTACGAACACGTCTTCTTCACTGTTCTTCCTCAGCAAATGGTTGCTCATCTGTAACTGTTTACTTATGTTTGGACACACTTCGTTGTTTTGTTGTTCCTACTGAAAAATAAACCCATCAAAAACTGTGGATGATTTCAAAAGTGTTCCCTGATGATGGCGCAAAAACCAAGATTGCAAGCATGTAAGCTTGACAGGCCTGTATCTCTACAAGTACACATGCCCAAAGAGGCTTCTAGCAGCTTACCAGAGCATTCACGCCCAAGACGCCGGCAAGTATGTATCGCATTACCATCTTGTGTAATCATCTTAGTCGCTCGTAGCAGCCATACATTTATCGGCCGAGAGGATCCGTAGGGCATTTGACGGCTTTCTGATAGAGATGGATGAGTGTCTAGTCACCATAGCCTGAAAGAAGAAAGTAGGATGCCTGAACATTCGACAAACAGTTCAGACCATCCTACTGGTACGCTAGGTGTTGAGTGCAAATTTCTTGAATTGTATGCTTTTATGAAACTTCTTCGAAAATTTCTTAATCTCACCCCATGAGGAACAATTATCATTATTATATTTTAACTTGCCGCCTAATCTAAAATCTTGTGTTTGTCATTAGGTGGATGAGTCCCATTTCATAGATATGACTCACAAACCAATCTGGCAGACTCCAAGGATGTGAATTGTAACATATCTATTCCGAGGAACAATTTCTTTTTAGAAATAGTTTTTTTTCTATTTCTACTTTTTGGAACAATTTCTGAGTAAAACGATGCGTTTGGTAACTATGCAAAATTTCTATTATCGAAATAGGAAAAGAATATGAATGCATTTGATATGATTCACAAATTTTTTGTATTTTTCTGTTTTTTCTTCTTGCTTGCCGACCGCCCTCGTTGACTGCCACTGCCTGCTGGCCGGCGAGTGGCAGTGAATCTAAGGGCGATGGCCCCAGCAATGAAGAAGAAGAAGAAAAGAAAAAAAAAGAAAAGAAAAAAATGGCTTATTTCTAGAAATTATTCTTGAGAATAATAAGTTATTTTTTTTACTTCTTATTTATGTTCTAAATCTATTCCTTGGTCATTTTTTTATTTTGAGGAATAAAAAAAATTAACTAACATTATCAAACGGATTTCTATTATTTTTTAACTCTGGCAGCAAAAGAACGTCAAAATCAAGGAACAAAAATGTTTCCATATAGACTCCAATATGTCAAGAAATGAAATAAAGAATTTACTAACATTTTGATTGGAAATGAAGAGACCCCTTTGAAATGTTGTATAAAAAGTCCCATAGACATTAGGTTAAACAGATTTATAACACTGTAAATCATTTTTAACTTCAATTTTTCCTTTCTCTTTTCGGAGAAGGCATCTTCCAAAAAGTGAAACTCTAGGGGATTGTACAGAGCGACAGTAGTGACGATTGTCAGAGCCAGTATGGCCATTTTGACAATATAATAATCTCTATTTCCCTTCTTTATCCTTTCTTGTTTTTCATTTTTCCCTTCATATAATAACAATAAGTCATGAAAAAATCTACTCACTCCTTTATCTCTTTTTTTTTCCTTAGTCTAATCCCGATTCACTCTTATGGAAAGTAAAAATCTCCATTTACTTTCAGTCTTTGCTTTTCCCTAATTATATAGTAATTAATCTTAATATAATCTGCATTTCTAGAAAAAAGACAATAATTGTTGGCCAAAAGGACAAATTACAGGCTAGAAAAATATGTGCCTTCACTCTTCTTCCTTTTTTCTTTCCTTTTTCATTATTTGATTTTAATTTGATATGATGGAAAAAAATCTCAATTTACTTTACTTTCTCTTAATTTATGGTTCATTTATTCTAATTCAACTTAGATGTTAAATTTCAAGTGAGAGTGTAACAGACAAGCTGATTCAAAACTCAAAAATGCCACATTTTCCAACCATGATATGGTTACTCCTATATACGATGAAGGGTGATGGTTCAACCTATCAGACTCTAAGATCTACATTATTTTAGTTATTTCATTAAGAACAAAAAGTTTTTATCCAAACCTACGTGAGAGGGTCATAAGATCAAGAAATAAAAATTAAGGAATTTACTTAATAATAACGTTAAAGGCCGCGTCTTTTCCGCTCTCTTCTAGACTTATACTCTCCTTGAAACACTGTTTTGACAATATTATCTTTTGTATCACACCTATTTAACACATTATGCCCATTGACGATTTTAAAAGTCAAATGTGGGGCCCATTTTGTGTCCCGTTTTTTTAGTTTGTTCTTTTTCCTTTGTTCTTTCTTTTTATGTATCTCACCGTTCTCTCTCTTTGCTTGTTTGTCATCTTCTTCTTCTTCCTTGTCTTCTCCACCTGTATCCTCCACTGCGCCCCTGTCCCCAAAGGCTTCATCGGCCGCAACGTTCCGCCACCCCTCGCGGCCTTGTCCCCATCGTCATTGAGACCTTTTTTCGCCATTGTCTACTCCACTGTGAAGGGGCACAAGATCGATGAAGCGTCACTTGAAACAGACCCCCCTGCGCGCAAGGTGCGCCTAAACTTCGACGACGAGGATCCAACCGATGGTAATAAACTTGAGAGAGGGAGAGAGTACCGGCAAGGAAAGTGGAGGTTTTACCAGCAACGAAAGGGAGTACATGTCTAGACTACACGGAAAGTACGATATTTTTTAATATATATTTTGGAGGACTACCTTATCTAAACAGTAAACACTAGGTCATTATCTCAATAACCCAAGATGTAAAAAGTGACCTATCTTAGAAAAAAAAGTTATCGGAGTGAAATAATAATGATAATTTTCTGCTAATATAATCATTAATTGTTTTCTCTATTATAGACATGCATCTAATACTATATGAATTTGACATTTTCAGTTTTCCAAGATTTTAATGACTTAAAACATATAACAGCAGTATAATTAAATTAACAACGATCTTATGTGACATGAGCTCATTGAAATAAAAATACTAAAATAGGAAGACGCATCCACAGTATCGAAAACAACATCATTATATTTTTTTGGGTGCCGTTGTTGTTATACTTCATCATCTTGGTCCGAGACCGAGAGATCATCAACAAAATCCCGCAGGTCAAGTTTAAGAGGTTATGAGGAACACCTTTCGTTTACAAAAGTACGGTCATCACTCCGACCAAACCGAGCGAGGGTATCTTTCAATTTTCTCTCCCACCTAACGTCGTCAATTCGCATAATTTCCATTTCACCATTTGAGAAAGGTCCTCCACCGGATGGATCACGGTGAACCCCGCAAGTTCTTTTTTGTATGCTTTCTTTCTCTAGCATGTTATGTTGTTCTTCGAAAGATTCGAGATGACTTTATAAGTCTTCATGCACTGAGAGAGCATTGCCAGTCTCGTGTCACCGTCACCAAGTCTCCCCTATTCATCCAAGCCACACCTGCGTGAATCGGACGCACAAGATCCTGATGAATTTCATCTGTTAGATGATGTGCTCATTTACGCAGGAAGTGGGTTACTAATTTTTTCCTTGGGTTCGGGGCCGGGCCAACTGGGTCTGAAGCCAGTACAAAAAGGTAAAGGTCTCCCCCACATATTAATAGAAGGTACTTTTCTATATTTAATTTTTGTTGGGTAACACATGTTACTTTAGTTTGGTCAAGGGAAAAGAGGGGAATGGACTTTGCGGCTAATATATAAAATGGCTGTTCGAAAGAAGGACTCTATGATCAAAATAATTTGGCGATAACTTTCATCTTAATCAAATCATTTTATTATACATCGGTGCAATTGATTGAGCTATTAAACTGTTAATTTAAATATGATATATTTTATTACAGCGTCTCACATTCGGAATGACCTCATGAGCCATCTTGTAGAAGAAATTTTATTAGATGCACGTGAACAAACAAGTTGTGTGTGTTTGTAACATTTATATAAATCAAACAATCCGGATACTTTATAAAAGTAAAAAAAAGAAAGAAGAAGAAGAAGCTAATAACATGTTTTGGACTACGTGTCTAAATTTTTGGGGTTGTGATAAAAAATTGATCATCCTTTTAAAATAAGATGGTTTCAATCAAAACTAAATGATGGTGGTTATTTTATTCATGCCTAAGAAAGGTCTTCTCCTATAAATGATCTTAATAACTACACATCGTACCTAATAATTTATAGATCTAGATCTCAACTTCCTACAGTTTTATAAATTTTCACATAATAAGAACGTGTCACCTTATAAGACTTGTTAAGTAACCAAACTAAAAAAGTATATTAATAATTATTTGTACTAATTTATATCGTTATTGGGGTAATTAATTTTACTTTTCCATAACGAGGGAGCATGATTTGGGTAATAAATTTTACTTTTCCATAACGAGGTAGCATGATTTATAAAACTCAAACACAAGGTTGACTAGAATTCACATCACATGAACAATATGATCAACCTATTACGTCATATCAATAGGCGACGAATTCACAATATTAACAAGAAAATTTTAGGAAAATGGGAAGTATTTTGTCTTACATGCAGTCCCATTCATATATCGTTGAAAACCCAAATATTGCACGCAAAAGGACGCGACTCTTAGGTTCGTTGCCTCAAAACCTCTAAATAGATGCAGTTTTCCAACTGAAATGAACTATTTACCAATGAAAGTACATTGCAGTAAATAAAGAGCCTCTTGCCTGGAATTGATCGATTGACCAAATGCAGTTGCAGCTATTGATCATGTGGAACTTACTTATAGGGTCTACATGATCAATAGTTATGATGTATCTGGTCTAGTGCTCTTGGTGCATGAAAAAATTTGCCAGTGAAGAAATCTTCGTAAGTAGTATTGATAGAGAACATTGATGTCCCATTAATAGATTGAAATATAATTCAACATTTTCCCATAAATTAGGTGGTTAAAGGTTAACAAAGATCTTATTTTGCATATGATAATATAATAAAAGTAAAGTCATGCTTTACATGGTCAAATGACTAGGCTATTACATGGTCAAATGACTAGGCTATTATAACCACCGACCAAGTCCCTTTTTTTCTCCTCGTTTGGAACTACTACTGCAAATGTTTTTTCTTGGATGCCAATCTCATTTAACCAAATAAAGGCATATATCATTAGAAAATTCTTGAGATTACTGCGAGATTATTATTTTTTGATGATTTTAATGCATCTCTTAATATGACAACAACGAGGACTGAGTAACGCTTTGTGGAACCCCTGTGCTCCAACTGGCCCTCCATGGCAATAAAAATTATGGAATCTAGCCAATGATCGTCACTCCGACGAAACCAAGTGGTGGCATCTTTCAGTCGTCTCTCCCACGTGACGCCTCGCTTCGTGTAATCCCCGTTCCGTCACTGAGAAATGTCATTCTCCAGATGGATCACAGACAACCCCACGTCTCTTTTGTATGCTTTTTTCTTTGGCATGTTGTCTTATTCTTCGAAAGACTTCGACACGGCTGGGAAGTCTTCGTGCACAAGGAGAGCGTCGCGAGTCTCTTGTCACCATCACCACGTCTCGCCTGTTGGTCACCAGGCAGATCCAAGCCACATTTGCATGAACCAGTTGCACAAGATCTTAATGAATTTCATCTTTTAGATAAGGTCGGTCTTATATGGGGCTCACATAAATTAAAGTCGAAGATCGACTGGGCTTATTTACGTGTAAATCATGTTACTATTTAATTTATCGGGCCCGCGGCCAGACCAAGTAGGTCCGAAGCCAGAACAAAAAGTTAAAGATTTCCCTCAGATAGTAATCGAAGGTGCTTTTCTATATTTAACTTTTGTTGAGTCACACATGTTACTTTAGTTTAACCAACAGAGAGGGATGTAAAGGACTTTGTATCTAATATAAAAACTGACGGTTTGAAATGACTCTACGATCAAAACCATTTGGTGATAACTTTTAATCAAGTTTTTGTCTTACGTTCCATTGATCGAGTGATTAAACGTTTAATTTATATGAGATCAATTCTATCATAATGTCTCATATTCAGAATAAATCTTGTCAAAACATACTGTGAAGGAGCTTTACTAGATGCATGTGAACAGGCGAATTGCATGTGTTCGTGACATTTGTTTAAGTCAAACGGTCTAAATAATTTGTACTATGGAAAAATGCTAATGACTTATTTTGGATTACGTGTCAAGATTTTTATAGTTGGGATAACCAGTCAATTACCTTTTCATATAGGATGATTTTAATTAAAATTAAAATCCGGTGGTAAATTCACTGCCTAAGTAGGGTCTTCTCCTGTAAGTGATCTTATTATTTACTATACAAAGACTAATAGTTTAGAGATTTAGATTGCATCTTGGCACAAATCACATAAATTTCTGATATTAAGAAGGCATTACTTCATGACACTTGTTAATTAACCAAAAAGTATACATATTAATATTTTTAATACTGAATTTTATCGTTTTATGTGAAATAACTATTTATAAATCAAATCCTTTTCCATAACAAGGTGGCATTAATTTTTCAAAACTCGACCATAAGGTTGACTAGAATTCGTCTCACATGGACATAGTGATTGACTTATCACATCATATTAGTATGTGACCGATCCATGATACTAACAAGAAAAGTCTAGAAAAGAGAGAGTATTTCATCTTATAGGCAATCCTAACCACATTAATTGCTAAACACAGAAATATCGCATACAAAAGGACATGACTTCTAGGCTCGTTCCCTCATAACTTTTAAATAGAGGCAACTTTCCAACTAAAACAAACTATGACCAATAGATGTACATTGTAAATAAAGAATCTCTTGCCTGGACTCAGTCCATCAACCCAATGCAATTGTAATCATTGATCACATGGGACTCACTTGTGCAATATGCACAATCACAACTATGATAGATCTGGTCCAATGGTCCTCGGTGCATGAAAAAATTTTGCTGTTTAAAAATCCCATTTTGTAATTAATTTTGTTAGAGAACATAATTATCCCATTGAAAGATTGGAATAACATTTAACATTTCCCCATAAATTAAGCGGTTAAAGGTTAAGAGACATCCTACTTTGATTCTATAATATAATAACAATAAAGTAATGCTTTGCATTGTTCTACGACTAGATATCAATCTTTCTAGTAATTAATGATGTATTTAACTATACTTTAATAACCATCAACTAAGTCCCTTTTTTAATTTCTTTTTCCTTTTGGAACTACTATTGCCTTCATTTAACCAAATGCTATCACATGTCATTAGAAAATTCTTTGAGATTATTGCGAGATTCTCGTTTTTGATGATTCTAATACATCTTTGCATGGTCCTAAATATGTTTATGGGTGCATGTCAAGTCTGCATAGAATTTTGAATAATTATTGATATACGTATAAGAGGACTACCAAAAAAAATAAAATAAATTGGAATGTAATTATTTCGGTAGTCCGAAAAGTGAGAAGTGACTTCTCTTAGAAAATAATAATTTCTGAAGTAAAAATGATTATTCCACAGAGAATCCCACAATCTCTCTTTTGTTTACTTTTCTCTCGCATTCTGTCCTGTTATTGCTCCGAGAAAGCGTCGCGTGTCTCACGTCCCCATGACTAGGCCTGGAGGACCTAGTCCGCATGCGGGCCACACTTGCATGAACCGAATACATTAGATGCCAACGAATTTCAACTGTTAGATGATGTTGGTTTCACACGGAGCTCACGTAGATAAACGTTGGAGATCTACCGAACTTATTTATATGCGAACCGTGTTGGTAATGTTTCCTCGGGTGCTGGTTTGGGCCAACTGGAAGCCAGCATAAAGAAGAAAAGCAGGTTAACAGAAAAAGTTTTCTATGTTCTGCTTTTTTTGTGAAACGTGTTACTTTAGTTTGGTCTCGATTGAGGGGAGCAATGATATAAAAAAATGACTGTCCGAAAGAAGACTCCATGTTTAGAATAATTTGTCGACAACTTTCATCTTAGTCAAATTATTTTGTTTTAAAATCTCGAATTACAAACTAGGTGATTAAACGTTTAATTTGGGTTCGAAATTATCACCTCGGTCCGAAGCCAGCATAAAGAAGAAAAGCAGATTAATAAAAATAGTTTTCTATGTTCTGCTTTTGTTGTGAAATAGGTTACTTTAGTTTGGTCTCGACCGAGGGGAGCAATAATATATAAAAAAATGACTGCCCGAAGGAAGACTCCACGTTCAGAATAATTTGTCGACAACTTTCATCTTAGTCAAATTATTTTGTTTTAAAATCTCAAATTACTAACCAGGTAATTAAACGTTTGATTTGGATTCGATAGATCCCCTCGCGGCGTCTCGTGTTCAAAATAGCTTTGCCAACCTCTCTATAAATGGAGCTTTACTAGATGCATATGTACAGGTGACTTGCGTGCAAACATGACATTTGTTTAAGTCGAGTACTCTGGATTTTTTATATTGACAAAAAAAAAAAAAAACTATGATATCTTGTTTTGAATTACATTCAAGATTTTCGGGATTGTGATGGCAAGTCTATTACCGTTTGATATTCAATCAAAATTAAAATAAAATCATGGTTCTATTCACTGCCAAAAATGGGTCTTCTTCTAAAAGTGATCTTAATTACTATAACATGGTATTTACTAATGGTTTAAAGGTTTAGATCGCAGGAACATGCAATACGACAATATAAACCTTCACATATTAAGAAGAGGTCACCCTTATGACAATTACTAAGTAATCAAACAGAAAAAGATATGTATTGATAATTTTAGACACTGATTTTTGTCGTAGTAGGTGTAATTAATATTTATAAATCAAAGCATTTTCCATAAAATGTACTTAACCATTGCTCTCAAGAACTCATTAACAAGAATTCGTATGTTTATTTAGGGCAATGTCTAGCACGTCGTCTCTCCCACAAGGTACTCACAATAAAAATCCACCAAGAACGCCACAACTACAAAATTCTCTATACAAGCAATTATATATGTAATAGACACGTGATTATTTTCCTACTAGATAATTTATGAGTAGAAATATTGACGGAAAATGAGAATAATAGGAATAACAGGAAAAGAAAATTGGGAGGGAGTGTCAAAATTCAAGTCATTATGTTCGGAGACCACGGTAAACTTACCGTTTTTCAAAGAAAATGGAAGACATTAAAGAACGTATCAACAACTTATTTATCACATATTACATCGCAAAATAATGTGGCATCATACATACTTGGGGTCGATTAATTACTGAAAGCAAGAGACCCAAGACAAAGTGTGCTTTCATTTAATGATTTAGCAACTGCATACTACATCATCTAGCAAGCATACTTCACTCTATCTTTTTTGGAAAAATAGATCATATACCACCAATATAAAAGAAATTTTACATAAACAGCCTCATTCACCCTTTATTTGAGAATTATAACATTGTATTCTTTCAAGTCAATGGCATATGTGCCCGCTTGTGAAAAATTTTGTTTACACTAGTTGTATATGCTATAATTACTCTACCTTTTTGTGGTGTAGCATTTATCATCTTGCAATTATGTATCTTTACAACATCAAATCTGCAATTAAATTTATTAGTGTACATCACAATAGCGTTACTATGAAAATATTATTCGATAGGTAAAATGGGAGGAAAGGGCGGCCAGTATTAGTAACTACCTCAGAGAACATAGTTAATTCATTGATAGATTGTTAGTTGTTACATGTTTCATAAGTAATTTTGCTATAGAAGGTAGTTAATTCATTGATAGATTGTAATAGCGTTTAACATTTCCCATAAATTAGGTGGTTAAAGGTTTAGAGAGATCTCATTTTGCATCCTATAATATAATTATAACAAAGTTATCTTTATATTGTCCTAAAACTAGATTACTACTCTTTATAGTACTTAATAATGTATTAAACTATATTTTTATAACCATCAACCAAGTCCCTTTTTCAACTTTTGATTCCTTTGTTTGGAATTACTGTGACCAATGTACTTTTCGGATGCTTATCTCATTTAAGCAAATACTACCGTATATCTTTAGAAAATATTTGAGATTATTGCAAGATTAAATTTTCTTGATAAATTAATTACATCTTTATGTGACAAAAAATAAAGTCATGAGTACATGTCAAGTCTATGCGGAGAGTACACCATATATGTTAATATACAAAAAAGGACCACCTTTTTTGCACACTGAACATTATTAACTCCGTTATTCAAGATTTAAAAAGTAACTTCGTTCAGAAAATAATAGTTCCCGGAGTGGAAAAAAGAAAGAGACTTCTATGTAGAGATAATCATAAATAATTTATATTAGGGATAATTAGTGACTTCTCTAAGATAATTTCCTTTCTTAGAGATAATTAGATAATTTTGTTGATTCTCTGCATCTCTCAAGATTGCACATATATCTCCATTTGATTGTACATATCTTGATTGATACGTTTATCTTAAATTCCCCAATTATCTTTTCCGCATAACCAACTTTTTAAAGGAATCCCACCATCTCTCTTTTCTTTATTTTTTTCTCTCGTATTTTGCCGTGTCATTCGAAAGACTTCGAGACTTATAAATCTTCGTGCACCGTCACCAAATCTTCCCGTGATATCATGTGGTGGCTTGGCTTGGAGGTTGTAGTGCGGATCTAGGTCACACTTGCATGAACCCAGCACAAAATGCCGATGAATTTCAATTGTTAGATGTTGTCGATCTTATGTCGAGCCCGCGTAAATCAACATTGGAGATCTACTAGGCTCGTCTACATACGGAGCATATATATTAATGTTTCGATGCAGCGTCGGGCCAACTGGGTCCTCACAGGTTAATGAAAGGTAGTTCTCTATGTTTCGTTTTTGCCGTGAAAGACGTTACCTTAGATTGGTCTAGATAGAGGGGCGAGAAGGACAATATAAAAAATGACTGCCCAAAAGTGGGTTCCATGATCAGAATAATTAGTTGATTAATTTCATCTTAGTCGAATCATTTTGCTTTAAAACCTCGAATTGTTGACTAAATGATTTAACGTTTAATTTTGAGACGTCATCTTTACGGCCCACGTATTAAGCAATCCTATAAAAAAATATATACCAATAACTTTTGACAATTTTTATTTTTATTTTTTTGTAGTAGGTGCATTTAATACTTATAAATCAAACCCCTTTTTCATAGAGTATACTTCCCCATGTCTCTTAAGAACTCACTGACAAGATTTCATGTGTTTATGTGCGGCAGTGTCTAACGCATCTTTTCCCCAACTGTGTACTCACGAAAAAAAAAAAAAACTAATTAGAACACCACCGAGTACAAAATTCTCTCTATACAAGCAATTTTATATATAGTTGACACGTGATTATTTTTCCAGTAAATAACGAATGAGTAGAAAGACTGACGGGATGCGAGAATAATAGGAATAACATGCAAGAGAAAATTTGAGAGGGAGTGTCGGATTTCGAGTCATTGTGCACTGAGACCATGGTAAAATTACTGTTTTTCCAAAAAAATCTAAGTTATTGAAAATCAGGTCAATAATTTATTTATCACAAATTACATCACAAAATAATGTGACATCATACATATGTGTAAAACAACTTAAAACATAGGATGTCATCTCATGTAAAGTTGTCCACATCAGGATGTCAAGTCAGATGGCCAATGATGACTAGACATCAAGTCAGTAATTTCTGAGGACAATTAACTGGAATGACTACATTAAAATTTCACGAGCAAATGTTTAAAACTTTATTGGTAAAATTAAAACGTTAATAATTGAATTGACATTTGTACAATGAATTTAGGATCGATTTGGTAATTATTTCCAAAAGTTTGTCTTGGTTGCCAAATTCATGATTTTTTTTTTGGTTGAAACCAAATCCATGAATTGAAATATGCAGTGAGAGGTCTCCATTAGTCCATGAAAATAATGGAGGTTGTCATGCTTGTGTCACGAGTCAACAATTCCCTTAATTGTCATGGAATAGCCCATGTAGTGCTTGGCAAGCAGACAACACTAGGCCAGCCTTTGTTCAATAGTTATTCCAAATAACAATATGGTGAATTGTTTCCTTATATAATGTCGTATCACGCCTAACTTAGCTTGGATGTCTAGTCCATCGAACGAGTCAATAGATGATTTTAAGCTCAACAACTAGTTTCAGCTTGCATGGCTTTATCAGGAGAGCGGCATCAGCTTTTGACTAGTTTGTGTACGGGATGCCAACCTTGTCTTTAGAGTTCCTAAGTAATATAATCTTTCTATTCAAGAACTCCTAAAACCAGCTATCCTGACACTACTCCCACGAACTAGTTGTATACATCCCCTCTGATATGCGACCGTCATTTTAAAACATAATGGTTGGCGTTATGCTAGTAGTGCTCTAAATTTTTTATAATAGATAATATAGTAATTTCTTTTTGGCGTCTAACAAGCCAAACATTCGAAGAATAGATCTCACTTATCTAAGAGCTCAACTGAAACTTGTCATATGACTTAGTAAAATAGATTAAGTAGTTCTTTATGGATTTAGAATTTCTCTAGGAAATTACCAAATAAATCCTTAATCTATCGCACTTGTGCCGATTCACCTATAAACCTTTTAATTTGATCAAATTTAGTCATAAACCTTTTGACAATTTATCAATATAGTTCATTTGGCCAATTATAGTCGAAATTCACTGATTAAACACCAACCATCTTACATAGCATTGCCAGTGCTGAAATAGACAAATTTTACAATTTTCAAAAATAAAAAATTGAATTTTGTTAATTTGTTATTTTCTTTTTTATTTTCTTTATTGCGATCGGTTAGCACGGCAACGGCATGGCGACCCTCATCAGCCACTAGGCAAGGTCCTGCAAGCCCTTGTCGGTAGTCGACGAGGCAACCCTCATCTGTGGCTAGTGTAGGTGACCCTCACCAAGCCCTCTCCAACGTTTGCATGTGGCTAATCTCTGACCATTAGTGAAAAGAAAGGAAAAAAAAGAAAAAGAATCTGAATTTTAAAAATTTGTTCATGTTAGTACTGACCACGCCATGTAGGACAGCCAGCGTTGACTGGGTCGCCACGTTAGCGTTATCCGATATGGTTGAAAGAATTACATTGATAAATTATCAAAAAGTTTAGGATTGAAGTGGCATAAGTGCAATAAATTTGAAATATTTTTTAGTAATTTTCCCGAATTTCTCATTACTATGTGTGTGCTTGTTTCTTCTTAGATACAAGATAGAGCAAAGTTTGCTAAGCAGCCTCAACATCATCATCATGTCTTCATTTTCATATACTGTGACCATCCCTTTCACTAGGACAAGGATTAAGGGCGCATTACCCTTTATGTATAAAATCTTTGTATGTTGTTTTTTTTTTTTTTTCAAACTTGGTCTTGCTTTTTTTGATATATGCAATCGGGTCCCTCCAATTTGTTCCATTGGCGGGACCCAATTGTTGTACTTTTTTTGATCTGCCCAATTGTTGTACTTAATTTCACCAATTCGTCGATGTATATATAATGGGTTGGCGAGAACGGCTTCCATTCTATTAACAAAGATAAGCACAAAGCTCCCACAACGGACAAAAACACGTGAGAGAGAGAGTTTGAGGGAGTTTTCTTCGAAATGAAGGCAGTACATTGGCTTCTAACGGTGGCTGCGGCCTGGTGGTTTCGACAAGGAGGAGCTGTCGAGGTGCCCAGAAAGTGCGAACGCCAGTGTGGGATCGTGGCCGTACCTTTCCCGTTCGGGCTCGAAACCAATTGTGCAAGGTCCAAAGCTTTTTTGCTCAATTGCACCAACATCGAAGGGAACGGTTTTCAACTACTGTCGGGAAATCTTACGATACACAAAATCTCGGTCGGGGACTCGACCATGATCGCCAGCCTCCCTGAAGCATTTGAGTGCTACCATCAGAATGGCATGCTAGCAAACGAAAGCAGGCCTCTGGCCATCATCAAGCTCCCTCCAAACCCTCGGTACAGATTCTCGGAAACCCATAACAAGCTCACCGTCCTCGGCTGTGACAGTGCCGCGGTTGTGGCCAACAGTAAAGGGACGTTCGGAAGCGGGTGCATCTCCTACTGCACCGACTACAATGACTTCGCCCGCAAGGCCTCTTGCTCCGGTCGAGGTTGCTGTCAAGCATCCATCCCAAAGGGGCTCGAGACGCTCAACATTAGCATCTCCTCCATCGAACCATCGGCCTTGCAGCGCGGCCACTGTGCACGAGCATTCGTGGTGGACGACAGGATATTCGATATCTTAAACTGGACTCTCCCCGAGTTCCAGGATGTGGGCAGCACCCCCGGCCTTGTTGTGGACTGGATGGTTGAATCGGACGTGACTTGCCAAAAGGCCGGACGGAACCGGTCGAGCTATGCCTGTGGTCCCAACACAGAATGTAAGGACTTCGGGAATGGACCGGGTTACCTTTGTGTTTGCAAGGATGGGTACGAGGGGAATCCCTATCTTCGCAGCCCAGGGTGTACAGGTAATTAAAACGTACGACTCCTCATGCATTGTCGCACTCGATTGAATTATGTGGATAAATAATTAAGTAATAATCATGCAAGAGCCGGATAGAGAAGTAGCGTGTCAATGTACTGATTCCATCTAGTTTTACCTATATAATTAGTTGCCGGTTAATTTGCGCTGCTCTCTCTCTCTCTCTCTCTCTCTCTCTCTCTCTCTCTCTCTCTCTCTCTCTATTGATACACCTTCCCTCTCCTACACTGGCAACCGTAGCTCCACTTTGGGATGACATTAAGCATATATTTGTTTCTTAGAAAACATTTTCATCATTTTTCCGTGTTTAGTGCACTTAGGAAAAAAAGCCAACAGGAATGGTTTTTCTACCAAAACTTAAATTTAGGAAAATGATTTCCATTTTAAAAGAACCGGAAAACGTTTTTCCAAATATTTTCATATTATTAGAGTCCTTGGTTAATGAAACTCTTACTCTTAGAAAAAAATAATTTTTTAAGAAAATTCGATTTTTTAACTAATTTTTTTATTTTTAAAAAAATTCAAATTTATTATTATTTTTTTGTCTTTTCTTTTCATTTATTTTCTCTCCTTTTCTTTTTCTTTTTCCTTTTCCTTTTCTTTCTTTTTCCTTTTCTTCTTTTCTCTTTTCTTTCTTTCTTTTTGTTTCTCCTTCTTCCTCTGCCGGTCACAGCGGAGTAAGTCGAAAAAAGAACGGAAAGAAAAAAAGAAAAAAGAAAAAATAAAAAGAAAAATATTTAAAAATTCGATTTTTTTTAAAATAAAATAAAATAATGAAAAATAAATAAAATTTGAATTTTTTAAAATAAAAATTATTAAAAAATCGATTTTTTTTTTTGTTGAAATAAAGTTATGGGATTGAAATCATTATCCTAGAAAATGCTTTCTAGAAAATATTTTTCTTTATTATTGAGTTTTCCATGAAATAAATACATCATAAGTGCCAAAACCACTACAAGTAACAAAGATGACGATTCTCTCCCTGCCACTCTTCCTTCATGAGTCTTGCTTGTACCTTATCTCGGTAGTGACAAGTCCCCGGTACCGTCTCCACCGTAATGAAGAAGATGAGATTTGTTTGCAAGTCTCTTCCATGAATGGAGGAGACCTAATGAGGATTTGACGAGGCCGTGGTTCGACGGTGGTGGGGATGATGATGCGATGGTCACCATGGCTATAACGTTAGTGGCATGGTTGAGCAGTGGTGGCGGTAGAGGGGATGGCAGGTTGAGAGGAAAGTGATAGTGGGAAAAGAGAGAGGTGTTTTCTCATTAGTATAATTTTAATGAGAGATCTATATAAAGTTTGTGGATTTTGCCAAGACCGGTCTATGTTTGGCACTTGACTCCACCTCATCAACAGCTATGATAGACTTGATTGAGTAAATCTAGATATAGAGAAAATACTTCTCTTGAGGTTCCAACTTTATGCATAATAGAATAAGTTAAGGTCATTACCACCACCCTCACACCTCTGTCGCCCCCAATTGCCTTCTCCCTTTGGGGCTTATATATATTCATTGAACGTGGTACACGCGTACTAAAACCCTCTAAGAACATATTTGACGAGCCCATCGTATTTAGCGATACATATGCATTTTAGCACAATCACCTCACTCATAGAATAATGGCTCATATAAATAGAAGTATGTACATATGTCAAGGTCAATGCCCTCCTTCCAAGGCTCTCTCGTCATCCCCAATGGCTATATTTACTATGGCAACAATAAAAACTCACCTTGCTCTTGCAATATAGGGCACATGTATCATTGCAAAAGTTTGAGGTAGCATTGATCTCCGTTGATGGCAGGGAACAATGCCATTGTTGAGCTCAAAGTCAACTTAGAGAGAGATTGAAAATAAAGAAAGATGACATATCTTTAAGAGAGAGTGGACGCTTGTCACAATACTATAACCGAAACCTAAATGGGAGAGCATTACCTAACTAAAAGTCCATGCAATGACTTGTTCAAATTATTTTTGCCATTGACCGAGATAACAGTTCAATTTCTCTCTTGCATGATGTAGACATCAATGAGTGCAAGTACCCAGAAAGATACCCGTGTGATGGAAAGTGCAGGAATAAGCCCGGGAGCTACACATGCCGATGCCGACCTGGAAAGAAGCGCAACGCTAAACACCGTTGCAAAGTTTCTCCTTTGGGCATAGCTGTTCCAGGTAATTTCATATATATCCCCTCATTATTCACTAGATGATTCATATTCTATTGATTTATTTTTAACTCATCTCACCTTCAACGATCACACCCATGGTTTGGATTGGGCTATTTCCTTCTTCTTTTTGCTAGATCCTTTTACTGTAATTATTACTTAGATTTGCAGATCTTGGTTGATTTAGATTTGGGTAAAATTTGTTCCCTTTAGGTATCCTACAGTGAATGGTTCACAAAATTTCAGTTAATTATTCCTTAGAAGAGAGAGACAGAAAAAAGATATAAGAAAGAAAGAAAAGGAGTACAAACAGACAGATAAAGTTTTTGAGAGTGAACAAAAATGAAGCTATTGGACACGTGGCAGATCCTAGTACGCTGCTCCTGTAATTTGAGGTTAAGCTGACAGAGCACGGTGTAAAAATCCATGCTTTAATTGAGATTTTGCGGTAGATGTGTTAGTCTTTGTTAGGTTATAGATATATGTTATCTGATTTTACATATTTAAAGCTAATGAAATTATATATGTACACACACATTAAAAATATATATTTAAATGTGAAAATTTTGGATAATAATACCTTAAAAAAGGAATAGATCTACATGCAAAAGCTTGGAGGAGCGGGGTTCTTAAAATTAAGGATGATTGTAGGGCGCGGGGATCTGTGCCCCGTGGGACACCTCCTGAACGAGGCAAATTTCCCCCGCAAAAACTGGCCCATAGGACATTAGGTGAGACAATAGTCGGGGTGGGGCTCGACTGTCCCAATTGGCGATCCATCCCGTGTACCATTTGACGAAAAATATATATATTCATCTTTCATTTTATTTGCAATATTAGTTACAAAAAAAAATAATAATAATAAACCTCAGGAACAATCTCTTCTTCACAAATGTCTTGCTTTTATAGAAGACGCAAGGTCTAAAAGTGGTGAGCAATGGGGCACGATTGTTTTCCAGGCACCTCACCTTCATATGAGCCTCCGTTGACTAAGGTTGGAACTTATTTGACTCTACAAAAGCAATCCATGATGCCACTCTGTTTTTTTATTAGGATCCACCCATGAGGCCTTTCTTTCTAATAAAAATGATTAAAAAAAAAAAGACCAGAAAAATGTCAAATGGTCATCTAGTAAGTGGATTAATTCTTTCCGAGGAAAAAATTAATGCTATGGCAATGAACGCGCCCTCCAGCCTCGTGCCCAACCTAGTTAAAACTAGTCTTAGAAAAATAATCAATTGTAAAGAATAAATGTTTTTCCATCTCTAATAAAGGACATCTCTTTCAATCATGCTTTCGATTGATGGGTTCGTAAATTATAAATATTATCCATACGTGATTTTGGGTGATATATATGTTCGTAATCCCATCGCTTAGACTTTCCTCCAATATGATGGACAAAAAAAACATTTAATCATGTACTTTGATACATGTCGAGTTTTTAAATAAGGACTTTTATAAGATTTCTCACATCAGAAATAATTGGAACCCCTTTGTTACCAAAACCATTTCTGTCACTGTTTAATTGAGTGATTATATTTTGAAATAGTGTCTAACCATCCAAATCTGACAATGATAGATTGGGATTATGCAAAAATAGGTTAAATGGGTTGTGTTTGAAATTGATTTCTCTGAATGAAGTGTGTGAATCATATAAGGATTATGTGCTTGGATCATTAATCCTGTAACTTATATTCTTTCACAGTGGTGGCTGCGTCCATCTTCGGCATGACTGTTACTGCTTCAGTCTCGATCACAGTGAGGTGGAGACTCAAAAAGATCAACTTTAGACGAAATGGAGGAGAGCTATTAAAACAACGCAAAGTTCGAACCTTCACGGAGTCGGAGCTAGCAAAAGCAACCAACAACTATGATGACCGCAAAAAGCTCGAAAATAGTAGTTTCGGTTCTGTCCATACTGGGACACTATTGAACCGCAAAGGGACACTAGCGAAGCATGGGGAAACCGTGGTCGTGGTCAAGAAACCTAAAGATGTGGACAAGTCTCTCCTAAATAAGGATTTCCAGCGTGAACTTGAAATTCTGATGAACATAAGCTGCAAAAATGTGGTGAAGCTTAAAGGCATATGCTTGGAGACTAGAATACCATTGTTGGTTTATGAATACATTCCGAATGGCACCCTCTTTCGACTCATCCATCAAAATGAGTCGACCATCCCATGGGAACAACGCTTCAAAATAGCTGCTGAAACTGCTCTTGCACTTGATTATATGCACTCTAGCATACAACCCCCAATCTTTCATGGCAACATCAAGTCAGCAAACATACTTTTGGATCAAAACAACTCGGTGAAAATATCCGATTTTGGAACTTCAGTACTCATATCACCAGAGCATAGACATATTGTAGCCATTCAGAAAAAAGACTCGTTGGGCTACATCGATCCGGAATATTTAGTCACCGGTATGCTAACAACTCAAAGTGATGTATACAGCTTTGGAGTTGTCCTTGTGGAGTTACTCACACAAAAGAAACTTTATGTTACCGAGTTTGGAAAGTCGATCAATACTATCCATCGTTTCATCTCTTCTGTGAAGGGTGATGCACTCTCTGATGTCATAAACTTCGAAGGTGCTAGCGAAGATGAAATGGAGAGAGTACGAACCGTAGCTGAGATTGCAGTGAAGTGCTTGGACCAAAGTGGTGTGGATAGGCCGGCAATGAGCGATGTGGCTCAGCGACTCGCCAATATTAACCCGAGCTCGACAGTTGAAGAAGAGAATGAAGAGACCGAAAGGGAAGTGAATGCAGACAAACTCTCAACCCTTGGCGATGCGAGCCAAGAGGGGACGTCAAGCTGTCTTTCCTGTCTAGGAATGGATTCAGCTTGTTCCTGCATCTGATGCTTCATTACCATAGCGACATGTCTTTCAATTTGCCCATAAGGACTTCTAGGGTTGATCGTGTGCTTTGAGTATATGTTATGTATGCCATTTGCTTTTGGACTTTATATTTGTGGAAGCATCTTTGCAAATTTTTTTTTTTTTTGGGTTCAAGCGTGAGAATCTCATATAATATATGTAAAACCGTGTGTTGAAGTGGACTTATTGGAGGCTGACATATGGCCTTCGACATTATCATAATCTCTCTTCCCGTTTATCTTTTTTTTCTTTTTCATATCTCTTTACATGATTCTAGTTGATTGAATAAAAACAACTGAGTTCTTATCCAAACCTATGAGAGGATCACAAAATGAAGAAAGAAGAATATAGGAACTTACTTGATAATAAATTAATCGTGGGCTTAGAATATGAATAAAAAATAATTTCAACATGAAATTTGACCCGGTGACCCTCCATCCAAAATTTGGATTTTCTCTCTCTTCTTAAATGGAAACTACTTTGAAATCAGACAAATATACGTATAATTTCAAATTTTCCACTCAAATGTTCATCGCCGCCATTTTCCCCATTCTCCCAAACATAGCATCACTAACTGCGAAATGAATAGAATGAAAAACAAATAGTACCTTGTAAAAGAAGTAAAAAAATCGAATTAAA
The DNA here is from genome assembly GCA_016097605.1 of Eucalyptus guilfoylei. Classification (NCBI taxonomy): domain Eukaryota; kingdom Viridiplantae; phylum Streptophyta; class Magnoliopsida; order Myrtales; family Myrtaceae; genus Eucalyptus; species Eucalyptus guilfoylei. The sequence continues at coordinate 25,175,826 of CM027865.1, read as the reverse complement.
ATTAACAGAAATTAAAGAGAACAGATTAGTGGGAATAATTTGTTTTGGCTTCTATTTTATGAATGAGTGCAAAACCTCCGACATTCAGTGATGAGTGACAAATATGATATTGACGAAAAAAAATAACAATTGCTAATTAAAATAACAAATAAATAGTCAAATTAATTAAAGAAAGCTAAAATTAGTATAATCACCACAAATGAAAGACAAAACAAAAGTAAATGCAAGAAACCTCTTTTTTTTTTTTTTTTTTTTTTTTTTGGGGGGGGGTCAGAAAAACTAGTATTATTGGATAAAAGAGTTCTCAAGCATGAGAGCCCACCAAAGGGGCATCATGACAAAGTATATCCCATAGAATTTGGGAGGACGGGGGAAAAGTGCCAAAAAAGTCCTAAACCTTTTCTCAAAGTGCCGATTTAATCCTAAACATTTTTTAGTGCCGATTTAGTCCTAAACCTTTTTACGTTGTGCCAATTCAGTCCTTTCCGGCCAATTTTGGCCGGATTTTTGCTTTACCGGACGCCGCCGCCTAACGTGGCTCGATCGTCGGACCGACGTGGACAACTTTTAATAATATTTTAATATTTTTGAATATTTTTATTTTTGTTTTTTCTTCTCCTCTTCTTCCTCCAGCCGGTCACCGAGGTCCGGCGACCGGCCAGAGGCGACAGCCGGCGAGGTCGAGGTTGACCTCGCCGGCCACCTCGCCAGTGGCCGCAAGGGCTCCCTCACGCTGGGCGGCGAGGCTCGCCCTTGCCGGATCTGGCAAGGGTCGAGCCTCGCCCATGGCCAGCGAGGCTGCCGGCGAGGCTCGACCTCGCTAGATCTGGCGAGGGCGAGCCTTGCCCGCCCGGCGCGAGGCCGCCCTCGAGGCCTGGGCGGCGAGGCTCGCCCTCGCCGAATCTGGTCCGATTCTCAATGAAATCCCTCCTGATTTCGTCCTTTTATTCTAGGGTTTTAGTGCGTTTCTTCATTTTTCGCCGCCGGTGATCGCGTGGGTGTCTGTGATTGGTGGCTGCAGATCTTTGCAGGAACCCGGTGGATGGGTTCTCCGCGGGGTTGGTGGATGAGACCAACGTGTTCGAGTGGAGTGTCTCCATAATCGGCCCTCTCGACACCCTATAGTGAGTTGGGAACTAGGAGGGATTTCATCGAGAATTGGACCTCGAAGCTGCTTCTGGAGGAGGAGGCTAGCTTGATTCGAAGCCATCGGTCGCCGATTATCCAGGGAAAGCAAGAACCGGCGGTGGAGTCTTCTTCTTCATTGCCGCCTAGGCCTCGAGGGCGGCCTCGCGCCGGGCGGGTGAGGTTCGCTGCCCAGCGTGAGGCCGCCCTCGCGCCCACTAGCGAGGTGGCCGACGAGGTCGAGGTCGACCTCGCCGGTCGTCGCCTCTGGCTGGTCGCCGAGGTCCGGCGACCGGCTGGAAGAAGAAGAGGAGAAGAAAAAAAAAAAAAAAAGGAAAAAAAGAAAGAAATTCAAAAATATTAAAATATTATTAAAAATTATCCACGTCAGCGCCGATCGCCACGTTAGTCGGCCGGCGTCCAATCAACAAAATCCGGCCAAATTGGCCGGAAAGAACTGATTTGGCACAACGTAAAAATGTTTAGGATTAAATCGGCACCAAAAAAAGGTTTAGGACTAAATCAGCACTTTGATAAAAGGTTTAGGACTTTTTTTGCACTTTTCCCGGAGGATGGGTTACCCAATTATGGGGGAGGATATTCAAATGCTGGGCTTTGGCCACCCAATTTACGGCTTGATTTGCACTCCTACCCACATAAAAAACATTGATCTTCTTGAGCCGGCCCATATATTCATGGGCCTCGATAATAAGAGCGTTTGCTTCCCACAACACAACATCAGTACTGTTCACAGCTTTGATCACTTCCAAACAATCTGACTGAAACTCCACACTTCGCTTTCTCTGCCTTCCAGGAACTTTGGCCCTTTTAGAAGAGCCAGGGCTTCGAGCTGTACGACAGACCATGCTGGAGCAGATCTAGCAAATCCTTCCCTGAGAACTCCCGACTCATCTTGGATTATGCACGCGATACATCCTGTCGGTGACCCCTTCACAAGAAGCCGTCGATGTTTATCCTCAGACTACCGTGCCTCGGTGGGAGCCAAGTGTGATATGATTCTCCATTCGCCACTTCCAAGGTCGTTTTTCCGAGGTTCCATTTTCTGTACATGCTGAATGTGTTGAGAACGGAATCAATCAGGGCTTTTGGATTTGGAATCTATTGCCGAAAAATGAAATTGTTCCTGGCCTTCCAAATGCACTAGAGAGTTACTGCGATAATATCAAAAGAAGGTGAATAATTTCGTTGTTCCAGAAAGTTTTTCAGCCAAATCTCCATTCTTGAAACGCTATAATTCGAGATCTGAACTTGGAGAACAAGTTTCTCTCAGATTGGACTGGTCCAAAGGTAGAGCAAAAAAAGGTGCCCGATTGTCTTAGCTTCTTGGCCACAAAACGGGCAACTAGGGTCTGGTAATATCTTTCGCCTGAATAGATTGTCTTTTGTTGGCAATGCATTTTGGCAGACATTCCAAAGGAAGATTCTGACTCTTCCATAGTTTGTGAGGTGGCTGAAATGATGATGATGCCTGTTCTATGGATTGATTTCTCTGTTGTGCTTGTAGCCAATTGTATGCACTCTTCACCGTGGATTCACCTGACTTGGTGACCGTCCACACTAACTTGTCCAGTAAAGTTTTAGTCTTCAAGGGTATTGATAGAATGTCATTTACAATCTGCTCGTCAGATAGCTGATAACTGATAAAGGGTTCGTTCATCCCATCTACTCTCCTCTTGTAAGATCACTTCAGCGACTTTGATTGGTTCTTCAAAGTTTGCTGGTCCCCCTATGAGTCATCTCTTTAGCCATCTGTCTTCACGAATATTTATATTTTCTCCCATTCCAACTGACCATTGAACATGATTAGGAGAGTGAGACCCTTTATCTGCTTGCTAGAAGGTCTTGTTTGGAAAGTACAGTCCTTTTAAGATTTGGCCCCACAACGAGATTGGGTTTTGAGATAGCCTCCAAGCTTGTTTCCCAAGCATAGCTCTTATTTAAAGGATAGAAGATCCCTAAACCCCACAACACCCTCATCTTTTCGAGTTTTCAAAACCTCCCAATTCTTATAGTGAAGTCCAATTCTTGACTCGCTATTTTTCTGCTAAAAGGCAGCAACTTTCTTTTTAATTGCTTGGCAAATCAATACTGGGATTTTAAAAATGGACATAGCATATTCAAGTAAAGCTTGGACCATTGTCTTGATTAGGACTTCTTTTCTAGCTTTAGTCATAAGGTTTTCCTTCCATCCCTCTAGTTTCATGTTCACTCTTGCACTTATCCAAGCAAACATTTGTTTTTAGATTCTTCCTAATCCGAAAGCATTCCTAGGTATTTCCTTGTTTTCTTGATATTAGGAACCCTTAACATTCTGGCCATGTTATACCTCAAATTTTGTGGGTAGCCCACACTAAAGTGAACTCCTGACTTGTTTAAATTTATTTCTTGCCCGGAAGCAAAATAGTATTGACTAAAAACTGAAGCAAGGTTCTCACATTTTGCTACCTTTCCATCTACGAAAAATATGGCATCATCCGCAAATAAAAGAGGCGAGAGCGTAGGACAATACCTGTTCAGTTTTATCCCCTTGATTGTTTACAGTTTTCTTAATCAGCACTGAAAGTGCATTAGCCACTAGAATGAACAAATAAGGTGATAAAGGGTCACCTTGTCTGAATCCTCTCGAAGGGTGAAAGAGGGAAGGTGGTTCTTCATTGAATTTCATACTAAAGGTTATAGTTTATACACATTTCATCACTCTATCCACCCATTTTTTTGCAAAATCCTAATCTTTCCATGCATGCCTTCAAGAAATCCCATTTTACTCTATCGTATGTTTTTTTCATATCCAATTTCAGCATAGCTTGGAACTTTCTTTTTCTCTTTCTCATGCGCAGCTGATGTAGCACTTCTTGCACTATAAGAATAATATCCTAGATTTGCCTCTCTCCCATAAAAGCACTTTGTTCTATTTCTATTATATCAGGGAGCAATGGTTTCAATCTATTGACAAAGGTGACACAAAGGAGGCTCGAGCTTGTTAAGGAAAATACATGAAAATTGTGAGATGGTTCTTAGTGACATACTAATTATGGACAACCGATTTCAGAGGCAACAATTATTGATGGGAAAAATATCAAAAAAATTTAAAATTTATTGTAATTATGTCAACTTAGTTATAAACTTTTTAATTATGTCAATTTTAAACTAAACCTTTCTAGATTTTGCTAAAGGAGTCAATCTTGCCAACTTTGACCAAAAATCGACTAGAGACGAGGCCTGGTCATCTTTCCTAGCACAGCTTGGCATTGTCGTGAACCTCGGTAATCATCTAGAGGTGAAGTCAACCCTGCTAGCCTCGCCTCTAGGCAGTCGCTGAAGTTCTACGACTAGCTAAAGGAAGAAGGGAGGAAAAAGAAAATGACAAAGAAAATGATAAATAAATATTAAAATTTTATTGAAAATTGTCTGCATCAACACTATTCGCATTACGTAAGACAATTGACGTTCATGTCAATAATTTCTGGCCAAAATTGGTTGGATGAACTAAATTGACATAAATACAAAAAGTTTAAGATTCAATTGGCAAAAAAACAAAATCTATAACTGAATTAGCATAATTATAATATGTTTATGATTTTTTTTTTTTTTTGTAATTTTCCTATACCAAAATGGTGACAGGAATTGTTGTATACGATGGTTACCTACAAAGATGAAAAATAGATATTCGCAGATCGCTTTGAGTAGATGCTCGTCCTATTCGATAAATTTGACACTCAAAAGTAGGTGACGCAAAGGAGGCTCGAGCGCTTGTTAAGGAAAATATATGAAAATTGTGAGATGGTTCTTAGTGACATACTGATTATGGACAACCGATTTCGGAGGCAACAATTATTGATGGGAAAAATATCAAAAAAAATTAAAATTTATTGTAATTATGTCAACTTAGTTATAAACTTTTTAATTATGTCAATTTTAAACTAAACCTTTCTAGATTTTGCTAAAGGAGTCAATCTTGCCAACTTTGACCAAAAATCAGCTAGAGACGAGGCCTGGTCATCTTTCCTAGCACAGCTCGGCATTGTCGTGAACCTCGGTAATCATCTAGAGGTGAAGTCAACCCTGCTAGCCTCGCCTCTAGGCAGTTGCTGAAGTTATACGACTAGCTAAAGGAAGAAGGGAAGAAAAAGAAAAGGACAAAGAAAATGATAAATAAATATTAAAATTTTATTGAAAATTGTCTACATCAGCACTATTCACATTACATAAGACAGTCGACGTTCATGTCGATAATTTCTGGCCAAAATTGGTCGGATGAATTAAATTGACACAAATACAAAAAGTTTAAGATTCAATTGGCAAAAAAACAAAATTTATAACTAAATTAGCATAATTATAATAGGTTTAGGATTTTTTTTTTTTTGTAATTTTCCTATACCAAAATGGTGACAGGAATTGTTGTATACGGTTGTTACCTACAAAGATGAAAAAATAGATATTCGCAGATCTCTTTGAGTAGATGCTCGTCCTATTTGATAAATTTGACACTCAAAAGTAGGTGGGATAAATGCTCATCCTATATGGTTAGTTTGATACAAGTAGTTGGGAAAAGATATAAGAAACGTTCCATCCTCCACAATGACCACCTTTTCCTCGTAGCCCAAACAATAATAAGGTGAATTGAACATTCCCCTCAAAATCACTCTCATAGAGCTAGATCGAAAAGAAAGCATAGAACTTCGCATTGTCAATTTGGAAAGCTTAGCCGCGCCAATGAATTCGGTGCATGACTAGGCATATTACACAGGCAAATCCAGCATCGCCAGAACTAATCAAGAAAACATTTCGTTGTAAAGTTCCTATCCGTGAACCAACCCAAATGTCTAGGTGTGACACAATCTTTCAAAACTCGGATGCGAGGTTGATTAGAATCCACAAGACACAAATATCGTAATCGAATTTTTGCACCATATTAGTATGCGGCTAATTTATAAAATGAATAAGGACATCCTGGAATCTCCATCTTCCCGGGCAGCCCTAATCCCATCTACTCTTCAAACACTGTCCAAACTTCGTTGCCTCGGGATGCTAGAACAGGCGCAATTTTCCATACTAAAATGAAGTGCGATCATTGAAAGGGCGGTGCAGTAAAGAATGCAGATACATGCTATCCAAGGTCCCAACGGCCATTTCGTGTCTTGTTCTCAATTGCAAATAAATAAGCAAAGATATAGAAGCACCAAACATCCAAACCGAGCGCCCAAACAAAGTCGAGAGTCATCAAGATTCAGTGATGTCTAAGCTAGGAGGAGATACAACATATTGCAAGATATACCTAGGCCCTATTTGTTTGTGTTCTTTTTTTTCTGATCATGAACACAATTTATGTTTTTCTGTTCTGGGGAACAAAAAAAGAACAGAAACGCGTTTGTTTGCGTTTTTTGTTCCAAATCTATTTTTTTTTGTTCCCGGGAACAAATTTGGAACAGAAACAAGAAACAAGAAAAACTTGTTTCTTATTCCTAGAATACTTTCGAAAAATAATTTTTTATCTCTCCTGTTTTTTTCTTCTCTTTCTTTTCTTCTTCTTTTTTCTTTGGCCGGTTGCTGGCGACCTCGCCGGCCCTTGGCGAGGCCGAGCTCGCCCAGCCACCAGCGAGGCTTGGCGTTGCTGGGTCACTGCTAGGTTGGCGTCGCCTGGTAGTGGCTCGGCGAGCCTCGCTGTGGCTGGGTAAGGCCGTCGGCCCTCGTCGGCCGGTCGCCGGCCATGGCCGAGGTCGCCGACCGCCAAAAGGAAAGAAAAAAAGAAAAAAAGAGAAAAAGGAAAAATAAAATAAAAATATTAAAAAATTAAAAGAAACAAAAAAATTATACAAGTTTACTAAACGTGTTTCGTTTTTTTTTATTCCATGAACAAATTTACCAAATGCGTTCTTTTGTTTAAAATTTTTTCCCCGGAACAGAAATAGTTTGTTCTATTTCTATTCCTTAGAATAATTTTTGAACAGAAACGTTATCAAACGCACATTTACTGACACTTAAATTTTGTATGTTCATTTGAGTTTTAAATGGCATAGAAAATTAAGAATTAATTTTTAACTCCTCAACAAAAATAATCATTCATTAAATTTCACCACGTATAAAAATTAGGAGCATTTGCATTATTAGTATCAATTATTTAAAAAAAATTAAAGAATGATAAAAATTATTAAAAGAGTTAAAAAAAATTAATACTAAAAAGCAGGAGGGCTGGGCTAGAGATAGCCAAGCCCGGCTATCCTTTCTTTTCCCTTACCTTCTCCCCACCTGGGCCGGTCGTTGGGGGACCGACAGAAAGGACAGAGAAGGACGGGGCGTACGGGGGACAAAACCACCGAAGACGTTGCGCGCGACGTTGAGGCAGGACGGTCGGTCGGTCCGCGGCGGGGAGGTGAAGAAGCTGGCCAGCGATAGCTGGCGTCGCAAGGGTGCGCGCTGGTGGCCCTTCAAAAGGAACAGAGAGGGAGCTTGAGAGAGAGCTTGAGGGAGAGACGAGAGAGAGAGGGGGCGGATTCGAAGGGGAGCTGTCTTTTTTTGCTTGCTTGGCCGCGCTTGAGAGAGCGAAGAGCGGAGAGAAAGAGGTTGCCAGAGGAAGTGAGTGAGCTCAAGGGCACGAGTGAGCTCGGGAAAAGAGGGATTCTGCTAGTCTTTTCCTTCTTCTCGGGGGCTGGACAGGACAAAGAGAGGTCCGGGTGCGAGAGAGAGCGCGGCGGAGAGAGTGAAACTTGAGAGCGAAAAGGAGTTCTTCAGCAGATCGGCCATGGCCGAACCCTTTCCGACGATCTCTGGCCGACGACCTCGAGCACACGATCTTTCGCTTCCAAATCTCTGGTAGCCGCTGAGTTTCTTTACTTGGTTCGAACCTCCCTTGCCCGAGGATCCCCGCTCGAGGATACCAAGGCAGCAGAGCATAGCCCCATTTGTCACGAGCTCGCCCGCTTGCCGCCGTCTCCAAGTCGGGCGGGGAACTCCTTGATTAAACGCTCGTGTTCGTGAATCCCTGTTACTTCGCGCTGTTTTGCTCCAAGCAAAGCCGAGGCTCGGTCTCCTTAAGCCCATGCGCATGCTGGGTTTGAGCTACGTGTTGTTGTTGATTTCGGTTGTCTCGTGATGATTTCTTTTGAGTCCAAACTTGAGTTTGGGTTCTAAAACCGGTCAATATTTTCCTCTCAATCTGCGCTCACCAGCTGTTTGCTGAAATGGTTAAACCGACGTTGTGAGCATCTTTCTCTTATTTTGGCCAGCGTACCAGTAAATCCAAGCATGCCGTGTTTTATTCTATATATTAGCGTTCATTTGGCGAACTGGTGCGTCGAAGCTTTAGTACGATTCACGGCTACCCTAAATGTTTCTGCCCAACCTCTTCTCTGTCCTGAATGAGTCCATACCAGTTTGTCTATTGAGTCCTTTAAATGCCATTGTTTGCCCCGATTGCATTGTGACCATATTTTGCGGAATCTCCAATGGGTGGTGGACAGCAATGATACCTGGATGTGGTAGCTGATGATGGAAGTTGGGCGAATGATATTTTTGTATTCACCATGAAGTGTTTTGTTCGTGTGCTAGCTTCTTAGTCGTAAGCTTTGTCTAAGGCTTCTCAAACTCCTCGTCCGCTGGTTTGCCTCGTTAGAAGATGAGGACCTGAACGTGAGGGGGGAACGGTGGAGAGGAGCGTGGAGGACAGAATGAATGAGGAAGGAAAGTAGACATTTTGGGCTTGAACTCTAGGAATGGGATTTAGTGGGCGTTGGACTCAAGTTGAATGTTGGCAAATATGGGCTGGTTTTGGTTTTTAATTGAGCTTGGGCTCAGTTTAATTATTTCAGAAGGTAGGCTTAGATCATTTTGAAACCAAGCTTGTTTAAAGCCTGGTTCTTATGGATTGCCCAAACCCAAGAAGTATCAGACGGCAGTCCGTTCTCTGACCGGGCCTAGGGCCCAGCCTGAGTCCCTATTATCAGAATAAAAAATTATTTATATTAAAAATTTCTAAACTATTAAAAGAGTATAAAAATAGAAGAATTAATATTGAAAAATTCCGAAAAATTCAAAAAAGTTTCTAAAAAAATTAGAATTCCTTGAAAAAGTTTAAAAATAGTCTTTTTGGGTAATTTCCCTTTAAAAAAAATGGAAGCCTCTTGACTTAAAATTGGCCTAAAAAATTGAACAAATCTTTATAGCTCTACTTTAGGGCTTCAATTGTCCTGAAAGACAATTGCCTTTGATTGCATGCTTACATTGATTTTGGCTTCCCTTTAGTTTTGTTATGATTAGCATTAATCTTTCTCTTAGTGTTAGGTCTTTGTTATCCCATGCAATTTACTTAATGCTTTTTTTTTATTACTAATTGTTACATTAATGATTGCACACCCATATGGTCACCTCATGTGTTGATGGATAGGTTTACCATCAATTCAAATTGCTTGACAATTTTTTTTTTTTAAATAGAACAAGATCATGTACCAAAATGGCACTAGTTAATTAATTAGTGTAATTAAGTCACTAACCCTAGATTCTCTGTTTGCATTTTTTCGCACTTCACTTAGTTTCTAGCCGACCCTACTAAGCTAGTGGTGATTCATTTTTTAGAAATTTTTTCATATAATCAATTTGAAAACTCGATGTTGCATGAGGTATGAGTTTGGGAGAGTTTACGACTAAATCATGGGCCGTTAGGCCCGTCTTTTAAGTAATACCCTTAAACCTTTGTTTCCCTTTATACTGAGGGGTAGGTTGTGACAGCTTGGCGACTCCACTAGAAACTTGGTTTTAAACCTTAGAGGACTTAGGCTGAAATTTTTCTTGTTGAAAATAATTTTTGTTTGACAGCAAAGATACTGGGTAAGTTCCTAATGGAAGTGTTAAATGTTTTTGCGGTTGGAAGTTATAAGGAGAGGAGTGTCTATTAACCCTTTAACTTCTGAAGTGCCGTTTGTTTATAAACTGTTGTGCATGTATTATTTGCATCACGTTACACTTTAGCACACAACCCGCCGTCGAATCTGGATTTCACAAGATCACTTAAGATGGTGTTAAGGTGGACACCACTCCAACCATAACCATGTGGTACAAGTCGTCCACCTCAATTTTGAAATTTCTTTCGTGTGTCAAGAGTTCCCGCCCCAATCTATCATCCATCGATGTGGGTTGGCTCTTTGACTAGGCCGAAGTCATAAGAACCCCAACCAAACAGCGATCACGTCAATTCGGTCCAATAATCTTGTGACTCCATTTTACTAAGCTGACTAAAATAGAAGTCGAGCCTCATATATCATGTGCATGTTTGGTGTATAGAATTCTTAAAGCTGACTCCATTTTTTTTCTTTCTCACATTCTAGGGATTAAAATGCAAATCACATTTGGTGTATAGATTTCTTAAATAAAAATTACCTCATTTTTGCAAGAAGATAATCACAAATCAATCGTTCAAAACTGATGCCACATTTTGCATATGAAACTTTTGGAAAAGAGTGGACATTCGATTAATAACCACGGATCAATCTTTTAATGATGTCTTCTCTTGCGATAAAATCTTGACGAAATACCAAATTCCCATAAATGGGGATTGTGAGACGGGTATTATCGCCTCGATTTCATTGAAGAGACAACTTCACTGAAAGATCCCTTTTTCATTCACATAGTTACTTTATCTTCTTTTTGCAAGTTATACATGATCGCCACTTTTGAAATCCTGTCTGTTGGCCATGCCAAGAAGTGGGTTTTAAAGCGAGGATGAGAACTATTACTCATATTCCTCTATGCAAGATTTTCTTGTACTTTGTCCTTGTCTTTATTCATGTTAGGAGCCACTTTTTCGGTTTTAAGCTCTAATCACAAACCCAATCGATGTATCTGTGAATCATGCAACTAACATTTTCGAGCAATGAAATTCGATTTCATAAAAACCACCATTCTTTAAAAGCACTTCCCTTAGGGGTAAGTTTTCAAGCCTTAGCTTCAAAATTTTCGAAAAGAGTTTCAAGGAGAATTTGCGTAAGATTTTATTACTTCACTTAGCCTATTTCATAGTTGATTTGTAGAATGATGCTTTGAGATGGTAAGGTTGTAATCGACATCGGGACCCCTAGAGTGCCAAAAGTTGGCACAAAGGGACACTTAAGTGTCAAAAGTTACGAAAGTGACATTTAAGTGCCAAAATCGGAGCAAAATGGATCACTTAAGTGCCAATTTGGCTAAAATGCCGACGTGGTGATTTTCCGGCGAAGCAAGTGTAAAACGGCGTCGTTTTGGTGCTGACGTGGTAAAAAAATAATATAAAAATTAATTAAATTAAAATTAAAATTATTTAAAATATTAAAAAATAAAAATTTTTAATATTAAAAAAATTAAAAAAATTTAAAAGAAAGGAAAAGGGGGAGGCGGTTGAGGGCTGAGCCGCCGCCTCCCCACCGCTACTGGGAAGGGCCGGTGATGAAGGGGGGAGGGTCGGCCGTGGTCGCCGGGCCCTGGCTAGGGGCCGGCGACCCCGGCTGACCGGCGGCGAGGGCCCACGAGCCCTCGCCGGATCTGGGCGAGGGCCGCGAGCCCTCGCTAGATCTGGGCGAGGGCTCGCGGCCCTCGCTTGACCGGGCCAAGGGCCGCCGCTCTCTAGGGGTCGCCTCGGTGGGCGGTGGCCCTTAGCCCGGTCGGGCGAGGGTCGCCGACCCTCGCCGGATCTAGGCGAGGGCCGCAACACTCGCCATCGGTTGGCCGGGGTCGCCGGCCCCTGGCTAAGGCCCGGTGACCCTGGCCGACCCTCCCCCTCTGTTGCCGGCCCTTCTCAGCCCTCAGCCGCCTCCCCCCTTTTCCTTTTTTTTTTTTTTTTTTTTTTAAATTTTTTAATATTAAAATTTTTTATTTTTAAATATTTTTAAATAAATTTAATTAATTTTTGTATTATTTTTACCATGTCAGCACCAAAACGACGCCGTTTTTGCATTATTTCGCCACGTCAGCGTGTAAAACGACGTCGTTTTGCACTTGCTTCGCCGAAAATTGCACACGTTAGCATTTTGGTCGGGTTTTGGCCAGAGTGGCACTTAAGTGATCCATTTCTCTTCGAATGTGGCACTTAAGTGTCAACACTTAAGTGTCACTTTCGTAACTTTTGACACTTAAGTGTTCTTTTGTGTCAACTTTTGGCACTTGAAGCGATCTTTTGCTGGTTGTAATCGTTCCATAAGGAATTTATTGTGCAACAATTGAGCTGCTCATCCAGTTTTGTCAAACAGGTAAAATGAAGCGCATGTTTAAGATTAGTAATCACATCTTCTAAAGGGCAAAAGTATAGATCCTTGGAACTTGAAGCCACTGTAACACGACAACAACACCCGTTGAAGTGCTTCATGAGAAGAACAAGTACTTGTGATCATTGCTATATGTGCTAGACAGGTAGTACAATATGAGAATTAGTTGCATCCATACGTGCAGACTTTGATTATGCCATGATGGTATTGCATTTTGTTCTGTCTACAACTTAGATAATACATATCATCTCACAAGTATTTGCCACTTGAACACTTGAGTCAATCCTAGAGGAGTATGTTGACTCCAAGAAGCATCCCGACTTGCATAACGTCATCTAATCGTATATAGACAATACAAAAAGAAGTCACCCAAGTCTTTGCCAATAATGAGGCAAAGGGAGCACAATAATATGGTTGTCGAGGAAAGCATGGTTGAAACTGAAGGTGGGAGCTTAATACAAATTAATGGAGCCCAATCAGCAGCACTCAGTATTGAGGAAGCAAAGCATGTGGTGAAATTAGAAGGTACAACTGGAGCCATGACAGCAGTGTTGGCAAGTGCAGAGCACACTTTAGGAGGAGCCGAGACAAAAGTTTATCTTGAATCCACCCAGACTTGCTTTCAAGACAAAGAGCCTGAAAATTTTGGACCCTAATATGGATTGTCTCCATAAACTTATTGCCCATGAGGTGATAGAGATCCTGGAGAGCATCGTGTTAGATGCGAAAGCACAATCCCACAATCTCCATAACTAGAGTAGAGAGATTGATGTACCTGTATTAGAATCCATCATTCTTGATGCAGAGAAGCAACGATCTAAAACACAAGTGCTTCTCCTTTATTGTCCTTTGTATCACTAATTTAATAAGATGGTCCCTCATCCTTAGCATTTAGTGAATACTCCTTATGTGAGGATAATTGTGTGTGTTAGGGTTAAACGAAACTTGAGCACTATTTATAAAGTTTTCAGCTAGGCTCTCTCATGCGAGTCAGGCTCAACTCATCCTACAATAGTTAGCCCATATTAAACTAATTAAGAAATCTTTTATCTTACCTTATTAGACAAATTCTGTTAAACGACAAATTACAATATTAATTAATATAGCCCATACTAGAAAACTCATATATTCTTCCACTTGAATTATATTAATGGAAATTGTATTGTATGTGCATAACTTGGTTTAGAGATAATCCTTAACAGTTAATCTTATCCCGTAAAGTCTCAAATATTGAATTATTGCAGTAACCGCATATATTCATACAGAGCCTTTCATGAATGAGTGTTTTTCACTTTACTGATATAGATTTAATATAGTAATGTTGCAAATGGATAACACCTCTCATTGAGAGTAATAACTTATGTGTCATCTCTTTTGTTAGTTAATATTCTCTTACCTTAATTGTCACAAAAACCTTTGCCACTAGAGAATATCTTCAAGGTTACAATGAACCCACATATGTCTTATCCTTGTGGTTAACATTTCTTTAAGTATAATAAGATATATGCCCAAGGCTAATAATCAAATTCTTTAACCTTTACTAAAGATTTACATAATACTTTGAGATTTTCAACATATATATGCATTTAACTCGATAATAATGCATTCAGAATCACTTTATTGAATGCATAAGAGTTAATATATATTACAATGTTACTAAATGTGACAAACACAAATGTAAACTTTATTAGAGCAAAATAAAAATAGCTCCCACTAAACAACAGCACCTCATGATGCTCTTAAGCCAATGTTAATGACATGTCGTTCAAAAACACAAGAGTGAAAGCTTTAAGATAGTAGATCTGCAACTATATATCTATGGAAATATGCTCTATTGCAATGTCGCTATTCTATACCATTTCTTTGTAGTCAAAAACTTGACCGCCATATGTTTAGAACCTTGAGATCTCTGTTGTTGTTAATAAAAACATTGCAAAATTATTATCTCAATACACTATTCTATACCATTTCTTTATAGTCAAAAACTTGATCGCCATATGTTTAGAACCTTTGAGATCTCTGTTGTTGTTAATAAAAACACTGCAGAATTATTGTCTCAATACAACCATATGGGTTTGTCCACAAAGTTAATATGATCAACTTTGTAATGAGGTTTCGAAGCCAAATAATCCAAATTAAAAAAAAAAAAAAAAACATGCTACAGACTTCACTTACATGGTAGAATATGATATAATTCTATTTCAAGCATTTTCATAATATTGCACCTTATACTAACATAAAGATGTATTATGTTGTCGACTTCATGTCATCCTAAAGTAAGCAAAGTCTATATCCGAATACTTTACTAGCTGCAAGACCTTCGAACATATCTGTAAATCGGTATATAGTCTTTTATCCTCTCTAGGTACCTCAAGACTTTCTTAGTAATAACCTAGTGATCATGTCTTGGATTTAACTAATATCTGCCTAGAAGTCCTATTGTAAAAGTGATGTTTGGTCTAGTACAAATTTGAGCATATATGATGCTTTCAAGTGCACTAACACAAGGTATATCATTCAATTGGGTTTTCTTAATGTCTAAATGAGGATATTGTGACAAATTTAGTTTATCACCTTTAATAACATGAGCAATTTCTTGTGATGTCCTAGTAACATCACTTACTAAATTGCAAGCGGAAGACTAATGGTAAGTGGAAGACATTGTTTCATGCAAGGTAGTCCACCATCATTTTGTTAGCATGTATAACATGAATATTACAAGAAAATGGGACTCTCTTTAATGCACGATCACTACCCCTATTCATTAGCATAATTTTGCAAGCATATTCAATCAATAAGAAGTGGGTGCCGGACCTACAACATGCATTTCATTTCCATGCTCATTCCACTTACATGAGAGCTTATATCTTCATATGCATAAATAAGATATATCTACAAGTCATGTACCAAAATGTGTATGTAATGAATATTTGGGAAGAGGGTAAAAAAGGAGCTTAACTTCTCTACCCAACCAACTAAGCCAAACTAACACAAAATTAGCTTCCATTCATTCCGTCTATCTTAAACACCGGCCGCACCATCACTAGTCCCATCGTCCCCAAAACGAAGTAGTCCAACTAGCTCTCCATCTTGGATAATAAACCACGCAACAAACTGCATCAATGTCCAATTAGGGCGCCCATCATTCATCCACACGGTAGCCTCATAACTGGTGTAGGTTAGGTTGGTATCAGGGTCAGGCATGTCATGATATAAAGTCTCTACATATGCAATGGCTTGTACCTTGCTAGTGGAGGAACATCCATGCTATCGATCTAAAAAATCAAGGGGTGAGCAATGCCTAGTAAAAGAAATGATAAGGCTCCAAGCTAAGCAATCCATTAATCATTAGGAGAAATGCATGATCCAACCACAAATAGCACACATAGACAAGAATAGATCAACGCATAGCACATTCAATAGACACAACTTACCATCTCCATCCACGTTCAAGCAAGGCACAATACATAACTCAAAAATTGTATGCACACAATTCCCATTTAAACATCCAGGCCAAATAGCATGCAAGGCACATGCGAACTCATAGGCCTAATGTATTTATTTTATCATGTGTTCACAATATCCACCCTTGAGTAAGTTTTCCATTGAGTCACAACCGGTCTGCTCAAGTCACTTCCAGATCACACACCAAACTTCATGGAATCCTTACCATGGGTATCTCATTTTGAGACATCTCAGTATCACACAACCGAGGCATCTCAGTTATATAACAGAGGCATCTCACTTAGAAGTATCCCAGTATCACATAATTGAGGCATCCAAGATCATCCTAACAATCCCCTGTCATCTTACGACACATTGCATGTAATCTCGACTTCAATTGACCCACAACAATAACACAATTTGACCTAAATTGATGCAAACCAAGTCAAAACAGCACAAGATAAACAACCCAGCACATTAAAGACAAGATCCGTCGATCCGCATAACGAGCAAATTGACATAGCATAGAGAGTTGGAATTTCACTTGCCTTTCGAGCAAACAAAACCTAAATTTTGCCGAAAAATTGAGATTTAACCCATTGCCTCGGCTGGACGTGACTCGATGTAGCATAATCCCCTCAATCTTGTGAGCAAAAATCAAGAAAAACAAAGGGAGCAATCGGGAGGGAGAGAGAGTGATTGGCGAGAGGGGGAGAGTGAGATGCGTCAAGAGAGAGAGACGAGAAAGAGATGAGCGAGTGAGAAATGAGGGGAGAGAGAAAAGTGTGTTTTTATTCTCCTTCTAATACTCTTACATGCAATTTCATCGGATGCATCTGGCAGCGGTGCCAAATGGCTCGCCGTTTGCCATATGGCGACAGAAAGGGGGGGGGGGGGGAGGGAGAGAGAGAGAGAGAGAATGGGCAATCCTTGAGAGAAAATGGAACTGTGTGTGTCTAATTTTTCATGTATATTAGACACTAAGGACTATAAACTAAATTTAGAATTTATCTAATGAATTCCAAAAATTACGGTTAAAAAAGCGTTGTCCTTCAATCTCGCCTTTGACACAATTTAAATAATGTCAATTTAATTGATCCAATCATCACAGCTAATTTCCATATTCCTAAGTCACTAGTGGGGTTTGTCCAAAAATCTGAATGTCACATAACTACCTCTACAAATTTGTTATGGTAGTGACCGGCGATTGCTTGTTGATAACTATTTCAGAATCGTAATACTCTTCAATCCTGTCTTCCATATCCCTTATTGGAAAAATATGGCTTTGAGTTGAATAGAGCAATGAAGTCAGATTTTTAGAGCAATCAAATTGGACTTTGATGCGTGATATCAGTTTCTTTAAAGATTTATTTGCCTCACAATATTGCTAATGATCACCGACAAGTTTTCTCCAAGATACAACAAAATCTCAAATGAGAATACTAGATAGCAATTATAGTATTTCTCTAAGGTCTCTCATGGGAAACAATTAGAAACAAAGGCTGTATATTCTTTATGGAAGAAGATTTTTTTTTTTTAATCAAAAAGACATGTTTAGTAATTTATAGTAATAACAAAAAGTTAGATCCAAATAAATGCAACTTTCCAAAGATTAAGAAGTTATATGTGAACATGTACAAACTTTGAGATCACCGTTTCGAAAAATAATAAAATTCAGAATTAAATAAATAATAAATAAATAATAACTATAATTCCTTCTAAACAGTCGCATCGTTTCAACATGACACTATGGTTAATTTTTTTATAAAATAAATCTGAATTTTCCAATAAATAAAAATGATGATCGTTGATTAGTGCCAAATCTCCTCTACATGTACAGTCATATATTTTCAATATGGGACAAGGCACCTCTTAGTTTGTTTTACAAACAATCTACCAACAATCCCTCACTTTGTTTGTACAACAAAAATACAAAAATAAAATATTAAAAATATACAACCAAAATTTTCATGAGATCAATGTACATACATAAAGTTCTATTTCGAATTAAATCTTTACTTAGTGTAAGTATCTCTATCAAAGTGATAAGTAACTCAGTTTTAAACTTATACTGTTATATAATAGAATCGGATATACCGCACATATACTAATCTCTTGTTTCAGTGAAAAGTTCTATATTACTCCACACTATTATGGCCTTGTGCTTGATCCTATTTCATGAGTTATCTAGAAAGTAACCCTAACTTTTGTAAGAAACGACACCACTTCTAAGCTCATATAATTGAACTATCTACCATGTGTTTTTATTATTATTAACACATTACAAATTTGTACTATATTTTATTAAGAATTCAATTCAACCTATAAAATGTAACAGGCGATACTGACTTCTCATATCAGGGTTAGTGTTAGTATCAAACAATCATATTGAGTAACTTGTTCTATTATTAAACCTTTTAACCAGTGATGTTTTAGAAAAAAAGGACGAGTTACCATTATTGGTGATTTTAGATGATGGGTTTCAGCCTCGTTTCTTATAAGGTCATCTTATCACGTCTTTTGGTAAAGCCTTTGTCAAGAGATCGGCTAAATTATTGCTTGATCTCACATAGACAGTTGTTATGGTACCATCTTTAATCAGTTTTCTCACATACTCATGTCTTGGACTAATATGTCTAGACTTATCATTATAGGTGCTATTATAAGCTTTTGCTGAAGTGGCTTAAGTATCACAATGGATATAAATAGGAGGCATAGGACTGAGTCATAACTTGATATCCAACAACAATTTCCTAATCCATCAACCTCTTTCCTACTTGCTACTAAGCAATGATTCAAATTTCATAGTTGAGTGAGTTATTTTTTCTTACTCGCCCAAGAAAAACACATTCACATAATGTGAAAATCCACCCAAAATTGGATTGTTTATCACCCACACTTGTAATCCAATTAGCATTGGTGTATCCTTCTAATGCAGTCGAATAATTATTAAAGAACAATACCGAATTTGTAGTCTTCTGAAGATAACCCAATCTTCTATATTTGGATTACTAATATATCTACTCAACTTTCTCATGGGATAAGTAATATTAGGTCTAGTAAAATGCATTGCATACATTAAAGACCATATAGCACTCACAAATTCAAGTTATGCTATTATTCTACTAGGATTATAATTAAATTTAATACTGTAATCAAATGAAGTACTTAATCCTTACCAAGATGTTGAAAGTTATTAAACATCTTTTCCATGTAATCACTTTGCCTCAAAGAATAACCTATTATGTTTTTAACTTTCATATCTAAGAAAGTATCATATCTTGCAAACATTAAAGTGGGTGGACAATTCAAACTTCATATAAAAGAGCATCATTGAATCTTTCACAAAGGTCCGACCAAAAAAAAAAAAAAAAAAAACTTTCACAAAGGAGGCAATTTCAAATTCCATAGCATTTGTATTCGACAATAACCCACAAATAATAATGGTAATGACACCATTGACTTTATTTAAATGGCTAGGGCATGGAAAGCAGATAGGGACACATTATTCTCTGGATAACACCTATGTTCATTCGATTCACAAACTACAGTAACTTCCAGAATCTTTTCAATAGGCTATCCATGTTGTCTTGTCGAATCGCATGGACGAGGTGGCCAAGACCACTATAATTGATAGCATTTATTCGATGTTTGCAAGCATTTCTACACGAATCAACATTGCCACCGCAATGAATACTCCACTCCATCTTTATTATAGGGATCGCATCAGCAGCCCACTGATCAAACATTATTACTAACGATTTATAACCATTTTCCGAGAAAGAGAAATCTTGAAAAACTAGAACAAAATCAATCATCGTGCCCATATTTCAGATTGCCTCCATAAACATAGCACTACATATTATCCCATTCATGTAAAAACATTCTCTAACAATCCATTAAACGAGAGTGAATCGAGAATCGAAGCATCAAAAGCGCATAAACTGGAATTGAAAGGGACAAAGGAAGAAACCAGCGATTCTTGGAATGGAATCAACAACGTAGTATAAGCCAAAACCTTCCAAAAGATGTAATTAGAGCCTTGCCTTGCACTTGATCTCATGGATCAAAGTCTCGACATCCTCAACGTCGGCCACGAACATGAGGGGCTATGGATCCTCTGAAAAATTTGTTGAGCCATCATCAATGAGCCGCACTAGCGCAAACACTCAACATGCTTTGCATGGTGTACCCATCCGGCGCAAACAACTTTTGCATTTCATGGAATAATTCCATCGCAGCATTGAACTTGCCAAACCAAACCAAGGCATCTATCACGGCATTCCACGAAACTGCACTCCTCTCAAATGGAGCGAATAGAGCCGCGCACGCCTTGGGAGCAAACGGGAACGTGTACTTATCCAGAAAAACTCTACCAATTGTCCAACATCCCCAGAAGCAGCGAGAAGGCCTCCTCCTTGTGGTCACTACTACGAAGGAAGTGGGTCAACTGAAGAAGACGACAAAGAGAGATTGGCTTTGGTCGGGAAGGGAGAGAGAAGGTGTGGTGGGGTTGTGGCAAAATTGTGAGAGCCATGATGCCCCTCCTAACAACAGAGGTTTCGAGCAAAACTTGACTTCTATGTACTTTGACTCCACAGTTGCAAAATAAATCCTTAAAATTGTTGGGAAAATATGGTTTTGAATCGAATAGAACAATGAAATTAGATCTTTAAAACAATTAAGTTGGACTTTGAGGCATGAAATTATTTTCTTTAAGGATTTATTTACCCCACAACATTGCTAATTATCATCGGCAAATTTTCTCCAAGATAACAACAAAGTCTCAAATGATAATACTAGATAGCAATTCTAGCATTTCTCCAGGGTCTCTCATGGGAAATAATTAGAAATAAAGACTATATTCTTTCGAAAGAAAATGAAAAATGGAAGAAGAAAGTTTTTTATCGAACCGACACATTCAGTAATTTATAGCAAAAACAAGAAGTTAGATTAGAATAGACATAACTTTCCAAGGATTTGAATAAGTACGAACTCTGAGATAACCATTTGAAGAAATAATAAAATTCGGAATTAAAAAAATAAAAAATAACTGCAACTCTTTCTAAACTGTCGCACTGTTTCAACAGGACACTATAGTTAATTTTCACAAAATAAATCTGAATTTTTCAATAAATAAAAATAATAATCGTTAGTTAGTACCTAATCTTATCCACGTACGCATTCACATTTTTTTAATATGGGACAGGACACCTCTTAGTTTGTTTTACAAACAATTGACCAACATCCCTTTGTCTAATATTTAAATGACAACTATTCCCTCCAAGCTTGCATGCTCATTTCTTCTCAATTCCAACTGTTTTATCTTGTAACCATGCCACTACATCCCTTTGTTGATTTATCGCACCTTTAAAGACCTTCAAACGGCATTTTGCTATTCGTATCATTGCCAACATTCATATCGATGGCTTATTGGCATCTCATCCCCAAGTGTCGATAATTGAGTATATATCACCGAGGTGCATCACAACCGATTGACCACATGTTATCTTTATGGTCATTGACAAGGCGCTATGCATGTGGCAATATTCACGTGTCTCTCATGTGACTGCTCATGGTCACGTGCCTAACAAGTGCGTATCGATGATTTGATCATATTTAGATGAAAACAAAAATGATTTATCTTCAAAAGTTTGACGTTATTTTATTTTCTAATTTTAGACATTTATTTTTTAAGACCTTTCAAGCCTAAAAATCTAGACCCATCCAAATGAAAATATTATAATAAGCCCGAAGCCTAGCTCGGTCTTACTCGAGCCCTAGAAATCTGACTTGTGCAGGGCCTCTAGGGCCTTTTTTAGCACCGCTTGTGGATTTGGTGGTCTGGTAATGTTTCGTGGGTGGTCATTTGTGGAGACGCGGGAAATTATTAGTGTAGCAGTCGAGAAACCAAAGATAACTGTAGTTGAAATCGATGAATTATTTCCCCTGAGAAGGGAAGATAAGATGAGGAGATATGATTAGCTCTAAATTACTTCTGGAGCAAAGAAAAAGAAGTAAATGGGATTAGATCGGTACATCATCGAACTTGCTTCATCAATGATTTTCAAAAGTTCATACTTCAAATATCAATTGCAAGAACAAGATTAAATTGTTTTTTCACAAGTTGACCTCTCTCTGTCTCTCTCAGTCTCTCTTTCTCATGCTGTGGGGAGTGCAAGGCCAGCCTATAGTGCTTGAATGTTGGTCATGAACCCGCAAGGGACTGACACGGTTCTTGTGCACGCGCTTCCGAACGCTAAAGAGATATTTAGTTATCTTCTTGAGATATTTAGGATTTTTTTTTTCTAATTTTTTTTTATATATTTATCTTTTTTATGTATATCAAATTTGATTTACTTAAATAGTCATCTAATGAAATTCTTTATCATTGGGAGAAAGTTGGATGAAGAATGGCTGAATTTCATCGACTCAACACTTTCCGGGAGTTTTTGAATTCTTGTGAGTTGATGGATATAGAAAATAAAGGTTGTGCTTTTACATGGACTAATAATAGAGAAGGACCTGATTTTGTTAAAGAAAGACTACACAGGGTACTTTGCACTATGGAATGGAGATCTATCTTCCCAAACGCTAAAGCCTTTGCTCTTCCTGTTGTGGGTTCTGATCATTGCCCAATATTGCTTGTATTAGACCCAAAACGAGTTAAAGGAAGTAGAAGCTTCAAGTTTGAGGCTTTTTGGGTACAAGATGAAGAGTTCAGTTCGAGATTTTGCAGCAAGCATGGAAATCAGTTGAAAGGAAGAATGTGAGCTTATTGCATTTACTAGGTGAAGTTAAAAAAGCCTTAGGCAAGTGGAGTAAGAAATTCTCCAATGCCCACAAGGAGATCTTGTTATTAAAAAATGAACTACAACAGTTAACGAATTCCCAGACCATATCATTTAACACAGAGAGAAAGAGAACAAACATTGAAAAAGGAGATCGAAAAAAGATGGAGACAAGAAGAGATGTTTTGGGGGCTAAGATCTAGAATCAAATGGCTAAAATGGAGTGATAAGAATACTAAATTCTTCCATGCAACAATGGTTCAAAGGAGACAAAGAAATCAAATATCCATGTTGAAAATTCTAGCTGATGAATGGGTACGTGAGGTGGAGCAATTGAAAATTCCGACCATTAGCCATTTCCGTGAGCTTTACACTTCAGTAGGATATCGGAACTTTGAGCCATTACTTGACCAGTGCCCCATCTCAGTGGGAGAGGAGATGAACAAGGCCTTGCTTGCGGAGGTAACAATTCAGGAGATTCATGCAGCCACCTACCAATTAGGCGCCATAAAAGCACCTGGTCCTAATTGGTTGAATGGGATGTTCTATCACTCAAATTGGGACATTATGTAGCCGGCGATCTTTAAGGAAGTGAGGCATTTTTTTTGAAATTGGGGATTTTGATCCAGAACTAAATAGAACACATATTACTCTTATTCCAAAAGTCCCAAATCCTAAGAAGTTGGAGCAGTTTCGTCCAATCAGTTTGTGTAACTTCTCAGACAAAATTATATCAAAGGTTCTTGCGAATAGATTGAAACCTTGGCTAGGAGATCTAATATTACCGAAACAAAGCGCTTTTGTTAGTGGAAGACTTATCCAAGATAATATTCTAGTCGTCCAAGAGGTGCTACACCAACTTAGAATCTAGAATGGAAAAAAGAAGTTTCAGGCTATTCTTTAACTAGATATGCAAAAGGCATATGACAGGATTGAGTGGGATTTTCTAGAATCATGTATGTTAAGGATGGGTTTTCATTCCAAGTGGGTGAAATTGATTATGCAATGTGTAACTACCGTCTCCTTTAGTGTGAAATTCAATAGAGAACCACTGCCCTACTCCCTACTTTCAACCCTCGCGAGGCCTCAGACAAGGTGACCCACTCTCTCCATATTTATTCATTATAGTAACAAATACGCTCTTGGTGCTATTGAAACAGGCTTTGGAGCATGAGGCTATCAAGGGCATTCAGATTAGTAGGTCTTGCCCTATCCTAACTAATCTATTGTTTGCCGATGACTTAATTTTCTTCTTGGATGGGACCATAAAAGAGTGTCAAAATGTCGTTGATGTTTTAAATAGATATTGCCACGCATTAGGCCAGGCCATCAACTTAAATCAATCTGAGATGTTCTTCAGTAAAAATTGCCCCCGTAGACTTCGCCATAACATGCTAGCTGAGTTGCGGGGACCCATAAATCGAAAAAATTGGTAAGTATCTAGGAATTCCTTCCGATTGGGGTGAAATGAAAAAATAAATGTTTGCTTGGATATAAGCTAGAGTGAACGTGAAGTTAGAAGGTTGGAAGGAAAAAATAATATCAAGGGCAAGGAAAGAAATCCTCATTAAAGTAGTTGTCCAAGCTCTCCCACAATACGCCATGTCAGTTTTTAAAATTCCACTATCTATTTGTTGGAGCATTGAAAAGAAAATTGCAAATTTCTGGTGTAAAAATTTTGATCAGAAGGCTGGATTACACTGGAAAATATGGGAAGTTCTCAAAACTAGAAAGGACAATGGAGGTTTGGGTTTTCATGATTTAATTGCCTTTTAACAAAGTAATGCCAGGATAACAAGCATGGCGTTTGATGCAAAACCCCTCATCATTATGGTGCCAGATTCTGAAAGGTATTTACTTTCCTCATTCTGAATTTTGGGTAGTAGGAAAGGGCCATCGGCCTTCATGGGGTTGGCAAAGTATCCTTATGGGCAGAGATGAAATTATTCCCGCAGTTAGTTGGGCAGTAAGGAATGGGAAAAAGATTAACATTAGAGAAGACAAATGGCTCCCTAGAGGAGTTATAGGAGGGCCAGCGAACTGTGAAGAACCGAAGAATGTTTCTGAACTAAGTCTAACAAATATCCCAGCTTGGAATGAACAGCTTATCACAAACCTATTTGATAAGGAAACGGCCAATGAAATACTCACAATTCCATTGGGTTAGCAAGTGAAAGAGGATAAAATGGTTTGGACCATCACCAGAACAGGGGAGTATATTGTTAAAAGCGGATACAACAAAATTAGAGAGTTCGAGGAATAAAGCACCTTTACCACAGCCTCATCCTCACATCAATCCCCATTCTCTCTTTGGACCAAAATCTGGAGAGCTAATACAAGCCCAAAGATTCAATTTTTCCTATGGAGTTTATGCAAAACGCTTTGCCGACAAAGGAAAATCTACTCAAGCAGGGTATAGTGGAGGAGAGTAACTGTGATCTATATAAGCATCACCCTGAAACTGTGGAGCACATCTTCTTGCTCTGCCCTTGGACTTAGCAAGTGTAAATGGACCCTGCAATACAGATCGAAATCTCGCCTTATGGCCTTGAACGAATCGAAGAATGGCTACTCAACTTTAACCATATTTCTATTAGCTTCGACTTGCTAGCTATTATCCTCTGGCGAATTTGGAAGGAAAGAAACAATTTTGTCTTCCGTAAACAAAAGCCAAACCCGAAGCACATCATCAACTCAGCCATGGCGGAAAATCGGTGCTATACAAACTTGGTGAAGTTGAAAAAGAAGACAACAACAACTTAGAACAACTCACCTCAGATTCGGACTGGTTCGAGCGTTGAAACACTCCAAATCAACATTGATGGGTCCTTCTCAGTTGACTCAACAATTGGTGCCATTAGCTATGTTTGTAGAAACAAGTATGGAGAATTGGTGGATGGATTTGCAAGACTGGTAAGAGTACACTTGGCTGAGCAAGCTGAAACTTTAGTCATGGTTGAAGCCCTAAAACTGCTGCACTCACGAACGAAGGAGAACCTCTTGCTACAGTCAGATAGTCAAACACTTTTAAAGACACTAAAAGGAGAAGTACAGAGCACGTGGGTTTTGGAACCACTCATTACTGAGGCCAGAAATTTAATTATGGGCTTTCTAAATTAAGTTTGGCCTATTGTAGTAGATAGTCGAATTTAGTTGCGGATTGGTTAGCAAAAACATATAGAAATGGGTCTTTACCTTTTAATTGGTTGTCCCACCCACCGGAAGTCCTTCGGGCCTTACTTTGTTTTGATTCAAGTCTTCTCTGAAACTCTTTGAGTTAGTTATGAAAGTTTATTTTCAACCAAAAAAAAAAAAAAACAGTCATCTAATAAAGTCTATAAATGGGCTCTTCATTTACTCCTTTTCATACATTGAACATACAGAAAATTCTCCAATTCACTTTTCCATTTTATTATTTATTATTTGGTATCAGAGTCTTCGTTTCTAAGGAAACCCCTTGGAGTGTACCGGGTGCACAATTTCATTTGAGAAAGCACTTAATCATCATGTTTCAATACTAACTGCACCAATCAGGCTGCCCAATCAAGCCTTTTTCATTCTTTCAATGCCAGTCGCATAAGCCACATTGTTCAATAACTATTTGCCCAAAACAGCTGTATAGGCCTCTTGATGCTACAACATATAAACTGCTTGATGCTATAGCATTAGCCATATATGGCGTCTCACTCAGTTACCATTTTACAAGCCAGTCGTATAAGCCGCATTACTTAGTTATTATTTCACAAGCTAGCCCCGTTGGCCGCTTGTCGTTTTTCCTCCGATTTGTCATGTTGTTTTTGAGAAGTCAACACTCCCACTAGACTCATCACCTTCAGACTAGCTAGATCTAGAAATTTCGCCATGAACAATCATCAAACGCCGCCTCATCTACCATGTCTTATTTGCTAGATGATGTTTGACTTGATTTCAAAATCGAACTGACTTAATTATCATGAGTTTGAAAGATGATGTTAGAGATACTTAGGTATCAAGAGATATTTAAGATATTTCCTATAATTTTATTATTTATTTTGATTATACATATTTAATTTGATTTCCTTAAATAATCATTTAATAAAGCTTTCATGTACTATTTTCTATACACTAGATATATATAAAATTTATATGTATTCTTTTCTAGAAGATATCTAAATACCTCTAACAAAGCTATTGCGAAGTTGATCTAATTAGCATTGTACTAATAGTGGAACAAGCCCCTTGGGGATTATGAACATGTCACTAGTTTAGAGGTCTGAGTGCAGAGGTTGTTGGTTGTGTCAACGAACCTGACCTCGAGCTTGTACACGACAAACAGGAGCTCCGATGTGAGCGGGCGCGTGTCCCGGAGGGGAGGGGGGGGGGGGGGGGTGGGGTGTGGGGGCGGTGTTGGTTCACCTAGGGCGCGTTTGGTAACGTTTTGTTCAAAAACTGTTCCGGGGAACGGAAATAGAAAAAAGTGTTTCTGTTCGGGGAACAATTTTTGACCAAAAAGATACGTTTGGTAAACTTGTTCTGGGAATAAAAAATGAATAGAAACACGTTTGGTAAATTTATGTTGTTTTTTGTTTCTTTTAATTTTTTAATTTTTTAATATTTTTATTTTATTTTTCATTTTTTCCTTTCTTTTTATTTTTTCTTCTTTCGGCCGGCCGCCTCGCCTTGGCTGGGCGAGGCTCGGCGTCGCCGGATCTGGGCGAGCCCGAGCTCGCCCAGCCAAGGCGAGGCTCGGCCTCGCCCGCGCCGGCGACGCCGAGCCTCGCCGGGGGTCGGCGACGCTCCGGCGAGGTCGCCGACCCTCGACGGCGTCGCCGGCCCTCGACTGCCGGTCGCCGGCCATGGCCAAGGTCGGCGACCGGCCAAAGAAAAAAGAAGAAGAAAAGAAGAAGAGAAGAAGAAAAGAAGAAGAATAGAAGAAGAAATTGTTTCTTCAAAAGTGTTTCTGGAGCAAGAAACAACTTTTTTTTGTTTCTCATTTCTGTTCTTTTTGTGTTTCGGGAACAAAAAATTTGATTTTGAACAAAAAAGCAAACAAACGCGTTTCTGTTCTTTTTTTGTTCCCGGGAACAAAAAAACAAAAAATCTGTTCATAAACAGATTCCGGGAACAAAAACATGCAGGCCCCTAGCCAGCCGACTAATAAACTAACTACATAAAATTTTATTCTAGATTAAACATGCATGATTTAGTATTCTAATGACATATGACATGACCTATTCTAACATGACATGCATTCTAAATAAAATGACTCTACACATGTAATCACTAAATGATAGGGCATAATAACATTGAAATGATGGCATGGCATAGATAGTGAAGTGATGATGACATGACATGATGACATAACATATGAATGATGTAGCAAGATAATGTGGCATGCAACGTGGCAATATGGATGACATGGCATCGATGATTTGGAATTTATGCAACTGGCCTATGTGACATGCACATATTTATTTTTTGTGATTTTTTTTATGAAAATTTATAATTAATAAATAATGAGAATAACTTATCTAGAGTAAGATACTATCCAATTCCAACTAGGAAATAAACTAGGCCAAATCCTATTTGAAATTGGAAACTTTGAACTTCTAGAATCTATCTAGCATGCAATCTATCAAAAAAACTATCCTAATCTATTATGAAGTCTTATCTAAAATCTATCAATATCTCATCTAAACTCTATTCTAATTTACATACAATCTTTTTAGTAATTTTTTTTTTTGAATCGGAATTAAATCAAGCGAAGATAAATTCAAAAGTTGCAAAAGATAATTCGAATAGGAAAAAATTATCCAATCAACTCAAAATAGGAAGCAAATAAAATTGATAACCTAATCCTAGGGCCTAACAATCATATTATCGATTTTCAACACAATCCATTACTCTATCTCAAGGCTTAGAGATTGAGTTATAGGTCATATGCATGTTGTAAATTATGAAAGTTTTCAAATCGGGATATGCCTAAAACTCGATATATGCATGATAGATCTCAATAATCACAAATTAGGCAATAATATCCAGAAAATCAAATCGGATAAGGATTATTAACTAGTTTGAAAGATTTGGTTCCAAGTCGAACCAGCGGATGGTGGTGACCGCCACCAGTAATGAATCGGGTTGATAAGGCTCGGTTTGGTCAACGAGGAAGAGATATTGGTGGTGCTTGGCTATGGTGCTTGGCTCGCGATGGTGGTTCGTGATGATGTTGTGGATGAGCACTGAGAAAAGCCTGCAAAAATAGCGCAATTCATCGCGGGCAAGGAGGCTCAGAGCAGCAAAGACGGACGACGGTGGACAGCGAAGACTCGGTCGAGGACTCCTCCTCTCTCTTTCTCTAAGAGTTATCTCAAAATGCTCTCTAAAATTGCCGACCTCAAATTATGAGACCTCAATGTGTTTATATAGTGTGAACTTAAGTCTTAACTTGATTATACGAGCTTGATTTGGCCTTATTAAAGTGAACAGTTTTTAAAAACCAGAAGCCTAGCACTAATTGAGCCCAATAGCCCAAATTCCAAGTAATTAAGGCTCAATAGACCCCTCCTTGCTGATGAATTTCGGCCAGTGCACAGTGCCTGGGCTTGGCCGAATTTGACCCACTTATTAATCCCTTAAGGGCGTGTTAGAATTGAACTCAAAGCTTTTTAAAATTTTCATGGGCTAAATCCAGTTCAATAGAAGTTTGATTGAGGAATTGTTATGGAATTAAATAGAAATGATAGTTGAAGGCATTGTGGAAATGGAGGGTTTGACGAGAATTGATTCCGAGTTACAATTTGATCGGAATGAAATTTAAAAGGTACTCACTCAAGTTTTGTGTAGCAAATAGCTTTAAATAATTGCTTTGGACTAGCAGTTTGTTAGCCAATAAGAGTCATTTTATCAATGATTAAGTTTATTTAAGTCGATTAGTAGTTAAGGTAGCTTGTTACTTCATTTTGATATTGCTTTTCAATTAATTAATAGGAATATGAGTTAATTGGCTCAAGTAACCAGATTGGTTTCAGCTTTTCTAGGTGAGTGATGCTTATCTCTTCTTTGGTTTCATAAAACTCATGTATTGAAAATGATAGAAATAAATATTATGACTTTAAGACGCATCACATAGTTTGATTTTCCTTTGAAAAGAAAAAAACTGCTTAGGGCATATTGGATGCATAAAATTAGATTAAACATGTAAACCATTTTGTCTATTTGAAATGGTGAAATATCTTTTGAATACAGTTTGGGCTAATTGCTTGTGAATAGTATGCGAAAACTTTTATGAAAGAATTACAAAAAGTTCCTGATTTTTTTATATGGCTTATGAAAGGTATATTGACTCATTAAAAGTTAAATATTTGGTTAGTGAACCTGTGTTTTGAAATGTATTATTGATTTGATTTATGGATTATTGGAAAACGATGTTAATGGATTCTGCTCGTCATTATGCTTAGAACCTATTGAGGGGTAAGTATGCATATCGTTGTCAAGATGCATACCATTGTCAAGACACATACTATTGTCAAGACATCCTTTTGGGCCAAATCACCAACCGATATAGGTAAAGACATAGCCATGGGAAAAAACTCAGTCACCTTTGTCACACATGTTAGGCGTGACCATAGTTAGATATTGAGCATGAGATTGGTCAATGAAATGGGTCATTGATATTTGATTTGAAAGAGATCGATTAATGGACTGGATCGTTAATGGTTGATTTGTTATTATTGGTTTGATATTATTAATTAATTTGAATTGTAAAAGATCGATTGAAAATATATAACCCATTTTTAAAATTTTACATATATCATGTACTGCATTTGCAATTGTGACATCTTGATTTCCAAACCCTGCTTTCGATTAAATGAAATAGGCTTTTCATTGACACGCCTATAGTTCTTTTCTCTGAGTTGGCCACTCACGAGATAACTAGCCTATCAGGTGAAGCTGTTAAGGAATATAAATGCGACCGACTTGAGAATTCGACTAGGAATTGACTGCTCGACCGTGCTAATCTGCAAGGGTCACTACGGCATAGTTAAAAATTGATTAGAGACCAGAGATAGGTCGATTCGACAGAACCATGTGATTAAGTGTGGGTGATTCCATCTAATTGTAAAATTCTTTGTCAATCGACACTAGACCGATTTTTCTGTCGTTTTGGTACCATGTGTCCGTATTTGAAATCTCGAGATTTTCACGATAACCGAGAGTCACCAATATGTCGAAGATGTATAATGTGGTTCGAAAATAATTGACCACGGGTCAATTGCGGCTACCCGGTAGGTTAGATCACTCTAAAATCGCGTTCGGTTGAAATTAACAGCAAAATTGAACCTAATTTCAGAAATTGAAAGTTCTGGTATGTCACGATTTATTTTAGGAATGTCGACTCATCCTCTGAAGAATTTTCGGCAAATCGGGATTTTCGGCAAAAAATCAAAGTTGGGCTATTTTGGACAGGGAAATTTGAGGGATCGTTTTTGGGTGAATTTTTGGGGTTCAAGTTGGTTCAATTGAGGAGGAAAATTGTAGAATTGAGTGTGGGCTTCCTCCTTGGCATTTGGCCATTTAATTTGAGGCCATTTGAAGAGGAATTGAATGGAATTGAAGGGGATTGCACAAAATTCGTAGGCCTTGGTTGTGTGCAACATTTGGGACACCTTTGGTGGCTTGTTGGGGAAGATTGGAGAGCTAATGGCTGTTGTGGATGGGGCTGAAGGTGGTGGGGGTAGCACTCAAGTGTTATGGATATTTCTTGAAGACTTTAGAGGCTTTTGTCCCCTTGACGAGCTGTAGCTCCCTTTTTCCTCTTCCTTGCTGCTCGTTTTTCCATTGTTGTTATTGTTGGAGAGCTCAAGACTAGTAGAGAAGACTAGCCAAGCCAGCAGCAGCCGCTGGTGTCGCCGTTTGCCCATCCGAGCATCGCCCAAGCCGTTTGCCCGCGCGACTCCAACCCGCGCGTCCCTGCCGTCCCGCGTCTGCTCGCTGGTCATTCGTTGAAGCCTGTCCCCCATCCTGTGTCGTCAAGCTCCCTCCGGCCGCCTAGAAGCCCCCCGTCGCCGTCTTTGAGTAGCCAGCCACCTCCACCTGCCCGCTTGGTCCCGTCGTAGTCGTTTCCAGCCAAGTCGACCATTCGGCCAGCTCCTTCGGGCCTTGGACAGAACCGAAGTTCCAGCTGGGCCGTGAGGCTTTGTGGCCCTTTTCTGGACCTTTCCAAGTCTCATTGGGTGTTGCCGTAGGCTCGAGTCTCGCTCGCCTCCGCGTCGCCGTCGCCGTGAACTCCCTGGCTCACAAATCTAGTGAGTTTACTCACTAAACCTTACCTAAGAGGTTAATTATGCTTAAGTGTTGATTAGATTAGCTTA
This sequence comes from Eucalyptus guilfoylei, assembly GCA_016097605.1. Classification (NCBI taxonomy): domain Eukaryota; kingdom Viridiplantae; phylum Streptophyta; class Magnoliopsida; order Myrtales; family Myrtaceae; genus Eucalyptus; species Eucalyptus guilfoylei. The sequence continues at coordinate 25,143,870 of CM027865.1, read as the reverse complement.
AGTATGGATTATGTGGTTAGTTAGTTGTAATTAATGATTTAGTTGGTTAATTAGGATAATTAGGTGGTTAAATTAGATTAGTTAATGGTTAATTAGGTTGCTTGATTTATGTGGATATGTGCATTATTTTTCTAGGCCCATTTAGGTGGTTAAATTAGTGTTTTCGGCCTAGGTATGCATTTATTGGATTAAATTGTATTTATTTAATTATTTTTTATAATTTATTTAATTATTTAATATTTTCCCGAAATTATACCGAGATAGCCGGTGGGTCGGAATTTCGTGCTGATTGCAGTTGTGTGCTTAGTTTAGGCAATTGATTGTTAAATTGTGCAATTGAGTGGTGATTGTGATTTTTGATTAATTATTTCAAAATTGTGAAATTTTGGTATTTAATTAGAAAATACCGAGTGTTGATTTTTGATGCCCGAAAATGTTTTGAAGTATTATATAAAATAGTGGGATTTTTAAAATGAAGGATATCAATTTTCTGGTTTAAGCTGACTGTGTACCCACACACGATTATTTTACCGAGTGTTTTTAATATGAAAAAAATAGGCCAAGTTCGTTATCTTAATTAAGGCATTTAAGTGCAAAGCACAATGCCCTTGGCCGTGATTGAATGATCAAGTGAGGGTTTATAGTTAGGGCAAGATGACTATTGAAATATGAGGTGACATATGTTGTGTTGAGGAAACCCAATGAGTTGTGAGCCGGTAAAGAACTAAGTGCTACACGATAATGAAACCTCGTGTGAATCACCTCTAGTACCTTGTACTGTTGTTTATTGTAGTCAAGGTCTAAGTGCTACATGGCAACTTGAGTCACATGGGAGCCACCTCTAGAAGCCTTGCAATACTGTCATGCATAGTAAATTGTCTAAGTTCTACACGATAGCGAGACTTCGTGTGAGTTACCTCTAGAACTTTGTACTAGTGCTTTTCGTGGCCAAAAACTAAGTGCTTCACGACAGCGTGACTTCGTGGGAGCCACCTCTAGTACCTTGAGCTATTGCTTATTATAGTCAAGAACTAAGTGCTACATGACAGTGTGACTTCGTGGGAGCCATCTCTAGTTCCTTGTACTACGTTTGACTACGGTCAAGATCTAAGTGCCACACGATATTGGAAATTCGTAGGGAGGGGGCACCTCTAGAACCTTGAGTCTAGTTTTGAGTATTGAGTTTGAATGTGGAGTCGGAATATTGAGTGGAGATGTTGAGTTTGAATTGGGAATTTGAATATTGAGTGTGAATATCGGATGTGGATTGAACCACCGATATGAGTTACTTGCGCCTGATTATGAGACGAAATTGTGTTGCATGGTATGGGACGTGTCATAACGATTTGGCCTTATAATCGAGACTCCCGTGTTTGATTGATTTGATAGTGAGATGTTCCAATTGATGAGTGCATTGATTATATGCATATGTTTTACGAACTGTATTGATGTGCATGAAGGAATTGAGGCGATGTGAGTCTCATTGGTTGTGTGTAAGCTGCCTCTAGGTGTATTATCTTCCTAATCGGGGTTTAGGGTGTGAACTCGCTGAGATTTATATCTCACCCCGTCGTGGGTTACCATTTTTAGGTCCCTAGTGTGAAGAACCTAGAGCTTGAGGCGGAAGGGTCAAGAGCATGGGTGGCCTAAAGGTTTTTTTTTTTAGATAGATCTCCTATACATAGACCTTAGAGTTGGCCACTATTTGTAAACCAGATTGTTTATAAAAGTGTGTTTGATTTGAAATTGGTTGTCCTGCATTTCTATCCCATGTTTGTTGTGGTCAGGGAATTAGTTAATTCGCTTCCGCATATGCATAATCGATTGGGTCGGTGACGCGTCCTGGGAACGTCGCAAATTTTATCGACCACCGAGAGATGCGCGGGCGCTCGAAGTTCGGGGCGTGACAGCAATTGATGAGTTATGATAGCAATTTATTATATAGATGTATAATGAATATTTGATTTGCTAAGAAGAAATGTACTACTTACTATGCTAGAGTTGCTCATTACATTTGTCTTGTTTTTTAGGCTCTTTAGCTAATTGCAAATGGGGTGAGAGCATTCATTTTTCTTTGGTCTGAGAGAGCATTCATATTATCAACGGGATATTTTGATAGTGAATTTTTTGGGTATGAGTGGTTTATGTTTGATATGAAATTTTGTGTTTGGTTGCTAAATGAAAATATACATATTCTTTTGATGGATTATAAAAATTCTAATCATGTAATCAAATGACTCTTTTATCAAATACATAGATGTATATATTTTGATAGTAGGTTGATGATGATTATTTTTTAGGCTACGTCTTTAGGAGAAAGATGTCATGTCATTGTCCCATATTCTTGAAGAGTTGAGGGGATGACACCGGCAGTCTGTCCTCTTCCTCCACAGTTGTGCTCTCAAACCCCAAAAACTTCGATGGCATTCCCAGCTTCCTCTCACTCGCAAATGCTGTCTTCCCAATAGATAGATCCAATGAGATAAGTGCACTTCCCCATATCTGTCTTACGAGACAGTGTATTTTTTGTGCTTTTCTGTTCAAGATACCCGTGGTAGTTTATGGTCGGATCATAGGGCAGAGTGAAGAGGTTGATTATGTGTGTGTTTTTTTATGTTTCAAGTTAGCTGAAACATTCTGCTTGTTTGATACAACACTCAGGAGACAAAATTGTTCTCGGCAAAGTTATGGCGACCTAAGATTCAACATTAACGTATGTTCACTAGAAAATGCAATTTTTTCCCAGATTTATTGCAAATCTACAGGGAGGCAGTGCTCGGCCCTCTATGTATGGGTGTCTCTGTGCTAGGGTCGTGAAATCTCGCCACATGGCCCAAACTTTTCAAGGAAATCCATGCATTTCTTGTTTCAACTAATCCGACTGAATTAAAAGTGTATAATTCTCAACCAACCTGAGAAACAAAAAGGGACATAAGTCGCCCCAATTTAGGTATATTGTTACGGGACTAGATCATTGGCTGAGCAAGCCTATCTTTGAAATCCTTCCCTCAGTTTTTACCACAAAGCAATGTAATATTGTGCTTGTAAAGGCTCTCGAACGGATAAACTTAACAACGTAATAGAATGACATACATGATGATATAACAAAAAGGCGACACTACAGGCAATGATAGCCTCTTCTTTATTTTCATCAAAACCGACGGTTGGAAAGGGATTCTTGAAAAACGAGCCAATACTTGAACGATCGAATATAAAAAACAAACATAATAACGTGCCCAAAAAATATATATAACACTGATCAAAGACATATCATGAAAACGAACATACGTTATTTGCCACTTAGAAGAATTGATTGAAGCCCTAGAGTTTCGTTCTTCAAGAGGGAATACACTGTTATCTCAAGGGAAGAAAAATAATGTATTTTGTCAAAATTTCTATCAACGTTCTTTCTTTTTACTTATATATTACAGTTATTTTCACTTATAAAATAACTGCTATATCCTCTTATAGCTCGGGTTAGCCCAACATGGACGGACGGGCCTGACTTGGCCCATTAAATAAAAAACCCATCATCAACAAAAAAGCGATGTCCATACTACCCTACGTCTTGCTTGTAGCGCGCTGCACTTCATTGAGACATTAACGACACAACATGAGTTAGAAACTTTGCATTTATCAGAAGCAAAACAGGACAAAGCGACTAGATCACATAGAGGATGCTCTCCCTTCAGTTGCTTCTATGCTTTCTTCATTCCGATCTTCTCGACTTAGCATTTTCTGCATGGGGTGAAGCTTATGAGTCTCACTCCAACTGTATCGACACTTTCTTCCTCTCCATCCTTCAGTCGCCATTCAAACTCTTGTGTTAATCTGCCGATGGCTGTGCAAGATATTGACATTGCCTGAAGAGCTCCGGCCCAAACCTCTTCCCTCCTCCAACTTGAACAAGTCTGCCAGGTCATACTTCTAATCGAGAAATCTCTCGGGCATCCACTCTTCTGGTTTCTCGTACTTCTTCTTGTCCATGTTACGTCCATATATGTTTATAGCAATCTAAAAACAACACAATTCAAGTTTCAAATTCCTAATCCAACATGCAAGACATGGTATTGGCAGAAAAAAAACCATGTGTATCTGTCTACGTGGCTATCAGCTGGGACAAAGTACCCTCCTAACTGGGCATCTTTATGTACATAGCGTGGAGGACTGTGTTTCCTCAGAGTTTCAAGGAATACAGCGTTCGAATACGGAAGCTGAGACAAGTGGTCCTCCGGTGGGCTTTCAGAACCACAAACTTTTCGAATGTCCTCAACAGGTCGATCCTGTAAAGGAAATAACAATTACTTAAAGCATGAGTAGGAAAATCAGTGAATCGAAAAAATAGAAAAGCTAAATAGTAACTCAACTTGGAGTTTTGGATTCTTTGCAAGTTCATACAAAGACCGCTCTATGGTGATCAGAGTGGTATCAGAAGTCTCCATGATCGCCTCACAGAGCAAAATGGTTATCTTCTCCTCAGAGCGTCTTGGCTTCGGACATCAAGAAGTCAATGTAACTGTTCGCTTCCTGCTTCAGAAGTTGATCTGACCTATTGAAATAGCTGCAACTAATTCAAGAAAATAAATTAAAGCTGAAAAGGCAATGGCCTTGTTTGGAACTTCCGCTAGAAATTCATTTCTACTTTAAAGAACCGTCCAAAATTGAGTGCTCGTTAATTCTTTTGAAGCCGTCCAGAAAAACACATCTGATTCATAACCACTTATCTTTCCAGTTCGTTCCTGTTTTCTCCAACATTTCAGGAAGAAAATTCAAAGAACATAAATTGTGTCTTAGTTCCCAACATAAACTTCAAAATATTAAAAATTTCATGGTTTCCTTATTAAGTACTATAACTGAGTTGCAGTCTCCCGAGCATACTTCCATGTTAAGCCAAACAGGAAACTGTCGTGTTTTCCCCAAAAGTTTTCCAATAAAATTCTTAAAAAAAGGTCAAAACAAGCACTACCTCCCCCGAAGCGATTCTCCGTTTCTGCTTCTTGACCAGGGCTTTGGCCGCCACTTTCCTGTGGAAAGCCAGTTGTTCAATTTTATTTTCCCAGCTTTTTCTAGGAACCCATCTCAGGTAAGGAAAGAAATCCCTCCAGTCCACCTCAATTGCACCAGCTGTCCGACACCATAACTTTGAACATTTCCTCTTTGGACAATGTTGTCCCAAGTTCCTCCACATATATGGATTTCACATCTCGTCCCAAACTCTGAAATGTAATTACCAATTGACCCTGATCTTATGCTTTTTCTTCTTTTTTTTCTTTTTTGTCTAGAAAAGTTAGAAAATAAGGGGTAGCTTACTTGTTTTAGTGCCAGCGCAAAAGCTCATTCTCGAAGACTTTCTTGAAATTGACCGCTTCAAGATGATGGCCATCCAAGAAGGTATGTAATTGTCTAGAAACGTTTTCCATCATGGTGTCTTAGTAGAATTGTGTTGAGAAAACTCCTACCAAGTTTTGAAGTTGACAAAATTTTCTAGTTCTTACTCTTATTTTGAAGAACAGAATGTATTTAAAGTTGCTTCTGAGGTGATATCAAAGACTTTTGCCATAGTCTATTCATTCTCAGAAGTATTCCCACTTTGACAAAATCCAAATTGAGATCGTGTCCAGAACGAGGAAGAAATTAGATTCAGACTTATCGATTTTGCGTCACAGATTCAGAATGAATTTATTAGGAACTTATTCTATAAAGTTTAGTTCTCAGGCAAAGTATTTCACTTGCGTTTTATAAATTCATTGATGGAATCAATCACAAATTGATGAAATCAATCTTGAAAATAAGTTCCTTTTTAGGAAGTATCTACTTATGGAAACCAAAATTCTGATTGTATGGACGATTAGAATCAATAGACTTTACATTTCTACCTTCAAACGGCTACAAGATCACTTTAATCGATTCTGTCCAACGGATTGATTGGAAAAAAATCATTTGGAAAATATTAACGGCTAGTGTGGTGTGGAGGAGTATTTAAGAAGGTAATTCAGTTGGTTTGAATGGTGGGACGTGCAAATTAAAATTGTAAACTCTAAAGCTTCTCTCGACTAGTTGTTTTCTTTGGTGCACTTTACAAATTGTGTTCAAGAGAGAAAATCACAAAAAAAATGACTTAATGAGTTAGAGGGATCTTCCATTGACTGTTTGCACTCATAAATTATATTTCTCTATTGACGCTACATTGGATTCCAACCAGAAGGCTTTTAGCGTGAAAAAGTGGATGTAGGTTTAAACTAAAGTTGAGCCACTATAAATTTCGTGTGCAATATTCTCTTCCCTTAACTCATTTACTTAAGCTTATTGCACTACTACAGGTTATTGTACAAGTCTATTATGTTGCACAACAAATTCTGAATATCTATTAGAAGTTTGGTATTTCACAAAACTAATTCCATCTCTTATTTAGACTCTGCTTGTTACTTACCTTATTTCGAAATTGGTTGTTAAAATTTATTTTAAACACCTATTCACCCCCTCTAGGTGTTCTACTAGCTTTATCAATTGGTATCAGAGCCCTATGCTAATCTTTTGAAGTGTTTTTACTTATGAGTTAAAGATTTTCTATAGGTAGTATTTTAGCACTAGGACTTGTGGAAGGGCAGAACAAAACCAGACCACCTTATTTTGATGGAAAAGAATACAATATGTGGAAAAACAAAATAAAAGCATTCCTAAGATCTAGAGATCCTCTGGAGTGGGATGTCATGGAAAAAGAAATTAATCCGAAGGTTGTTTCTACATCCGACAAGGGAAAAAAAGTCTTAGACAAGGATGCCGAAGAAATCGATCAAGCAGAAATCAACAATAGACAGGCTTTTGATGCAAATGTCATCTATTCTTTATATTGTGTTTTGTCCCTTACTGAATATAATAGAATTTCTTCATGCTAAAAACAGTTAAAAAAGTCTAGGGTAGATTTCATGTCACCTATGAAGGAACCAATAGTGTAAAGGAGACAAAAGTAAACATTTTGCTTGGCCAATATGAATCCTTCAAGACGAAGCTTGGAGAATCTATTGGAGATATGTTTAGTCGTTTTACAGAAATTGTAAAGGGTTTGGCATATCAAGGTTAGCCAATTTCTACCCCAATGAAGGATAACAAACTTTTTTTGCGAGGACTTTCAAAGGACTGAAATCATGTGAAAACGTCAATCCAAGAGACATAGAGAATTATGCCCCTCTCTATTGATGAACTGATAGGCACTCTTTAGTCTTATGAAGTGGAATAGATCAATGATGAAGATGATCTAAAAGGTAAGAAATCAATTATACTTAAAGTCTAATGCTGATTCTAATGATAAATGTCATGACTTGATCTCGCTATATCCCTCATGCGAGGAAAGGAAGGGGGGAAAGGTTGGATTTAAGGCTACTTGACCACGAAAGTTCCTTAACGGTTCTCAACCATAGGGATGCCATCACTTCATCTCCCAGATGAACCTCTTGTGAGTTCCCTTTATAAGGTCCCGAGTTCTCTCAAACTCGTACCCCATGTGACAACGGAGTGTTGCGACCTGTACCCACACAAGCGACATACCTCGAGAGAGGAGGTCAGTTGTGAATATCGGATTTAATGGCACCTTTACCATGGTAGCTCTCCCTCTGGTACTCCTTCCTAAGGATGTCATCACTAATCCATTAGGAATTTTCCATATGCGGGTATGCTAAACTATGTTGAGTCTTATCAAAACTCGTACCCCGTGCGACAAGTTCATTTACACCGTCTGATTATTTAGGACAACCTGAAAATAAGACGGGAGTCGTTCCTAACCTTGTTTTTGGGGGTCAGCTAGAAACCCAATTGAAGGTCGAGAATGGTCTCTTGATTCCTATGCAACCAGATATCTAGGTTCGGGATTTGGGTTACACCAATATTTCTATTAGCGCATTTTCGATACCTAAACAGTATGTTGTGTTTACTCAACATGTCCATGTGTTTCTTCTTATAATTTTGAGATTGTTTGTCATAAACTAAATGATCATGTGTGATTGGTCGTTTTCATGCCAATTTATTTATAAAGAAAATGAAAAGAAAACACTCAATTGAATTGAAAATGCGAGATATAAATTAAACAATCAAGGAAAACGGCAAATCTATGCAATCCTAGAAAATATAAAGGGAAATACAATTGAAAATGAAAAGAGAAAAAGAGAACCTGCAACTCGTCGGGCTTTTATACAGACGATGAGAACCTGAGACATATGTCAGGGATGAGTGGTACAAAATAATGGTCGGAATGGACATCGACCTTCACCGTCTTCATGTCCTCTCCATCTTCAGGGTCCTAATCTAGATCTAGTCTAGGAAATCTATAACTAGGTACATACAATGGAAAAAAACAGGCATACATGTTAAAATAATAAAAAACATAACATTGTACTCAATCTTTCGAAAGAAATTCAATGCAAAAAGAAGATTTGAGTATCAGGGTCGACCTTTGTGATTCATGCGTAGGTCCCTCTAAAACACCTACTTGATTCATTTTATCAATTACAGTAATTATTGACCAATTGTGTTGTTGTATGGCCAATAATATTTATAAGTTTCCTAATCAAACGATCTATATGGTTCTAGGGTTTTCTCTAGTGACTTCGTCCTAAATCAGCCATAATAATTATATTGGCAAATTATGAAAAGGTTTAGTACTAAATTAACCATTAAAAAGTTTAGCACTAAACTAACCATTTACAATAAGTTTCTGACTTTTAGGACAAATTTCCCTTATTTTTTTGTATGGATATTTGGTAGGTTGTTTGGAGTGGCCCCATGTGCGGGGTCATTAGTGTGATTCAGATTCGTCCGAGTTTGCATGGAGAGTCCTAGCACAAAAATACCTTTGCACGTTGCGTCACTTCAGACTCAAGTAATCACTGTTCGAACAAACTAAGCACTTGAAACCGGTAGGCGCAATGAAAAAGGCTAAAGATCAGTGTACACATGTTAGCAGAAAGAGAAGGAACAGAAGCATCTGAATCGCATCTCATACAAATTTTGTCAGTCTTTGGTGTGTAATGAAATCTTTCAGGAGTCATTGGAAGACCTAATTTATGTACATTTTCCGGAGACAACCCGCACAATGTGAATAGGTGATCTAAGAGCTCATAAAACGTAAGAATCTGATCCAGTTAGACCAATCTTTATCCTATCCTAGGATTGACTGTAGACTCTATGTTGGTAGTCCTTGTAACTTTTTCGCAATCTGTCATTCTGTCTTCCTTTCCAACAAAGCAGCTCAAATCATGAATTTGCTGTTCTTTTGAAGAAAATTAATGCATTTCTTGTTTCTACTAATCCAACTAAATTAAAGGAGGATAATTCTTTCAATCGACTTAAGGAACCAAAAACCAACATAACCACAACTTCGGCATATTGTTACCGGACTAGAATGGATCATTGCCTAAGCAAAACCTATCTTTGAGTCTTTACCTCAGTTTTTACCACAAAGCAATGTGATCCTTTCCTTGTAAAGGCCCTTGAAAAGATGAACATAACAACGCAATAGCACTAAGTACATGACGACATAGCAGGATGGCTACCCTTCAAGCAGGGTCTGCCTCTTCCTTTTTTATCAAAACCAACAAAAAGGTGACATCCAGACTAGTCCTAAGTTTTGCTTATACCTGCATTGCACTCCGTTGAAACATCTACCACACAGCAAGACTTAGAAACTATGCATTTATCAGCAAAACAAGACAAAACCACTGCGTTACACACAGAATTCTCCCACTTCAATGGCTAATATGCTTTCCTCATTCCAATCTTCTCGGCTTCAACATTGCTTGCATTGGGTGAAGCTTATGAGTCGTCAGTCCCACCGTATCAACGTTTTCTTCCTCGCCATCCTTCAGTTGCCATTCAAACTCCTGGACTAATCTGCCAATGGCTGTGCAAGATATTAACATGGCCTGAAGAGCTCCGGCACAACCCCTCTTCCCCCCTCCAAAGGCCATTGTCTTGAACAAGTCTGCTGGCTCATACTTCGCATCAAGAAATCTCTCAGGCATCCACTCTTCTGGTTTCTCATATATCTTCTTGTCCATATTACAACCATATATGTTTATAGCAATCTAGAACAACACAATTCCAGCTTTAAATTCCTTATCCAACATGCAAGACATGAAATAGGCATAAAATTTTTTACCAAAAAAAAAGAAAAAAAGAAAAAAAGAATAGGCATATAAAACCATTTGTACTTTTCTACCTGGCTTCCTGCCGGGACAGTGTACCCTCCTAATTGGGTATCTTCATGTACATAGCGTGGAGGAATTATTGGAACAGGACTGTGTTTCCTAAGAGTTTCATGGAATACAGCATTCAAGTAAGGAAGCTGAGACAAGTAGTCCTCTGTGAGGGTTTCAGAACCGCAAACTTTTTGAATCTCCTGGACAAGTCGATCCTGTCAAGGAGGTGACAATTACTTAAAGCTAGGTACAAAAATCAATGACAATGAAAAAAGGATAAGCAAAATAATTAGCTAAACCTGGCATTTTGGATTCTTAGCAAGTTCATACAAAGCCCACTCTGTTGTGACCAGAGTGGTATCAGAAGTCTCGATGATCGGCTCCCAGAGCAAAATGGTGATCTGCTCCTCAGAAAGTGTCTTGGCTTCGGATATCAAGAAGTCAATGTAACTGTTCGCTTCCTGCTTAAAAGTTCACCCAACTTACTAAAAAAGCTACAACTAATTCAAACAACTTAAGTTCAAGCAGTAAAGACGATGGCCTTGTCCGGAGCTGCCACTTGAAATTCATTTATGCTTTAAAGAACTGTTCAGCATTTAGTACTGGTTAATACCTTTTAAGCCAGCCAGAAAAACACGTTTGCTTCAAAACCACCTATCTTTCCAGTTGTTTCCCAATTGTTTTCTCCAATATTTCAAAATGAAAATGTAAAAACACACAAAAAAGAGTGCTCTAATTATCAATATAAACTGTCAAATATTCAAAATTTCATGGTTTTTTTCCAATAAGAGCAATAATCAATTTGCAGTCTCCTGAGAATAATTCCGCGTTGAGCAAAACAGAAAACTGTCGTGTTTTGCCTAAAAGTTTTCAAAATAAAGTTCTCAAGGAAACTTTGAAACAAGCACTACCTCCCCTGAAGCGATTCTCTGTTTCTGCTCCCTGAGTAGGGCTTTCGCCACTGCTTTCCTGCGGAAAGCCAGTTGGTCAATCTTCTTTTCCCAGCTTTTACTAGGAATCCATCTCAGGTAAGGAAAGAAATCCCGCCAGTCCACCTCAATTGCACCAGCCATCATGTCCGACACCATAACCTTGAACATTTCCTCTTTGGACAATGTTGTCCCAAGTTCCTCCACATATATGGATTTCACCTCCCGGCCCAAAGCCTGAAATGCAATTACCAATTGACCCTGATCTCTTGTTTTTCTTTTCTTGTTTTTGTTTAGAAAGGATAGAAAAGAAGAGGTAGCTTACTTGTTTGAGTGCCAGCGCAAATAGTTCACTCTCGAAGACTTTCCTGAAATTGACCGCTTCAAGAGGATGGCCATCTACAAGGGCATGTAATTGTCTAGAAACGTTTTCTATCAAGATGTCTCGGTGAGATCGTAGCCGCTTCTGCATATAGATGCACATAAACAAGCATTAAGTCAAAGTGACAAGAATCAAGTGGTAAGATCTCCATCTCTCCATCTCTCCCTCTCTCTAGCAGCTTACCTGAGCATTCACGCCCAAGACACCCGCAAGTATGTATCGCTTCACCATCTTGTGGAATTCATCATAGTCACTCATAGCGACCATACATTTATCATGTGTGAGGATCCGCAGGGCATTTGAGACCTTTCTCGTAGAGATTGACGGGAATCTAGTAACCAGAGCCTGAAAAAAGAAAGAAGGATGCCTGAACATTCAACAAACATTTCATACATCCTAGTAGCACAAGATCATTAAAAACTAGGGGCTGAGTGCAAATTTTCCCGAATTGTGTACATCTATGAAACTTCTTCCAAAAATTCTTTACCCCACCCCCAAGCAAAGATTTTGCTATCTCTTTGTTTACCTTGCTCCCTAGTCTAAAATCTTGTGTCTACCACTAGGTGGAAAAGTTTTCATTTCATAAAGAGTACTACTAACAAACCAGTCTGCCAGACCCCATAATGTAAAGAAACGGGATAAAGAGTTTCCAAACATTTCACTGGAAAGGAAGAGACTACTCCGATACACATTAGGTTAAGTAGATTTATAAATAAATGGACTCTCTTTCTAAACTTCAGTATTTTTCCTTTCTCATGTTCTCAAAACATTTTCATATACTAATTCGATGTATATTGACTGGAAAAGTTTTGGTATCCCTGCCATGCAACTCACGGGGATAAACAAATGGTTTACGGAGAGTTAAATTAAAACATAACTAATTTCTCCCATCACTTTCAACTTCTTCGCCCTTTGACCAACGTACGCCCAACTGTAAAAACGAGAGTAGTCCGTACGATATGAGCTGAGTAATAAATGCTGAGACTCGCGATGACTCATCCAAGCTAGAATTGATGACAAGTACACTCCTAAGTTTTCGTCACACGCAGAAAGAATGACAGCTTATTTCAACAAATGACGAGCCATCTGTACATAGCACGGTGACAGCTGTTACCGTCCCATTAATTGATCCGTAAAAACCTAGCTTTGGGGGCGAGACGAGAAAATTTTTCAATACGTTACTTAAGGGGCGAGATATAAAAAAATTATATGTAATTTCATATATTATAGCCTATATATCTTACAAAATCCACGAAAAGTCGAGCGGTCAGAGGGACACGGCTCTCGCCAGCCGCATCTCGATCCTTCACTGTCCAATAGTATTACCTCTTTGGCAACTACGGTGGAATTGAGGACCACCATAGTAGCAGCACCAGTTCTGATGGAATAAATAGGGCCGTAAGTTTCAGCCCATTTTGTAAAGGTCTTGTGAGGTTTCTTCTCCTTCAGTTGGAGCAAATTCCCCACTATAGGCAACCCAGGAACCTCTGCATCAAATTCACACCCCCCCAGAAAGGGGGAAAAAACACAAAATAATCATTACAAGACTCAAAAAGCGCTCACTGTTTCCATTTCTTTTTCTCAGCAGAAACAAAGATTACCCGGTAAAGGCGGAAGAGTGGAGTGGCCATTTATCTTCTGGGTAGAGCAGAATTTCCTCAGGAAGAAAGAGAAGAGCAACAACAGTGAAAGCCCACCAAGAATGGCCGTAGTGGCGAAAGGCAAGGGCAGTTCTTGCATATCTCGGAACATGGAGATAGCCGTTCAGATGAAACTTGGAAGTGAAGAGTCAGTGGTTCTTGAATCGAATGAAATGAGAAGAGATGGCGAATAAAACAGACGGCTGCGGACTGATTTTTATAAGCGGAACCATCTCCTTGGACAGCTTATAAACATCTCCTTGGACAGATGGGCTGGAGCAGTTAGAAAACACAGAGGCCGAGCAGACTGAACAAAGAGATTCGTTTATCGATTTGTGCAATTTATTAATCGAAGCATGCGAAACGTTTGCAATAAAACAAGAGGAAGCGAACGGCAAGCTCTGAGCAAAGAGCGAGGGAATCTACGATTTGGGATATAATGACCCATCTGAGTCATCGGGCTTTAGCCGTTTTCTTCAGCTGTTCTGTAGTCGGAAATCTCATAAAGTCCGTGCCTTTTGTCTTCTTACAAAAGTAGAGAAAGACGTCCGGTGGGAGGATTTCGAGGAGGCACAGCAGGTGGCGACGCGGAAGAGCTCAGGGGAGGTGATTTGCTTTCGGGGCATCTCCTTCGCCAGATTCTGTGGCCTTTTGGGTAGGATAGAACCAGACGAAAGGACAAGTCCCTCGAAGATGATGATGACCTCTCGGAAAATGATCTTTCACAAAAGTAGGGTGGTAAAAGCATTATCGCAGGTGCATAAATAAACGAGGTCGTATTTCAATAGGCAAGAGAAAAAAGAAAAAGATTTGTGTACTTAAATCTCGTGATAAATTTGGCCCCACTTTTTAGATTGACCTTAAAAAAGCCGCACACCATTGCCCAGAGTGAATTTGCTGGGAGAACACCTTTCGGGATATAAGATCTTCGTCTTATTACGGTTAAGTTCTCCATCAAAACGAGCTTATGCGTTAGCAGATGGAGCATATATTATGACATGCACAAAAACACATTAATTACGGTGGCATCGTTTCGCCTAATGTGTCAAAGTAAAACTATTTCTCTTTCCATGCAGGAAAGGACCTTGTCCCATCGTTGAAGATGTGTTGAGTGACGTGTGGGTTTATTTTTGTCTAGACCCTCCAAATGTGAATCACTAAAGAAAAGTTAATAGATTATGAAGCCAAAGACTTACTCTACCAAATTCGTACGAATTGCAACTTTGAATTTTGATTTAATCAATTTAACATACAATTCATTTTATTTAGGAGTAATCACTAGTCTAATATAGGTTGATTAGAAACCTAAGTAAATGGTATCATATATATGAGGGAGTTGGATATCTTAGATAGATCTAATGCCCTATCAATGACTTTTCTCTTTATTTTCAAAATTATATTTGCAAGCGGTCTTTGTGAATTTTAAGCTTAAACCACTAACATGTGAGAGGTAATCATGTGAATACGCAATCAGATAATGTAACACTCAATGAATCAAAGTGATAAATAAATTGCTAGAAAATACTTAAACCTCAATGCATAAATAAAGCACGACTTAATTATGATAATGCCCCAAATGTTCTGCAAGACTATAATGTAAAAATGTATGCATATCCTAAACATAGTTTCTAAATGCAATGACATTTAATTATTTTTGGGGTTTTTCTTCTTTTTATAGAAAATATATCCAATGCATGAGATACAATTTTGATCTAAGTTATTTCTATGTAATTCTAACTTAAATGAATAACATGAGACATGAATTATTTAAATACAATCCGCACTTAAATTAATTCTAACACTATGAACTAATTTAATATGCAATTAGATTTATATGAATTTAGGGATATATTCACTAAATGACATTGATATTATGATAGGGATATGATGACGTGGATATGATAACGTGGGATTTATGAGTCAGATTCTATATGCATGTTATTTTTCATGAGTTTCTTTCAAATCTATATTAGAATCTCCTAAATTACAACTTGGTTCCTAAAATAGGCAATTCTAAATTAGGAATCTAATCTATCCCCAATGCAATGCAACTTATTATTATTTTTTTTTGTGTTTTTATAATGAAAATATATCCTAAAATAATAACATGCAATATATAAATCCACATAATTTAAATATTCACCACACGCAAAATAGAAAACAAAGGTAATCGGATCCAATTTTAGGTCTTCAAGATCAAAACCCCAATTTTATGCACGACTCGAACGAGGAAATTTCCTATTGGTGATACACCTAAGGTCATATCCATATAAAGTTTGGAATAAAGCAACCTAAGTATAGTATACTGAACCTAAATGACGACTGGCGAAGGGAGTTCACCGGTATCGGTGGTGAAAACGAGCAGGACGATGAGGCTACGGTGGACGCGACGAGGGTTTCGGGGGAGCTATACTTCATTTGTGTAAATAAGTCTTAGCTTATAGTACCGAGGACTGCGATGCGAATATCATGATTGCTCTGGTTTCAGCTGTATTGACCTTTTTTTCTAGGTTCAAAGTACGAATGTCTGAATAGTTGGCTTTGCTTTTGTGAAGAATGAAAGTTCTATGG
The DNA here is from genome assembly GCA_016097605.1 of Eucalyptus guilfoylei. Lineage (NCBI taxonomy): Eukaryota > Viridiplantae > Streptophyta > Magnoliopsida > Myrtales > Myrtaceae > Eucalyptus > Eucalyptus guilfoylei. The sequence goes on along the minus strand of CM027865.1, from coordinate 25,128,158 downwards.
TGTAAATTGCTTATTCAGGAAATTTAGTACATATGAATTCAAACTCAAGATGACTTATTGTCATACCCTGAATTCTAGCAGAAAGGGGATAATATGGCCATCCTTCGACCCGAAGGACGCAACCTTAAACCACTCATAATCCAACTCCCAAAAGTCCCCATCAAAAGCGCTCTTGTATTATCATTGCTAACGAGGAACTTGAAAAAATTGAGAAAGAGAGGGGTAAGTAACCATAGCTTAGCAAGTAATACATCTATTATTTTTAGATTGAACATCCATTATGCATATGTGTGTGTGTGTGTGTGTGTGTGTGTGTGTGTGGGGTTAATACTACGAAAAACCCTAAGCTAGCAAATTTATTACAACTTAAACTTTTGATTACCAAATACTCTAAACTAGTACATTCGTGACAAATTTACTCTCTATAAGTTTCTGTTATATTTTGCTATTAAATTGCTGAGTTGAGGGTTTTACCCTCCGTTTGTCATATGTGTACCACTTTGTGTGATTTTTCGTGATAATAATTTAATTTAACAGAGGTTATATTTGTCGCAAAATGTACCAGCTTGGGATTTTTGGGTAAAAAAATAGTTTAGAGTAAATTTATCATGAGATGTATCAATTTGGAGTTTTGGTGATCAAAAAATTAATTAGGGTAACTTTATCATAAATGTACTAGTTTAGGTTTTTTTTTGTGATAAAAAAATTAATTTGAAGTAAATTTATCTCATGTATACTAGTTTGGGGTTTTGTGGTATTAAGCCCTCCTCCACACACACAACAAACAAAACTCAAAAAAACACATCCAATCCATTATCTCAATTCAAACATCAATGGTTAAGTCCAATTTGATCAATCTCATTCAAAATAACATCATGGCCCATTCTTTGATCAATCTATTGCTTAATTTACTATCATAGTCACAACACAATGCCTCGTGATAAGATGACTAGGATTCCTCCCTTGATAAGGTCTTGACCTACAAAACTAGTAGCTTGGCCCAGAAGGATATCGTAAACTCACTACGAATACCCACAAATCCCTTATTGGTTTCCCAGTAATATCGAACGTCAAACAACCACTCTCCAATATCATAAATTCAATCAAGTATACATTTTACAAACCAAACAAATAACATTTTCGCAACACGACTCATCCGCCATAAATACTTTCTCAAAGCATTTCTCATATCATTCAAAAATCCTTTAATAAACCAGTTCGCAAAGTGGTACATATATAACATTTCACAATACATTTCGTAAAACTATTCTCAAATAATTCTCAAATATTGGAATGTAGTGATTGTCCAATCTAGTTTTTTTATGCAATAGACATACTTTAATAACTTGTGCTATACTCAAATTTTTATCACTTTCAAGATATGAGTTTACAAATTTATAGAAGAGATGGCACCACTTACCTAGGAATGCCTACAACTAAACAACAAATATTACTCGAATCGTTAAATTCGTGGTCCTATCAAATAAGCAAGAAACAACATCAAAATCGAGTGAAATGCTACATCAACTACAAAATAGCTATACTACGCCTAAGCGTTTATGTAACATCCTCATTTTCAGGCCATGAGAATAGGGCTTCTTGATGAATTGGATCCAAGAACCATCATTAGGATAGGTGACTTAGATGCTAGATCCAAAACCATCGTTAGGTGACTCACATTTCAAGCCATAAGCGTTTATGTGACATCCTTAGTTTCGGGCCATGAGATTAAGACTTCTTGATGAACTAGATCCAAAAATCATCATTAGGATATGTGACTCACATGCTTAAGTGTCCCTAGGAGTTTAGGAACATCATTACCCTTAGATGAGTCACACGCCTTAGAGAAAGAAGATGAGAGAACAACTTGAAGAACAAGTTATCTTGAAGATAAGCTTGCCCATTAAGTCCTTTGGAAGCTAATCAATAAATGCAAGAAATGACTCATGAACTTATTTGTCCTTAAGGACTTACAACCATCATTGCCCTAAAGTATGTCTTGGGAGTGAACCAATTATTGCAAGATTAGTCACACACCCAACGGGAACTCCTTGAAGATCAAGTTGTCTTGAAGACCAAGGTTAGCCTTAATTATCTTTGGATCCTAGTGATTCAATGCACCATGGTGAATCACAAGCTTATGTATCCCTTTAGACTTAGGCTATAATGACACTAATATGAGACTTGGAAGATAAGCTTTACTCAAGCTTAAGGAGAGAGGTTTCACGCCTATTTGAAGGGCAAAGAGACCAAAGACCAAATTGTCTTGAAGACCAAGATTGGTCTAAAATATTTTCGGAAGCTAGTTACTTAATGTCATATAATGCACTTTGATGAATCATAAGTTTATGTGTTCCTCTAGCCTTAGGCCATCATGATACTAATTTAAGACTTGACAGTTAGGTTTTGCCAAGTTTAGATAACTTAGTGACACATGGCCTCGTTTTTATGTTTAGGTTATTCTTTAGAAGGGGACAAAAGAGAAAACTCTAGAAGTTTTGGCTTAGCTTTGAGAGCAAGTTAAATAAGAACACATCCAAACCTCATGATGGCATAAATGTAAGCATTAAATGAGGGAAGATGAGCCATGCACTTTTGTGTCACCTATTGGACATAGCCATCACTAAGGTTATATTAAGACCTTGGGGAAGATTTTGGGGAGCAAGTTTTGTGACATCCTGATTTTCTGATTTTGTTTTCAATTGAATGAGTTGGGCTTTTCATTGACGCACCTATAATTCTTTTCTCTGAGCTGATTACTCACGGGATAACTAGTCTATCTGGTGAAGCCGTTAATGGATTTAAATGCAATAGACTTGATAATTCGACTAGAAATCGACTGCTTGACCGTGCTAATCTGCAAGGGTCAATATAGCATTATAAAAATCAATCAGAGACCGGAGATAGGTCGATTCGACTAAGGTATGTGATTAAAGTGTGGGTGATTCCACCTAATTGCAAAATTCTCGTCGAACGGCACTAAACTGATTTTTTTGTCATTTCTATACCCTGTGCCCGTATTTGAAACCTCGAGATTTTCATGACAACCGAGAGTCGTCAATGAGTTGAAGATGCACAATGTGGCTCGAAAATAATCAACCACGGATCAATTGCACCAAAAATTCCTAAAAACTTTCTAGTAGGTTAGGTCACGTTAAAATCGCGCACGGTTGAAATTAACCGCGAATTTGAACCCAATTTTAGAAATTGAAAGTTCTATCATGTCACGATTCATTTTAGAAACGTCGACTCATCCTCTGAAGATTTTTTTGCAAACCCGAGTTTTTGGTGAAAAATCAAATTTAGGCGTTTTTGGACCGGGAAAATTATAGGGCTGTTTTTGGTTGCACTTTTGGCATTCGAGTTGGACTAATTGGCAAGGAAAAATGTGAAATGTGCTGTGGGCACCTTGGCTGAAATTATGGGCACCAATTTGAGCTCAATTGGATAAGAATTGAATGAAATTGGAGGGGCAAATGTTCAAATTCGTAGCTAGGGGGTGCAACAACCTTTTGGACATTTTGGATGGCTTTTAGGGGAAGTTTGGGGAAGGAAAATGGCTGAGGATAAGGGTTGGACATGGTGATGAGTAATTGAGATATTATTGTGGACTTTGGAGGCAAATTGGGTCCCCCTCTTCAGTAGCTATCTCTTCTTCCTCCTTGGCTGGCTTTATCCATTGTTGAGGTTTTAGAGAGCTGAAGAACCAAAGGAAAGCTAGCTAGCACCCCCTTGCCCGTTAACCGCCCCTTGCCGCTGTCGTGCACATGTCTGCTCGTCCGCATGCCCTAGTCCCTGTCTCAAAGCCCCGAGCTGCCCTGGTCGCCGTCACAGCTTCACCTGGCTGTCGTTCGTCGCCGTTGAGCAGTCGAAGCAAACACCGTTGCCCGCTGCAACCATCACCACCGTCTACTCACTATTTCAGCCCAGCCTAGCCGCTCGTCCAGCCTTCTCGACCCAAGACCAGAATCGAACTCCCACAGTGGGCTGTGGGCTTTGTGAGGCTTTTCCAGGCCCGTCCGGACCTCCGTTGGTGTCGCTCCAGGCTTGGTTCTCGCTCGCCTTGGCGTCGCCGTGAACTCATTGGCCCACAAAACCAGTGAGTTTACTCACTAAATCTTACTTATGAGGTTAATTATGCTTAAATGTTAATTAGCTTAGCCTAAGATAATATTAGGTGGTTAGTTAGTTTGAATTAGTGATTTAATTGCTTAATTATGCTTGTTAGGTGGTTAGAATAGCTTGATTAGAGGCTAAATAGATTGTACTATTTATCTAGATAGGTGCATTAATTTTCTAGGTCCGTTTAGGTGGTTAGATTAGCATTTCCAGCCTAGGTTAGCATTTATTGGATTTAATTTGCACTATTTAATTATTTTTATAATTTATTTAATTATTTAATATTTTTCGAAAATTACACCAAGATAGCCGATGATCGAAATTTCGTGTTGATTGTAGTGGTGTGCTTAGTTTATGCAATTAAGTGTTAATTTGTGCAAATTGAGTGGTGATTGTGATTTTGAATATTTATTTCAAAATTAAGAAATTTTGGTAATTAATTAGAAATTACCGGGTGTCATGTTTTGACACCGAAAATGTTTTTAAATACTATATCAAATGGTGAGATTTTAAAAGAAAGGATATCAATTTTTCTAGTTCAAATTGACCGTGTATCCACATACGATTATTTTACCGTGTGTTTTTAGTATGAAGAAAATATGCCAAGTTCACTATTTTAATTGGGACATTTGAGTGCAATGCATGGTGTTCTTGGCTAGGATTGAATGATCGTGTGGTGGATATGAGAACCCGTCCCCGATATGAGTCAGGTGGACATTGCCCCTATATGGGATGCCCCTGGACAACGGATGCCGGTCGTAGTAGATTTTGGATCGATGCTCCTTCGGGATTGCTGTCTCAAGGTAGACTTTGCCGTGCTCAATGGGGTGAGACGATGCCTGGTTACGCTAGAAGACCGCCGAACGTTGAGTAGGTCATGCCCATTAGGCCGTGATAAAATTGGAACACATGATTGAGTATCTTAACCGCACCTGATTATGGGACAAAATCGTGTGGCACGGTATGGGACGTGTCATAACGATTTGGCCTTATAATCGGGACCCTTGTGTTTATTGAGATATAAGTTGAGGCGTTCCAATTGTTTGAGTTTTATTATTGCTTATGTCTGTGATATGAACCGTACTGATATGCAGGGAGGATTTGAGACGAGGTGAGTCTTTACGGTTGTGTGGTTAGGTCACCTTTGGGCGTATTTCCTTCCTAGTCGGGGTTTGGAGTGAACTTGCTAAGACATTGTCTCACCCCGTCGTGGGCTCATTCTTTTCAGGTCCTTAGATGGCGGTCCCTTCGGTACGTTTTGGTCAGCCTCAGGGGGTTACTGAGCAGAACATAAACGTCCTTGTTCCCAGGAGTCATTGGGTTTATGGGTTGGTTGTGACCACTGTCTAGGTCAATGAGGGCCTACCTCAGAGGGTACTTGTCACGCCCCGATCCTCTGAGCGCGTGCCTATCTCTTGGTGGTCAATTAAATAGCAACGTCCCAAGACGCATCGCCGATCCATTCATTTTAATGCACATGCGGAAGCAAATTACTAATCCCTTGACAATAACAAACGTGAGATAGAAAAGCAGGATAACAAATTTCAAATCAACACATTGTTAAAAACCACAATCCGGTTTACAAACATAGGCCAACTCTAGGATCTAAGTACAGGAAGTCTATATTCAAAAGAACTTATGAGCCACCCATGCTCTTGACCCTTCTGCCTCAAGTTCCAGGTTCTCTACCCTAGGGACCTGAAAATGTTATCCCACAATGGGGTGAAACAATGTCTCAGCAAGTTCATCTCCTAATACTCGACTATGAAGAAAATATGCCCCAAGGGCTACCTAAGCACAGCACAAGTCAGAGGTCTTACCTTTGCTTTCATTCCTTCCTGCAAGTTAGTACAATTTGCATATTCAACCAATCATTTCAACACATCAAAGCATCAAATCAGATCGAGTCATCGATCAATCGACCCAGTCGATTCCATGTCATCAAGACCATCTCTCGGTCAATCAACTTAATGCTATCTATCAAGTTCGACCACATTAAGAATTGCTCACCCTAAGCTGAAAATAGATAGTATAGCTCACCCAAAACTGATAATAGAGTATACTGCTCACCCAAAGCTGACATATTAAAGCCCGCAGGCTGATATAGTATACTCATGATGCTCACCAGAAGTTGCTAAGGTGTACTGCTCACCCAAAGCTGACATATCAAAACCCTCAGGCCGATATAGTATACCGGTATACTGCTCACCCAAAATTGATATATCAAAGCCCATAGGCTGATATAGTATACTTATGATGCTCACCCTAAGTTGATAAAGTATACTACTCACCAAAAGCTGATATATCAAAGCCCGTAGGCTGATATAGTATACTTGTTCTCACCAACTGAGAATGCCACAATTTTTATCATTCTCGATAAAAATACTCGTGTGTGGGTACACGGTCGGTCTTAGCCAAAATACAATATTTTCCTTTTCATAAATCCCACCATTTAATATGGTCCACCAAAATATTTTTGGCGCTGTAAACCGATGCCTGGTGTTTACCAATTAAATATTTAAAATACTCAATTTTGGAATAAAATTCCAAAATCACAAATTTCACTCAATTAACACAAAATATCAGTCAATTATATAAACCAACCACACCATTGTAATCAGCACGAAATTCCGATCACCAGTTATCCTAATCTAATTTTCGGAAATAATTAATTAATTACATAATTACCAAAATTAATTATTAAATGCCAATAAATAGCAAAATGCACACTTAGGCCGGAAAAGCTTAATTAAAAGCCGAGACGGGTCCGGAAAATTTCTGAACCACTCTAGATAAATATTAGAGCTTATCTAGGCTCTAATTACACTACTCTAACCACCTAACATGCAATATCGAATGATTAAATTGCTAATATATTCTAACTATCAATCTAATCCATACTTAACTTAAACTAATCAACACTTAAGTATAATTAACTTTCCTAAGCAAGGATTAGTGAGTAAACTCACTGGATTAATGCGAAAATCGGTTCACGACGATGGCAACGTGACGGCGGCCGATAAACTCTGAAGCGGTGGCACCAACAGGAGCTCGGACCGGGCTGAAATCGGCCACAAAGCCCATGGTTGGGTTGCCCGTTCCGATTTTGAACGTGGCTGAACAACGGGGCTTTTCCGCGGTGAGAAGGTGGCTGAACAGCGGGGCTTTTCCGCGATGAGAAGGTGGCTGAACGGCGGGGCGGGCTAGACTGATTCGCGAGCTGCTGGTGGCTGAATCTCGGACAGGCGCGACTGCAGTGGCACTACGAACGAGAGGGGACGAAGCTCGCGGACATGGCGTGAGGAAGGGAAATCGATTCTGGTGGTTTCTAGAGTCAACCGCGGGGGAAGGATTTGTTGGGTTGTTGACCGAGCGAGATGGGGGCGCGGACATGTGGCGTGAGCTACAGGGGAAATGGAACAAAATAGAGAGAAATCGTGGGTAGTTGGCGCGGACGAAGATGGAAGGAAGAAAAGCAAAGAAAGAGAAAGGGTGAGGGAGAGGGATGTCGACCAAAGGGGGAGGGCATGTACAAGAAAGAGAGAGAGAGAGAGATAAGGATGAAAGTCAAGGTCAAAGAAGATAAAGCAAAAAGGAGACCAAGCTGCAGGGGACTGTCGGCGGGGGGGAGGACGTGCGAGAGAGAGAGAGAGAGAGAGAGAGAGAGAGAGAGAGAGAGAGAGGGGGGGAAATAGAGAGAGAAACGTGCGAATTGGAGGGGGTCCAATGAGGGGGAGGAAGAAAAATAATTAAAACACAGATATTTTTAGCTCAACTTCACACAACATTATCAATTGGCCATCCAAGACCAATTTCCACACCAACTTGTCCTAATTGAAGTCCAAATAAAGATCAAAATGTGACAGCCCCTCAAACCTACGAATTTCCCTCAATTCCGAATTTCTTCTTTCCTGAAATCCAATTTCTTAACAAATCTTTTCGATTGATGACAATTTTGTTGAAGAAAAAGCCCACATGATTTCCTTTTACCAAATAGCTCACACAGGAGGCCAAAAATCCCTCAAATTGGCCCATCCGAATTTCCGTTCTTTTCCAAATCGTCCGAATCGATTTTCCGTAAAAATCTCGAACTCGTCGAAAATTCCTCGAAAGGTGAGTTGACGTTCCTAAAATGAATCGTGACATGACAGAACTTTCAATTTTTGAAATCGGGTTTAAATTCCTGGTTAATTTCAACGGACGCGATTTTAGCATGACCTAACTTATCGGGTAGCTTTTAGGAATTTTTGGCTTCTTTCCTTTGAATAACTCATAGGGAATTTTCTCCAGAATTAGCCTAGAGACAACTCTGTTAATAATATAACAAGCTATAGAAACAACTTCAGCCCAAAAACGAGAAGAAATATTGATTTCAATTAAAAGAGTTCTAGCCATTTCTTGCAAAGATCTATTCTTCCTTTCCACAACTCCATTTTGTTCAGGAGTGTAAGGAGAAGAGAACATATGCTGAAAACCAGATTCATCACAGAATTTAGCAAAGTCTTGATTTTCAAACTCACCCCCATGGTCTGTCCGAATGCTTGAAATAGCATACCCTTTCTCATTCTGAATTTTCTTGGCAAACTTTGAAAAGTAGGAGAAAGTTTCAGACTTACTTGCCAAAAAGTAAACCTAAGTAAATCGTGAATAATCATCCACTATTACTAGGCAATATTTCTTTCCACCAATGCTTTGAGTTTTCATTGGTCCAAATAAATCAATATGCAGGAGCTGCAGTACACGATTAGTGAAAACTTGATTTATTGGTTTAAAGGAATTTCTCACCTGTTTTCCCAATACACAAGGTGTACATAAGTTAGATTTTTTATACTTCAGGTTAGGAAGTCCACGAACAAGTTTCTTTGAAGAAATCTTGGCAATTTGCTTTATGTTGATGTGACCAAGCTTTCGATGCCAGACATTTGCTTCATCTTGGATTGAGATTAGACATTGAAATCTTTTTGGATTGATATCCAAAAGATAGATATTCTCATGTCTTTGCCCAGTGAAAGATTGTGAAAGATCTTTACAAGTGCCAGAACATATTCCTTCTTGAAAATTGATCTTGAATCCAGTGTCACATAATTGGCTAATACTGAGTAAGTTGTAGTTGAGTCATTCCACTAAAGAGACGTTGTTGATTATGAGATTTCCAATTTTTACAGTTCCACTTCCAATAATTCTTCCTTTGCTGTTTCCGCCAAAGGAAACCTTTCCACCTGTTACTTGTGTAAGCTTGATAAAACAATTTGAATCTCCAGTCATATGTCTTGAGCAACCACTATCCAAATACCATTTTACCTTTTTCTTGATAATGACCTGCAATTAAAAAGGAAACTCAAGCTTTCTTTGGTACCCACTTTCTTGGGTCCAGTAGAGTTAATACTATAAACAGTTTTTACCCAATCCTTCTTAATAGGCTTCTAAACCATAGGAAATCTTTCTCAAAGTGTTCTGAGCTACTACACTTAGAACATTTAAGAGTACTTCGACCAACAGGTTTTACAAAGATCTTTTGAAAATGATTCTTGTAAAAGGATTAGAGCACGTGGCTATGAACCACGGTGTCGGGGGTTTGAATCCCTTTTTGCCCACAATCGGCCCAAAAGGGGAAGGACCTTTCCTTATGGGAGTAGGAAAATCATGATCGGGATAGCAGACCCAAGGCTATGGAACTTGGGTGTGGGTAATGGCAAGTCTTTGTGAAATAACTCTGATGAGAAGAAAAAAGAAGGTGTTAAGAGACAGACCCTCCTGGCCCAACCCTAGACACTATAAGATCCTTTTTCAAACCTACTCCCATTTCAAGTCAAGAGATAGATAAATAGACACATCCCATTGCATTGATCGGGTGCGTTCGTATACAGATACAGAAGAAAAGGTTCTCTATTGATTCAAAGGCTATACCTATGGGATAGGGATAGAGAAAGAGGAAAAACCGGAAGATTTAACTCACATAGTACTTTTGATCGAAAAATCAATCTTTCGTACCCTTCGCTCAATGAGAAAACGGGTCAGATTCTATAGAAGCAAACCTATGGGACTTAAGGAATGATAGAAGGGAATAAAAAAAGACATAAAAAAAGAGAGAGGGAAAAATAATAAAAAAGAGAGGAAGTGAATCCTCTGTGTCTCTCGGATTGAGATTTTCATATGATTCCAGTCCTTTGAAAGTCTTCACAGAAGTTTGTTAACCTTCATTAGGGCAAAAATTGTCTTACAATGATATGCCAAATCGTTTATAATTTTTGTAAAACGACTGAACATATCTCCGACAGATTCTTCAGGCTTCATCTTGAAGGATTCATATTGGCCAAGCAAAATGTTTACTTTTGTCTCCTTTATACAATATGTTCCTTCAGAGGTGACATGAAATTTGTCCTTGACTTTTTTTAGTTATTTCACATCAAAAAATTATATTACTACATTCAATAGGGGACAAAGCACAATATAAGGAATAGATGGCCTTTGCATCAAGCGCCTGTCTCTTAGTGATTTCTGCTTGATCGATTTTTTCGACATCCTTGTCTAAGACTTCTTTTCCCTTGTCGGATGCAGAAGTAGTCTTCGGATTAATTCCTTTTTCCACAACATCCTACTCTAGAGGATCTCTAGATCTTAGGAATGTCTTCATTTTGTTTTCCACACATTATATTAATTTCCATCAAAATAAGATGACCTAATGTTGCTCTGCCCTTCCATGAATCCTAGTGCTTAGATACTAGCCTTAGAAGATCTTTAACTCAGAAGTAAAATACTTTAAAAGACGGGCATAGGGCTTTGATACCAATTGATAAAGCTAATAAGAACACCTAGAATGGGGTGAATAGGTGTTTAAAACAAATTTTAACAACCAATTTTGAAAAAAGGTAAGTAACAAGCAAAGTCTGGATAAGAGACATAATGAGTTTTGTGAAACACCAGACTTCTGGTGGATATTCAGAATTTGTTATGCAACATAACAGACTTGTACAATAACTTGTTATAATGCAATAAACTTAAGTATAGGAGTTAAGGGAAGAGAAGCTTGCACACGAAATTTATAGTGGTTCGGCTTTAGTTTAAGCCTACGTTCACTCTTTCACCTAACAACCTTCTAGTTGGAATCCACTATAGCGTCAATAGAGAAATACAATTTATGAGTGCAAACACTCAATGGAAGAACCCTCTAACTCACTAAGTCACTCTCTTTTGTTATTTTCTCTCTTGAACACGATTTGTAAAGTACACCAAAGAAAACAAGTATTCGGGAGAAGTTTCAGACTTTAGAATTTCTCAATTTTGACACAAGGTACTTATACGATCGAATAGAATTATTTTGCTGTATCCATACTAATACCAATTCAGCCCATTTCATGAAAAAAAAAATGTGACCAATTAACCAACCATATTCATAGATATCTATCAGGTTTCGAGAATCAATCACCCAGGCTAGGAATCTCGGCAATCCCCATAGAAGGATGGTGGGCTAACCCATGAAGTTCCATAAACGCTTTCCTTCAATGAACAGACGAACCGAGCGAGCCAAATGCAAAGAACTCAAGTGAGGAGATCTGGTTACCTTTTCTAATACTCAAAGAAAGCATGTAAAGAGCATCTGAGTACTGGATCTATCAAGTGATCATCGCTTAATGCACGGATGCCTTTAATAATGGCTTTTGCTGAAACCACGTGGAAAACTTTGCTTTTTTCTGGTGCAATATTAGCTCTTCCTTCCTAGGCAGAAAATCAATTAATGGATTAAAGAACAGTCGTAAGGTAGTTGACTTTCTTACATGTTAGAGTAAGGCCGCATTGATCGAATAGATGACTAAGGCTTAGAATTGATAGCAATTGAATCTGAATACCAAATTTTCTGGGTATTGGGAGTGAATAAGATAGAATAGGTAATTGTTCCATTCCCTTACCGCATACTGATGAGAATTTGACTCCGCATGAAATTGAGTAAAAAGCCGCCGAATTGGCCTATTTCTTGCGCGTACTAATTGAAGTATTTTGAAATGAATTTGAGCTGAAGAAGAAATTATTTCCCAACGGCAAGGAAAAAATTCAAGAGGTATTGTTAAAAGATCATCAATCCCTAATGAAATGGATGTAGCAGTGGCTTGCTGGAAACCCAGAGTCTTTACTTAATCCAGAATGTGTGATGTATATGCCATTCCGAAGTGATCTATTAATCTGCTAATAAGTCTTTTAATGGCAGTTCCATCTATTACTTTATTGTGAAAGACTAGATTGACTCGTTCTGCCATAAATACCACCATAGATGGATATGATCTATATCATATAACATATCTATGCCTCTTTTACTCTCATTTTTCTCGTGCAATTTGGAATACTCGAAGGGTCGATTCTTTTTTTTTTCTGAATCCTTGATGCGTACTAATGAGAATTTGACTCTGCGTGAAATTGAGCAAAAAGCCGCCGAATTGGCCTATTTCTTACACGTACTGATTGAAGTATTTTGAAATGAACTTGAACTGAAGAAGAAATTCTTTCCCAACCACAGGGAAAAAATTCAAGAATTCTCTATTCTTTCTTTAGCATAGCATAGCTTAATAAAAACTTTTCAGAACGTTCATTCGAGCCAAGGTATACGTATATGGAACATCCATAAAACAAAATTTTTTTGTATGCATAAAAAAGAATTTATGTGTATGGAAATCCACTCTACTCAATTTAGTAAAAAACAAGTAAAAGTAACAAATCAAAATAAAATAATAGATTCATCTCGTATATCAAAACATTTCAGAATAAAGGATTTCTCTTTTTATTTTCATATTCTCCAAAAAGGATCAATTTAAACCCTCTAATTGTTTATGCTAGACCAACACATTTCCCTAGGGAACCGGTAAATACTTCTACTACAAAAAAGGGTTGGGATAAGAAACACTCAATTTTTGGTGGTCTTGCTATAGTTAAGCGATCCTCTTCAGATAATTCGTCCAACCCAAGGATAGTTATAGCTTTCATGTCTCCAACTTAGTTCATCTTATTATTAGATTATTACAGAGATGAACCCAACTCGGAGTATGAACAATAAAAGAAAATACCTATTAAACCAATCACAAGAATACCAGTTACAGTACCTATTATCTAAAGAGGAATCCTTCCAGTAGTATCTACCATTTAACCTGCTTCCCTCCACCATTTCTTTCATCAAAGTTGTCATACTAAAGAAATAAACAACCATAGATAATTATGAGATGTGATCCTTCCGAATGGGTAGGAAGTCAATGAATATTGTTTAGATATCCCCGTCCAATCAAAGCAAGGAGCTCTTTTCACAGCAATTGAATCAGCAAAAGTAGCAAAAGCATTTTAAGGAGCAGGAGGAGAAGAAGATGCCATAGAGTCTGCTATTAGGACAAAGATGGTGGAAGAATCCCCTGTTGACGGAATAAATCTTTTTTCTGGTTTGAAGGAAGAAGCCGTAGGATGGACAATTGGTTAGATCTAGTATAGATCATATATGGACGGTAGTTGGAGCCGGCGACTCTCTTAGGGTTCCTTCATCTGGGATCCCTGGGAAAGAGGATCAAGTTGGCCCTTACGAATAGCTTGATGCACTATCTCCCTTCAACCCTTTGAGTGAAATGCGGCAAAAAGAAAGAAAATCCATGAACCGACCCCATCGTGTCCACCCCGTAGGAACTACGAGATCACCCCAAGGACACCTTCGGCATCCAAGGGTCGCAGACATATTCTTCTCCAATATGAGTTTTCCTAACGTCTCGAATGAATTCAAGGACATATTCAAAGAAATTCTGACTGTCATTCAAAATGGTTTGTGGATTCAAATAGCTATATTGGTGGAACCTAATAAGATAGCAATTACAACCCCTCTCAATTTCAGCTTCACCAACATTTCTTCCGGTCGTTTTCTCCGAGCATTGATTTCGCAACATGCTCGGACCGATGTGGGGCAGCTGAGTGCTCTTGTTTGATTATGAAAAGCTATGAATTTTCCCACCATTCCCACTAAACTAAGCTTTTAAGTCCCCAAGCATTGTAGAGTTCCAGAGGAACCCCACTCATTTCGTACCAAACCACCCATGTCGATAGGAGCAACTCGTCCAAGTCAAGCCCCATGCACTTTCCATATATAGAAATAGAAAGATATAGACTAGAAACGACATCTCTTATGTCAATGGACACCAAAGGGATATTAAATGAACGGAATTGTGATATGGATAAAATATAATGAAATAGAGTCACTTTGAGGTTCTCTATGAAATGAGGCATGTAACGAAGCCACTACGAAGAAGTTTCGAGAGTTACGAAGGAAACTTCGAGCTCATATTGGTTATGAGTTGAGAACGGGAATTGAATTCTATGAGATCGAATCTCCCGTTGTTCCTCAGTAGCTCAGTGGTAGAGCAGTTGGCTGTTAACTGACTGGTCGTAGGTTCGAATCCTACTTGGGGAGATTTGATTCATTCCCCCTTCCTTTGACCAAGGGGTCCTCGAACCAACCTGTCCTCCCTTTCTATTCCTCGGTAAGCGGTTCCTTTTCATTTATTCATTGATTGATTCAAGGTAGCTGTAGCTTGCTTCCAAGTCCAAGCGCTAGCGGTAGAAGCTAGTCGCCAGAAACGAACTTCCGGACCGACTACAAGACTACGAACTACAATATAAGTCATAACCTTGGACAGCCGGTGGAAACTACCAAGCTGGAGTACGGTAGGGGCAGAGGGAATTTTTGATGGAGCAGTGAATTCTAATTTTCACGTCCCACCACTCAAACCAACTAAATGACCTTCTTAAATACTCTTCCACACCATACTAGCCATTGGCATTTTTCAAAGGAATTTCTTCTAATCAATCCAGTGGACATAATTGATTAAAGTGATCTTGCAGCCGTTTGAAGGTAGAGATGGAAAGTCCATCAATTCTAATTGCTCATACAATCAGAATCTTAGTTTCCACAAGTAAATGCTTCCAAAAAGGAATTTGTCTTCAAGATTGATTTCATCAATTTGTTATTGATTCCGTCAATGAATTTATAAAAGGTAAGTGAAATCTTTCGCTAGAGAACTAGACATTGTAGAATAAATTCCTAATAAGTTCATTTTGAATCCGTGATGCAAAATCGATAAGTCTGAATATGATTTTTTCATCGTTCTAGACATTATCTCAGTCTGGATTTTGTCAAAGTGGGAAATACTTCTGGGAACGGATAGACTTTAGCAAAAGTTATCGATATAACTTCGGAAGCAACTTTAAATGCATTATGTTATTCAAAATAAGAGTAAAAACCAGAAAGTTTTGTCAACTTCAAAACTTAGTGGGAGTTTTCTCAACAATGTGTTGGTTGATTGTTGCTTGAGACATGAACAGGTTTCATTTGGTCTTGCACCGATTTGAATACGTGACAGATCAAACCTCGCTTGGCCATGGATCGATATTGAGGCATATCGATCCAAGCCTCATTTGGTGGAAGGTCGGCATCTAGACGGGTCAATTTGGGCCATGCGTCTTGAGTTGTGCCCAGCATATTATATAATTGCGATACCATAATACATTACACGCACTTGTATGAGCATGCCTTTAGGCCTTGTATGTGTGGTATAAGATGGAAGATAATAAACTAGCTTATGTGACGCATGATATCTAATTAATAAATGAAAGAAGAAGACCATCGTCATACGGCGTTGGTGGCGATGTCTCGTTTGAGAGAACAAGATGCCCTGATTGAGGCAAGATGCCTAGATTAAAACTAGATGCCTCGATTGAGCCGAGATGTCCTAGTTGAGCCATGATGTATGTTAATGAACATTTTATGCATGCCGATATGTTTATTACTATGTGACTTTGTATGTTCATGGATAAACCGAAGGTAAGCATGCATGGAGGTTATGCTGAAGGGACACATGCATGTAGTTGAGGTGAAGTAGTAATATTGCTATCGATCTACCATCAATATTGTAATATAAGTACCACATATGCTAAATTTGATTACAAGATGTCATCTTAGTAGAGGATTAGACGTTTTTACTTTGAGTCTTGGACTCACTCTTTGTTTTTTAGACTTTTAGGTATGGAAGCTGCAATCAATTTTGGGAGCTGCAGTCACGCTATAGGAAATAGAAATTCCTTTGGCCTACGCAAATATATAAGGATAATGTAAAAAAGAGAGGCCCATAGAAAATGCTTGTAATATATACTAATGTAACATAAGAAGTGGTGTGTTTCTAAAAGAAACAGGACGGCGACATGCCTAGGACAAATGATAACCCTGCAACTTGGAGTTGAGTCACTATAGTTTAGGCGTTCACAACGCGGGACTCATACACGAAACCCTAAAATTCTCACTCCGCCCAAGCCATTGCTTCTAAAGGACTCCCATCAAAACTCCCTGGTCCGCAATACCATAATCATCATTTCTAAGAAATTTCAAAGCATTATAACTCAAAAATCATATTTTGTGACTTAAAATTTCATAAAACTTCAAATATACAATCTAATTTCGAAAATTACTTTGATTAGACGAACAAAAGGTACAAGCACTTGTCAGGTGTTGTGATATGCAATCAATCCAACTTGGCGAAGCTTCTGTGGCGTGTACGCGAGAAACCCTTCTCTTTTCTTCTTTTCTCTTTCCGTCCTGCGCAGTCTCGGCATCTTTAATCTGAAGCGTCCACTGTTGCATCGTTATTGAGGTCAATTTTCCTTCTTTTTATTTTTTATTTTTCTTGTTTGGGCCCCACCACTCTTGACTAAGTCAAAATATCACACTTATAATGTCCATGTACTGCTCTTTCTGGGAATTGCATTCAGTTTTTTTTGTTCTGACAACCTTAGTATAATTCCCCCTAGAACTGGATTTTTCTCCTTTCTTGACTGGTAAGTCTTGGACCGACCATTGAATGTCTAAACTTGTTCACAGGATGGTGGAAGTGACGATCCTCAAAGATCAAACATCCTAAGCAGCAACGGACAACTTGCAATTTAAGTAACACGCATATATATGATCCCGCACCTGTTTATTCTAGCATCATGATTTGATAGCTCAATAACTTTGAATTATGAGAACCTGGATTTGCGGCTAAGTTTTTGTCAATTTAGAAAAATTTTGAATCTTCTAACAAAAAACTGTTTCTTTTTAGCAACTACCTCTTAGGAAGCATTTTTCTTTTTCCGGTACAATCTTAGGAAGCTATTTGTTTTGAGCGAGGGAATTTGATATGAAAAGTTGGGGTGGCTTTATGTTTGGGTGCATCAATGTGATTCAGATTCGTCTGATTTTATTGAAAATTCGAAGTTTTCTGAGGAGTACAAGTATTTGGATGCGCCGTCACTTCAGACTCAAGTAAACATTGTTACGAACGAATTAAGCACAAGAAATTGATTGGCACAACAAAAAATGCCAAAATTCAGTTGCTGCTATGCTTTCTTCATTCCAATCTTCTCGGCTTCAACATTGCTTGCATAGGATGAAGCTTATGAGTCGTCAGTCCAACCGTATCAACGTTTTCTTCCTCGCCCTCCTTCAGTCGCCATTCAAACTCCTGTACTAATCTGCCGATGGCTGTGCAAGATACTAACAAGGCCTGAAGAGCTCCAGCACAAGCCCTCTTCCCTCCTCCAAAGGCCAATGTCTTGAACAACTCTGCTGGGTCATACTTCTCAGCGAGAAATCTCTCAGGCATCCACTCTTCTGGTTTCTCATATATCTTTTTGTCCATGTTACATCCATATATGTTTATAGCAATCTGACAAAACATAATTCAAGTTTCAAATTCCTAATCCAACATGTGAGACATGGAATTAGCATAAAAAACCATGTGTACTTATCTACCTGGCTTCCAGCTGGGACAAAGTACCCTCCTAATTGGGTATCTTCGTGTGCATAACGTGGAGGAACTATGGGAACTGGACTGTGTTTCCTCAGAGTTTCATGGAATACAGCATTCAAATACGGAAGCTGAGATAAGTGGTCCTCGGTAAGTGTTTCAGAGCCACAAACTTTTCGAATTTCCTCAACAAGTCGATCCTGTCAAGGAAATTACAATTGCTTAAAGCAAGTATGAAAATCCGTGACAAACGAAAAAATGAAAAAGCTAATTAATTGGCTAAACCTGGCATTTTGGATTCTTAGCAAGTTCATACATGGCCCACTCTGTTGTGACCAGAGTGGTATCAGAAGTCTCGATGATTGACTCCCAGAGCAAAATGGTGATCTGCTCCTCAGAAAGCGTCTTGGCTTCGGATATCAAGAAGTCAATATAACTGTTCGCTTCCTGCTTAGAAGTTCACCCAACTTACCAAAAAAGCTACAACTAATTCAAAAACTAAGTTCAAGCAGAAAAGACGATGTCCTTGTCCAGAACTGCCACATGAAATTAATTTATGCTTTAAAGAACTGTTCAGCATTTAGTACTGGTTAATACTTTTAGAGCCATCCAGAAAAACACGTTTGCTTCAAAACCACCTATCTTTCCAGTTGTTTCCCAATTGTTTTCTCCAACATTTCAAAAAGAAAATGTAAAAACACCAAAAAAGTTTCCTAATTGTCAATATAAACTGTTAAATATTCAAAATTTCAGGGTTTTTTCCATTAAGAGCTATAATCAATTTGCAGTCTCCTGAGAATAATTCCACATTAAGCAAAACAGAAAACTGTTGTTTTTTGTTCCTAAAATTTCCAAAATGAAGTTCTCAAGGAAACTTCGAAACAAGCTTTACCTCCCCTGAAGCAATTCTTTCTTTCTGCTCCTTGAGTAGGGCTTTCGCCACCACTTTCCTCTGGAAAGCCATTTGTTCAATCTTCTTTTCCCAGATTTTACTAGGAATCCATCTCAGGTAAGGAAAGAAATCCCTCCAGTCCACCTCAACAGCACCAGCCATCATGTCCGACACCATAACCTTGAACATTTCCTCTTTAGACAATGTTCTCCCAAGTTCCTCCACATATATGGAATTCACATCTTGTCCCAAAGCCTGAAATGTAATTACCACTTGACTGTGATCCTATGCTTTTCCTTTTTTTTTTTTTTTTTTGTTATTGTTTAGAAAGGACAGAAAAGAAGAGGTAGCTTACTTGTTTGAGCGCCAGCGCAAAGAGTTCACTCTCGAAGACTTTCCTGAAGTTGACCGCTTCAAGAGAATGGTCAGCAACAAGGGCATGATATCGTCTAGAAAGGTTTTTCATCATGGTGTCTCGGTGGGGTCGTAGCCGCTTCTGCAAATAGTGGCGCACAAAATGCAGTAAGTTTAAGTGACAAGAATCCTGTCATAAGAGCTCCCTACCCCCAAATTAACATCCCCTCCCTCTTCCAAAATTAACTTTTCAAGAATACAGTTCAACACTTTCGAGTAGATATCTATTCTTCTATTGATTTGTGTGAACACATCTTCTCTGTTCTTTACCAGCAAATGATGGCTCTTCGTCTGTAACTGTTCACAAATGTTTGAAAAAACTCGGTTGGTTTGTTGTTCCTACTGAAAATAAACCCATCAATAATTCTAGATGATTTGGAAAATGTTCACTGATCATGGCACATAAATCAAGATTGTAGAAGCTTGGCAGGCATTCATATGTACGAGTGCACATGCCCAAAGAGTCTTCTAGCAGCTTACCTGAGCATTTGGGCCCAAGACACCTGCAACTATGTATCGCTTCACCATCTTGTGGAATTCATCATAGTCACTTATGGCAACCATACATTTATCAGCCGTTAGGATCTGCAGGGCATTTGACAGCTTTCTCGTCGATATTGATGGGTATCTAGTAACCATCGCCTGATAGAACAAAGGAGGATGCCTGAGCATATGACAAACAGTTCAGACCATCCCACTAGCACAAGAATCATTAAAAGCTACGTGGTGAGTGAAAATTTTCCTGAATTTTGTACTTTTATGAAACTTCTTTCAAAATTTCTTAATCCCACTCTCAAGCAAAGATTTTACAATTTCCCTTTTTACCTTGCTCGCTAGTCTAAATTCTTGTGTCTGCCATTAGATGGATCAGTTTCCATTTTGTGGAGATCACTCACAAACCAGTTCGCCAGACCTCGAAATGTCAAGAAACGGAACATAGAGTTTCTAAACGTTTTGATCGGAATGGAAGAGACTCCTTTGAAAGGTTGTATCAAAAATTCCGATGCACTTGATTGGACAGACTCTATAATTCAATTTTTCCTCGTGTTCCCAAAATGTTTCCATTTTCATTAGCTATTTGCAAGTATATTCACTAGAAATATTTAGGCATCCCCGCCATTCTTTTTTTCCTGCCAAACAAGTCTCTTTCAATATGGTAATTTGCAACTCACGAGGAAAAACAAGTAGTTTCCAAAGAGTCGAATCAAAGCATGACTAATTTTTCCGATACCTTTCAACTTCTTTGCCCTTCAACCACACAAGGCCACATTATAAAAAAGGAAGTAGTTTATGCAATATGATCTTCAGTAATAAATGCAGTGACCTGTGATGATCCCACCAAGCTAAAAAGCCTATTTGACCAAATGACAAGGGTCGTCTGAATATAGCGTGGTGCAGCTGATACAGTACCCGTGACCAACGCAAAAGTCGTTAGGTTGGGAGCGAGATAAGGAAACTTTTCCATACCTGACTCAAGGAGGGAGATACAGAAATTTTGTAGGCAATACTGTATATTATGCCCTTTATCTAATAAAATTGCAGGAAACACCAAACGGCCAAGGTGACATGGCTCTTGCCAGCCCCCTTTCAGTCAAGGCCATTAGTACTACCTCTTTGGCAACATCAGTGGAATTGAGGACCACCATAGTAGTAGCACCAGTTTTGATAGAATAAATAGGGCCATAAGCTTCAGCCCACTTTGTAAAGGTCATGTGAGGTTTCTTCTCCTTCAGTTGAAGCAAAATCCCCACTATGGGCAACCCAGGAACCTCTGCATCAAATTTAAGTCCACCAGAAAGAGGGAAAAAAACACAAAATGATCATCAAAAGACACGAAAGACACTCACTTTTTCTAATTTTGTGCTCAGCAGAAGCAAAGATTACCCGGTAAAGGTGGAAGAGCAAACTGGCCATTCATCTTCTGGGTAGAGCCGAATTTGCTCAAGAAGAGAGAGAACAACAATAACAGTGAAAGCCTACCAAGAATGGCCGGAGTAACAAAAGGCTAGGGCAGTGCTTGCAAATCTTGGAGCATGGGCATAACCCTTCAGTGGAAACTCCAAATTGAAGAGTCGGTGATTCTTGAATCGAATGGAACGACAAGAGATGACGAATAAAACAGAAAGCCGGGGGCTAGTTAATATAGCAGGAGCTGCTTTTCGGACAGATGGATTGGAGCATTTAAGAAACACAGAATGAGAGGGGACTGACGAAAGAGATTGGAAGCTCTTTCTCCTTAATTGACTTCTGCAATTTATTAATCCAAGCATGAAAGACCTGCAAGAAAACAAGAGGAAGCGAAGAGTTGAGCGCTGATCAAGGAAGGAGGAATATACGACTCCGGAGATGGTGACCCATCCGAGTGATCGGGGTTGAGTCGTTTTCTTCAGCAGTCAGAATTCTCGGGAATCTCATAAAAATTGTGCCTTTTCTGTCTCCTTCAAAGGTAGAGATGGATGTCCGCCGCTCGTAAGGCTTCCGGGGAGACAGAGCAGGTGGCGACAGAGTTCGTGGGGAGTGATTTGCTTTCGGGGCATCTCATCGTTCAGATTCTGTTGCCTTTTGGGAAGGATAGAGTCAGGCAAATGGACAAGTGCCTCGAAGACCATTATCTCTTGGACAATTACAGTCAGCAAAACAGGATAGAAAATATTTAAATGAGTGTAACAGGCTGTTACACTCATTTAAATGATATAACAGGCTGTTACTAACAGCATGATAAATTTTAAATTAATATATTTATGATAAACTGACTTTGAATTTTTTTTTATCATGAAAAATCTCAACCCAATATGTTTATAATAAATTTATCAAAAACTAATTTTTTTACCATTAAAAATTCTAAATTGATATATTTGTAATAAATTTACCTTTCATTAATTTTCGTTAAATTCGATTAATGCAATGAAAAATCACAAATTTATACACATGTCCATTAAAACCCCAAACTATGCATCTATCAATTCCCACATATTATTCAATTTAGTAATTTAATAGTAAAATTTAACAGAAACTAACAGAAAGTAAATTTATTATAAGTGTATCAATTTAAGATTTTTTGTGATTAAAAAATTAGTTTGAGATAAATTTATCACAAATATATCGATTTGAAATTTTTTATAGTATAAATTCTATTTTAATATGGCTAAATACAAAAGAAAATTGCTTACTTAAATTTTGGGATAAATTTGGCTCAGCAATTATTAGAGTAATTAAATATTAAAAAATAGTTTCATCACTTAAATTGTTGGAATAGTTGGCAGTGATTCCACAAAATCCCACGATATAGTATCATAACAACTACTTACAAGTCGGCTGGCTTTATTGATGTACTAAAAAGAGCAACTACCTACTCTTTGGACCTCAATTGATGGGGGCAAATACAAAGACATGCGCGATGAACACCTCAATCACTATGACATCATTTCACGCAAAGTGAAGCCGTTTCTCTTCTTCTGCACGTAAGAACGTTCTTCGATCATGTAAAATGGGCTCATCCATGTTTGGGTTCATATCTCCCCAAATCAAGGGAGAGAAAGAGGAGATATGAGAGGAAATTAGAGAGAAACAAGAAAAAAGTTAAGAGATATGAGAGGAAATTAAAGAGAAACAAGAAAATAGTCTATCAATTAGTATTTCGCCTTCGATTTGATATTAATGGGGTTTTAAATTAAGAAGCACCGACACTCTTCAGAAATTTTCGTACTGTGTCATACACTCCAACACGTCTCTGACACTCTCCGACATTCGATCAACACATGTTAGAAAATCCAACACCTAGTCAACTTTTCCCACATGCAAGTTTCTGACACATAATTCTGACACGCGAAATCAATTTTAAAAGTTTTTAATAAATGATAGGTCAAAATGTATATATGTGAAAAATAAAAATAATAAATGGGGAAAGGAAAATAAGGAAAAAACCCACTCTTCTCTTTTGACTTTTATTTCGGTAACATATAATTCATCTCTCAAGTTTTTTTCTCTTTTCTCCCGACACATTTAATACGCAAGTTTAGAAAGTGAATTATTTGTTTTTTTTTTTTTTGCTCCAAGTTTTATGGATTGTTGGAATGAAGTTGAATTTGTCAAATTAAAACAATAAATGATATTAATAAATGGTAGATTAATATTTTTAGTGTATATTCATTCTCGATTTTTTTTATTTGTTTATAAATTTGAATCAAATTAATTTGATTGAAATAATTATTAAAATGATAATTTATTATGTATACATAAAACATGTCTCAACGTGGTAGAATTCTTTTTTTTTTTTTTATAAATAACATGTCGGCGTGTCGTGTCGTGTCGTATTATATCACGTGTTGTGTGTCGATATCGATGTTACTTAGATTTCAAATTTAGAATAGAGTGGATTATTAACACTTGCTGTCACCTCGTCATCTCCTTTGAAATTTTCACTATAGAAATGATTCACGTTTGTACTAGTGAATGACCTGGCCGATGACATGATGCTTATTTTTTTTTAACATGATCCGGCACGCCATGCTGTGGAAACACAAAATATTCTGTTCATACAAGATCGTTGATGCCATTTCGTATGTCTCCTGTCCTATTAGGCTGTTACATAAATTATTTGATTTTTCAATCAATTTGCCTCAGTTAGAATATTAAATATTAAATCATATATTTATATAATATATTTAACTTTTAGAACAATTATAGTGACCTCATAAAATTTAACAGTCCCAATAAAATACACACCCACATTTAATGAGCAATATTGTGTCATGTTTTGCCACTTGCTTCTTGTAAACGTCACACGCGTGAAATAATTTCTCCTCCAATTTTCTTTCCTGGTTGGATCAAATTTCACCCAGACACTCGTAAATAAGTTGAATCAAACTTCACTCCAAAACATAACCCAATCTAGTTATGGATCAACTTTCTACGAACACCAAATGTATATAATGCTCTATTTAGTTGATCCCCACGATATAAATTATGTGAAACTTTGTATCACTAACATCCTTACACGTGCATCTTAGCACAGCACAAGTAATCGTAAAAATCGTTAGAGATGAAGAAATAACGGAGAAGCAGAAGCAGAAACTTGTTTAGTCTTAAGATATTGCTTTGGAAGAGAAATTTAGCGGCAATTGATAAATCCATTCAAATGCGGAGATGATATTTTAAAGGATTTGAAGAACCCTTGAATGTCACCCCAATATTGGGGTGTGATATTTCTGTTGTGAACCGTATTAGACTCCATAGTTGAGTGACGGGGATGAAGCAATTGATATAGCACATTTTCGAATTGACTTTCACTTTTTACTTCTTGTTTAGTTTAAATTTTACTACTCATGCAATTTGACTTTTTTTCAGACAGAAAACACACAAAAAAAAAAAAAAACTCTTACCAAATATAAATTATAGCACATAGATTCGCATATAATTCTTTTGTAATATATTTTGAAATCTGAATATTTATCCAGGGAGTTAGAAAGATGCTTTCGGTTTTTGATTAGGCAAAAAAAAACAAGGCAGGCAATTGTGTCTTGACTTAAGCAATCGAGGAGGGAATTAGGGTCCGAATGGATCATGGACTTTGGACTTTGGCTTGAGCTCCCTCTAAGTGATCCAGTTGATAAGGTTTTGAAATTCCGGCTGTCATAAATGATTGAATACCCTGGTTGGGCCTAAAAGTTAAATAAGTCCTCTCTTCACTTATCTTTAGGCGCGCTATGTTACTTGCAACCTGCCATGTAACATATCCTTTGAATCCTACTAAGTTGAAGCAACTTCGATTATTTTTAAGCATCACTTACCAATTAATGAAGAAGCTAACATAATCTCACCCCGTAACAAAGAGGAGATCAATCTAAGAATTCATGAGGTGAAAATCCTGTTCATAGCAGGACACCTTGAAAAGTCTCAGCTTCAGCTTCTTTCGTCCGAAGTTATTCTAAGACGAGCAAGCCAACGTTTGCACCAGAAGGAGTTCGCCTTCTTCTTACATAGATTTTGCTTTTTTTCTGGGACATGTTACATTGACTCCTCACACATCATTTAGAGACTCCATATGTATTAGAAGCCAAAGACGATGCAGCAAAACCATTGCCCGGGATTAAAATCCACTTCACTCTCTACCGTGATTTCTTCTAGTTCGAAGCAGTAACCTTCTCGACTTTAGCATTGCTTGCACCGGACGGAGCTTACGCATAGTTAGGCCATCCATATTGACATTCTCTTGCTCATCGTCTTTAACTCGCCATTCGAACTCCTGCACTAATCTGCCGATCACTGTGCAATAAACCAAGATGACCTGGCATGCTCCGGCAATGCCCTCTTCCTTGCTCCAAATGACATCGTCTTGTGCAACTCCGCAAGGTCATACTTCTCATCAAGAAATCTCTCCGGCGTCCATTTTTCAGGATCCCCCCGTTGTTGTTTGTCCATGTTACACCCCTAAACGTTTATGGCAATCTACAGAAACCACAAACATGGCATGGAATGTAACATCATATTTCAGTTCAAGACATTGTATGACTAAGGAAATAAGAATGCATATAGGTACTACTGATTTAACCTGGCTTCCAGCTGGAAGAAAATAACCTCCTAATTGAGTATCTTCATGCGCATAGAGCAAGGGGAGTGCCGACATAGGACTATACTTCCTCAGGGTTTCATGGAATACAGCCACAAGATACGGAAGCTGCAACAAGTGGTCCTCGTTACTCTTTTTGAGCCGCACACTTCTTCAATCTCTTCATAGAGCCGATTCCGTACTGGAAACGGAAGTGGTTTAAAAGAACGCCTACAAATTTATGATCAAAGGGGTAATTAGATATGAACCTGCCGCTTCGCATCTTTAGCAAGCTCATCCAGGGCCCACTCTGTTAGAACCATAGTGCTATCCCCGCTCTCAATGATCGCCTCCAAAAGCAAATAATTCCTTCGGATATGAAGAAATCTAAATAAGCATCCAATTCCTGCTTCAGACAACTATATGAGTTGAGAAACAACTACAAGTGGTTCTTGAAAGACTGTTGCTGCATCACTAGGAAAATACTAGTACCTCTCCTGAAGCAATCCGCTGTTTTTGCTCCCTGATCATGGCCTTCATTACCATGTTCCTGCGCCACTGCCCGGATCTTCTTTTCCCATTGCTTATTCGATATCCATCTCAAATAATGAAAAAAATCTCTCCAATCCACGTCTATTGCGCCTGCGATTATGTCTGTCACCAAGACCTTGTTTATCTCCTCCTAGGACAACATGTCTTCGAGTTTGTCTATGTAGACGGATTTCACTTCTCTTCCCAGAACCTGTAGTGGAATCAATAATTTTTCACTGCTCCTAGCCTGGTCCAGTTTTGTTCATGCATTACTTGGGAAAAGTTAGAGGTAGTTTACTTGTTTGAGTGCTAATATGAAGTTCTGCTTCTCGAAGACTTCCCTGAAATTGACAGCTTCAAGGGGGTCGCTGTTCACATGAGAATGTAGTTCTCTGGGAGATTTTCTATCATTGTGTCCCAATGGCAACGCAGTCTTTTCTGTGCAGAAGATGGTTTAGGAGTTAGTTCAACTGACGGCTCATACTTCTTTCCATTTTTACTAGGTCCAACAACTATGGTATAGTTAAACTTCACATTCGAGTTAATAGTGATTCCTTTTCTTTGCGAAACTATCCAGTTTTCCCCCTATTTTTATTACTCAAATCAATGCTGCTCATTGATCTGGAAAACTATTTCCAAGTTCTCTTCATGTGCTATTGCTGGTTGGGGGCTAAGATGCCTAAATCTTGCTTTAAAGTTGTAAATACATGAACACTACACTTGCACAAACATGTGCAAGTGCAAATACACATTATCTTTCAATTAGTGTGCCTGAGCATTTGCACCTAAAACACTCGCAAGAATGTATCACTTTACCATTTTGTAGAACTCATTGTAGTCGTTAGAGATATTTTTCTTTCCTAATTGATTCTAATTAATTTTATTTGATATTGTAATATTTTATCACTTTGGATAGTTGTTTAGAACAGCTTATAAATAAACTCTTTTATCATCAGTATTACACACATAAAAATATATCAAAATTCTCTCATCCACTTTATTCCATTGTAATTCTATCATGGTATCAGAGCAAGGTTTTGTCTAAGGAATGGGTCACCGTGTAATAGCAACATTGTCACAACTGCGTTGGTATCCATCACTCGCCAAACCATCATCCTTGATTGCTACCTAGATAGTTTCGTTGCTTGTTTCGAAAATCAAACACTATCATTAGACTTCTTACCCAAAAAAAAAATTTCCTTACCAAAAAAACACTATCATTAGACTTGTCTGTCTCAAATGAGTCAAACCTTGAAAATTCATCGCCAACAGACTTGGAGAGAAGCTGCACATGCCACCACGCGCACCACATCATCGGTCCACTGATGCCGTTGACTTTTTTGAAGTCAATACTTAGACTTTTCAATACAAAACCACCGCAAATAGGTTCTACATTCTCCGGCAAGTCCAAAATAGCAATGAACGTCGTCAAAAAGTTGCCCATGCGCCCTCACGTGCCACTCATACCTTCTGCAGGTGAGATCCACGCGCCACAGCCTCGCACGTGATTTGTCGTGTCCATCAAGTAGTGACGTCATCCTTTACGTCACTGGCACGTCAATGCCACGTCATCCTATCATTGCGACCACTAACTTCGGCCGCTAACCACAGTTGATCGATGTTGACCGTCACTGATCGACATTGACCCAACTGGTTCGACCTATTTCTGACCGGTTCTTAGGGTTTTCTAATCAATTTAGTTTGATTCCAATCGGTTCTCGTTGTTTTTAAACCAGTTCGGCTAGTTTCGATCAGTTCGCTTGATTTTTCGACTGATTCTTTGGGTTTTCCAATCGATTCAACCTATTTTTGACTGGTTCTCAAGATTTTCTAATCGGTTCGACTCGATTATGACTAGTTTTGCTTGAATTCAAACGTCTTTTGGCATTTCTAGACCGGTTCTCGAGGTATTTCGACGTCATCAATTTATTTTCTACCTTATTTTATCCATATCAGCTCTGCAAATATCGGTTTTGTTCTAATTCATTATAGAATCTACTGAGTTTACTAGTATATTGCATATCATGGACAAATTAGAAGTCTCAATGCCCATTCAGACCATCCTGAATGGATCAAACTATATTTTATAGGCTCAAGAAATATCAAGTTTTCTAAGGGGACACAAACTTTGGCGTTATGTCACTAGAAGTATTTGCGAGCCTATTCAGGCCATTGAAGAGGATGATGATACATTTGCCCAACGTGTGGAGGAGAGGGAGTGTAACATCCTCAATTCTAGGCCATGAGAATAAGGTATGGGGGTCAATAATGGGAATCAATGACATAAACCTTGGATAGACCAAGGAATGGCAAGTTTGGCCATGGACCTAGTCCACCCGACCGAGACCCGGTTATGGCAAATAACCAAGACCAACCATGAAGTTTATTTTAAGACATTCAATGGGTCAATTCTAATTGAAAAATAGTCACGGACAAGTTTAAGAAGGCTACCGACTTAGTCGCATTCATTTGGTTAAAGTTTAGTAAATTTTGGCATGAACCTCGGTTCTCATAGAACCGTTGATCGTGTACAAATATGAATGACTTCTCCAAGTAGGCGACACCCTATGTTAGTCTCATGATTGTCTTGGATGAGATTTTGACACAAATCAATTAATGCAGAGATAAATCATTAGACAAAGTTAGAAGGTCATTAATTGCAAAATACCGAACAAGGTCATTCTAGCCTATAAAATTGTTTGCAATTGAGTCCCTAGAAAAAACTTGAAAAATTAGCATAGTTTGTGGCACCCCCCCCGGACGGCCCTCGATCCGTTAAGGTCACCACAGATCGCTTACCTCTCTTTTGGTTGACTTGAAGGTTTATCCATCATGGGGGTTTATAATTTTAAAACGATCCCTGCGCAGCGTATGAAAGTATAGCAGAAGCGATATCACATCTCCCTATCCCAAAAATTTTGAAATGATGCACACCCACTAGACAGTTTTTTTTTTTTTTTTTTTTAAGTTAAGCCGGACACTTTTATTTACATAGAGGTCTGATAGATGACATCGGTCGGTACATCAAAACTTGCCGTGGCTTTCTATACCCAGCTTCGTAACAAAAGATAACCTGACCTCCCCGTGGCTTTCCTCTCCATTCAGCCATATACAAAAGTCTATCAGACAGTGCCAGCAGTCCAAAAAGCTTCATCTGCTACCCGTCACACACGATCACACCCAGCTCGGTCCATCGTCTGGCGGTGGCGGCAACATCCCTAGCATGATCCCATCACAACGAACGTGCACCGACAGAAACTCCTGAACCACGGGGCCATCAGGTAAACCGATGTCATACATGACTAGAACCCATACTCGGATGAAAACCAATCCTCGAATCTCGACATGAGTGTGCTCTGAACACATGCACTCAACGTCGATTGGGACACCGTAAAAAGTACCGTGAGTGACAGGCAGCAGAGGCATCTTTTAATCTGAAATGTTAGTCCCCACACGGGGTGAGTACAGCCACTCAGCAGTAAAAGATTCATCAAACTATGTCAATCATTACTGTCTGAATCTAGATTCATGCGGGATAGACAAAAATAGGTAATCACAAGAATAAATATGCATCAAATTCGTGAAATTCTTTAATGCAATGGCAAATATATAATTTCAAAAGAATCAAGATGCATCATGTCCAGTTACCCAAGTCTCGATCGTAGGGTCATACTGTAATGACATGCTCCATTCCATACCATACAACTTAATCCTATAACCAGACCACACACACACATAGCATAATCATCCATTTTATCATTCAAAAGGTTTCATCTCCCGGAGGACCAATGTTTGCGTCCCTCCGGGCATTCGCATCTACCCTGGCATTGCGAAAGCCTCCGACATTCAGCCACTAGGGCCACCGGGCATCTGGAGCATATCACGCCTCCAAGCATCTTGTACCCCACCTGGCATCACAAGGAAACCCTCCGAGGCTCACCATGAGAATGGTTACCCCGGCCCTCCGGATTTACATATCAACTAGCATACAACTGGGCATCCCAAAGCTCCCGAGGAAAAACCTCCCGCATTCAACCATTAAGGCCACCAGGCATCCACAAGGCATCGACTCATTCGATCCTTTGGGCATCCCGACTCCCGGGGCATCGTTGACCCGAGGGTCCAACGGTATCAATTAACATCTTAATTTTCAAAAATACTTTCATATACAATGACAAGATGTCTCATGAATCCTTTATCTAATCTCGATATTGCACAACATATCAATGCCAGTATCATCCTATCACATAACATTTCAAAATATATTCACCCTTGGGAACAATTTGTACAAATTCGAAGTAAAACAACTCGATTATTAAAGTGCACAGTTCTGGTAATGATTTCGGAATAATTCCCAAATGAACTCAGAAAATTATGAAATTTTGACATGTTACCAATGAGACCTAAAGGGAAAAGTTTCATGAAAAGCACCAAGTCAAATTCCTTACATATTGAGAGTAATAATTTCTGTATTCCTTGCTAACATTATGTAATAACTTCCAGTTTTAGCATTTTCATAGAAAAATCGTTTCATCGGTCAGAACTTGTTCATTTATTCTAAATTTTTGATATGTTGTTCCTGAAGATGTGCCCTAAAACTTTCATTAAGGATTTGAAGTCAAATTTTGGCTAGATAATTACAGAAAAATCATGAAATCACTGAAGGTCATACTGTCTTCTGCAAAAACAGTCTACTATCCTAAAGAGAACTACTCCTACTCTTTGAATCTCAGCATCCAACGTCCACAGCCAAGTGTTTACAAGTGTATTACACCACATTACAGCCTCTTCACTTCCAAAATTCCACCATAGCTAGATCCTTGAGTTCTTATTTCAATTCAAAAACCGAAATTCACTAAAACATGCTATGTTTCTACTTAGTTTCTTGATCTAGTTCCATCTTTTTTGTCCAAAATCAACATGCAGCTTTCAATTCCTCATTTTCTCACATCTACCAACTCCTCACTAGATAATAACAGCAAGCAAAACATAGATCAATGAACTTCTACTTGCCTCAAGTCTTCCTACTTGGTTGCTAGCCAAAAACAGGGGTTCGAGGATCTCGGCTTGGTTCAATCGGCGACAGGGATCGGCGGCGTCGACGGCGGCAGCTCGGACATGGCACGGGCAGAGGGTGACCTTCCTTCTCTGCCCTCACACGCTCGGACCGCTCACTGCACACCCTCTCTCTCGAACTCTCGTTTGAACTCTCTCTCTCTCTCTCTCTCTCTCTCTCTCTCTCTCTCTCTCGGCCTCACTCTCCCTTGCTCAAAACAGAAAGCTTTTGCTTTCTTTGTTTAATTATTTTGCTAATTTTTGCATGTAGATGACAGATGGCTTCAAGGAAGGGACAAGTAGAAGAAGGTTGAGGTAACCATGGACAAGTGGTGAGTGGCATTTTCCCTTGTCCGGTTCTCTCCCCCCCCCTTTCGGTCGACAGCTTTGGAGGCTCCTTGGGCCTGCTTGGGCCCGAAAAATTTGAGGCCAAAAGTCCAAACTCATAGGCCCATGGTCTTTAAAATATAAGCCCATAATTATGAAGCACTTTGTTTTCTAAATGAATCAATTCATATTCCTATAATTCAATTGCTTCAAGAACAAATGTATAGCCGAAATTCTTGCGTGTGGTCCAACTCCTCAAAATTTTATTCTTAAATTTCAGCATGCATGTTCCTCACGCATGACCGAATTCCATCCCTTCGGATCTAAAATAAAGATATTAGTCGATCAAAGTCCAAAGATTTTCTTTTGTTGCACGGTTGATCGGTCCATAGCTAAACATATCATATCAATCCAACAAATAAACAAATACGGATTACTGCCCGTAATTGATACCAATGCCATAGTTCAATGATACTTCTATCGATTGGTCATGACCGTCACCTATCCGAGGATTCGTTGAAATTCTTGGATGCCACATAGTTGAAGGGGTTTTTTTGCAAAATTTCAAATCATGAAAGTTGTTAGTAATAGATTGAATTAACTATCTATTAAATTTGGAGGTATTCAGAATTTTTTTTGATATTTTCCGGTATCTTCAATTTTGGGTCAAAATTTGGTGCAATGCTAAGTTGTTCAATTTCATGTCAAACAAGTCAGAACCGGGTCTTGTGGTCTAAATAAGAATCAAAATAGACATCTCAAGCTTTCCAATGACATTTGAATTGTTTAATGGGTATATCATTAAGGCCCTCGATTGAATTGAAATATAATTGTCAAGAATCAATTTGTAATTGAATAGGTGACCTAATTTGCCTCACTCAATGAATTGTTGATTGTTCAAGGTTATTTGTCCTAAAAGCATGCTTAGTTAGGCTTTGCATATGATTTGTAGATGAATGGTTTAGGCTTGCGATATGTATATCGATTGGTAAATTAGTGAGTGTAATTAGCCTTAATTAGCGATTAACAATACCGGGACAAAACTTTGTGAACACAAGTGGGGGTTGATTATCATTAATTCTAACCAATGAACCATTATTGGATTAAGAGGTTGCTTGGGATAAGCTCATGAGCTCGATATGTTGCGAATCCCCATGAAAGAGAGGTGTCTTTGCGAATGCGAACAAAGGTGGGGCATGGCTATTGTGAACTCGTGCCATAAGTTGCTTTGTTAAAACCCCCGACAAGTGCAATCCTCGTATTTAGTTGCCACTATTGAGTTTGGGACCTTGAACAAATTGTCGGTGATAAGCTGGAGGAAGGTAAGGACGACATCAAGTCATCAACCTTCTATGCACATTCACCTTCATGATCTTTCTAAACTCTACCAAACTTCCTCGTTTTAGACTTGTTCACCATCGTGGTTCTTCCAAGTTTTATCGAACATCATTGTTCTAGGTTTGTTCACCAAAACCAAGGTCCATCCAACTAGTCATCAAACCTTGGTCCCTTCAAGTCATCATAAACATCCTTATTCTCTTTTACCTATTCATCCTCGATTAAGGTCTTTCCAAATTATTCACCTTTCTAGAGATCCCTCTAGCTCATGGACATCTTGATGCTCAATACCTTGTTCAACCTTGATATTAGTACCAATCCCTCGATATTAGCAGAGCACTCTTGATAGTAGCAAAACACTTATCATATTAGAATCACCTATGTCAATTATGACATCATCTACATAATGGTTTGTGCATATATCACCTAGTACTACTCGATCAATACACACATTAGTAGCTTTTGATTATTTTGTCATCTTCATAATAATATGAGGGATTTTCCTAACAATCCATAATACATAATCCATAGATGTAACCTTTTGCAAAAAATTCGAAGGGAAGAAGAATGGTTGACACATTGACTACCTATATGTTGTCATAGGACTTGGCAAGTAAGCTACCACTAGATTTGGCTTTTCCCAACTTTTTCTAAATATACCTCAACATTCCCCACTTGCCTAACTGTTGCTAAGTGGTTTTGGATATCAAAGGAACCTCCTTATAGAGTAATTTGATGTGATTGAGAAAAAAAAAAAACAATGTCAATTATGAGAAGAAGGCGAATGAAAGAAAATGAGAGAATCCTAAAGAAGAAGTAATGAAAGTAACTGGGGAATAAGCCAGCAAATGCTACTCACAAAGCTAGTGATGTCACCGCTTATGTGAGCCTCGTCATTTCCTTTAAGTTAATCAAGCTCATCACGCAATTCAAAAAAAAAAATTATTTGAGAATGCATGACCGATTGGCTAATTGTCTAACTATACTAATATCAATCCTTCAACCTTGTAGCAAAGCATGAAGTCTTTTGTTATGAAAAGAATGGATGCCCCATCAAAGAACACCATTTTGTGAGATCAGGAAATTTCATATATTGTTTTGGAAGAAATTAGAAAAATGAATCTCGACAACAAGTCATATTTAGTATTTTTGTGGAAGAAAAGAAGAAATTTCATTTATTTATTTTTTTAAGTGATATAAATAATTATTTTTTAGAAAACATTTTTCAAATTACTCATTATCCTTAAATGCTAGGAGTAGAGAAGTGAATATTAATGATAATAATAAGACTCGTGGGGACAGGATTTCTGGCACGCGCTCAGGTGGCGGTGAGGGAACAACAGCCCAAGCAACCCACGAGAATCCCCGGGTCGTGAGACGCACGTGCGCACGCATCCTCCGTCGAGCTCGAAGTGGCCAGCTCGAACGGTCCATGTCGATCTCTAAAACTCCTGCGATGTGAATCGTGAAATTGGTGAAATGTAATGGTTGCCTCGCGATCCTCTTCTCTTCTCTCTGGTTTCACTGTTTCGCAGGATAGTAACAGCACGCCTTCAATGGAGTGATCAATTTGGGGGAGAGAGAGAGAGGGAGGGAGAGGCCGAGAGAGAGAGAGAGAGAGAGAGAGAGAGAGAGAGAGAGGGGTTTTCATGGAGAGAGACGAGACCCGTTGGAAGATGCCTAATGGGAAGAGGCCTCACTTCTTCGAGATTTATTCCTCTTCTGTGAGCTCTAGAAGGCTGGTAATCTCTCTCTCTCTCTCTCTCTCTCTCTCTCTCTCTCTCTCTCTCGGGTTTTTTTGTTCCCTCAATTATCTGCGAATTTTTCCCCTCTTCTCGTCACTGGTATATGGTTTCCATGGTTTGGGGTCTGAGCGTACTAGATGATGGATTTATTGGAATGCTTGATGTGGGCAAATGTGAAATCTACTGCTTCTTTGTTATACTCAAATACAAGTTCTGGTTTTGGTGAGTTTGACATTTGGTGTCATGGTGAAGTTCGCTTCATCCTAGTCCTAGGGTGAGAAAATCTGAGGCCAATTTGGGTTCACATTGTTGCGTCTTCCTGAGCTTTTATAGGGGGCAAGACAAGAAACGGTCATATCAGCATTGGCCATATGATTATTTAGCTGACCTTCACATTGTCATAATGATAAGTCCAAATGCAGGTTTCCTGCTGCGCTTCTGTGTGGATGTTCTTTCGTCTACTTGATACACCTTTATGTTCATCGCAGGCTGTGTGTAGTTGCGCACACCGTGTTTCTTGCACTGTTTTGATTTTGACGCCTTGTGGTTTGGTTCTGTCACAGAAAATACCAGATAAATTTGTCAAGCACATGGAAGGATGGATGTCTGGGTTAGCTCTCTTAGAAGGTCCAAGCGGTAACACTTGGCATGTCGAGTTGATTCAGGAGAATCATGAATTGTTCCTCAACTCTGGCTGGCATTCGTTTATAAGGGACCACTCTATTGTATCCGGCGACCTTTTGGTGTTCCGGCATGATGGTAATCTGCACTTTTATGTGCAAGTTTTTGAACAGAGCTCGTGTGAAAAAGAAGCCGCCTTTCATGCCATGTGCAGTCAAGATCCTAGTAGTTGTAGGCAAAACGGGGAGAGGAATGGTGAAAGAAATGAGATCACTTATTGTTCAAACATTGTTTGTGAGAGCCACGAACCCAAAGTTTGTGCCCGTGATGATAAGCTTGGCCGAAAACAGGATGCGGTCACAAGTGCACAGCATCGTGGAACAAGTATCGTCAGAGAGACCCCACATGACAATATTGTTTTGTCTTCTAAAGCACAAGTTTATGAAGAATCACCTGGTAATGCTCTCACTTCTCCAATTCTTAGGTCCTTGATAACTTGCCTCCCATAACATGGGAACTATACCGATTCTTCTGGAAATTTCTGTCACTCATATATATATAGCTGCTAATATTCTGCGGCAAAGACAATGTACAACCATATTTTCCCCTTCATTGAAGCAATAGAATCTTATATGCTGGAATTTCCACTGTGATACTATGCATGTCCCTGGAATGTGGAAAGAAACAGAGTCTTTTAGTTTCTTGTTCATTTGAAAAGGGAAAATTTCTCCCAGTAGAAGACTGATCTATAAAAGTAAAAGCCCTAAATTTCTCCCCCCTTTTGTCTACAGCCTTGAACATCGCTCAGTTTCTTCATTTTCTACTCCTAAATAAGTGCTCCATAAATCCCTATTTATATGATCTTCGAAATTTGATCGCAGATATTAGGAATAGGTTCAGCAAAGGCGATCATTCAAGTTTGTCCACCAGCTGTCACATGTTAAAGTCATTGTCTGAAGAAGAGAGAAAAGTAGCTCGATCGTTCAGTTCCCGCTTTCCATATTTTGTCAGAATTATGAAAAAGTTCAACATTAGTGGCTCCTATACACTGGTGAGTCCTGGAGCAAACATCTTCACATTACTAGACCTGTAATTCTGTATGACACTTACGCAGCAAATCAGTGCCTTATGCCAGTAATGAGACAAGTGAGACTCAATTTTTTTTTTCGTTTTATCTATATAGTAGAGGTTACCTTTGATAATGTCAGCTGAACTCTGCTATACCTATGGCTGAGAGTTCGCCTCTTTAACTACAAACTTTTTATTCTGTTTGGCTTGACAAACTTATTATTGGACTTCCATTAGAATCAATGACTGCTACCAAATGCTCGAGTCTTTTGTACACTTTTGGAATGTGGGCCCTGTTTCTTTGCTGTTGAAATTGTTGCTTACCATAAAGACAATTTTTTTGTCCTTTCGTACAAAGCCTGGGCATGTGAAATGTGAAGTTTTCTTTTGGAAATAGATGTTTCTACTGTATTTAACTCACTGGGGAAAAGATGTAAATGTTGTCTTGCATTATTCTGCAAGTTGTGTTTCTTTTCAGATTACCCAATTGATTTATCACATCGCGCAGAATATACCATATCAATTTTCAATGGAGCATCTACCGGAAAGCAAAATAACTATTGTCCTACGCAATCTGAAGGGAGAATCTTGGACTGTAAATTCAGTCCCCACAACCAGAGTGCACACTAGCCATACCTTCTGTGGAGGTTGGATGGCTTTTGTTCGTGCTAATGGCATTGAATTGGAAGATGTCTGTGTTTTTGAGCTGGTCCGCAAGTGTGAAATGCGAGTCCATATTCTTGAGGCTGCACAGGGCAGGCCAGACTGCCAAAGTGTGAAAAAAACTTTGACCTGGTTAGATGTCAGGAATACTGCAACTTTACATGCAGGTCGAGAAAATGTATCAAAGAAAAGGAAAAGAAAATCTACGAAAGTCAGTTCACAAATTGTCGAGAAGGTGAAGAGAATGCTTCAAGAAGCCTCTTCCTCTGACATGAAGAAGCATGCTGATGCATTCAAGGGTTCAAGCAATGCATTGAAAACCAGCAATGGAAAGTCTGGTAAGTTCCCTCTTCCTTTAGTACGGCATTTTTTTTTTCTCCTTCTCAATAAACCTTTTCTGAGATGCAATTTTTTGATCCCATTTCCTGCATTACAAGCCTGTTTTTCTTGGATAATCCTTTCCAATGTTGCCACATAAACCATGCAACTTATATCTGCCTGAATGTGTGAATGTACTATATCATCTGATACCCTCTGACCCAATGAAATGGAGTCAGCTATCATTGTTGGAGCCGGCACTGGAACTGCACGTGGCTCACAGAACACAGATTGTTTGTCAGCAATGTTATCCCTCCAAGAAGACAGAGTTGCTCGATCTTTTGCTTCAAGTTTCCCTAAATTTGTTCGGATTATGAAAAGATTCAATGTCAGTGGTTCATACACGCTGGTGAGCATTTACTTCGGATGTATATTATCATGTTGCACACAGCCACATGCCAAAAAACTTTGGTATTTCATTGTATTGTAATAGTCTTCTGGTAGATTTAGCAGAATACTTCTTTAACTCTTTTTACTTATGATGGTGCTCTTACTTCTAATTCTATTTCTTCTCCTTCCCTACGTGAACAACTATAGTACCAACTAGCATTTCTGCTATGATTTTGGGTTGTCACACTATGACCCATACTTGTTGAGTAACAGAGACAAGTTAGAAACTCATAACTGCTCATAGATTGACAAGCAAACAAGTTACATTATTTTTTGTATTCTTAATCAGAATGGATGGTCTGGTTCAATGGGAATGTCTATGATCAAGTCTAGCTTAATTGTTGGTTTATTCTTGGTTAAAAACCAATTATATGAATCAGTCAATTGGTTGAACCAAATCAAAATAGAGTGTTGCCAGTTTTTGAAGTTACATTTAAATTTCATAGAAATCTGAAAAAAAATGAAATAAATGGAGGGTAAAAGGCACAAATCACAAACATATGAAGTGTACACACCCATTAGTTTTATATTGACAACATGTGAATAATCAGTGAATCAGGATTATATAATTGGTAAAAACTGTAGGTAACAAATACGTGTCTTTTTTCATGTTTGGTGGTGATTGTGGTAAAGAATGTCCAATTCATCATTAATGCGGCCAGTCCGCTATTCAAAACATGCTATCAGTGACCAAATACCACATAAACACTAGCTGCACTTTCCATTTTTTCACTATGTTAATTTCAGCTCTGCATCTATAAAGTGAGTGGTGCTTTTAGATGTTTCTTTATTTACTTTTGCTTTAGTTCTTTCCCTCTAATCAAATGTGCTGTGAGACTTTATTTAGTTGAAGGACCATTTATTTTTTGGGGCTCACATGTAATCACTAAAATGAGGATAATTTTATTGTTGTCGCTGTTGTTTAACCTGTCACTGGGAACTTACTGAATTTGACTAGTCAAATATTCTCATCAGACCTTTACTTTCCAAAGCTCCTTAGTGCTGCCATGTGGTGGGTTCATCCCTTCTTTTGCAAGGACTTGTTATCTGCAGATCGTGGGACCATTGCCTAATCATCTCATTGCTAATTGTTTCTTATGTTATTTGGCTGGCCTTCATTTAGAAAATTCCGCACCAGTTTTCAATGGATCATCTTCCCATATGCAAAACAGAGATAGTCCTTAGAAACTTAGAAGGGGAGTCATGGACAGTGAATTCAGTGCCAGATTCAAAGGGGCGGATGTTGCACACTTTTTGTGGAGGGTGGTTATCTTTTGTCCGTGGCAATGGCATCAAAATTGGAGACATCTGCATATTTGAGCTTGTGGGAAAACTTGAGATGCGTGTGCACATATCTGAGGATGGAAATAAGGAACAAGCTCAACAACATGGAAAGGTAGATGGGGTTCTAGTTCCTCTAGCAGCATCAGTGGATAACTAATCTTACTCCTTATACACATGAAAAGAGCTAAAGCAACTGCAAAAGGTTCGTTGTGGAAAGCTTTCTTTTACATCGGGTTTGCTTTGATATCAGAGTATTTCCTGTCCTGCGACGAATCTTATTATTCAGTCTTAGCAGTCTGAAAAAGGAGTGGGGGCGTCATTTAACTTTGTAGCTTGTGCTAAATTCTTTAGCCCTTATACTAGGGCAAGTCTGAGAAATCCATGCCCTTTCCTGCTACAGTCCATGGGATCATGCCTTGGATGCTGACTTTGATATACCATTGTTAAGCATAGTCATCTGCATTTTTCATGGCTTGATTGGCCAGTGAAAAATACTATGTTCATTTTTTTTCTCATAGATTGACCCAAAGCTCCATTTGTTAGTGTTCCAAATATGCAAACTTTCACAGGTAAATTTGCTTGTTGGATGATGGCAACTGGTAGTTTCTGGTCTGCTTAACTATTTTTGATATATAATGGGCCAATTGATAGCTCCTACTTCTTTTAATGTAGCTTTTGGAAGTCCTTTACTAGGAGAGGCTAGGAACATCTTAGACTTATAACAGGGAATCTTTCTTCGATTGAAGTGTTTTTCATTTGTTCCTTGTTTTGTGGTCTTGTAGTTTGATGCCATCTTCCGAAAAATTTAGAGAGAGAGAGAGAGAGGAAGTTAGAAAGTTAGATAGTGAGATTACAATTGTCCACAGTGCAATCCTTGTGCACGGCCACTTACAATTGTCCACAGTGAAGTCCTCGTGCACGGTAGCCATGCCACTCTATCCTGCCTTAATCTCTTCTTTGATGCTCTGTAGTCATTTTTTTTCCTTTATTTATTTTGGATAGTAGAGAAAATCTGTCTGTGCTTATACCACCCCCTGAATGGAATATTCTTTTCTGTGATATCTCCGATTCACCAAACATAACCTTAACGTACTACAGTTATTGCAGGAATTGGTAACATTTTTGTGCAAATGGGCTCTTCATGTCCTTTGTAAGAGTGAGAGTATATCAGTTCAAGGAGATGCTTTGAACAAGAATGTACATTTTTCCTGGAGAACAAGTAGATGATGGAAGTGTCTCAGGTAGCTAATTAGGCAAGGCCAGTGAGGGCATCTTCTGCAGTTCTTTGTAAGTGATCTCCAATCATGTAATGTCAAAATTCATTGGAATAGGTTCACCAAAAATTTACTTTGGTTTTGGAATCAACACTAACGATGAAATGTTGTAAATTGTGTTGATCACGTCGTGTTGTACTTTGTAGGAATGACTTTTAAAACCATCACTGGCCCAAGAGAAATGTGATTGCTACTCTGCTGCTGCAGTTGACTTATTTTGACTGGATGTAGTTCATTGTACATTTCCTTTATCTGGAAGCTTGGCAGGTGTATGTTATTGCAATCAGTGCTTAAAAAATCAATTTGCGGGAAGAAATTAATTTTTTGGTCAGAAAAGGGCGACCTTAAAAATCATTCACTTGCCCTTGAACCTGAGAAATCTTTTTCGGTTGAATGCATGTGGGGAGTGATGATAGTAGTAAATTATCTGATAAGAGTGGAAGAGCAGATAAACCTCTCTGAAAGTTGTCATCTCTACCGCCTTCTTAAGACCGGCTCAGTATCATTTGGAAACTGACGCTAAACCGGTTTGTCCTGTGTAAAGGTAAAAAAATGCGTTATCGTGAAACAAACAAGTCGAGGACTCTTTTGGAGATAGAAAGAAACTATACCCCTACCTCAATTTGAACATTGGATTTCTCTATATAAA
Source organism: Eucalyptus guilfoylei (assembly GCA_016097605.1). Lineage (NCBI taxonomy): Eukaryota > Viridiplantae > Streptophyta > Magnoliopsida > Myrtales > Myrtaceae > Eucalyptus > Eucalyptus guilfoylei. The sequence continues at coordinate 25,087,067 of CM027865.1, read as the reverse complement.
CAAATCCTCTTAAACGACTTAACCAAAAGCAGCTATTTTATTGAAAAGACAATTTCATGTCTTATGGTAAACGTAGTAACAATTATGGAATACAAAAACTTGGCAAGTTCAGGAGTTGGCCGGCAACCAATCACCTTATTTTTTGACATAATCTTTCAATCACTAGGATTGCTACCCACGTTTCTTTTATTTGGTTTATGTAATAAACTTAAGTCAATTATATAGTGTGACGCTTTATAGACTGCTGTCCATTAATAATTCCAAACTTCTAATTGTTGTCGGTTATTATGCTTTGTTGCCATGCTGCTTTGGCTCCACTCTTTGAATCAGGATCCACATTATCTAAGAGGTAGTTGGTAGCTCTTTACATTGAATTTAGCATATACCCGGTGTTACCAGAGCTGATAGCTAACATTTCGATCACACCAGAAAGCAGCATTACCCACTTGGCTTAATGCCATGAATATTATGTGATAACCTCTTTGGCTAAGATCAGCTGTTACCAATAAGTGTAACCCCCGAGTCAACTGTAGCAGACAACAGACACAACGGTCGATGGAATAGAAAAGCCAACATCTCCACATAATCACAAAATCTTCACTAAGTCCTCAAATCGGTTTTTTAGTGTTGCTACATGCAGGAACATCTTGTCGGAGTTAACGAATGTCAAAATGTGTCTCTCAATCTGCTGGAAATATACTTCCTAAAGTCATCATACAATGATAATCGTGAAGCACCAAAATCAGAGCCACGTGCCTTCGATGAAGGACAAGCCACTGGGAATGGACGAGTTAGCTCAAACTCTGCATCCTATCCCTCACGCAGAGGGTCTCTGACATGCAGAAAAAAGTTGCCAACTGATGAAGGCCATTGCCAACGAGGTGAACAATTCAAATCCCACAACCTTAGGAAAGTGCCACCCCATTCCTCGCCTCAAATAGCTGCATAGACCTCAGTTTAGCCCAAAAAAGGGGAAAATGACTCGAAACTTAAGAAGTATGATGGAGACTTTCAATAGAGGGACAAAAAATAGGTTCTTTCTATTCAGGGGATCCAAAACAATAAAGACGGACACACTTACCAAGATCAAATGAGAGACCTACGGGTAACAAGGCCGCGATACAAAGAATACCAGTTAATTTATGCTAGGACCCATGAGAAGTCCGCAACAGTATGCTAGCAAAAAGGGGAAGAAAACCGTATGCGACAGTCTTTTGTCCTTATTCTAAAGGAGAGTCAATACCTAAAGAATAGTCTAGATCATGCAGGCAATATCAATATTCTAAGCTCACCAACAAAAGGATAAAAAAGCACACCTTGTGATAGATGGCATGGTCGCCACAATCCCAGCACATGCATATATTATGGGGACCAGAGTCTTAGGTTTGTTCTTCCGAAGCCACATCAATGATCCCAATGCAGCCAGGGATATGGTGAAAACCTGCATTCAGAAAATCCGGAAAATGAACCAATAAATTGGAAATAAATACATCGGACTTCTAATCTTCTCCAAGAAACTTTCAAGTTCTCAGCTATTTTATCTATATTCTATCCAAACCCTTTAATGGAAGACATCAACCATCTCAAAACTTCCAGAGTAACCTGGGGAGGGAAGATGATGACAAAGAACACATACCAGGTTAGCATTGGCTTCGAGACCTTGCAGGATGTAATCCCAAGTAAACTCCAATCCCCGGGCACCAACCCAAAGGGGTGCTAGCCTATGTAAGACAGAATCGGCAAAAGCCCATCCTACATACAGTTAAGAGAGAACCTTGTTTAAATCATCTTCTCCTGCTATAAACTGATCGGGCAGGAGGATCAAGATATAGTTATGAGATGCACATAATTTTTCCACAAACAAATAGAAACCTTAGAATTTGAGTTGATGAATGCTTCACATACCAAGGCCTACAGCTTGGAACTTATGGTTTTGTGATATATTCCTATGAGTCAGCTGTGTTAAGGCAAAGTAGAGCCCTGCTACATCTATAAAACCAATCAGAGCTTTCAGCAATTCCTGAAAATAAATAAGCATGACAGATTTAGAATGAATTTGGCTAGTAAATGTTAAACAAAAGAGCATAGTAACATGACACTCTGAATTAATTTCGTTTTCAATCAATTGTTAAAGGAAAAACGCCCTCCACCCAAATCTAAGCCTAAATAGTAAATAATCATGAATAACAGAAATGAGCCTCAGGGTGGAGTACAAATGGCAGAAGAAGCATTGCAAGAAAACAAAGTCATGGCTTCAGTGATACTGGGGCAATGCACAGTTTCAGTAACATGAAATATGAGGGATTCAATCAAAGTAATATCCAAATGTTAGCCCAAATTAAATGTGCAAACAAAATCCAACTGAGCAAGAACTGAGAGGAGAGTACAAAAGGATACCTGGTAAGGATCAAAGCTCTCATTTTCTGATACTTTGAGAAAAGTTGCTAGGCAAACCAGCTGTGGGTTAATAGATAAGAGGAAACCTCCGTGCAATTAGCATATCATAGAAGATTGAAAAACTTTAATCTCAAGTATAATCTGTTGCTGGACCAACCTTAACTAAAGCCGTCCCAAGGTATACAAGAGCAGCTTTAACAGAGGTTCCCAGTGTATCATACTCGGATCTGCACGTAAACTCGTTAGTGCGTATGTCAATTGAATGACTTTACACACACTTATTCCTTTAATACATAGAAACAGTCTTTCTCATTCTCAAATATAACCCTCCCCACAAAGCATATACTTCAACTACAACTACATAAATGCAGAAAGCGACAACATCTGAAGAAGAATAAAAGAACCTATCAACTACAGAACACACTAGAAGGACATACCAGACTGCTCTTTCCGGTGGCTCCTGAGGTACATCAACCAAAGAATCATACTTTAAACTCAAAGTATGCAAGTTTCAATTCTTTTCACTCATCACTCTAGAATACCTATAGGATTTACTAAAACTTCATGAGAATTACAATAAACTCTGCTATTTCACAGCTAATCATCATCAAACAACTTGAACACCGCTTCCACTAAAAATGCTTGCGGAGCTTCTTTTTAAAAATATAGATCGCTTTGGATAGCCTAGCTTCATGCTTATCACCTTAGGAAAAGCTAGTATTTGGTCTCTTAATTGTGCTCTGATTTTACCTTTGCTAGGAAAAGCCATTCGAAGTGTGTGCTAGCAGTAAATCTTTTATCAAGTATGTTGTTGCTATTTGGAAAAGGTCAATCTACTTCTTTTGTGGTATGATAATTAGCACCCTCATAGAATCTTGTTGGAGATTTACATACGGAGACTAGTCTATAATGCTGCTCAGCATCTTAGTTCAAAGGTATCTGCTATGATATAAGGTTTTGATTGGAGATGGTCCCAATGCTCGATCCCAATATGTTGGCCAAACAAGCTGCATTATGCAGTATGCTCATTGCAGATTCTTCTCTTGATGATAAAATCCTTTGTACTGCCTCTCCTTCTGTATTGATTAACTTCCTCCATTGCTTAAAACAATGTTTCAAATAGGAATATAAGGTTGAATGGCATAGACTTATTGGTTTTCTCTTAGTATGCCTAAATCCTGTGCCATTCCTAATATGCCTACATTTAATAGGATCAGAAGATGGTCCAATCTTGCAAATGGTTCGCTCAGTCGTTGTGCAAGTAATCTAATGGAGTTGAGCTCACTCATAGCTAGAGCGCAGCTTCTGTTCTCAGATTTGGAAAGAAATGCTTCAGCTGTGTCATGTTGAGAGGATCCAGGAGATTCGTCTGCTAAATTTGAATGGATAAAGACCTCTGAAGGGTGCAGACTTAAGGAAATTTTTGTCAGATTTTACTTGGAATAGCTGCATTTACCTCATCTGGAGAGGTAGCGATGAGATAATCCATTCTCAAATCCAACCACCCATCCATAGAGTGGCTAAATTGGTTGTGTTTACAGTTAGGCACAAACACGAGAGTCATACCGGCTTTAGGCATAACGCACTTCTAACTTGCACCTTCCGCTTTGTTCTCGATGGAAAATTTCCTTGTTAAGTCTTTCTGTCGTGGTATGACATAGTCCATTCATAAGCCGATTGTGATACTAACATTTCCAAGAGGAGTCACACAGCTCATGATCTTGAGCATGTGAGCATGTGGGCATGAGGCGGGTCTAGTCCTCCCACAATGAGATTTTGCAATAAAAATGACAGCTTTACTCATCCAAAAAGAGGGGGGAAAGAAAACGTGATCGAACGACAAGAACCGGAACTTAGCTAGATCACCAACGCGAATGCCACTCTCTCGAACTTTCCTTCTTTCATAACTAAGCAATTATCTCTCGCACCCATCAATATTTCCTCTTTGTAATTAAGTCACTTTCAGCACCAACCACAACAAATAACAGGAACCCAATCCTTCATCCCATCGCTATCCCCGACGCATTCCCAGTCACATCATCGATGAGGAATTAACGAGATACAAAAAGCATGCTTTCTTTCCCAAATCAGGAACGGAATTCAGGACAACCAAAAAAAAAAAAAAAATCATCAACGTGACTAGAAAGCCGCACGAGAAAGATATCTAAGGCCAATCGAATCGACGGCGATCGAGCATCGGAAAAGCGGATCGGAACGAGCGCCGCAAGACGGGAAACGGACTTACAGGGGAGTGGCGGAGTAGTAGACGGCGTGAGGGCCGAAGGTGAGGATCGCGCAGTTGAAGAAGTGGAACACCGTCATGCTCGCTCGCTTCCCTCTTCGAAGCGCCCGACCAGGATTCGAGAAGCGGCGCCGAGCGAGCGAGGAGGAGGAGGAGGAGGAGGAGGAGGAGATGGAGATGGAGATGGAGATGGAGAGCGAGATCGAGCTGAGAACGGCAGGGAGCAGGCGCTGTAGATCTTCTCAATTTACGCAAAATGCCACTGGCTGTTGGGCCTGCAGCTGGGGCTCATCTCGAGCCCAGCTTCGGACGATGGGAAGTGTCGGGCTTTTGGGCCTCAGATTGGGGGCCCAGATGGAATCGCCTCGACCTTGGGCTCAAATCAGAGGTCGTTGGTTGGGCGGGTCGGGTGGATTTGCTCCTGACTATGTTGCCGTGTCAGGTCGGGCCGGGCCGGGCCGGGCTAGTACTTTTCGAGAAGGGCCGGGTTTTTTTTGTGTGAGACCTTTGCCCGAACCCGCTCGGTTTTCCTTCGGCTTTTTGGAGGCTTGGGTGAGCCAACTGGATCGCTGACTCCACAATACACTTTTTAATTAGGACCTTACTCATGAGCTAAACAAGAAAATAAAAAGAATTTATGGCGCGTTGAAAGCTGTCATAAAAGGCTTTCGAGCGATATGTTCTTGCACTCGGTTCCTATGAGTTGATACGAAGCATAAAATCATGAAATTTTCATATGATGTCGTCAAATCTAATTACTTGCATTACTCTCATGGATCATATTAACATGGGTCGATATGCGTGTTAAGGACTCCATTACCCGTAAGTACACTTGCGAGTGCCATTGTGCAATTGAAGTGTGCACTAGCCAAACCAGACATTACTTCAACTAGAATTGATTCAAACTCGACCAAAATCCAACAAGAGATAGAAGCATGAAACATAAGAAAGTATGGTGCTTTTGATGGTTCATTCAAGCTTACAAACTTTGTCAAACAAGCTATATTTTGTCAAATCAAGTACATAGAAAAGAGGACAAGAATTAGGATCCACTGCAGGCCATAAAGATCAATGCCGTCTCTAGTGTGTTTATAGTGAAGATAACTATGAACAACCAATAGGAAATGCTCAACATTCTTCTCATGTACATGGTAGGACAAAAGCATCGATGGTCAGCAAATTGAAAACCCACAAAGCTATCTAATCATACACGAAACATATGTACCCTTCAAGGTTTGTTTTTATCAATTTAAGGGTGTGAATAAGAAATATATATTTTTTGAAAAAGAAAGATTAGTACGAATTATATGATTGTGAGTGCCATAATTGAAAATCTCTGGCGAAAGATTCCACAAGTGTCTTTATCTCCACATGAAACTCCCAATCCATGTTTCAACTATTTTATCCTTGACCACACCATCCCTCTCTCCCTGACTGCACATGGTCTGCAAATGTTCTTGTGTTTTTTATCCTTTTCAAGTCCTAAGTGCCATAATGCTCTTTTGCAGGTTTGGACTCTTGGATTCGACCCATTTTCATATGATTCTCTCTCCAGGAAATCATGGTTGTTTATTTTATCTGCTTGTCTGTTTGAACCCTTTGTTCTTGTTCTTTTCCCCTACAGATCAGTACACGAGAAAATGATAGACTGACGCGTTTCTTCCTGCAGTCTTAACATAAATCAAACAGATTCTTGCCTTCGATGAATAGGCGAGAAAAACCTTTCACGAGCATGCCCATGGAATCTAGATTGTCAATTTTGTAGGAGGGGGTTTCTGTGTGTTTAGTTCGGTGCCCAATTGAAAATCGAAAAGAGAGAGAACAAAAAGAAAATAACACCTCAGATACGAGATATATTATCACAGTGATGCGAAAATTAGGGCATATATGAAAGTTACATATATGTACTCATATATGTACTCAAAATGGGTATGGACCATTGAATCCAGTAAATCTTTCGTCGGACTCGCTTTATGCAAGGTCTCGATTCATATGTGTCATGGCTGCATTCGATAACTCCTCTACCGATGACCATGATAATAACCAGAATAAAATAAAATAAAAATTCTCCGTGACAACACCGGAATAAAAGCAACAGGAGGACATTATATATATATATATATATAGTATTATGATGTTACTTATGGGCCCACTATAAGCAGAGTTTGGTCTTTTGTGGTCCAAGTCGCAAGGAGAAAACACAGAATGAGACTCGCTTGGAGAAGGAAGACAGGCCATCAGCAGCAGCAGCAGCACAAAATTTTCAATAAACGACAAGGGAAACTGGGAGAGGTTTGGGTTCAAGCCTTGGCCACACGAAAATGAATTCAAAACAGGAAGACATGATGGATTGCATCCACTTTCACATTATTACTTTCTAATCGGAAGTGATCTATTAAGTCCGTGAAAGAGAAGTTAATCATTATCTCGTGAACTGAATAATGGAGAAAAATGATGTAGAGGAGGTAGTCTTTAGAGAGTAGCCAACAACTTGGAATAAGCATGGTCTAACAACCGAAATTATTAAATTCTTGAAATGGTCCCAAATAAAGGGGTTTTGATTTTCAAAGGTATAAGTTGCAGCAATGGCCCTCTGGGTAGGGTTTTTCCTTACGAAAAGGAAAAACCGGACATGTCGTTTTCTTCTTTTGGTCGAGGCAGCTTTACTTGTATGAGATCCATTTCAAAACCAAAAATGGCCAGACCCTGGCCTCAGTGGCCATTCTGAATTTCCCTCCCTCCCTCCCTCCCTCCCTCCCTCCCTCCCTCCCTCCCTCTCCCCAACTTGAACTGATGATTCAGTAAATCCAACCACGATATGAACTGGTTCTCCGTGTGGGTCCTTTCCACTAGAAAACATAATCCATTCTTGAGAAATTCAAGTCCATCATGAATGAGAACAAAAGACTATCGAGCTCAATCAGTCAGCCCATGAGTGAAGGGAAAGTCGCCAGGTAATGGTACCCAAAAGAGCTCACTAGGGTATGAAATGTCCTCTCTTTTCCTCCTAGAGTTTCTCTTACACTGTGGAACACAATTAGGGCAATCGTCATATGCCTCTTAGCTGGGACAACGTCTGTCAAATACTTACAATGTTAATAAAATTTTGATAAGCAATGTAATGTGACCTTTTCCTGCTTATTGCCCTAGTGATGCACAAAATGTGTCAATTTCCTCGAATTTCCAATGTAAATCACTCTGTAAACATCCACACATCATTTGCTTTCATTTTACTACTTCTCTGTGTTCTCTCCTTGAAAACAACGAAAAAGCAGACATGCCTCCACTCTCTTTCTTTTTCCCCCGAAATTGGGTCGTCTTCTGCCTCTCTCTCCTTAGTTCCCCTTCTCTTGTTTGGACGACAATTCATGTACGGCAATTTATTAGGGACTTCTTGAAAGCCATGACGCACCGTACGACCTACCGTCATTTAAATTCCAGTGAACCTGATGGCGATGATCATGTCATGGCAGAGAGGTAAAACAACAGAGGGACAGTCGGTACTGTGGTCTTTGTGTTTGTGCTTATAACCGGTAAGCAGAGAGTGGTTGAGACTGAACCGAGGCACACTTACCCATGGAACTTTAAGGGACGGAATTACCAGACGAGGGGTTCTATCATAAAGTGGTTTAGGGTCTGATTTTCGCATGTCTTCTTCGGTTTTCCCTGCATGGCATGACCTGTCCTTGGGGAACGCCGATGCTTGATTTGCCAACTCTTAGCTTTATTTAGGACATAGATGAAGAATAAACTTTTGTCTGGTTTGATGTCTCTGACCCTTCTCTGACTTCATCCTTCTGATCACGCTCTTTTCTTCGAGGCGTGCATGTATTAATATGTCAATGTTCAGGGTTAGGCTTCTCGTTGACCAGTCCAATCTGCCCACATTCACCCCAAAATCCAACTAATAATCTCTCCCTTGGAAACCGACCAAAAAAAAAAATCTCCCTTAGAACAAAATATAAAACCAAATCGTAATTAAAGAGATAACCAAGATACAACTCCTAAAGACTTTTTGGTAATTTTCCCTAAAACAAATACTATTGAAGACTTTGGATTTCGCTATGGGGTCAATTTGCTCATTTTATAATGTTCTGTTGTAATATTTTCGAATTTGTTATTCATCACTTCCCTCGATCTATTTCCACAATGTTTTGCTGTTATATATTTGGTGAAAAGAAGAGTTGTCACTTTAGTGAAATATTATAATAGTAAATCCCCAAATTTTGATTGGTGATGGGGAAACTATATAATCAATCCCAAATATATTATACGGAAACCAATTCATTTTTAACTTTCCGATTTTACCTATTTAATCCTAAATCTTTGCGTGAAATTTTAATATAATTCTTTTGGCCAATTTTGACAAAAAATTGGTAACATCGCGGTGTGCCAGGTAAAACGGCGGGTGATAACTAAACTACAATGTCAACAATTTCCAATAAAAAAATTATCGAAGAACTATATTAGAATTTCACGTAAAGGTTTAATATTAAAATTGGCAAAACTAAAGAGTTTATGATAGAATTGACATTGGTATATAATAAGTTTATAACTGATTGAGCAATTTTCTCAATTGATAAATTGTTAGTGTTGAGCAATTTGAAATACAAAAATAAAGTATTTATCATGGTATTCTTAAATTTGATTTTGGTCCGGAAATGTTTCCATTCTAAAAGGGGAAAAGTACCAAAAAAAAAAAAAAACCTAAACCTATTGTATTGGCGCCAATTCATTCCTAAACCCTTAAATTAAATCAATTTAATCATAAATATTTTCACATTAGTACCAATTAAGCCCATCTAGTCAATTAAGGTCGGAAATTGCTGACATGGACTCTAGTTATTCTACGTGACACGACTGGTGCTTATTTGGACATTTAATTTAAATTTAAAATACTTTTCAAAAAAATTATTAATTTTTTCTTTTCTTTCCTTCTTTTCCTTTTTTTTTTCCTCTTTTTTCTTCTTTTCTTATTTCCCTCCACCAGTCACCACCTTCCATAATGGCCAATGGAGGTTGCTAACCATCAACAAGGGTAAGGGCCAAGACGCCCTTGTCAGCCTTTGGTGAGGGTCAGGAAAGGTTAAGCTAGGCCACCCCTCACTAGATTTGGTGAAGGGCGGAATGCCTTTGCTGGCACCTAAGGTGGCCCAGCCTCACTCGGGCGAGGCCCCTCACCCATCCCTCGTTAGAGGCTAGGGAAGGTAGGGACGCTTTTGCCAGCCTTCGGCTATGGCAAGGGCTGAGTGAGGGTTGGCTTTGCCTACGGCTAGTGAGGGCGTCTTGGCCCTTGTGCTCATCGGTGGTCAAATGGAGAGGTGGCGACTGGCAGAGGGAAATAAGGAAAAAGGAAAGTAAAGAAGGAAAAAGAAAAGAAAAAATTAACAAAAAAATTTCAAAAAGTATTTAAAAATTAAATAAAATGTTAATGTCAACCAATCATGTCATGGTAGGATGGCCAAAGTTCACATAAGTGATTTCTAGCCTAAATTAGCCAGATGGACTCAATTAATATCAATGCGGAAAGGTTTAAAATTAAATTAGTCTAATTGAAAGGTTTATGATTGAATTGATAATAATATAATAGGTTTAAGATTTTTTTGGTACTTTTCCCCTCTATAAAGTGTAGTTCATAATACTTGCATACTTTGGTTACCAATAACTGACTTATTTTGTACCGTCTTGTGATCAATGTAGTTTTAAAGATATCAGTCTCCATTTGATGGTGATTTTATGATAATCCTCGTTCATTTTGATGCTCTATTTTGTTAAACAGCTTGAACTTTAGCCGTGGAAATTGTCATTTCTCCATGTAAAGGTGAAAAAAGCTTACCCAAAAGGGGTGGACCATGTAGAGTTATTCAATGTGTATATAAAATAAAGATGAATGGACTATGATTATTAGAGACTCGGCGCTTGAGTTGATTTTCAATGTTGTTGACTTATGCCACTATTTCTGCCAATTATTAAATGTGTGTGTGTCTCTATATATCATTTGAAGAGGATCTGAACAGTAAAAAGGCTATTTTTCATCTTTCCCCTTTTTCACTTTTACATATTACTCTTTATGTTTCGCACAATCAAAAAGTGGCATCATGTTTTTATCTTATAATATTTTTTTAAAGTTTTTTTCCTAACCTAAGTTCGACCACTCATGATGCTTCATGATAAGTTTTACCATAAAACTGTTCATTTTTGTGATCATATAGGGTATTTTATGACAAATACTACTCCATTAACATTTAGAATTCACTTTTGTGAATTTCAAACAAACAAAAATTAAAATAATATGATTAATCACGAGTCTGTTCACACCCTAGCACTATATGTAAGAGGGGTTTCATGAAAAAGATAATTTAAGAGCACCTTTTAAAAATGAAAAAATGTAATGATATTTTATTAACTTGGGTTACTATTATGATCAATTACGGCTAGAAATTTATGTTTGATTGACTTATGCACACTTTCTTTTGAACATAGTGAAATTTAGACATCAGATTTATTCGTATATTTTCAGAAAAATTATTTGGCTTTTTTTTAAAGTCTAATTCGTTTCGTGCATATTTGAATTGGATTTGTGTGACCTTGTCTCTCACTAATTAAAGATTTTATTTTCAAAGAAGTTTCTTGGAGGCTTCACATATGGACTAGATATGTGAAAAAATCAAGAAACATCTAATTCTAAGTACATTGTACCTGCGTTCACGAATTAGTCAATCGGCATGTAAATTGACATTCAATGATATAGATGGTGAAGAACAATGTCGTCCCATGAATATGTTGATGCTCTGACTTTGTGGGCTATATAATTTAGGGTTAATACCATGACAACATACTTTGAATTTTTTTTTTATGTTACTAAAAACTCCAAACTTATCCAGGTGGACACAAATGTCCCAAATTTTTTTTTTTTTGGTCATAAAAAGTCATAAAAAATCTCGAACTTATATTAGTATGACAAATACAACATGCATGGAACTAAATTAGAAGGTATATGTGTTACACATATATAATTTGGGTTTTTACGTGACACAAAATAAAGTTGGGAGTATTTATGTCACAATGGGCAAGTTTAGAGTTTTTTGTAATAAAAAAAATGCTTGGAGCATTTGTATCACAGTGATATAATTTGTTTTTTTTATTTTATATATATATGGTATGATTTAAGGGCTCTTTAGATGCTGATGAATGTTGTTATCTCAAAGTCAAAAAGGTGTCGAGGATAACTATCTCCGAACTTTTGAAGTTGCTCATGGAAATTGCATATGATTTGGTGGAGGCTTCAAGTTCCCAGGGTTGAATTTGTTTCCTTCGGGGGCGTGTGTTTAGGACTTTCGTGAATGCATACGGCATTGATGCCCCCACCTTAGCCGTCCTTGGAAAACAAAGCTTTATCAACCACATGCTTTCAAGTTACCTATTTCCATTTAAAAATAAAATTGGAAATGAAAGAAATGAAATAATCTAGTTAAATTCATAGTTCACTGAAAACTAAACATAGAATAAAAAAGGAAATGAGAGTGTTGTATAACTATAAGGATAGTCGTCCGTCAGCATCAATTGTGCCTCGTAGGATGGCCACATCAACGATTTTCGACTAAAATTAGTAAGATTAACTCAATTGGCAAATTGTAAAAATATTTATGACTAAATTGACACAATTGAAATATTTGTGATTGAATTGTTATAACTGAATAGATTTATTTTTTTTAATACTTTTCCTTCGGTTCCTATGACATCCAAGTGAGTTCTTGCTCTCTTAAGTCATGTACCACAATGGTGGCCTGACCCAATGGATACTAAGATGAGAGGCGGAGAGAGATTTATTAGATACTCCCAATTCTTGTTAGTTCACTTCATATAAGTCATTATTTTTGGTGAGATCCATATATATCAAATCCTAATAAGTACATTTAATACATGCTTTAAGACACTAGTTAATACAAATGTTCACCAAAATATACCAAATAAATTTTCATTTCTACTGAAAATAACTACCGACACATATGGACTTTGATCGATGATTCTTGTGACACTAACCTTTTTTTTTTCGAAAAGGGCATTATTAATAAACAACCATTCTATTAAAAACTGTGTCGCTCTTTTGAGGGTTATGATTGTAGCTATCAGTTAATGTACTCCACAAGTGTAAGTACTTCCCATTTTAAGCAGGCCATTAAATTTCGCTTATCGGGACTGAGTTTCAGTCACGTTCTTACTCATTAACTCATAATTACAGTGACTACTGTGATCATCATCAGGCAATGATAGCAACTCTTTGCCAGCCGTTGCCACTCCCTTTCCAAGAGAGCATCTTTTCTTGCCCTAATCGACATAGAAGAACTCAAACTCTCTCTCTCTCTCTCTCTCTCTCTCTCTGATGGAAATTAATCAACAGCGACGAGTGAATAATATAATATCATTCTGTGTGATGTAATGTCGTGGTGCACGTCAGCCTAAACGGCGGTGATTTCGGTGATTCCTTGCTTTCTTTTTTGTCGTTGTTAGTCAAAATCGGAGAGAGAGAAGAAGAAGGTGACATTCAAATTTCAAAGCAAAACACATGCATGGCTGTAACTCATTCTCTCACGCTAATCAACCATAAAGAAGCTAATATTCTTCCGATTAGTGTAGGTTCAATAGAATATTAGGGCCAAAAGCATGAACTTTGAGATTGCTGTTTAAATTATTTTATGGAGCCATTTGGGTTCGGAAGTAATGCCCACGAGTGACGGTGTTAAAAAAGGTTACTTTGCTCTTTTTCAATTTTTTTTTTTAATTTAGCGGCATTCTATAATGCTCTTTATTTACCCTAGATCTAGGGCACAACTAGTTTCACCTAACCAGTGTGTAGCTTATAGGCATAATCTAAAAGTAGCCACAAACCCACAAACTAACTAGGTATAGTAGCCGTTTGACTTTTGTTCAGAGGACCAATACGTTCTAGGGCTTCTCTTCTAACGCTTCCAGGGAATTTTATGTTCCGGGCTTCTTCAGTTTTGGGATCTTCGACATTGTCATTTCCATTGGATATAGACATTCTAAAGTTTGGAACTCCATGCAGAGAAACAATAAAAAGTCCTATAAGCATGAACTATATACAAGAGTCGGAAAGGAAAATAAATATGCGAAAGTTGGTAATAGTCCATGTAATTTTATTCATTCCATGCTATTGTGGCAAAGTGATAGTATTAGCGGGAAGAGGTCAGTGTTTCAGTAGTTTTCTCTCTGTATGTAGCATTAAGCTTGAGACATGAGTCACATATAATACAAGGAGTGACTTTGGATTTAAAATCTTGAGTAGCACATGTCTGTCTTTGCTCAATCTTCACTAAATCTAATATTCTCTTCTGGTTAAAAAAATAGCGCAAGCAATTTATTATAAAAAAAAAAAGGGAATACAAGAGACAGGGTAGGTGCCTTAATCAAGAAAATGCTGGGTGCCAACTTGCCCGGACACTGCTTATATTAACATTGTTTTGACGTGAAATTGAATGATCCTCCTCTCACGGAATATAATAGTAGGATAGACAAACGAGAGCTAAGAAGTGTTCCTCCAATACGACAAACACAAGGAATATGGAATATATAGCCCAAGCATTTGACAACATTACAAGCAAGCCACAGAGAGAGAGAGAGAGAGAGAGAGAGAGAGAGAGAGAGAGAGAGAGAGAGAGAGAATTTAAGAGGGCTAATAGAGAAAAGAGAAGAAGACAAAAAGTTTGCATTTCCCGGAGAATCTAGAGCGCATAAGGCGCTGACCATGGCTTTGAGGAACCATTAGTTTAAGCTCACATGATTTGAACGTATTCAAGTCTTCCCTTTGTTCCTTTCTGCGAGGAAGAGGATAAATAAAATAGGGCATTTTCTAAAGTAGCTCGAGGGAGGAAGAGTCCACGCCCAAGGGAGACTTATTTAATACTTAATTAAGCACAATTAAAAATGAGAAATAAGTTAGAGAGTTTGTCAAATTGGTTGAGGCTTAAACAAAATCATGCTTGAAAAAAAAAAGCGATCACGCATTCGAGTTTTTTAAATATTTCCCTAGAATTATCATGTTAGGAGTAATAGAGAGATAGTCACGAATTGCTGAGATTCATATAACAATGTATGCGATCTAGGTACATAGTTAATAAAAAAAATTAGGTTAAGAGGAGAAATACATGTAGAAAATACAACAAAACGGGATTAAGCAAATGGAAAGAGAGTGAAGAAAAATGATAATAAACGCTGATTAATTATAGCACATTCAAATTGCATAAAGATTATTTTCCACTGGCGGTTTTATACATAGTTGGTGTGAGAAAGTGGACGGTTATAATTCTCAAATCAAAAGACAAATAGAGTGATTTATGTAAAAACTATCTTCACATTAAACGGTGTAAACTCCATTTTTCCATGAACATATACCACTACCACATTAGCTAAGACACATGGTCACGAGTCACGTGACGGGGGAGGAGGAGGAACCCCCACGTTGATGCCGAGGGATGGGGGGCGGGGGTTCCACGCGCCGGGTGGGGCTCGACGGGGATGATGATTGATGGTGGTGGTGGTGGTGGGGTCGGGGCCAAAGGGAATATTTCGACACGGAGAGGGAATATTGGGCCATGCGATGTTGTGAAGACAATACGCTAGACGTTGAAATTGTGTATTGTTCATGTTGGAGCGCCCACTAGTACCTACAGTTCCTCTTCCAACGTGCCATCATTGCTCACGCGCTATCCATCGTCCCTGTAAAAAAAAAAAAAAAAAAAAAAAGTCTTCATCCCGGTCCTCGATTCATCCGGTGTTTCGATCCATCGCTGTTTCTCGGAGAAGAGACCTGTCACGAGCCTCGTCATTGTCGCTGAGCCATTGAGTGTTGGTTGTCTGACCTATTGACATGGAATTTGTGTTTGAGTGATGAATGCGTTTTGAGGGTGGTGGCACGGAGGTCGTGAGTTCTTTTGGTGCTCGTCGGAGCAGCGTCGTGCGACTTGTGCGCCCCCACACGAATGCCTCTTCGCCACGGTTGCCTTGTCCTCATTGACGCTGGCGGCAATGAGGGAGATTGGGGATGTGGAGGCTGGTGTGGGGTGCGGGTAGATAGAGAACGCTCTACTGTCGAGCAAATTGGGGAGACAGGGAGTTGCGGGGGCTAGTGCAAGCTAGACAAACGCGGAGCGACGCGAGGGTACGAGGGATATTAGTATTCTTGTTTGAGTGCTTGTTAGACACGCAACGCAAATCTGACAACTGATTAGATAGTAATGGGTAAATGGACACTGAGGAGGCATTCTAGACCATTATGAGTTGGAGACTTAAAAAGTAGGTATGTATGATTTAAAGTTAACCACTGTAAGAATTTTCTATATCACTTAGAAAGGATTATTGTATCGGGCAAAAGTAGTCATTTTTGAGATTGTTCCAACAGGACTCCAAGTGTAGTGAGAGTACCACTCGTCTTCCAAAACGCACTATTGATCGAACGACGGAATTACAATTTGCAATAAAAGAAATAGTAGACACATGCTCTCATTGACTCTTCACAATCTTAGCTGTGACCATGTAAACAACTCCACTCCTAAAATGTGCATAGCTCCCACCTAGTATAGAAGACTTATCATGTGACATTGATGTTGGGATAATCCATACATTATATACTCATTCGAAAGGGGTTTTTGGCTTAATGAGGAAGATTTTCCTGATCTTTAAATGTACATAATGCGACGATTGAAAGCTTTGTATATGGAATGATTTTCGCTACATAATAAAGCATGTAGTAATGGATGTGATTGATGCACTTCATCTGGAAAAGATTAATTAGGGTTCCAGCAACAACCTCCTAAGAACCAATGACTGACATCTATAGACCAGTTTGCATAAATGAAATTTCACAGAGACAGAGTGCAAAATAAGGAATACCTGCATTTCTTTCTTTAGTTTATTGTTCACGAGAGCTCAGCTCATCCTAGACTAAGTCCGACATTTGCGCTGGGGCTGCGCACGTGTCCAGCTCGTTACACACATGAGACCGACCACGTATGGACTAGTTTTGTAAGTGAAGAAAGCGTGGACAACATAGACATTGACTAGTCATCGCAATTAGTCAATATGGTGGCCACCCAAAAATCATTGCTCGAGATAAAATCTCCCTAGACATCTAGTCTAGCCTATAATTATTGGTAAATATTCCTCTTGATGAAGAAAAAGTTCGTGTAACAAGATTCTTGCTCGCCCTAAACATCGCAAGCATTTCTCATATCACTGGCCATTTTATGAACTCAAATGGTACGCATATTCATTTTCCCAAACAAAACATAATGATGCTTTGTTTTGTGAATTGAATTCGTACTTGACTAATGAGTATTCTTCTATAGAAAGAAGTGAAAGTATCATCAATGGATATTCCGCATGTTTTGAAAGCGAAGCTAGGTCTAAGAGGATTGAAGTACAAATGCCAAGTCGAGAGAAGCAATCCATGGCCACTGGACAAAAAATGATCAGGTGACTAATCAAATTCCTTCTTTCAAAACGCTAACTCATCAAAGGTGAGTTTGGCCACCATTGATGGAGATGCGCAAGGTCACATCTGCTTGGGAAAAAGCCAATAATAAAGGGCAATTCAGATACAGGGATATTTCTAGGCCTGCTAGTCAATCCTCGTTCATGAAATAAAAATGGGAATATTCTAAACTCATTAAATGACATAATTGAAATTTATAAATTCAAATGGAGCCGGAAAGAGAAAAGCTTTTAAAAGGGAGTTCTTTTCTTTTTTTCAAGGGGGGTGTCACTGTCCATCAATGTAAGAAGAGAGAGACTAAATTCCTTTCCATATATTCCATTCAACTGCAACACCCCCTCACTTTTCTCTTGCTATCATTCCAACCATTCCCATCAAGAAACCACCATTTATCATCCCTGCCTCACTCCTCTTATTTATTATCTATTTATTAATTTCTGCTTTTGAATATGCCTTTAAAGATAAGGAAGTAGTACCTGCTCTCTCTCTCTCTCTCTCTCTCTCCGCACTCACTGCATTGATCCATAAATATACTTTCTTTCTCTTTTCTCTAGGTTTTGCCTTCAAGAGAGCTTCAACCCAGAAAAAGAACTTTTGTTACTTTCTCTTTCTTCTCTCTGCATTCATTCATTTTCTTCAATTTTTTTTTAATCCCTCACTGGGTGCTCTGGAATCTGTCTCTATTACTTGCACTGATCTCTATTCAACCTAGAGAGAGATCCTACGAAAAAGCCTATATTGTTCCATCCTCCTCCTCCTCAGTCTCTCTTCTTTTCAAACACACCCATGCAAATCATAAGGCACTCATGATCTAATCACAACATCTATCATTCCATTGTCAGCCTTTTATATCTCCTGTAGACACACCCTCTCTCTTTCTCACCGATTCTATACTCCCCGGTTTCCAGTTGCTTTGATTCTCCTATTTCCTTGTTAGGACTCTCTATCATCACTGATCCCTTGTCACATTTTCCCTTCAAAATCCATAAGTCTCATTCCCATGTTTTCTAGATCAGGACCCTCGATGACACCCCCACCAACTTTCCCTGATCTTTCCTTGCAAATTAATCCTCCAGGTGTTCCAGATTCTGGGAAGAAGGTCGCAATTTATGATTGCGATGATTTTGCAAGGAAACCATTCTGTAGTGAAATGAGCTCAACCACTGACTCCGCAAGCAGCGGGAGCGATTTGAGCCATGAGAACAATTTCTTGTCACAAGAGAGGAGTTTTAGTCATGGTCATGGGGAGCCCACGTTGAGCTTAGGATTTGCAATGGGCGATGTCAGCCATTCAACCTTGCAACAACCACCAAGAAACCTCAATCATCACCACCATCCTCATTTATACAGCCGCGAGTTCAAGCGAAGCGCTCGAGTTGGGAGCAGTGTAAAGAGAAGTATTAGAGCGCCCAGAATGAGATGGACCACGACTCTCCATGCCCATTTTGTTCATGCAGTCCAGCTTCTAGGCGGTCATGAAAGTAAATCCACGCACACATCATGAGTATGCTTTCATATTTGGACATTTCTTGACTTAGCCAAAAGAAGCCCCCTCCAACACCCCCCCCCCCCCCCCGGGAAAAAAAAAAAAAAAGGAAGAAGAAAAACAAGAGAAGCCTCGCCTTTTGCTTATGTACTCCACTTGTTTTGACTCAGAAAAAGGATATCAGAAATGGGTCGTAAAGAAATTTAATCCGATCGAATGTGATTTTACAGGAGCAACCCCAAAATCTGTACTGGAGTTGATGAACGTGAAGGATCTAACCCTAGCCCACGTGAAGAGTCACTTGCAGGTGGGTGTTTGCTCTTTGTATTTTTCTTCTTGTTTTTTTTTTTTGGAGAATTAGTTTCTCCATATAGTCTCTTGATCTCATGAATTGAGAATGACATTTATGGTTTCTATGAATTTTTTTCTTTGTCCTTTGTTGTATTTTATGATGTTGCGCATTCGTGGTGGGTACTGGATTACAAGCGGTAAGGACAAAGGGGTATCTACAGAGCTCTCTCTCTATATCTAGAGGGCATTAATCTTAGCAATGTGGACTTCAATTTCTCTCATTTATTAATTTCTTTTCTATTGTGGGTTTTGATTCTCCATGCAGATGTATCGAACAGTGAAGAGCACTGACAAAGGGTCGTCAGGTAATTGTGGATTAATTCTCCTCTAGTTGCGGATCATCATATTTATTTATCCACCTTAATTTTTCCCACGTTTCCTCTGAGAGAGCTTGTTGATCGGAATTAGCTAGCTCCAAGTGAAGCAAAGAGAGGAAAAAACTCAAAGAAAAGATAAAAAAAAAAAGAAATGGGTTTTGAGACTTGGGCTGACATGTACATTTGAACGGGTGCACTCGCTGAAGAGAGGAATTTTTGACTCTTTGCTTGATAAATGTTTCAGGTCAAGTGCAAATACTAGACGTCGGTACAAAACATGTAGAGGCAGGATCATTATCTTCTGAGAAACACGAAGACTGCGACAACTCTTACTCTCTCAAGCCATCATCCCAAGCAAGTTTCAAACAAACGCAAGGGTTAGTTTGCTTCTTCATCTGAAATTTCAGTGCATTTGATGAAAATAAAATAAAATAAAGAAGAAGAAGATCCACATACATTGACATAAATGTGCCTCCTGGTGATGGGCAACGTAACTGTGTCGTGTGCGAAAAATGGTGCTTGTTTTGTTGTTGGTAGTCTAAATAATTGGATTGAGAAGCTCGAACAGGCGCATTGAGTTTGATGAACACAAAAGGTGCCTTATTTTTTAGATAAGGCCATCTTTTTACGTGCTTGGCCTTTATGATAAGCACAGCATATTATGGATTAAAAACCCACATTAAGGTTCCAATGCATGCTTTAAAGTCAAGGGTTTTGGTTCAAATCTCGAAATCACTGAAATCCAACGGGCGTTTGGATGCTGACAAGGGGTTTAATTCCTCCAATAAGCATGTGTCTCCAAGCAAGTTGAAATCTCTCACTTTTAGAAATTTATGTTTCTTCTTAGACCTAAGACCGCACATACAAACCATCAAAGTATTACCAGGTTAGGCTACTGTCGTCTTCTTCCGTGCGTGACTCATATTGCTTACCCTGACTCAAATGAATTTATATCAGTATTATAACTATAATTATTGAAAAGAATTCTTCTATGCCAGTGTTTTATAACTTGTGCGTGTTCCCGGTTCGTTCTTGGTGACCAACTAATCGTACATATCTCATCCACCGAACCCGGCTTGTGGAATTTCTTGCATCCCATCAGGGGATACCAAATAAATATCCAAATATCAATTGCAACTAGATTCGTTACATGTCTAAATCATCGAGATTTCTTTAACTCTTGGACCTTTGTGCAAGCAGAGGTTTATTATGGTTGCACTCAATGGAGACAAGCGGAACAAGTGAGTCGGATCATGAAAATGCTTTGACATATGATTCCCACTTCAAAGCAAATGACGCCAAGGTAAATGCAAAAGAATCAAGGGAGTACCAAACAATGTCTGGTCCAAAAAAAGATGCCACTCTTTTTAAATTTAGCTTTTCTTTGTTGATAGCTTTCATTTGGGGTCAATTATTTTATATAGGTGGACGGACAAAAGATTATTGATCGACGTATGTCTGAAGATGCGAAGGAAAGATTGGACTCGAGCTCCTTGTCACCACCTCCGGAGGATGCGTTGGTCAATCTGGAGTTCACTCTCGGGAGGCCAAGTTGGCAAATGGACTGCACCGAATCTTAGTCCGAGTTTACCCTTCTCAAGTGTTGATCCATCCATCAATCAAATCGATTACCTGCTTTAATTATGAGGAAATGGACGAATGAATTATTTGAGCCTGCAATATTTCGTACATCCATGCACTTGCTTGGTGATTTCCTTGAAATTTTGTCTCGATTGATGGGAGGAAGAAAGAACGGCAGACATGACTAAATATCATGGACACTCGCTAGTTTCCGAGAGTTTACAAGACAAAGCATGAACTCAATTTTCAGGCGACCATTATTATTTCTCTAGTTTTTTGCCTAGTATGTCAAATAACATATGGCTTTGTACGAGGGGAATTTGTATAAATAATTCACTGTCGTGACGGCGATTCGAACCACGGTTCATCATTGGTCCCACTAAAAATTCTCTAGCCATGTCCTGAAGGGTCGCGTCCAAAGGTGGAGCAATTTGGTTGTGTTTTCAATCTTTCTCAATTTTCGCACCTCAAGGTCTTCAACACCTTACTCGAGCCCACGTCTCTCATCCTGGCCTTTGCAATAATTTTGGGTTGTTCGTTCCTGGCGACGTACTTATATTTTTATGTGTACTTAAGTAAAAAATTGAAAGAAAAGAAATTGAGTTATAAACTAATATAATTGACGGTTGGGGTAGTTACTGTTCCTGAAGGACTATACATGGTCTATAATGCGAAGGTCCTCCAAATAAACTCAAATGATCTCATAAAGGGCGCAATCTCATTAAGCATATTGAAGCACGCACGACCTTAGAAATTTTTGAGCTTTTTTTTTTTTTTTTTTTTTGAGCTTTTACCTTCCATAGATTTACATTTTAAAATAGGAAGAATAAATAGTCTATTCGTGGATAAGTATTGTCTAATATTCTGTATGCAAATATTAATTGATTAATTTAATATCAACTTCAAATCATGTCCACGGAGTTATGGCATCAAGACTAAGCCTAGGGCGGCCACTCCCATCGAGATACCCCCGGATCGGAGGAGGTTGCCCTCAAATTACATCTATTTTTTGTGTGTGTTGTTGTTGTTGTTGTTTTTTTTTTTTTGGGGGGGGGGGGGGGGGCAGCGAGAGAGATTGTAATTTTATTTTAATTTTCTTTTATCATAAATTAATTTCTAACGGCTTACAAGTTAGAAGAAGATGGCCGGCAATTTTCAAGTCAAATGTTGGAAACTTTTAGCTCGGATACCAAGTAAGTATTGATTGCTCAAACATCTTCTTTAGAAGTTTAAACTGTTAAGGAATGATGCATAATATACATTTAGATCCTGATACTATTAGATGATTGTCACAAAGATGGAAATTTCACATTCAGGCTACAATTAAGAAGGCCCCAAGGAGACGACTGAATTTCCAAATGAGCCACCTCTTCATATTAACTATGTTAGAACTCTGTAACTTACAATGTAAAATGAAGGTAGAATAAATGACTTCATATAGACTTAGCATAGACCTCCATGTTTTTCCATGCTGGCCAACCTCGGAACTACCTAATATGGAGTGTAGTTTTGACTTTGAATGTAGTTGAGATATAGGTGCAATGTAAGCATAAATCAAGGGAGTCAGTGTTATGACAACTATATTTTTTTCCGTTCCCAATTGAAGGGAACTTTCTCTAACCTTTATTTTATTAGTGAGTTACATTATGGACACCATCCACATATATATTTAACTAAATATAAATTTAAATGATGCCCATGTTTGTAAATAACAAAACAGAAGTGTGGTCGGGGAAAATTTTTTCAAATCAGAAATTAAAAACACTTTAACTCATTCCCGCCATACAAGTTGGACGTCATCGGTGCCATAAAGAGGAGAATGTCTACCTTCATCAGTAAACAGATTCACTAAATTCCTCACCGACATTAAATGAGTACATCAAGAAACGTAAAACGTCGCACTAAAACTTTTTCTTTTTGCCCTTTCAGAGGGTGGGCGAGCAATCGACAGGAGGCACCCCCTCCGATATCATCATTATGGTTTTGTCCGAAGTGGAGGGGAAAGTGGTTCTCTCACGCAGGATTACACGATGTACATGCACGAAAGCTGAAGAGACTCCGGACAATTCAGAATTTTCGGGGGTGTCCCAATGGAGGACACACATTTTCTTGCTCCCCCATCATGATATCTTATCATGTTATTCCGTGAGAAAAGATTCTCGACAAAAACCGAAAGTACGTACCTTTATCTTTTGGGTTTCTAAAAATCCTCCACACAACGTTTGGTCCACTTTTCCAAATTGAACTTTGAGCTTCTTTCTTCATGTTGTTCAAGTGATTGTTCTCCTTATTTGAGATTGGGGCCTCTAGAATTGGGTAAAATTATTTCTTAAAATTTAGACGCATCAAAAATAAGAAAATTCAACAGTTCAAATTAATTTTTTTTTTTTTCATTTTGCTTTTCTTCTCCCTGCATATGGTCACTACACCCACCCACATTGCATTATGCATGACCAACCTTAACCATGTCCATCGGAGCCTCTGCCGCCCCATTGACACTTGCGTGTGCCTCATGATGAGGCCGACATGGCCATCGGCTCGTCCTTGAGCCCCCATTGCCATTTTTGTATGTGTGGCCTCCCCGCTCCCACCCGTGCCCCCACCCCCACCCCCTTCTCTCTCTGCCCTTGTGTGTCGGGTAGGCCTGGGCTCGCAACCTGGATCAAACGTCATTAAACTTAGTCTAGGCATCATTGCTTAAACTTGGTGGTCCCAACCCACTAAGCCTGTCCTCTGTCCTTTAAGGACAGAGAACAGGACCAGCCTTACTGGAGATGTCCGGGGCCGGTTAGCAATGCCAGGTGATCATGACCTTGGTTGTCAAGAGGTCGCAACCACCGGGCCCAACCTTAAAGAGAGTGAGAGGGAGGGCTTCTTAAGTCAAGCAGGGCGCAATGAGAGCGAATGGCAATAGGACGAGACTTGATGATGGTGCCGAGGTAACAAGATTAGTGTTGCTGGTGTATCAGTAGCAAAGAGGGAGGAGGAGAGAGGAGCGCGGAGGGAGTGTACTTGGTATGTGGTTTAAATTCTTTAGGGACACATGCATGTTTTGATCCAAGTTACCATAACTTCAAAGGACCCCAATTATTTTGCTGGACCTTATATTGTACCTGGAGACGTCATTATTGGACCGTTTTTCTATTCTTTGCTTGCTTTTCAAGTGGCAAAAATTTACATGACAAATCTTTCAATTATTTGGAAAATCATATCAACACCTTCGCTGTGATACGCGGGTATTTGACCTAGTCAAAAGGCCGACAAGAAAGGAGAAATAAAAAAAGGGGGGGGGGGGGGGGTTGAAGAGTCAACGAAGAGAAAAAAGGGGAGGGGAAGGGATGGGTGACACTCGGCAAGACAGAGAAGGCCGAGACACGACCGGAAAGAAAAGAAATAAAAAGAGAAAAAGAGACCACCATGAATAAAGGGCAAGAAAGAGAGAAAGACAGCCATGTCACTACCCTTATTCATTTAAGATTCCGGTTTTGACATTCACAATTGAGAAAAATGTTACAATGTACAACTTTGCCAAAAATACATTGTAATCATCCCAGCATCACTGCGATGATTCTTGAATAAGTATTATTTATGAAAGAATTTCATGAATAAGTTTGAAGCAAGACAATTAAGTATAAGATTATCAATTGAGGTCCCCTTGACAAGATGTCCCCAATCTAATAGCTGAAATTAATCCAGAATCGTAGGTTGATCTAAAGGAAATAGAATAATGCTGCTAATTAAGGAGCAATAAAAGATCCAAATCTTGACGCTATCCAAAGTGGTTAGTGTAAATGAAAAAAAGTAGTCGAGATTTTGTTTCTCCTCCTCTCTCTTCTCTCTGCATCGTTGTCTTCAACCTTCAGCAATGGGAGGATTTGAGCTAATCTCACCCACCCCTCCATTTGTTGTTGATTTTTTAAGTTTTCTTGTTATTTTCTTGTTATTTTTTCCTTCTCTCCTGATCTAGATTTGGGAGCTTTCTTCTATATTCTAATTCTAAATCTTAGAGTTTAATCTTTCATAATCTAATTCTAAAACTAGGAGTTCTTCTCTCCCAATTTAGATTTGGGAGTTCAATAATGTCTTTGAGGATTCAATATTCTTGTACTCTGTCCGTGTATAAGTGCTCTAACTCCAGTTTCAAAAATGATTGCAGGAGCTATTATGTCGTGCTAAACAATGAAGATTTGCTCTTCTGAAAGTTAGATCTGTGTTTATCTAACCTATTTTAGTTGTCTCTGCATGGTGACGGTATAGAGGAAGTTGAACTTAAATGTGTACCACCAACTAGCAACGCCTTAGTTATTAGAGAAGGAATTTTTAGTGTATGCTCATTACTAACGATGATATGAGATCCAATGATTGAGCCTCTTATTTTGCTTGATAGGTCCGTTCTTATGGATACTTTGTTGATCCTCATTGTTTTCTAGATTTGACTTTATTTTGTAGTATTTTGGCCTTTGCTCTTTTCAATTTGCTTTGTCATAAAACTTCATGTGCTTCTCATATATGCTTTTGAGCAATAAATACAATTTTCATTTCAATAAAAAAAAATTTCAAATCTCGGGGGCATGTTTGATTATCGAGAATTGAAGCCATTGGAGTGGGAATTTAAAGCTTCCCTTTTTGAGGAACATATGGTTGATTGGAATGGAATCAAATGAAAATTACCAATAAAACTGCTGCATTACTAAGGGTGATCGGTTTCGGGGTGGGTAGATTCCAAACTTGGACCTTGTACCCTATCTTGTTATAACTAGTTTATCTTTTTTGGACCATGTGTCCTGCCATGTTTGCATTGGAAACTGTTCTGTAACCTATTCTGTATTTTCGGTTTAGTTCCAAGGTCTACTCTGTTTGCACTAGAATCTATTTTGTAACCACTCGATATCCTATACAGCTTTGAATTTTACATAAATACATGAGAAAAAAACGTAACCCTCCTAATTTGTATTGAAACATTAAGCACATATAATCAAGAAGTACATGAACTTTTTAATTAAAAAAAAAAACTACGGATCCACAAGGCTAATTATTATAAACAAACATCACAAGGTAAAGTAAAAATCCTAACATTGCATAAACTTTAGCAGCAAACATGGGTCTAATATTAGTCTCATTCCCACAACTACTATAGGAAGTTGTTCATTTATCTAAAACGGTTAACAAATCTTCTTTTAACACTAGTAAAATCTGGTTCCAAAACTAGTCTAATCGGTTCAGGACATGGGTGAGCTCTTACTTGGAATTGGGAACCGGACTGATTTCAACGTGTTTCCAAAAAATGGAACCGGTTCCTGAAGCGGTTCAAAGAAACCTGCTCTTGGACCTATTTTCCGGGTGGTCTAGTTTGGTTTCCGGGTCAACCTGGTCCAATTGCACACCCCTATGCATTACTACGCATGAGGGGAAGTGGAAATGAGTGGAAAAAATGGAATAAGTTAATAACAAGGGCAAGTTATATAAGCGGACTATTAAATAAACCTTGGATTTGGTAACAATTTAAATGGAAAAAATTTAGTATGGTGAGCACACTTATCTATTTTGCTATTTTGTAAGTGGGCCTGGCAAGTGTTTTATAGCAAGAATGATTGAAGAACCCTCAAATTCTGCAGTAGATTGTTTACAAGTGGGTCAGTCAATTAAGCAGTAACTTACCCACAAATATGAATTTTATGATCCTCATATCTAGTATTCGATAGTAGAATATCGGTGCTATAAAATGTTAGGAGTAAGCTCAACAAGCACTTAATAACTCATTGATGAAATAATGATTGTACCATCCTTCACAAGTGGGTTCGTTTATCGTTTGCAAGTTACCAAATAAAAATTAAACGTGACATTTCAAAGTTCCTCAAATTGCTGGTAACTTATGGCTGTAAAAAAGGGCTACTCTTGTAAATTACTTATTTCGAGTGTAAGGTACTAATTTGAATTATTTAAAATGACAAGTTCTTACTTTGTTAATAACTTACTAATTTCGAAGAGGACCTACAACACTTACTTCAAAATTACTAGTGTCAATGGTAAGTATTTGTTTTGAATGTCAAAGTTCTACACATGTAGATAACTTACATTCCCTTACGTTCGTAAGTTCGTTATCCTACTGATAACTTACTTCCTTAAAATATAGTTTAGTTATTGATGGGCCTATATTGTGCTAGGCTTTCGAGAGGTGAGATTTTTGGTCATCACAAAACAAAATGACTTGTTTAATGAGGGGTTAAAGGACAAAACTGGAATAACCATTGGGCTTCCTTGAATGAAACTGCACCCATTCACTTTCTTCTTTTTCCACGCCAAAGGTTGGCCAGGTTGACATGTCTATGTCATGGATACTTGCTAGTTCCCAAAAGTTTACAATACAAAGTAAAACTGAATTCTCAAGCGAGTGCAATTTTTTTCTTTATTTTTTGCCTAGTATGTCAAATAACATATGGCTTTGCACAAGGGGGTTTTTGTATTAAATTCGAACCATGGTCCAAGGTTCATTAGCGGTGCCGCTGAAAATTTTCTAGCCATACCATGAAGGGTTGAATCCAGTGGCGGATCAGTTCGGTTTTGTTTTCAATCTTTGCCAATCTTCTGCACCCCAAGCTCTTCAACATCTTACTCGATCCCAACTCCCTCGTCCTGCAATTTGCAATAATATTGGTTGGTTTGTTCCTAGCGACTTACTTATATATATATATTTTTTTTTTTGGTACCCGGGAACCACCATAAAACGTAAACCCATGGGGCACTAGCGCGGGAACCCACCTCCCACGGCACCCCACTTATATTTTATGTGTACTTAAGTAAGAAATTCGAAAATGAAACAAATTGTGTTATATCTTATAAGACGCTCGCTCCAAATTGACCCAAATGACCATTTATCAAGAGATACACAAGATTTACCTTCACCAAAAAAAGAAAAGAGATACACAAGATTTTCTTTGTACTTAGTCAAAGAAATAAATATGACCTCATAAAGTGCCGTGACCTCATTGAGTATATTAAAGTTCGTACAACCTTAGAAATTCTGGAGTTTTTACCTTCTGTAAATTTAAATTTTAAGATAGGAAGAATATAAAGTCTTCAAGGACAAGTTTGTCCAATGATGTGTATGCAAAGATAATGAAATTAAATAAAATCAACTTCAAATCATGTCCACGGACTTATTGGCATCGAGACCAAGCCTAGGGAGGCCACTCCCGTCAGGATACCCCAAATTGGAGGAGGTTGCCTACAGCAGGCAACCTCAAATTGCATATATTTGTGTGTGTGTGTTGTGCTTCCCTTTCATCCATGCTCCTGAAGTCTAAAAAGGAGGGAGGGAGAGAAGGGGAGGGAGAGTGGATTAGGGATTTTTGGGCGTGAGCCTGGTGTTTTCCCCAATTGTGAGTGTGTTCGTGTTTAAGTCAAGTTAAATGATAACCCGGCGAATTTGCATCCTTTGATGAATTGTTGAATTTTCGACTCTTTAAGAAAGGTAATTGAAGTTATAAAATAAATACCTAAATTTAGAAAATCGTGATCCATTATAGTAGTTAGATTCTATTCTTCTTTTGTCATAAATTACTTTCCAACAGTTTTATACTTTGAAAATACGGCTGCACACTCAGCAATTCCAAGTCAAATGTTGGAGATTTTTAGCTCAGAAATTAACTAAGTATTGACTACCCAATCATCTTCTTCAGAATTTTAGACTGTTAAGGAGTTATTTTCATAATATATATCTACAATTTGAAACGGTTAGATGACCATTGTCACAAAGATAGAAATTTTGACATTCAGTCTTACAATTAAGAAGGCCTCGAGGACTTCACTCTTCAAGGCACGCCTATAAGCCTGATTTTGGGATATATTAAGGACATCCTTTCAGCTCGAATGTCAAAAAAGAGACTGTCTTCCTAGAGGGTATAAAAGAGAGACATATGTCGGTTGGACAGCCCCTCCCCATGGTTGGATCAAGCTCAACACCATAGGTGCTCTAAAGGCAACCGTGGTCCAGCTTCGATAAGTGGAGTTCTCTGCGATGACTCAGGGAACTGGCTTGCAGGTTTTGCCCAACGTGTAGGAGTGTTATCTTCATTAAAAGCTGAACTTTCGGGTATTCTTTTGGGCCTCAAACTGGCAATCTCTTTGGGCATTCCCAAAATCATTATGGAGGTGGACTCGCAAGCAGCAATTGTCCTACTTCAGAAATCCACTCTCTTGTCATTTTGGCGACATCCTCATCTTCGAATTTCGATAACTGTTGAAGCACTTCCAACGAGTCAGAGTTCTTCATCCTTTTAGAAATGGAAATTCATGCGTAGATTAGTTGGTCAATTGGATCATTCAGCCCTGTGCTGTAAATGCCACTCCGGCATTAGATGGGCTATAAATAGGTTTAATTCAACTATTGATAGAAGATGAGTTTGGTTTAAGCTTTTTAGGCAAGTGTTTCGGGATTTGCCCCTTTTCTTAACAAAAAAAAAAAAAAAAAAACGAAAAAGAAGAAGAAGGCCTCAAGGAGAAGACTGAGTCAATGAGCTACCTCTCCATGCCAACTAAGTTTAAACTACATAAGGTATACAGTAAAGGTATAGTAAATGACTTATTATAGACTTAGCATAGATCTCCATGTTCTTCCATGCCGGCCAACTCTGGAGCTTACTAATATGGAGTGCAGTTTTGACTTCGAAAGTACGTGTACTTCAAGCAAAATCGAGAGGGTAGTGTCATGACAAATTGAAAATCCAACCCGGATTATGTTTTTCCTCGTGTTTGATCGAAGGGAATTTCCTCCAGCCTTACTTGTGCTCTATAAGTTATATATTAATGTGTGAGCATCAGGATAAATGGAAGAATTATCAAACCTAACTCATATTTGATCGATTGATCCGACTCAATTATCATTTACACAGGCAAAAACAAATTTCGACCACAACTTGATCCCGGTTGTCTAAGGTTGAAGTTATCAATTTTATGGTTGCCGATCAACTACCCAATTGTTGGTTTACAAGACTAGTTGTCAATTTCGTGGCTCTGAATCGACTGACTAGCAACTGGAGGCCATTCTGATTGATTTCCATCACAGTCGGTTGATCTTCCAAGTGGCTATTCGGCTTCCAAAGCTGGTGGACGAATTTGGAGTGTAATATTAGTTACTATGCATCTAATCTTAGTTAAATGCATTTAGTTCTAGTTATTAATTGTCTTAATAGCGTTGTAGTTTATAATTCTTAGTTTTTATGAGTCTTAAATATGTTGATGGTTTCAAGAGTCTTAACTACGTAACGGTCTAAGAGTCACTATGGTTATAGAATTCCAACAGTAACTTTTGTCTGCTTAATGGAGTCCTTCCATAAATAGATGCGCAAACTTGAATTTTATGGATACATGAGATTTCTTTCAAGTTAGTGAATTTCTATATTTGGTTCTTATCCAAATTCCTTTAGTGGGTGGTGAATTCGATCTATTTGAAATCTTTTGTACTTGGTGGGTGCCTTGTTTTGCTATGCTTAATTGGTGAATTTCACCTAAAGTTCTTTATCCTAGGCTAGTGACGTATTCCTTTACGCAATGGTTATGACTTTCGTCTATCCCAACTTCATTTTCCATTCATACACATCCATTTTGAACCTTTCCATAACCCATTTCCAGAAAAACCTAACCATACACTATATACTTATTCCAAAAAAAAAAAAAAACGATTTTCTTAATCTCTTAATCTCATCAACATACAATTTAATTAAAATAAATATAAATGATGTTAATGTTTGTAAATGACAAACTAGAAGTATGATTAGAGGAAATTTTTTGAAATAAAAAATGTCGGAAAACAAAAAACTCATTCACCATATATAAGTTAGTTTTAATCGGTACCGTAAAGAGGAGACTGTCCTTAACTGCATCACGTTGCGGCATTACAAATAATGGTGGTTACCATCTAATCATTAGTAAAGAGATTCACTTGACTCCTTAGCTACATCAAGTGAGTACATCAAGAATAAACCTTTGGACTAAAACAAATCTTTTAACCCTTTCGGCGGGCGAGCAATCAATCGGAGGCAACCTCTCTCCAATATCATTGTCGCGGTTTTGTCCGAGTGGAGGGGAAAGTGGTTCTCTCAGGCAGGATTACCCGACGTACATGCACGAAAGCCTCAGAGACTCCGGACAATTCAGAGTTTTTGGGGTTGTCCCAACGGTGGACGCATTTTCTTGCTCCCCCATCATGATATTTAATCATGTTATTCAGTGAGAAAAGATTCTCGACGAAACCGAAAGTACGTACCTTTTATCTTTTGGGTTTCTAAAAATCTTCCACACGAGGTTTGGTCCACTTTTCCAATATCAACTTTGCAGCTTCTTTCTTCATGTTGTTCAAGCGATTGTTCTTTATTTGAGATTGGGATAACTACAGTTAGGTAAAATTATTTATTAAAATATGGATACGTTGAAAATAAGAAAATTCGATAGCTCAAATTAGGTATATGTATTTTTTCCCTTTTATCTTTTCTTTTTTCCCCTCTTCCTCCAATATTTACTCCCTTGCGATAGGCACAATCCACCACCCACATTATATTGTGCTTGACCAACCCTAACCGTGCCCAATTGGGCCTCTAATGCTCCATCGACCCCTTCTAGCGCCTCATGATGAGGCCGACATGGCCATCAGGGCGTCCTTAGCCCCCATCACTATTTGTATGCATGTGTATGCACTCGTCCCTTAGGCCCCCCTTTCTCTCGTAAGACACGAAAGTGCACTTCAAAATCTCCATAACTAGAATCAAGAAAATATATGCAATCAAGTAAAGAGATTAGCACACTTGATTTGGACCATCGCTCTTAATGCGGAATAGCGACAATCCAAACTAAAGAACTTCTCCAATATTGCTCGCTATATCACTAGCTCGATAAGACTATCCCTCATCTTTAACATTTAGTAAACGCTTCTTGTATGAGGATAATTGTGTGTCAAGGTTAGAGAAGAGACTTGAGCATTATTTATAGAGTTTTCAAGTAGGCCATCTCATTATAGGCCAAGCTCAACTCGGACTACACTAACTAGCCCCATATTAGATTAATTAATAAACATTCGATCTCACCTTATTAGACTAATCCCATAAAATAGTAAATTATAATATTAATTAATGGAGTCCACATAAAAAAACTCTTAAATTTTCCCACTTGGACTATATTAATTGAAATTGTACTATATGTATATACTTTAATCTAAAGATAATTCTCAATAGTCAATCCTATCTTATAAAGTTTCAAACACTGAATCGTGATGGTAACTACATGTATACAAAGAGTCTTCCATAATCACAGGTATTTTTAGTTATATTGATATGGATTCAATATGAGAGTGCGGCAAATGGATAACACCTCTTATAAGAGAGCAATACCTTATATGACATCTCCTTTGTTAGTCAATATTCTCTTACCTTAAGTGTCATAAAAACTTGTGCCATTAGAGAATATCTTTATAATTCCAATGAATCAACATATATCTTGTCATTATGGTTAACCAAGTGCAAGGAAACATATGCTCAAGGCTAATGATCAGAAACCCCTAGTCTTTACTCGAAGTTTATACAATATCTTGAGATTTCCAACATACATATGTATTCAACTCAATAACAATGCATTCAAAATCACTTTATTGAATGCATAAAAGTTGATATATATCAAAATGTTACTAAATGTAATAAACATATGTGAACTTTATTAGAGCAAAACTGAAACAATTTTTACTAAACAACAGCATCTCATAATGCTCTTAAGCCCATGTTAACGAATGATGTTCAAGAACACAAAGAGAAATGCCTTTACTTAATGGATCTGCAACTATATCATCTGTGGAAATATATTCTATTGTAATATCACTATTTTGTATCGTTTCTTTGTGGTAAAAAACTTGACTGCTATATGTTTGGATCCTTTAAGATCTCTATTGTCTCAATATAATCATATGGGTCTATCCACAAAGTTAAATATGGTCAATTCCCCAATGAAGTTTTGAAGCCAAATAACTTGAATGATAGTTGAAAAGTATGATACAAATTCCGCTTACATTGTAGAGGATGACATAGATTATGTTTATTGCACCTCATGTCATCCTAATAGTCAGAAAAGTTTGCATCAAAATACCCTACTAGCTGCAGGACCTGAACATGTTTGTAAATTAGCATATAATCTTTTGTCCTCTTTAAGTACCTCAAAACCTCATTGGCAGTAATCTTGTGATCATATCCTGGATTTAACTAATATCTGCCTATAGGTCCGTCACAAAAGTGATGTCTGGTCTAGTGTAAATTTGAGCATACATCCATCAATTGGGTTTTCTTAATGTTTGAATGAGAACATTATGAAAGATTCAGATAATAATTGTGATATCCGGAACTTCGCGGAGCCTCAAATACTTAACGGTCCATGTCGTGTCGACAAGCTTGTCATCGGACTATGATGTTGGCACCACTCACTATGACGACCCTTGACCCATTGGGGTTGCCACGACGTTTCCTTGTCCTTATTATCCTTTTAATTTCGGAAGCGTGTATTGACTATCCCATCATAACTTAAAATGACGCACACGAAATATAAAATTAGGCACTTTTGTTTATTTATATTTTTAGACGACTCTGGCCGGTGTGACAACCCTTGACCTTTAGGGTCCGCCACGCTGTTCCTTAGTCCTTGCACTTGTTTCATTGCGGAAGCAGGTATCAAAACTCCATCACAACTTAGATCAATGCACACGAAATACAAATCATGTACTTTTATTTATTTATGTTTTCAGACGACTCTTACGGTACATATAGGCCAAAAAGTTCCTATTTTTGGCTAAAGCAAAATTTGTCTGACCATCCTACAGTCTATTTACACTGTCATCTTGGTATCACGTCCTGGCGTCCAAAAATGCTATCATCCTCCTTGGGTCCTCCACCTACTTGATCCCACTCGAACTGTCATCATTGTCATCCAGAAGCAATAGCGGTCCCACCGTACGCCCGTTGACTCAGGCATACAGGACAATGAACCCCATAAGCATGGGGCCCGTGGTGAGACCGGCGTCCATTGTGAGGATCACCATGATCCGGATCAATGTGACGTCCGGAAAGTCAGGGTCAGTATGCTCCACCTAATCTCACTTGAGGTCGATAGGAATACCATAGAACATGCTGGAAGACGCGGGCTGTAGTGGCATGGTCACGTCTCTGTAATATGATAATCCCACAAGGGGTGAGTATGACCACTTAGCAAATGAAAGCCTGTCAAACCATATTACACAAGTCTACCGCTACTCAAACAATGACGTTCTAAATAGGCAATATGGAGAGGACGATAAAACATGGTAATCGACTCTAAAGAATAATACAACATATCATGTCAGAATCTGAAACAACCCTTAGTACGACTTCGATTGTTGACTCGACTTAAAATCTAACTACCGCCATCTTTCAGAGGGACTCGTGTTGCACCCCTCCAGGCATCTCGCATCCCACTTAGCATCACGAGGACCTTTGGTTTCATATTTCAGTCCTTGAGCATCCAAAGTGTGTCATGTTGCATCCCCAGGAATCTCGCACCCCACCCGGCATCGCAAGGACCTCTGAGGCTCATCATAGTCCCCAGGCATCCAAATGCGTCATTTTCATGACCCTCCAGGCATTCCGACACCTGGGGCATCGTCGCCATGAACACCCGATGGCATCAACAGCAATTTCAACCATGGCGCAGCACCTACGGGTTCATTTAAGCCATCCTACCCGTTCAACCCGAACTATTATGGACACCTAAGCCTAACCCGACCATTTAATTCAGAGGTTGTATCATCTATGCTCGACTTGAATCCAATAACTCGCTAAAGACTTCTAGCATCCAAACCCTAAGCTGAAAGACGTCGAATCCAACTTGAACTTGCCTAGGATGACCCCAAACACTCCGTATCCCCCTAGCCGTTGCACACTTCAAGCTAGACCAAGGCCGAACTAGGACAGGATCGTCTACCCGACTTTAACCCACAAAATTCCATAACCTTTAAACGGCGGGTAGCTCGGTCCACCATCACCATGCAAATCCGGACTTGTGCCAACCGTGTCGACGGTTGTCATACGCACATAAGAGAATTCGACAATGAATTCGGCTCAACTCGCCAAGGACAGGTCCGTTTATTCCCGGACCGTCTAGACATCGCATCATTTCAAGCTCGAACAACAGCACACTTGGACCAGACCTCCTACAGAAATCGATCAATGCTAATTCCGCATCAGCTATCCGACGGTCAGCGTCTTTCTTCACCAGCATGCAAACGGTACGGGCCACCCCACACCCGACAAACCACGCACCCCCGTCATCCAACTCAATCTTGATTGACACAAATGGACTTAATCCCGAGCAACCTGCCATATTCGGACCCGGACTCTAGTCGATCCTAAACCGGACATGCGAATAGGATATTCTCGTGCAATAGAGGATAACAAGACCACCACTTGCCTCAAGTCCTTGGAACGTGAGCGGCGGCGTGGCTGATGGCGAGACGAGGAGACGGCGGTGCATGGCGAAGCTGCGGACAGCAAGCGACGCGGCTGAGCTGCAAGCAACACGGCTGAGGAATGGCGAGCTGTGGCATCTTGGTCAGCAGTGGCTGAGGCGAGACGGTGTGGGAGCGGGTGGCGCAGTGGTGGTCGGCAGTTGGCAGCGATGCACGAGCAAGACGGCGCAAGAGTTTTGAGTGAGGTTTTTCTTCTAGGATGAAAACTGAAGCAGTGGACGTCGCCGAGCAGGAGAAGAAGAAGACAGCTCCCCTCGTTTTCTCCGCTTGTTGACTGCCTCGGTCAACTTTTGGAGACCTTCGGTGGCCGCTTGGACGAGGACAGCTGGGGGAAGAGACATCTGGCATGGGATGTGGCCGTTGATGGCAACTCCCCTGCAGGATGTGGACATCTCTCCAAGAGGACGTGTGGAAGAGTTTGGCTGGAGCTTAGTCAAATTTTTCCACTTTGTTGACCGGCGGGGAAAGAAGAGAAATGTGGCCGGAGGTGTGATCGCTTGCATGGCCATCCAATGAAGGAAATGGGCTGTGGCAGGGCACACGTCCTCCGCTCGCTGGCCCTCGGATAAGACGACAACGTAGCACAAGAAATTTGGGGTCGGCGGTCTTCAGGTTTTGCGTAAAAAGAAACGGTTGACGTGAGGCGGCTTTGGGTCACAATTTTCTTTCGTGGTTGACCACATTGGACGTGTGCATGGAGACGTCGAAGCCTTGCATGAAGAATAACTTGGCGACGTACCATCAAGAATGAACATTGGTCTTGCTTGTGGCGTTGTGTGCAGAAATTTTTAGATGAGGTGCTATCGCGAGAACGTGACGATATGTGATGCCTAGGTATGGTGAGGGTGGTGATGAAACGGTGGCCGTAAGTGGTGCCAACGACGTAGTCCGACAACAACTTGTCGACACGTCACAGACCATTATGTACTTGAGGTCTGGCGAAATCCGGATATCATAGTCGGTACATCAAGGCAAAAAAGTCCCATTTTCTAGCCAACCCAAAATTTTGTCCCAACCTTCCTGCAGTCTATTCACACAGTCGTCTTCACATCACGTCCTGGTTGTCCAAAAATGATACCATCCTCCTCTGGGGTCCTCCTCCTACTCGACCCCACTCGAACCGTCATCGTCATCCGGAAGTATAAGCGGCCCCACTGTACGTCCATTGACCCGGGCATATAGTACAACGAACCCCATTAGTACGGGGCTTGTCTGGAGACCAGCATTCAACGTCAAGATGACCGTAATTTGGATGAACATGACATCCGGGAAGTCGGGGTACACATGCTCCACCTGATCCCACCTGAGGTCAGTGGGAATGCCATAAAGCATGGTGGAAGACGCGAGCTGGAGTGGCATGGTCATGTCTCTGAAATGTAATAGTCCTACAAGGGGTGAGTAACTCTAATCAGCATATGAAAGCCTGTTAGACCATATTACATAAGTTTACCACTACTCATTTGACAGAATCCTACACATGCAATATGGAAAACTAAATAACTCAAGTTACCAAGACTCTAAAGGGATTTCACAAATGAGACACTAGGAAAGTAAATAGAGATTCAAGACAATTTATTTATTGATTTGACTTTGGTTCTAACTGCCGCCATCTTCCGAAGGGACCCGTGTTTGCACCCCTCCAGGCATCTCGCATCCCACTTGGCATTACAAGGACCTCCGGTTTCTTATTTCAGTCCTCGGGCATTTGGAGCGTGTCACGTTACACCTCCATGCATCTTGCACCCCACCTGGCATCACGAGGACCTCCATGGCTCAATCATAGTCCCTAGGCATCTAGAGGGCATCGTTTTCACGCCCTTTTGGGCATCCCGACACCTGGGGCATCGTTGGCACGATGGGGTGAGTACAACTACTCAACATATGAAAGCCTGTTAGACCATATTACATAAGTCTACCACTACTCATTTGACAGAATCCTATACATACAATATGGAAAACGAAATAACTCAAGTTACCAAGACTCTAAAGGGATTTCAAAAATGAAACACCAGCAAAGTAAATAGAGATTCAAGACAATTTATTTATTGATTTGACATTGGTTCTAATTGCCGCCATCTTCCGAAGGGACCGTGTTTGCACCCCTCCAGGCATCTCACATCCTACCTGGCATCACGAGGACCTTCGGTTTCTTATTTCAGTCCTCGGGCATCCGGAGCGTGTCACGTTACACTTCTAGGCATCTCATACCCCATCTGGCATCACGAGGACCTCTGGGGCTCAATCATAGTCCCTAGGCATCCAGAGGGCATCGTTTTCACGCCTCTCCAGGCATCCTGACACCCGGGGCATCGTCGCCACGATGGACCGACAGCATCAATATCAGTTTCATCCATGGCGCAGCACCTACAGGTTTATTAATGCCATCCCACACGTCTAAACCGAATCACTATGGACGCATAAGACCGAAGTCAACCATCTAATCGGAGTTTGTACCGTTCTATATTTGACTCGATACCGATGACTCTCCTAAGGAATTCTAGCATCCGAACCTTAATCAAAGCACGTTGAATCGCCAAAATATTACGATACTCGCTAATAGACCTCAAAGAGTGACAAAGTCGGACCAAACAGTAACGACTCGGCATACAAAACTGGTACTACCAATCTACGATCATTAGGACCCATGGCTTCGCGCCCGAGCTAGTACCGATCGTGTCAACGGTCGTCACACGCACCATAAGGCGGATCAACATCGACTCCAGCTCAAACTCGCCTCGAACGGACTCGACCACTCCTATACCGCCTAGGCGTTACATACTTCAAGCTCGACCCAGACTGAACTATGACAGGACCGCCCAATAGAATTCTACCTACGGAAACCCGTACCACCTGCCCGACGATCAGCACCGTCCACCACCACCACACAAACACAAATTAGTGCCGACCGTGTCGACGGTCGTCACATGCATGCCTGTCCTTCAACCTAGCCCCGATCGACACACAAACGGACCCAAATCAAAGTAGCTCAAAGTATTCGGACCCAAATTCTGGTCGATCCTAGATTGGACATGCGAGTAGGGCATCGTTACGCAATATAGAGCAACAAGTCCTTCACTTGCCTCAAGTCCACAAATTGCGAGTGGCGGGCGCGGCTGGTGGCGAGACAACGCGTCGGTGAAGCGAGCTGTGGGCGAAGTTGTGAGCTGCAGGCTGAGCTGCGAGCTGTGCTCTCCCGGTCGGCGGTGGCGCTAAGGTGAGACGGCGATGGAGCTGGTGTGCAGTGGTCGGCGTCAAGTGGCGGGACACGGGCGGAGCAGTGAAAATCTCTAGGTGCGAGATGAAGAAGGAGCGTTCTTCTTCTGTTTTCCTTAGTTGAGGTTGTGGAGCTACATTCTGAACACCTCCTTAGTGGCTGTTGATTGGACAAATGGCCGAATTAATCTCCATGTTCACCCAAAATCAGTTGCAGAAATTTATTCGTACACACAAACTTTTAGAATAGATCAGGGGAGGAAAAAAGATAGAAAGCTTCAAAAAGAGGGCCTCAAGAATGGCACTGCAAAGAGGCAGCGGCTTCAAGGGAAAAGAGACGAAACCCTAAACTAGGGTTTCAAAAGGAGCTTTCCTTTTAAATTGGTGCTTCTTGATTGAAGAAATTTACAAATAGTACAATATGGCTATTTATAACCCACCATCAACTGTTATAATTTAATTATAAAGATAACTTCATCATTATAACTTTAAAAAAATAACTTCCTAACCCTATCCATGGTTACAACAAGTTACATCACCACAATTTCCTATTATCTAGTAACACTAATTTAAAAGAAGTTACATATATGAAAATATTATTACTCAATAGTTACATGTCGATGTTGATGACTTCATCCTTGGTAAGGGTTTCATGATGTTTGCTATTGATAACTTCCTAGACAAGTTGTCAACACTCTTCAAGTTGTCGACTGATCCTTCTATCAACAAGTTGTCGATTGTTCCTTTCACCAATAACTTTCGTTGTTCATCAAACTCTTTTGTTATTGACTAAGTCCATCACTTATCGAATATAACAAAAAAGAAGAAGAAGATGTTATTTTTGGGTTTTAACATTTACCCCCTTTTAAAAGAATCGAATGACTCATCATTCGATTCTTTTAAATTAGATAGTCGTATACTCCCCTGTCATTGTCAAACTTGATTTTTCTTTGCTGAATTATCTCTTGAATTTTTTTTCTTGAAAAAAACACAATTAACTGTGTTATGGCTCTATAAATGATGTCACTTGTAAGATTTTTTGTTTACTAAATCTTTTTCACTCGAGATAATTTAGCCTTCCATTAAATTTATCAGGCCATCTTTTAAGAGTAAATCAAATATTTGTTCTAACTTGTTAATGTCAAATGAGTAACTTAACTGTCTTTAGCCCTAGCCGTTCATTTTTCTTTTATTTTGGTAGGCTTTAAGGATCGACAAAATGTAAGACTTGTCGATCATCATATTTGCCACATTTATTTTAATGTTTTCATTTGGGTTAGTATCATACCCCAACTCATAATTTTCCATCAAAGACATGTTTTGTGCAAAGTTTATGCAAAGTTTTGAAGTGCCTTTTATTGCTCATAGTTGGATACCCTTGTTACAAATTAAAATAAATCAACTGTTAGATTGAATTTCAATCCATTAAAAGCCAAATTTGTGATTTCATTTTTTGAAAGTGAAATAAGACATTCATTCTAGCCTTCTTAAATAGTCCAATTGTGACATCCTGATTTTCAACCCTGTTTTCGATGAAATGAAATGGGTTTTTCATCGACGCGCCTATGGCATTTTTCTCTAAGTTGGCCACTCATGAGATAACTAGTCTATTAGGTGAAGCCGTTAAGGAATTTAAACATGACAGACATGAGAATTCGACCATAAATCGACTGCTCGACCATTCTAATCTGCAAGGGTCAATACGACACTGTCAAAATCAATTAGAAACCGGAGATAGGTAGAGACATGTAATTAAAGCGTGGGTGATTCCACTTAATTGCAAAATTCTCGTCGAATGGCATTAAACCGATTTTTTTGTCGTTTCTGTACCCTGTACTCGTATTTGAAACCTCAAGATTTTCACAACAATCGAGAATCGTGTCACGCCCGATCCTCCGAGTGCGTACCCATCCCTTTATGGTCGATTAAATAACGACGTCCCAGGACGCATCGCTGACCCATTCATTTTAATACGCATGCGGAAGCAAATAAATAATCCCCAAACAACAAGAAGATGGGATATGAAAGTAGGGCCATAAATTTTTGAACTGAAAACCAACAATACACTTATATATACATATCATAACAAGTCATACACAAACCATATATAGATATATATATAGATATGCTAGGTCTACAAAAATGAGGGGTTTCATAAGATTACAGATCCTCTTTCTCCAACTCTTCATCCTCATTGGAGCCTTCAGCTGAATACACCAGGGACTCAGGTTTCGATAGGTTGGGGTCCCGGTCCACTTTAGAACCCTCGCAAGGATCTGTTATGCCTTTCCTAAAAGCAACCTTCAACACGTACACAGGTACCTCAGATTCTGGTATGGGTCCCTCTTTCTATCCATGACGCTCACGACGATATCATGATCTGTATCGATGAGGTACCTTATGGGGTAGAGCCTCATCAACCCAGACCACGGACTTCACGAGCACATAGACTAGACCCCTTGGGTGCTCATGAATCGGAATATAGGCTACCTACTCTGTGACCTTCTTCAGCTGACCAAAACGCTTAGGAGGAGCTGCCATCTAGGGACCTGAAAATATTATCCCACAACTGGGTGAGACGACGTCTCAGCGAGTTCATCCCCTAAGACCCAATAGGAAGAAAATACGCCCTGAGGGCTGTCTAAGTACAAGCACAAGTCAGAGAACTTACCTTAGCCTCAGTCCCTTCTGCAAGTCAATACAATTCAAATAACCGTCCAATCATTTCAACCAATTAGATCGAATCATCGATCAATCGACTCAGTCGATTCCATGTCATCGAGACCATCTCCCGGTCATCTCAATTGATACTATCTATAAAGTCCGATCATATACTGGACTGCTCACTCTAAGATGATAATAGATAGTACAGCTCACTCTAAGCTGATAAATAGTATACTGCTCGCTCTAAGTTGATATATCAAGGTCTGTAGGCTAATATAGTATATTAATAATGCTCACCAAAAGCTGCTAAGGTATACTGCTCACTCTAAGCTGACATATTGAGGCCTGCAGGCTGATATAATATACCATCCTGATCATCTAACCAATTCACCATTTTTATCATTCTAGATAAAAATAATCGTGTGTGGGTATACGGTCGGCCTTAGCCAAAATACAATATTTTTCCCTTTTAAAATCCCACTGATTTCAATAATCCACAAATCCATTTTTGGCGTTGTAAACCGACACCCGGTGATTTTCTAATTAATTATTGAAATTATTAAATTTTGGGATAAATACCCAAAATTGCAAATCACTCTCAATTAGCACAAATTAGCAGTCAAATAAATAATTCAATCACACCATTGCAATTAGCATAAAATTCCGGTTACCGGTTATCCTGGTCTAATTTCCGGAAAATAAATAAAAATTAAATAATTATGGAAATCAATTATTAAATACCAAAAATAGCAACTTAGGCTGGAAAAGCTTAATTAAATGCCGAGACGGGCCCGGAAAATTTTCGAACCACTCTAGATAAATACTAGAGCTTATCTAGGCTCTAATTACACTACTCTAACTACCTAACATGCACAAACGATTAACTAAATCACTAATCCGCCTAATCATAGCTTAGTCTAAACTAATTAACCTTTAAGCGTCATTAACTTACTAAGAAGGGATTAGTGAGTTAAACTCACTTGATTAGCAATTTGCTTGGACCACAACGACGGGGACACGGAGGGGATCGACAAACTTCAAAGCGGGTGCGTCTTTCGAGGTTCGGAAGGACACCAAAAAGGGCCAAACAGTGGCTGGAAACCCATGAGCTTCGGTCTCTGCTCTATGGTCGAAGGTGCTGCTTCAGTGGCGGGCTGAGGCGGAAACAGCGACAGCAGCTGGCGGAGGGGCTACAACAAGCTTGGCAGAGCTCGGTGGGCTTCCAGGTGGCTCCGGTGACGGCGAGGCGAGCTCGAACAGCTCTCGGGATGGCCTTGGGTCATGACGGAGGAAGAACGGCGGCCAGGGACGCGCGGGTTTGATGCGTGAGTGGGCGGATGGCGAATGGGCTCCGGGGCGCGACGGGACGCGAGCGGCGGTCCGACGGGTGGCAAGTGGCATCGACGGGGGAGGAGGAGATGCTAGTCGGTTTTCTGGGTTTGTTGGAAGTCTTAAGGAGCTGGAATGAAGGGTTTTGGTCGACGGTAGAGGAGGGAGAAGAGAGGGGGACCAAATTTGCATGGAGGGGGCCATTTGGTCACTTCTTCATCTCTTTGTGCCCTCAACCTTGGCCCACCATGGCCGGCTGGCCTCCACAACAACTTGCAACTCACCAAGCTTCCTAGAGAAGCTATTGAAGAGGTCTAAAAGTGTGGAGCAAGGGGGCATATGAATTTGCACATTTGTACCTTTATTTCCATTCAATACCTCGAATTCACTCGATTCGGCTTCCAAAAATTCAATTATCAAGTCGTCGATCAAATTGGCATTTTTCCTTACCAATATATTTTACTTGCATCTCAAATTCGTGATAAAAAACTCTTCTCTGAATTTTCTGGACAAAAACGGTCCTATCTCGACTTTTTACAAAAAATCTCGGTTTACAGAAAAATCTTTAGAGGCTGAGTCGACGTTCCTAAAATTCACGGTTAATTTCAATCTGGCACGATTTTAGCGTGACCTAGGCTACCGGATAGCTTTCAAAATTTTTTAGTGCAAACGACCCGTGGTTGATTTTCTTCGAGCCACAATGAACCTTTTCAACACATTGGCGACTCTCGGTTGTAATGAAAATTTCTAGATTTCAAATACGGACACAGGGTACCAAAACGATAGAAAAATTAGTCTAGTGTCGATCGACGAGAATTTTGCAATTTGGTGGAATCACCCATGTTTAGCCACACATCTCAATTGAACCAATCTATTTCTGATTTCTAATCGATCTTACTGTGCCGTAATGATCCCTGCAGATGAGCACGGTCGAGCAGTCAATTCCTGGTCGAATTCTCGAGTCTAATGTGTTAAAATTCCTTAATGACTTCCCCAGATAGTCTAGTTATCTCAGGAGTAATCAACTCCGAGAATAGCACTATAGGCGCGTCGATGAAAGACTCTATTTAATTTAATTGAAAACAAAATTGAAAATTCGGGATGTCACAAGTCGCCAATGAGTCGAAGATATACAACGTGGCTCGAAAATAATCGACCATAGGTTAAATGCGTTAAAAATTCCTAAAAGCTACTCGGTAGGTTAGGTTATGCTAAAATCGTGTCTAGTTGAAATTAACCACGAAATTGAACCTGGTTTCATAAATTGAAAGTGCTGTCATGTCACGATTTATTTTAGGAACGTCGACTCATCATTCAAAGAATTTTTGGCGAGCCCAAGATTTTTACGAGAAATTTGATTTCGGACGATTTGGAAAAGAAAGGAAATTCGGAGGGGCCAAAGTGAGTGGATTTTTGGCCTCCAAGGTGAGTTAATTGGTGAAAGGAAATTGTGGATTTTGTGTGGGCTTCCTCCTCAGCAAAATTTGTCATCAAATTGGAGAGATTGGTGAAGAAATTGAAGTCCAATTTGGTGAAATTTGTAGGCTTGTGTGGGGGCTGCAACATGTGGACATCAACTTAGCTAATTGTGAGATTTTTGTTCAAGAAAGTATTAGGAGACCAAGAGGATTAATATCTGGACTTTTGCGGTCAAGACATGATGAAAATGAGATATTTTCTATTGACTTTCACCCCCCTTTCTTCAGCTTCTCATGCATGCCAGCAGTGGATCCCCTCTCCTTCGTTGCTTTGGCCTTCTCCCTCCTTTCCTTCGAAGCCCGACTCCTCCTCCCTGTACAAACTACCTCTGTCCTTCTTTCATTTTCCCCCCTCGAAGCCCCACTTCTCCA
This sequence comes from Eucalyptus guilfoylei, assembly GCA_016097605.1. Lineage (NCBI taxonomy): Eukaryota > Viridiplantae > Streptophyta > Magnoliopsida > Myrtales > Myrtaceae > Eucalyptus > Eucalyptus guilfoylei. The sequence goes on along the minus strand of CM027865.1, from coordinate 25,042,596 downwards.
CGTGGATTTTGCTGCTCCACCATTGTTCCCCGCCCCCCCACCAATTCTCCTTCATGTTGCCACTTGCCAGCTCGCCTCCCTCCTTCGTCCGTTTCCCCTCACGCCAGTAGCGCTCCTCTCCACGCCCGCGACTCACCACCGCCAACCCCTTTCTTCACGTTGTTTCATTTATTGCTGGCACGTCCGCCCACCTTTGCCACCAACTTAGCCGCCCATCTCCACGCTCGGTCAACTCCAGAACTAACTCATCGATCGCTTCATCCCACTTCAGCAGCGACGCCACCACCTAGGCTACTCCTTCGTGGCGTCTCCTCACGCATGGCCTAGCCTAGTCCCAAGCTGCCAACCAACCCGCTTTGGCCTTTGATCCAACATCCATTCCGTAGCCAAGCTAAGCCTGTGTCCAGCAACCGATCGGCCACCAAGCAGGAATAGTTTTCTAGTCCCACTGTGAGCCATCTTGGACCATTTTTAGCTCGGTCCGAACTCCCTTTAGTGTCGCCGTAAGCCCGAGTTTCGGCCGCCGTCACCGTGAACCGATTTTTGCGCTAAACCGGTGAGTTTATGTCCTAAACTCTCATTAGGGTGCTAATGATGCTTAGGGTGGATTAGTTGAATTAATTAGGGATTAGTGAGATCCTTAGTTAGCCTAGTTAGCTAGTTAGTGTAACTAGGTGGTTAGAATAATTAGTTGCTCGGTTAATTTAGTTAGAATGATTAGTTAGGAAATTTAATTGGTTTAATTAGTTTATGTAATTAGCTTATAAGATTAAATTAGTTAGGTTGGTTAGATTAAATAGTTGGTTCAATTAATTTAGCCCGGTTGGCTTAGATTGATTTAATTGAGTGTTTTAAATTAAATATTTGGTAATTTATTTAATTATTTAATTATTTCCGTAAATTGTACGGGATAGCCGAGTTGTTAGAATTTCGTGTTGATTGCCGTGGTGTAATTAGTTTATGCAATTGAGTGCTAATTTGTGCAATTAAGTGGTGATTGTGATTTTTGATTAATTATTTCAAAATTGTGAAATTTTGGTATTTAATTAGAAAATATCGGGTGTTGGGTTTTGACACCAAAAATATTTTTAAGTATTATATCAAATAGTGAGATTTTAAAAGAAAGGATACCAATTTTTATGATGCGATCTAACCGTTTACCCACACACGATTATTTTACGGAGTGTTTTTAATACGAAGAAAATAGGCTAAGAACAATATCTTAATTGAGGCATTTGAGTGCAAAGCACAATGTCTTTGGCCTAGATTGGATGGTCGTGTGATGGTTATGCGAACCCGTCACTCGATGTACATTGGGTGGACGATGCTCCTATGTGGAATACCCCTAACAACGGATGCTGGTCGCAGTAGAGGTTGGGCCGATGCTCTTATGTGGAATGCTGTTTTGAGGTAGACGTTGCCGTGCTCGATAGTGCGAGACGATGCCCAGTTACGCCGGAAGATCGCTGTGTGTCGGGTAGGCCGTGCCTGTGGGGGCAGTAATCAATTGGAACGTATAAATGATTGAGATAAACGCGCCTGATTATAAGACAAAATTGTGTGGCACGGAATGAGACATGTTATAACGATTTGACTTTATAATCGGGACCCTTGTGATTGATTGAGATTGAGTGAGACGTTCCAATTGATGTGTGCATTTATTATATGCATCTGTGATATGAATTGCACTGATGTGCAAGAAGGAACTGATGCGAGGTGAGTCTTCTATAATGTATGATTAGACTGCCTCTAGGCGTATTACCTTCCTAATCGGGGTTTAGGGCATGAACTCGCCAAGATTTATTCTCACTCCGTCATGGGTTACCATTTTCAGGTACCTAGTGTGGAGAATCCGGAGCCCGAGGCTGAAGGGTCTGGAGCGTAGGTGGCCTAGGGTTTTCTTTTGGACTTAAACCTTGGTTGTTTATGAAAGTGTGTTTTGTGAAATTTGTTGTCCTACTTTTCTATCACATGTTGAGTGTTGTTTGGGGATTGTTTTTATTACGCTTCCACATGTGCATTAAAATGAATGGGTTGGCGATGCGTCCTGGGACGTCGCAATTTTATCGACCACTGAGGGATGTGTGCGCACTCGAGGTTTGAGGCGTGACATCAACAAATTGATCAACCGACTCATTATTGTAGAGTCTTGCCAAATCAGCAATCAATACTTCATGTATCGCTCTATAAAATTAGAATGAAAATATTTTTCCATCTCTACCCTACACATCGAATCACGTGGTAAATTAGTATACAAGGCATAAGCAGTTTCTGATAAAGACAAATGAAATAATGTAAATCTTAAAAACTCATTTGTTCCCACTTCTCCACGTTGGGCTATAAATCAAACAATGTGATTGAAGGTCGATTTTTCGTCTTCACTTGTAAAAAGGGCAAAGTTAGGCATTTTGAATTGAAAATGCTGATTATTTACCCATTTTGGATGTGGTTTCCAATAAACAAGTATAATAACACCCTTTTCTAATCCCAAGCATTGTTGAACTTCTTCGACTAATTGCACCGAGTAAGATTATGGATTTGGTTGGCTATTTTGCCCCCTACATAGTGATGCTGGTCTTGCAAAATTATCAACATTAATCGACATGTTAGGCGTAACGAGAATTTTAAAATTGGGTGGTACCAATAGAGCCACTAGCCTTATAATTTCAACATTTGGTAATTATTCTGATTGTCGACCAGTTTAATTTGTCAAATTATTATCACTGATTTGGTTGTTTTAATCGATATTATCAGCATCAATAAGTGAAGATGGTTTACGAACATACTTTGTTACCGCTTGATTGAATAGAGGTGGTTGTTGGGTATAACAATAACATAGAAGGGGCGTTAAATAAGTTGTAGGTGGATCATGAATAACTTCTGTAAAATATAAGTTCAACAACACTAGAAGCAGATTATAACAGTTATATGTGGAAGATATTGATAACAGATATTATGTATGATTGGTGCTAATGAGCAGGCATTGACCATAACGAATTGAAGGTTTGAAGCACACAACAATCTATAGTGGTTCTGTTTTATCCCCAAACTTACATTTGCTCTCCAGCAAATAGTCTTCAGATAATAGTCTTAAGATAGACTGGACTCCACTAGTGATCTTCAGAGCAAGTTACAATTAACAAGTGTTATTCCTATCAATTGATAGATTACTTTATCAGGACATAACCATTGCTCTCGCACTTGTACACTTACTCTTATGACATTACAATACAGCTTGACCTCTTCACAAGAACTATCAAACAAAGAGGAATGACACTTTTGATTTGAGACAGAAAGATGAAATACAATGACAATATGCTCAATTTTTTGTCTAACTCATTTTAAGCTTCCTTGATCTTTCTTATATAGATGTCTTCGATCATGTCGTTGTAGACTGTGATAAGGACCAAATAGCCGTTTGAGAGTCGTTAAGAGTTATCGTCGAAGTTAGAATTGCTCCTACAATCTTTTTTCCGACATCAGCAGGTTTCATAAATTGGAATTTGTTGCGACTGTCACTTCTTTGATTCTCTGTCCGTTTCACCAAAAGTTGTTAGTCACTTTTATAATCATTTTCCGATTTTCTTGCTGTGGGATTCTGAGTAGTTGTAAAGGCCATAACGTTTTCATTCAGCAGTCATGTTCAAACGGATACATCAACAGCACCACTAGAGATCTATCGTCAGCAGGATCCAATGCTCATTATCAGCGTATGCTTGGTATCACCGGTTTCTTGATACTTTTCAACGTTAGTCCGAAGAAATTATCTTGTATTGCATATCCAACCATCCTTATGTGCAAAACAATATACATAGACATCATGTAGACTAACCTCGGTATCTCTAAGTCTCCATGAACTATTTATTCATCATATTGAATCTTGTTCTCCTACTATTAAGATCTTTGTCCTTGTCTTCACTAATTTTATAGGAATGATTGATATCATCATGATTCAACTTGATATTGGCATCCGTGCTTATATAATAGATATTAATGCCAATGATAGTTTTGAAATTATCAAAATTCCATAAGATTTCTCAACAGTTATTGATTGGAAGATCCTGGCCTCAAGAAATCATTCATAGCATTGATGACAATTAACTTGAATAGTTGACATGTGGTTCACAATGTAGTTGCCCATATTGTTTCACTGCTCTTCCAAATAACCTCTTCATGGCGTCCAGCATATGTAAATTTGGTGCAACTTCTATAAACACATATTTGTTGTATCACCATTTCAGCCACTTGGTCTGGATTCATGAGTCACTAAACTTGATATTCCTGCCTTCTAGGTTCAAGAAAGATAGGTCGATTGGTTTGACCTTCCTACCCCCTAGCATGAGGACTGAAAGTCTATCCGGATTCAGTTTGTCGTCACTAGGATTAATTAACACATTTGGCCTAAGTGGTAATTTTCCTGCATTTGGAGTTAATATTGCATCATAAGGCCTCACATTATCCCTCTTTGAAATTGGTCCAGCAGGAGGTCAACTCTGTGGAAAATTTTGATTTGTCATATTATTGTTGATAGGATTAATCTGGACTGGATTAACTTGGTTTTTTCCATTGACCATATAAATATGGTGAGGATTTTCATGCCTTAGTAAAATCCTCACTAGTGGTAGGATCCCTTAGCCCAAATAATTTCTGTTGTTCAATTGATTGAGAGTTGAAAGAACATATCTGGAAGCCCTCGTATGTGGTTGGATTGGTATGGATTGATTGGATATCCCAGGCCTTGAGGTGACATCTTTAATTTCTTTAATGACCATTAGCTTGATCGTATCAAAGAGACTTTTCATCATGTGATTTGCCATCTCATTTTTCTGTAAGGTGTCTCGAGATGTTTATGTTCCCACCATGGCTTGTCTCTACCATTGCAAGAGCAACTTAGGTCTCATGAGTAAGTTACCCTTTCACTAGGGTTGTTACCGGCAACGTGATTAGCACTGGGCAATTCTTTGTTCTTGGCATTGTTAATCCTTAGAATGAACCACGAGTAGTCTCATTAGACATGCCAAAAAGATTAATTAGATTTGGATTGACAGCAACCAATCTTTTGCCAAAATTCATTCTTCCAGAATTGGATCGACAACGAAATATCTTTCACCAAAATTGGTTCTTTGATTCATATAAAAGAAAATGGGTCCCGTGGCTATTATGGACAGGAGTTGTATCACGGGAGCGCAAGGAAACGAATAGAAATGCTTCGACGAAATTTAAAAATCCAAATATCTAAAAACTTTGCCAGAATTTAAATGACGACCAAGTGGATGATGGCATGGAAAAACAACTTCAAAATTTAATTAATGACGAAAATCTGATAGCTACAACTAAAATACAAGCTGAATTTAGATCAATGACGAGGCAATTGGAAACTAATAAAGGTGAGTAATGAAAAATTATAAGTTTTGTTTGTTTGTTTAGGGGTCTTTAAAAAGTACACAGTCATTATTTAAAACCTATAGTTGACAGTTACAAACGAAGGTTACACGCAAAGGTCATAAATATTTATTGAGAAGGAGATAACTTTTGAGTGGTCACAAGAAGTTACTATTGGATGCAAAACATGCAACCCTAAGATCTCCATAACCAGAACAAGTGCATAGATGATTGAGTAAAAAAATGAATGCACTTGTTTTGGAATCCATCATTCTTGATGCGAAAGCGGAAAAGCGATGATCCACGCGCAAGTCCTTCTCCTCTATTGCCCTCCGTATCACTGGTTCAATGAGACGGCCCCCTTACCCTTTAGCGCTAAGTTAACGCTCCTTATGTGAGGATACTTGTGAGAATTTGGGTTAGAGGAGAGATTTGAGCACTATTTATAGAGTTTCCAACCAGACCCTTTCATTACGGGCCAAGCTCAACTCGGCCCATACTAGCCAGCCTCATATTAGATTAATTAAGAAACCTTCTATCTCACCTTAGACCAACCCCGTAAAACGATAACCGTAAAATGGTAAATTACAATATCAATTAATGTAACCCATATTAGGAAAACTCTTACATTCTCCCACTTGGGCTATATTAATTGAAATTGTACTGTTTGTGCGCACATTGGTCTAGAGATAATTCTTAATAGTCAATCATATCCCATAAAGCTTTAAACACTAAATCATGGCGGTAACTACATGTATACACACACAGCTTTCCATGGTCACGAATGTTTTCAACTTTATTGATATGGATTCAATAGGTAGTGTGGCAAATGGATAACATATCTCATAAAGAGATCCCATTTGTCAGTTACCATTCTCTTACCTTAAGCGTCACAAAAAAACTTGTGGCACTAGAGAATGTCTTTATGGTTCCAATGAACCCACATATGCCTTGTCCTTACGGTTAACCTTTCTTTATGTGTAACAAGACATATGCACAAGGCTAATAATCGGATGCCCTTAGTCTTCACTTAAGGTTTATACGATACCTTAAGACTTTTATCAATATATATTTAACATAATAACAACACATTCAAAAATATTTTATTGAATACAAAAGTTGATATATATATATATATATTAAACGGTTACTAAGTGTAACGAATACAGATGTAAACTTTATTAGAGTAAAGCCAAAATAACTCCCACTAAACAATAACATTTCATGATGCTCTTAAGCTCATATTAATGACATGTCATTCAAAAACAGAAGAGCGAAGTCCTTTAGATAGTAGATCTACAACTATATCATCTGTGGAAATATGTTATATTATAATGTCACATTTTTGTACCGTTTCTTTATGGTCAAAAAATTTGATTGCCAAATATATTTAGACCTCTTGAGATCTCTGTTGTTAATAAATAATACAAATTTATTGTTTCAATACAATCGTATGGGTTTATCCATAAAGTTAAAAATGATCAACTCCTTAATGAGGTTTTAGAGCCTAATAGCCCAAGTAACAGTCTAAAAGAATGTTACAAACTATGCTTACATAGTAGAAGATGACATAAAACTTTATCTATCGCACTTCCTGCTAACATAAATATGTATTATGTTATTAATCTCATGTCATTCTAACAGCCAGCAAAGTTTACATCTAAAATACCCTACTAGATGCATGACTTGAACATGTTTGTAAATCATCATATAATCTCTTGTCCTATTTAAGTACCTTAAAACCTTCTTGGCAGCAACCTAGTGATCGCATTCTGAATTTAACTTATATCTGCCTAGAAATCCCGTCACAAAGGCGATACTTAGTCTAGTGCAAATTTAAGCATACATTATCCTTTTAAGTGCATTGACACAAGGTACACCCTTTAACTAGATTTTCTCAATATCTAAATAAGGACAATGTAATGGATTCGGTCCATCACCCTTAATGACAAGAGCAATTCCTGGCTTGCAATGACGTATATTGAATATTTCCAACGATCAGTAAATGTCATTTGAGATAAATCTAATAAAATCCAATATATATGGCATCAACAATCCTTACAGACCTCAGTACAATGGACAAAAAAGATATCTCAAAGTTACTACTTGTAAGCAAAATATCATGTACATAGAATATGAGAAAAATAAATTTCCTCCCACTGATCTTGCATATATACTAAATTATTTTATTCCCAATTGAATGAAATAACAACACTATGAAACTTTAATAATATTTTCTGGAAACTTGCTTAAAACTATGAATAAGACTTTTTAGTCTACACACAAGTTTACTTGAATCATCTGCTGCAAAATCCTCCGATTGCACTATATAGATTTTGTTATCAACATGTCCATTAAAAAAGATAGTATCTATTTGGCGTAACTCCATACAAAAAATGAGTTATTAATACCACATTTACTTTGAAAGAATCTTTAAAAATACTTTAAAAATACTAGAAAGAAATATTTATTTCTTAACTATTAACTATCTACCTCTCTTTCAGAGTGAAAACTTTGGCTACCAGTCTAGCTTTAAACTCTACAATCTTTCTTTGAAATCTTTTTAGTTTTATACATCTATTTGCAACTAATGAACTTGTGATCTTTAGGTAAGTTAGTAAGTTTCTAAACATTATGATGTTTCATAGATTGCATCTCACCTTTTATGGCATCTAATCACATACTTGATTGATGATATGAAACAACATTTATATAAGTCGCTAAATCAATCATGTAGTGGATATTGCAGTCATGCTCTCACAAATAGACTATATAGTCTGATGGTATAACTGATCGTCTTTCCCTAACAAATCTCCTGAGTAAAGCTACAACCACTTCATTATGCACTTGAGAGGTTTAAGAAATTTCATCATAAACTATATCAAGAATAGTACCTTGAACCTCAACAAGTTTAGTCTATGGTACAGGAGATTTCACAATTGTCTGTATAGGCAAAGACAAAGATATGGTGACCTCTATCATACTATTATCCTTGATAATCTGAGAGCAGCTATCCTCTACAACCACGTCGAACTCTAAAAACTTTACTATATGTGATTCCATAATTCTTGTACCTTAATTAGGGTCATAAAATCAATACCTCTTTAAATAATCTAGGTAAGATACAAAATAATTCCGAGTGGATTTAAATTGCAACACACTTAATATTGGATTGTACAACCTCACTTTTGCATGACATCTCTAAATTTTAATATGATTCAAGTTAAAATTTACGTCTAGTCCATAACTCAAAAGAAGTTTAGGGAACAAATTTGGTAAGAAACACGTTTTTGTATGTGAAAAGAGTTGCTTTCAAAATATCAACCCACAAAAGATCGGATAAATTAGTCTTACTCACCATACTCATCACCATATTGATTATGATGCAATTATGCCTTTCGGCCAAATCATTTTGTCAGGATTTTTAGGCATAGTAAATTACGTTATGTCACACCCCGAACCTCGAGCGCGCACACATCACTCGGTGGTCGATAAAATTGCGACGTCTCAGGATGCATCGCTGACCCAATTGATTATAAACATGCGAAAGCGTATAAACAATCCCTAGACAACACAGATATGGGATAGAAAAGCATGATACCATTTTCACAAAACACTTTTAAATACAAATTAGTCTGTCTACAAAAAGATTGGCTTTCAAAAAGAAGCTATCCTACGACCTACTAGTCGGACACATTCACCGATCCTTCAGACTCCACCTCCACAAGCTCCGGGGGCTTCGGGTTCTCCACAACCCCATCAGGAGGGTCAGCTGCACCCTCGCCCAGAGCGGCATTGACCGTAATGGCGGGGATATCAAAACCTTGAAGGGGACCTACCCTATACCCATTGAGTCCATGCCTTGAATCGATGAGGTACCCTTTGAGGTAGGCTCTCATCGACTCAAACAGTGGTCACAACAAGCTCATAGACCCAATGACTCCTGGGGACAGAGACGTCTATGCTCCACTTGGTAACCCCCCAAGGCTGATCAAAATGTTCCAGAGGAACCGCCATCTAAGGACCTGAAAAGAATGAGTCCACGACTGGGTGAGACAATGTCTTAGTAAGTTTACCCCCTAAACCCTAACTTAGGAAGAAAATATGCCTAGAAGTAATCTAACCATACATCATAGAAGACTTACCTCGCCTCAGTTCCTTCTTGCATGTCAGTACAGTTCATATCACATATAGTTGCATTAGAAGAACTCATCAATCGGGACGTCTCAACTTATAACCCAAACAATTACAGGGGTCTCGATTATAAGGCCAAATTGTTATGACACGACCCATTCCATGCCACACAATTTTGTCCTGTAATCAGGCGCGTCAATTCCAATCAATCATGCATCTCGATTGATTACGACCCAACGGCCATGGCTGACTCAATAGTCAGCGGTCTTCCGGGGTAGCTGGGCGTCGTCTCGCACCATCGAGCACAGCAACGTCTACATGTAGACGGCATTCCATATAGGAGCTTCTACCCAGACTCCACTGCGACCGGCATCCGTTGACTTAGGACATTCCTGAAGGAGCATCGCCCGACCCTAAAGGCTCATGACCGGTTCTCATATCATTCATGCACCCATCCAATCTTGGCTAAGATATCGTGCTTTGCACTCAGATGTCCCAATTAAAATAATGTACTTGGTCCATTTTCTTCGTATTAAAAACACACAGTAAAATGATCATGTGGGTACACGGTCAATTTGAACCAGAAAAATTGATATCATTTCTTTTAAAATCCCACTATTTGATATAGTCTTTAAAAACATTTTCGGTGTCAAAACCTGACACCCGGTATTTTCTAATTAAATACCAAAATTTTAAAAATTTAAAATTAATACTCAAAATCACAATCTTCACTCAATTTGCACAAATTAACTATTAATTGCATAAACTAAATACACCACTGTAACCGGCATGAAATTCCCGTCACCGGCTATCCAGGTATAATTTCCGGAAAATATTAAATAATTAAATAAATTACAAAAATAATTAAATAAATACAAATTAAATTAATTAACACATACTTAGGCCTAATAATGCTAATCTAACCACCTATTGGACTAATTAAATTATCCTAACCATTCTAACTACAAGGCCACATAATAAACTAACTAAGTACAATTTCTAACCACCTAATTCACTAATTTAACTAACCTAAATTAACTAAACAAGCTAATAACCACACTAATCTAATATTAATTTAATCTAAACACTCCTTAAGCATCACTAACCTCCTAAGCAAGGTTTAGTGAGTAAACTCACCGGTTTAGCAGGCCGGTGAGTCCATGGCGACGGTGACACCAAGGCGGGCGAGAACCAAGCCTGGAGCGACACCAACGGTGGTTTGGATGGGCTCGGAAATGGGCCACAAGCTCTCAGCTCTAAGCTGAGAGTTTGTCTTCTGCTTGCTGTTGGAAAGGCTCAGTCGAAGGGGTTAGGACGGCTTGTGGGCGGAGCTGGGTTGGCAGGCGGCGACGGCTGGCTTGGACGGCGGCGAAGATGGCTTAAGTGGAGCTGGACGGCGACCAGGTGATCTCAACAGCAACCAAGGCGGCTCGAGCTTCAGGACAGTGACTAGGACTCGTGGACGAGCGGACGTGCGAGTGGGGGATGGTGCGGTAGGGGGCGGTCGACGGGCAGGGGGTGTTGGCTGGTTCTCTCTTGATTTCTTGAGCTCAAAACACTACAACAATGAATAAAGTAGAGCCAAGGAAGAAGAAGAAGACAACTGCTGAAGGGGGACCCAAAAATGCCTCAAAAGTCTTCAAAATTATCCATTTACTCATCACCAAAGCCCCACTAGCTTCAGCCTTGACCAGCAGCCCCTTTCTCTCCCAAATCTTCCTAAGCAAGCTTCAAATGATGCCTAAATGTTGCACACCACCCATGGCTACGAATTTTGTGGCATCCCACTCCAATTTCATTCAATTCTTCTCCAATTGAGCTCAAATCAAAGGCCAAAATGTCAAGGAGGATGCGCACATCACATTCCACATTTTTCCTTGCCAATTAGTCCAACTTGATTGCCAAAAATGCAACTGAAAATGGCCCTCTAATTTTCCTAGTCCAAAAACGCCCAAATTTGACTTTTCGCCAAAAACTCGAGTTTGCAAAAAAATCTTCGGAGGATGAGTCGACGTTCCTAAAATGAATCGTGACATGATAGAAATCGCGTTCAAATTTGCGATTAATTTCAACCAGGCGCGATTTTAGCATGACCTAACCTACCGTGTAGCTTTTAGGAATTTTTAGTGCAATTGACCCGTGGTCGATTATCTTCGAGCCACATTATGCATCTTCGACTCATTGGAGACTCTCGATTGTTGTGAAAATCTCGAGATTTCAAATATGGGCACATGGTACAGAAATGATAGAAAAATCAATTTAGTGTCGTTCGATGAGAATTTTGCAATTAGGTGGAATCACCCGCAGTTTAATCACATATCTCAGTTGAATCGACCTATCTCTGATCTCTGATTGATTTTGACAATGCCGTATTGACTCTTGCAGATTAGTACGGTCGAGTAGTCGATTTCTGATCGAATTCTCAAGTATATTGCGTTAAAATCCCTTAACGGCTTCATTAGATAGACTAGTTATCTCGTGAGTGATCAGCTCAGAGAAAAGAACTATAGGCGCATCGATGAAAAGCCTAACTCATTCAATTGAAAACAGAATCATAAAATTAGGATGTCACACGTTACCACCCCAGAATTTACCTAGTATTTGACAAATGACCATTTAAGCTATTCAGCATTGCCATACTTGTCAAAATACCCACCGCCACTGTTAGGCTTGATTACTTTTAAGACTAATTCTAACTGATTTATTCTTTACCTCGGTCATTTTACTTCCACAATAATCAATATAAGTCTTTTTAAATAACCGTTAAGAGTAGACAGAATATCAACATTGTCAACTTTTCTAATCTTTCTTTTGACATGTGTGAGATTATTCTTTAGACAAAAAACTTTTGGAAACAACTTTTTCAACCATATGCGAGACATATATATCATTATGTTAAAAGAAATACTTACAGATGTGTCTTAATTTCGGTATTAGAGAAGACATAATTTCAAGCCACTACAACTTCCATCATCTTTTAGCAGTGCAATCAGTTGGTAAATCACTTTTCAAATGTTCTTGAATGGAACGCCTCATGGACTGTAAGTAAATTCTATTGCTATTTTCCCAAGCAGTAAATCATATGTCCACTACTTAAAATTTGAACCAGTAAAAATCTCAATAATAGTTGAGTTATTAATTATAGATAAGATGACTGAAAAACAAGTAATGTATATAATTAGCATCATGTAAGCACTGTGTAACTTGACGTATAAGTACACATCTAAAGAATTACATGGAAAATCACCTTTGGGCAGAATACATGACACGCAGTTGTACACTCCCCACATGATAGCGGTTATGAGAATATATTATAATTTTCGTGAATTCATCACCTTTGGGCATATGAACCAGTAGGATCAGTCACTCCTTCACCACATTATTATGTATCCCTCCATGAACTAATATACAATCACTTCCTTTGGGAGCATGACTACGCATTAGATCGGGAGACATTCCAATCAATATACGAGACTGATATTTCTCAAATCCAATCAAGCGTGCCACTTTGGTGGTCGCAACTCAATTGAATCCTTGAAACTCTCTCATATTAGGGATATAAACTTTACTTCTCACATACACCATATACATGTGATTTTAACTTTAGTGATAGGGGCAGTAAATAACTAAAATCACATATCATGCTAATTACACTACTTTATTCATTAATAAAGATTAAACTTTATTATATATTATTAATGAATCACACTTTTATAATGTTCATGTGATAACATACCTGTAAACCAGCATTTATATTTCCAAAATCACATAAAAATATAAGAAAAATACGCAAAAATACACTAAATATACACGTATTTATGGTTTCGTATATATTTTCACATATATAAAATCATCAAACATATAAAATAAACACACCACAACATAGAGAATGGTCATACGAATCTGGCGCCACCAGCCACGGGCTGATCGGTGACTCTACACGCCCGCACGCGCTGCTTGAGTGCACGATGTGTGGAGCTCACGCACGGGTGTAAAAGGTCAGTCAAAACCGATCCGACCGGTAGCGGTCCGACCGATTCCTGGCTCGGCCGTTTGGTCCGACCGGTTCCCAGCTCGACCGTTAGGTCCAGCCATTAGGTCCAACCGGTTGACTGGTTTGGTCAATAGTTAACCAGGTCGGGTTGGATCCTCGGGTTAGGTCGGTCTCGGTCGCTGACGTCATCGTGACGTCAGCCCCGCACGTAGAAGTGCATGAGGGCTCGTGGCCACGCGTGGGGCGCATCTCCGATGCCTTTGCGGCGCGTGGCCACGTGGAGCCTCCCCCGGCAACACGCCACCCACGAATTTGCTCGTCTCGATGAGCCCAGTCCAAATTTGTAATTTAATTTGATTTTTATTGAATAAAAATCACGAAAATCACAAAATTATGGAAAACTTCTATGCATTCAAGTTCTAGGTTATGGCTGCTCTGATACCACATGTTGGATTAAAAATGTGCAACCCCAAGATCTCAATAACCAGAACAAGAGCATAGATGATTGAGTAGAAATATGAACGCATCTATTTTGGAATCTATCGTTCTTGATGCGGAAGTGGAAAGTGATGATCCATGCGCAAGTCCTTTTCCTCTATTGCCCTCCGTATCACTGGCTCAATGAGACGGCCCCTTCACCCTTTAGCGCTAAGTTAACGCTCCTTACGTGAGAATACTTGTGAGAATTAGGGTTAGAGGAGAGAGTTGAGCAGTATTTATAGAGTTTCCAACCAGCCCTCTCATTACAGGCTAGGCTCAACTCGGCCCACACTAGCCAGCCCCATATTAGACTAATTAAGAAATCTTCTATCTCATCTTAGACCAACCCCGTAAAACGGTAATTTACAATATCAATTAATGTAGCCCACATTAGGAAACTCTTACAGTTACATCATCTACAATTTCCTATTATCTAGCAACACTTATCTAAAAGAATATAAATATTAAAAAAAAATTGCTATTTGGTAGTAACACCGGGTAGTAACACACTAACGATGAGGTTGGTGATTTTATTCCAAATAACTTATTTTTGGTGGTGATAACTTCTTTAATTGTCCATACTTTTCAAGTTATTCAATGCTCTTTATCGATGAAGCACCCTTTAAAAAAAAAAAAACCATTGATTTTGTCCATAGTGAAGGGAAAGTGGTTCTCACATGGGATTACACAATATACATGCATGAAAGTTGAAGAGTCCAGACAATTGATAGTTTCAGGGGGTGTCCCAATGGAGGACACACATTTTCTTGCTCCCCCATCATGATTTATTATCATATTTTTTCTTGAGAAAAGATTCTCGACAAAAATCGAAAGTACGCACCATTATCTTTTCGGTTTCGAAACATCATCCACAGAAGGTTTGGTCCACTTTTCCAATTTAAACTTTTCAGCTTCTTTATTCATGTCATTTTTTAAGATTTGGAAACGTCAAAAAAAAATATTTTGAACGGTTTAAATTAGATATCCTTATTTTTGACCAGGTCATGGCTAGTGCTAAGTTAAACATTACCCTAATTGCTAGTCATTAAGAAAAACTAAAAAAATTTCATGCTCTGAATGTTAGGCATGTTATAGTGGGCAAAAGTATATTAGGAGTGCCAAAATTTGGTATGAATACGCACTTAAGTACCAAAACTTCCAAAAGACACACTTAAATGGTACTTTTTAGAAAATTGGGACACTTAAGTACCAACTCTGATGAAAGTAGCCAAAAATCTAATGTGGCTTATTTTCATGAATGGACTTAGGCTTAAAACCAGAGAAGACGAAGCCAATTTCCTGCAAGTATGCCTTCCCCCAAAGGTAAACCTCTTGTTCAAGCCTTTCAGGGATAGCCTTTTAGCATAAAACTACTCTGACTTTTAGTTTAGGACCTAGTGACACTCATATATGCTAGGATGGTAACATTTCTAACTATCTGAGTTGCATTGCTTAGAGAATTCCACCAAGCTAGAGAAGAAGAAGTGTTTAGAAAGATGTTGAGAGTTTTAACAAAACACTCATTTTACTTCAAGGGATTCTGCCCAACACATTACATCCTCTTTGTCTTTTATATGCATTTAGAGGTCACAAACAAACAAGGACCAAGCTCATGGGTCTTGAAATAGACAGGGGCGCCGGAAAAACTAGTCGGGAATTATTTTAGATGATATGAACAGTGACAATGAACAGTGAATTCCCTAACCTACTGCTACAATCAGCAATCTCTTCAGTCATAGGCATTGTAGTCATAGTATGAGTCATCAGAACTATGCATTTCTGCTTCTTCGTATTTTCGTTCAAGTTCTGCAAGTTGAATATCAAAGGGAGTTTGGGTATTCCACATTCTTGCCTCGTTTGGTGAATATGCTTTTTCATGATTCCTAGAGGATCTTGGAGTGTTGGCAAGCATATTTGCTTAGGCCAATTGGATGGTTGAGCATAGTAAGATGTGTCCATTCCTAGAGATAAGGACAGAGGTCCTTGGTCATAGGGATCTTGAGATAGAGGGCTCCCCATTGTGCATAAGGGTCTTGAGATGATTGTGCATGGTTATTTGTGTTTGACATTTCTTGCTCATGTGATGATGGGGTTGTCCTTGCAGCATGTCTGAACTCTTTGAGTGCTTCTTTGGCTTTTGGTGCAAGGCTATAATGATTCCATGTAGTGGTTACGTTATAATTCCATACGTATTCAAGAATAGTTTTGTTCTCCTAGCATAAAATTCTTTGGAGTTCTCGGTACTGGTGTTCACAACAACCAACAGGGCCTCGAAAGGATTTGTAAATTTGAGCTTCCTTAAGGTGTGGTTGAGGTTTATAGGATGTAGTTCCTATACTTTATGGAGCATTGGTAATGATGCCATTACTTTTTACAAAAGCCCATGGTCATCGAAAAAACAAAACAATGTGAATCTCTGGATCTGTTCAGACAGTTCTTAGTTCTTACTGTAGAAGGTGCTTTCAGTGAGTAGGAGGATAAAACCAATTGAGGAAAGCCAAAAAGGTTTCTATTGCTTTCCTTTTCAGTATTTCGTTTGAGCCTAAATATTCTAGTTGGGTTGGCAATGAACCTTGTGGTTGGAATTTCGATAGTTACAAAGTACTTATTGGTTAAGTACCACAATAAGCATCGGAGTTGATCGAGGAAGTCATCTTCCTTCTAGATTAGAGAGTGTATAAACGGATAGTTGGAATTTAATCCAAAAGGATAAAGGATTGAACCTCCATGGAGTCTGAATAGATCTATGTGGCATTATCAAGTAAGGTTTTCCGGATTTTCAGTGAGATTGTCATTCTGGATTTGTTCAACAATGTCCTGAGGGTATTGCCATCTAAACTAATTAAATTGCCATCTAAATAACTTTGTAACTTTGTAAAAAATAAAAATTGACTATATAACTAATTAAATTGACGAAAATAATCTCGAAAGAACTAATTTATCATATCACCAAAAAAATGGTGATCTACCTATTGAAAATGCAAAAGCTGCACTTCGTATGTATTAATGGTGTTTTATTTCACCAGCTCATGTTATCATCCATCCATTTCTATACAAACTTCCTTTCCTTTCTTCAACTTCCTAATGTGATTGAGCTGATTCCTTTTAATTTTTTTTTTTATAATGATCATAACCTTATTGTAACTTTTGTTAATTAACGTATCATCAAAATAGATTATAATCATAAAGAGTTCACACCTTTAACGAAATAATTTCTCTAAAACAACTTCAACTAAAGAATTGATACAAGGGATTTACGAGAGTTTGAACTTTAGAGAGCATTTAAATAAAGTACTTTATTAATATTCTGTTAAATTAGAATCCGATCATTAAATTAATTAAAATACATTAATCTTTTGACAATTCTTGTAAAAAGCAACAAATATTTAAACTTTTCCAATTTGAAAACAAAAGAAGAAGAAACCATGGTTTAAGAAAGGGCGATAAAACTCATCAGATTGATTGATCTAGTATATTTTTTCTCTTGCATCTATCTTACCGTTAATGAGTTTCCAGCGATGTTTTCTTTGGATTAATTAAATTTTAGGGCGTGCCTAAAGCTATTTGACAGGTAGAAATAGTACAAGCCTCGAGAAATTACAGTAATAGTTTTAGGATTTTATTTTGATTAAGCTCGTATGTTTATATAAAATTTAGGACACATATCATTTCCTTTTATGTTTAACATTTTAGGAAGCATATTGCATAAATTAGAACAGCCATTTTTGCTTTAGACCTGAAGTTTAATCGCATATAGGATATCTTGGGCTATATTTTATTTCCATGTTAGAATTTGATAATAGGAAAGTACCTCATTTACATATAATTTTTTGCATGTCTTGCCTTATTTGCCTTATTTCCTTTTGGGCATTCAGTGCAATCTGTGAAATTTATTTTGACTTTCTTCAGAAACTTTTTTTATCGCTCACTAGAGTCTTGTCTTAGGGCGTAATAATAGGGAAAATTCCAAATAAGAACCCGAAGTTGACCAATTTTTTCAAATAAGGACCCAAAATGAACTTTGTGTCAGATAAAGACCTAAAGTGAACCCATTGTCTCAAATAAGGACTTGAAGTGGTTGAATCAATTCCAAATAAGAACCTGAGCTTGCTGGTCAGCCAAATATTCGCTGGGCTATCAAGCATGTGACATTTCCGACGACCAGATTTTGGGCAATTTTGTCCAAAAAAAAAATATATAGGAAAAATTAACAAATCCTAAAACAGAAACAAAAAAACCCTAAGTTTTCTACGGTCTCCCCGTTCCTTATACCTATCCTCTACAAAGTCAAAGATCGAAGTTCTCCCCATTCCTTGTACCCATCCTCCGCAAAGTCAAAGACCCAAATTCTCTGCCGGTTGAGGCATGAATTCAAAAACAAGAAGAAAACTAGATGCTTCTTTTTTGTTTGCGGAGACCCAAATTCTCCGCCGGTTGAGCAAGCGAGGAGTGACGAGAATCGAGTTGCGACGATGACTGGGCATCAATTTGGTTGAGGAGCAGTGGGGGAGAAGAAAGAAGAAAACGTAAATATCTAAATGAATAACCTAAACTTAATTAATTTAGAATTTTCCGTTTTTTTCCGATCACAAATTTCTGACAAAATTGCCCTTATTTTAATCGCCGGAAAATGTCTACTAGCGAGCTAAGGTCCTCAATAGAGATTAACTTGATCACTCCAAGTCTTTATTTAACACAAAATTCACTTCGGGTCCTTATTTGAAACAATTAGTCCACTACGGATCCTTATATGACACAAAGTTCACTTTGGGTCCTTATTTGAGAAAATAGATTCACTTTGAGTCCTTATTTGGAATTTTTCCGTAATAATATGGTTGAGTTTAATGTTGCTCAAGTTGGCTTGCATCCTTTCCTTTTCTTTTTTAACTTGGTTCCTTTCACAATTATGCTATTTTTGGTAATTTTATACATCGTGTGATTCGTTGCCTTATTTGCAAGGTTTAGTAAACCGTTATGCTAGCAAAATCCTTTCTCTCCATGAGAAATGATTGGGTGATAGTTTTTAAGCTATTGTGAGAATAATGGTTTATTCTAGATTACAAAAAATTAAATAAAAAATAATTATAAATTGTTGTGGAGTCCACTCCTTCAATAATTTGTGCCTTGCAATAACCCATTATTCTCACAATAACCCAAAGATTATTATGCTAGCAAAATCCTGTCTTTTCATGAGAAATGATTGTGTGACAATCTTTAAGCTACTGTGAGAATACTCATTTATTTTGGATCGCGAAAAATTAAATAAAAAATAATTATAAATTATTATGGGGTTTACCCCTTTAAGAATTTGTGGCTCACAACAAGTCATTATTCTTAAATTGACCCAAAAACTATTATGCTAGCAAAATCCTATCTCTTCATGAGAAATGATTGGGTGATAATCTTTAAGTTATTGTGAAAATAACAGACTATTCTGGATAAAAAAATCAAATAATAAATATTATAAATTGTTGTGGGGTTCACTCATTCAAGAATTTGTGACTCACAACCGTTGTTATTTTCACACTAACCTAAATATTGTTATGTTAGCAAAGCCCTATATCCATTTATGCGTGGACTTTTTAGATTACTTTAAGAGAATAAAAGAACCGACGTCAAATGAAATGCTTTCCTCAAGAGAAAAAGAGGTAACAATTAGCAGTCACTAGTTTGATCTAATAGAACCAAGTTGCAAACTCATATCTCTAGTTTGGATAGTAAGGCGACTTTCTGCTTCTTACTAGGCTCCTATCCAACCTAAAATATGTTAGTGGTGAAATCAGCATAATTAATATGAGTTATCAACAAAATATCAATTTAGTATCAGCAAATCTAAATCTACTAGTAGATTACAAAATACTTTAAAGTGTGCCCAATAAGGGATTCATACTTACCGCTGAAAGAATGATTTAATGACATATTTAGTGGCAAATATGCTCTCAAATACAAGTGGACTAGTCCTTAACCACAAAAAAACAAATTTAGTATCCTATAGTAGATTAGGAAAGATTATCAAAAAAGTCCTTAACAAATCATAAAAAAAGTTTAGAACTAAATTGAAACAATTGAAAGGTTTATGACTAAATTTGTTGCTAGGCAATAGATTTATGATTTTTTGGACATATATCCCTAGTAGATTATCAAGCACTTTAAAATTTTATGAGTAAGCCCAATAAAAAATTCATAGCATACAAACAAAAATAATGATTGTACTACCCTTTACAAGTGGCTTGTTAGGTAAGCAAAGAAAGTTGAACTTGATGTTCGTAGACTCCTCAAAATGTTGCTATACTGTAAAAGAGAATTACTTTGATAAGTTGCTTACTTGACGAGGATCTACAATACCTTTTTTATGCTACTAATGTCAAAGTAAGTATTTGTTTTTGTTTTCCCAAATAATGAAATTAATAAGCCAAATATTCAACAATTACGAACAAATAACAAACAAGCAATTTATTGAGCACATGACGAAGAACATAGATGTTTTTCTCTCTTCAATATATTTTCTTAATGAATACAAAAACATATATAGTTGTTGAGAGAAAAAAATAATCTACCAAAACTATTTTAGGCAGTGCACTATCTTAAGTTAAGAATATGGTTGATCCTTAAAAGAAGGACATTATACAATCCAATTAGTCTTAATTGACAATTAACTCCAACACTCCCCTTGTTGGTGCATAGATATCACTAATGCTTAAGTTGTCAAAGTGAGTTACAGAAGATCTATCTAGAGATGGCATTCGTAACTATATCCACCAATTAGTCTTGGATTTTAAAAAATGGGAATCAAACTCTCTTGATATAAAGGTTTCGTTTGATGAAATGTCGATCCACCATGACCTGTTTAATACAGTTATGTTGGACTAGATTATGAGAAATATTGATGACCACCTTATTGTCACGTAATAAGTTCATCCTAAAATTTGCAACTGCCTTCTACTTCTTGCTCCTCCATGTGACAAGATTGCCTCCTCAAGGTGAATTAGCTTGATGTAGACTTCTTGTAAAAAACACTCACTGCCTAGTTTGTTGTCTGTATAATTGTTAATATTAAGATGGCTATTCTTTTAGAACAAAAGTCATTTCCCTAGAGTAGACTTCAAGTAACGAAGAATTCGAACACCGCATCTATATGATCTTCACTAGGTGTATGCATAAACTGACTTACTACGTTTATGATATAAGCAATATCATGATGAGTATGGGATAATTAGATTAACTTACCCATTAATCTTCGATACCTCTCCTTATTAGTTGGTGCCTGATTTGGATACTCTCCAAACTTGTGATTCTGAATAATCAGAGTATCAGATGGCTTACAATCTACCAATTTCACTTCATATAATGAATCTAGCACATCTTTCCTTTGAGAAAGAAATATATCTATTATTTTTATATGGTTACTTCAATCCCTAAGAAATACTTAAGACCCCCCAGATTCTTCATTTCAAACTTAGTTCCCAATCTATTTTGGAGTCTAGAAATCTCTTCCAAGTCAATTCCTGTGATAATTATATCATCAACATAGATTATTAAAGCCGTTACATTTCCTTGTTGTTGTTGTTTTAAGAATAGAGTATAATCTGAGTTACTCTGGTAAATACCATACTTCTTCATTGCCAAGTTGAATCATCCAAACAATGCATTAGGTGATTGTTTTAGACTATACAATAAACGTTGCAACTTACACACAACTCTTGTTTTTGAGGAAACAATGTGCCTTGGTGGAATATCCATATATATCTCCTTATTAAGATCATTATGAAGAAAGGTGTTCTTACATCAAATTGGTGCAATGACCAATCTAAATTTGTTGCAAGAGACAACAAGACCTGGATGGTGTATAGGTTCATTACCGATGAAAAGGTCTGTCCATAGTCTACGCCATATGTGTATATATCCCTTTGCCACAAGTCTTGTCTTGTATCTTTCAATAAATCTAAATGCTTTTACAGAGAAAACCCATTTGCAGCCAATCATCCTTTTCCCTTTTGGTAGTGGAAGAAGATCCCATGTTTTAATTTTAATTTTAATTTTTTTTGGTAAAGCCTCTATTTCTTTTATTGATTGATTCCACTTCAAATCTACTAAGGCTTCCTATATTCCATCAGGAACATAGACTAAAGACATATTATGTACAAATGCTTGAGAGGATATGATAATCTCCAAGTTTATACATGATTTGCAAAAGAATATTTTAATCTCCTTTTCTCAAAATCCATTGAGTATTGTTGATTTGGGGGCTTTTCATGATTATGCTAGAAAGGTAAGTGATAACTAATAGAGGTATTCAAGTCATCAAGAGACAAAGGAGTAGTAGGAGAACTCACTTTAGGAATATTCACAGGAGATGGGTCAATGGGTATTGATGAGTGAGGGGGTTCAGCAATTTGTTTAGTATCATTGTCAATTCATATTGCCTACTCACAACTTCTTGCTCAATCTCTTGCTCAATATTAGTTCTATTCTCCTCACTAACCATTGCTTCATTTTTTCCATTCATTGGGTTGCCAGGTTGTTCAATTTCAGTTTGTACTAAAATGTTTTCAAATACAACACAATCTCACCAGTCCTATCTTTCAACTAGTATCTCCCCCTGAAAGGAAGAATTGGATGCTGGTTATGAGAAAAAACTTTTAGACTCCACGAATGTCATATCCATGGCGACATAGGTATGCTTGGTAGCAGGATTGTAATGTCAATATCCTTTTTTTTTTGTGTTCCATACCCCAAACAAATACAATGAATTGCACAAGGCTTAGTATGTTGATTTTTATGGAGATGAATAAAAGAAAAACATCTAAACACATGAAAAGGAATCAACAAAATAGTGTGTCATGCCCTGAACCTCGAGCACACGAACATCCCTCGGTGGTCGATAGAATTGTGATGTTTGTGACATCCTAATTTTCAGGTTATGATTTTGATCAGATAAGTTGGGCTTTTCATCGACACGACTATAGTGTTTTTCTCTGAGATGGCTACTCACGAGATAACTAGACGATCTAGGGAAGCCATTAAGAGATTTTAATGCAATAGACTTGAGAATTCGACTAGGAACTGACTCCTCGACTGTGTTCATCTATCGAGATCATTACAGCACAATAAGATCGATTGGAAATCAAAGATAGGTCAGCTCGACTAAGATATGTGGTTAAACATGGGTGATTCCACTAAATTGCAAAATTCTCGTCGATCAGCACTAGACTAATTTTTCTGTCGTTTTGATATCCTGTGTTCGTATTTGAAACCTTGAGATTTTCATGACACTGGGAGTCGCCAATGTGTTGAAGGGGTTCATTGTGGCTCGAAGAAAATCGACCACGGGTCTTTTGCACTAAAAATTCTTGAAAGCTACCGGGTCGCCTAGGTCATGCTAAAATCGTGCCAGATCGAAATTAACTGCGAATTTGAATCCGATTTCAGAAATTGAAAGTTTTCTCATGTCACAATTCATTTTAGGAATGTCGACTCATCCTTCAAAGATTTTTCTGCAAACCGAGATTTTCGGCGAAAAATCCAAAGTAAGGTTATTTTGGATCGAGAAGTTCATAGGCCCGTTTTTGGTCGCGCTTTGGGGATTCGAGTTAGACTATATGGTGAGGAAAAATGTGGATCGGGATGATGGCACCTTGGTTGGATTTATGGAAATTAAATTGAGCTCAATCGGATCCAATTGAGGGTGAATTAAAGAGGAATTGAAGGAATTTGATGGGCAAATGCACAAAATTCGTATGCCATGGGGGGAAAGCAACCTTTGGACCACTTGGCAAGCTTGTTGGGGAAGCTTGGGAGTGGATAAGGCTGCTGTGGATGGCTGAGGAGTGGTGGGGTAGCCACTTGAGTGAGAAAGACATGTGTTGAAGGCTTAAAAAGCCAAAGGGGTCCCCTCTCTCTTCAGCAGCTTCTCTCTCCTTTCCTTGGCTGCTTGTAGACTTTTGAATTAAGTTGGTAGAAGTTTAGATTGTTGAAATAAAGCTGAAGGAAGAAGAATCACTGGCTATAATTGTGCTCGACTAGTTGCTGAGGTATAACTTTGATGTCACATGAGAATATAGTGGGCTCTTGGGACATCTTGTAGTAATGAATCGCTATCGTGGAGTAATCTAGCTTAAGCCATTAGCATGTGAAGTGTCGAGTTTATTGGGAGTCGAGAAGGACCCTCGATTTCATTAATCTCGTCACTTAAAGGCAACCTATTTGTTAGATGGGGGTTACCAAGGTTACTTGCGATTGTCATAGATAAGACAGATTGAAGAACTAAAGATTGAAGACATCTCAGTAGTCCAAGAATTTCTAGATGTATTTCCACAGGAATTGTCAGGCCTATCGTCAGAGAAAGAGATAGAATTCGCGATCGAGTTAGCACCCAGGACAGAGTCACTCTCTGAGGCTTCTTACTGGATGTCGTTATTTGAGTTGAAGGAACTGATGGTGCAGATGCGAGAATTACTGGATGAGGAATTTACGCACATCTGTGCATCACCTCGGGGAGCATTAGTTTCGTATGTGAAGAAAGACGGTATGTTGTAATTATGCATCGACTATCGTCAACTCAATCAGGTGACGATTAAGAACAAGTGTTCATGGCTAAAGATCGACGAATTGTGTGACCAGTTATAAGGAGTGTCGATGCTTTTAAAGGTTGACCTAAGGATAGGGTATCATCAGTTGAGAATCAGAAAGAAAGACATACCAAAGTCAGTGTTTTGGACTTGATATGGCCTTTATGAAAATGCTGTAATGCCATTTGGTTTGATGAACGCTCCAGTTGCTGTCATGGATTTGTTAAACCGAGTGTTTAAAGAACAATTAGATTAGTGGTAACCGTGTCTTTTAATGATATTTTAGTGTATTCGAGGAGTGCTAAGGAGCACAAGAGACATATGAAAATGGTACTTCGGACCTAAGAATGCATGGGCAATGTGCTAAGATAAGTGAATGTGAGTTTTAGGTTGACTCGTGTTCCGTTCCTAGGCCACGTGATTTCAGGCGAAGGAATCTCCATGGACCCGACCAAGATTGAAACAATTATCAATGGACCAAGACCGACAACAGTATCAGAGATCAGAAGCCATTTGGGTTGGACAGGTTACTACAGAAGGTTCGCGGTAGGATTTTCAGCATTGGTGTCGCCATTGACTCGACTCCTGAAGAAGGAAGAGAAGTTCATGTGGACAGACAAGTGCGAGGATAGTTTCTAAGAGTTTAAGTAGAAACTGACTACCGCACTTGTGCTGATCATTCCATATGGTTCTAGAGGATACGAGATATATAGTGATGTGTTGTTTAGAGGACTGGGTTGCGTGTTGATGTAACATGATAGAGTCTTGCATACGGTCCCATCAGTTGTTACCTCGTAAGTTGAATTACCTGGCGCATGACTTGAAGCTCGTAGCAATAATTTTCGCTCTGAAGATTTGGAGATATTATTTGTGTGGAGAAAGACTCCAGATCTTCACCGACCATTAAAGTTTCCAGTGTTTATTCTCTCAGAAGGAGTTGAATATGAGATAGCGCTGTGAATAAGAACTTTTGAAGGACTAGGATGGTGATATCTGGTATCACCCTGGAAGAACGAAAGAAGTCACTGATGCGTTGAGTCGAGAGCCTTCATTTGTGCATATGCTGGTTAAAGTATGGACCTTACTTAAGAAAGTTTGAAATTCGATTTTTAAATTTGAGGTAGGCCACCTTTCGAATTTTATGGCCACCCTCAGAATTGAACCGGATATTCAGGTTAGAATCGGATGCTTGAGTTGACGGACCCAGATGGTCGGGAAATCCTACAAGAGGATACCGATAAGGGAAATGTTGACTTTCAGATTTCAAAAGATGAAACGCAGAAGTATCGTGGGTGATGATAGGTGTCAGACAGTATGGAACTCGAGGAGGAGACCTTGTTAGGAATTCACTGTAGTAGTTGCAGTAATTGATCAAACAGTACAAAGTAGGGTAGAATCAGTGTTAGTTCAATTGGTGGACCGATTTAAAGTTCGATATTGCCGGATAGGTTGCAAGTGTCAGATGTGCTAGTAAGTAGAAGTTCAGTAATGCAAGCCGGGAAGACTTTTACAATCACTCGAGAGTTCCGAGTGGGAATGAAAGTATATCATGATGAAATGTTGTGACAGGCTTACCAAGGAGTCAGAGGTGTAATGATTCCATTTGGGGTTTTGGTTGACAGATTGACGAAGTCGACTCGCTTCTTGATAGTATGCAAGGATCTTGGTTTGGACAAACATTCAAAGTTGTATGTGCGTCAAATTATTCGTCTACATGGAGTGCTAGTGACGAATTTATATAAGATCTAGACCCGAGGTTCCCAGTTTCAGCAGAACAGTTAGATGGTTCCTTTTAAAGCATTATTTAGTAGAGTGTACAGAACTTCAGTTTGTGAGAAGGAAGCTAGATGATGAAAGATCAGGCCTAGAGTCAGTCATCAGTCAGTGATTGTAGTTGCCATGATCAGAGACAAATTCAAGATCGTTAAGAGCCACCAGATATGTTGCACCGTCGAGCATCGAAGGCCCTTAGAGTTCCAAATTGGTGATTACATCTTTCTGAAGGTGTCACCAATGAGGGATACTTTGCATTTTAGCAAAGAGGGAAGACTGAAACTGAGGTATGTAGATCCCTTGAGGTTTTGGAAAGAATCAGGATCCTAACGTATCGTCTTACATTGTTGCTGAAGTAGGCGTGAGTGCATGACTTCTTTCACGTGTTGAGGTTGAGGACGTATAAGCCTGGCCCGACCCATGTGCTATATCTTGAAAAATCAGACATGGACGACCGAGTGTCGTATGTGGAAAGCCTGTTTCAGTTGGTGGATTAGAAAGAACGGATTCTATGTATCGAGAAGGTCCCCTTGGTGAAAGTGGTTTGACAACACCACGGGACTGATGAAGCAACCGAGACAAGTGAGGCTTGATAAGACGACGATAACCCCACCTTCTTGTTTAAGGATTGGTAAAGGTTTCGAGGACGAAATTTTTATAAGAGGGGAAGAGTTATGACATCCTGATTTTTAGGTTCTGATTTCAATCGGATAAGTTGGGCTTTTCATCGATACGACTATAGTGCTTTTCTCTGAGATGGCCACTCACGAGATAACTAGATAATCTAGGGAAGCCATTAAGGGATTTTAATGCAATAGACTTGAGAATTCGAGCAGGAACCAACTCCTCGACCGTGTTAATCTACCGAGATCATTACGGCACAGTAAGATCGATTGGAAATCAGAGATAGGTCAGTTCAATTGAGATATGTGGTTAAACGTGGGTGATTTCACTAAATTGCAAAATTCTCGTTGATCGGCACTAGACTGATTTTTCTATCGTTTTGATACTCTGTGTCCGTATTTGAAACCTCGAGATTTTCATGACATTGGGAGTCGCTAATGTGTTGAAAGGGTTCATTGTGGCTCGAAGAAAATCGACCACGGGTCTTTTGCACTAAAAATTCTTGAAAGCTACCGGGTCACCTAGGTCACGCTAAAATCGCGCCAGATCAAAATTAACCGCGAATTTGAATCCGATTTCAGAAATTGAAAGTTCTGTCATGTCACAATTCATTTTAGGAATGTCGACTCATTCTCCGAAGATTTTTCTGCAAACCGAGATTTCCGGTGAAAAATCCAAAGTAAGGTTATTTTGGATCGGGAAGTTCGTAGGCTCGTTTTTAGTTGCGCTTTTGGAATTCAAGTTGGTTTATATGATGAGGAAAAATGTGGATCGGGATGATGGCACCTTGGTTGGATTTATGGAAATCAAATTGAGGGTGAATTGAAGAGGAATTGAAGGAATTTGATGGACAAATGTACAAAATTCATATGCCATGGGGGAGCAACCGTTGGACCACTTGGCAAGCTTGTTGGGGAAGGTTGGGAGCGGATAAGGCTGTTGTGGATGGCTAAGGAGTGGTGGGGCAACCACTTAAGTGAGAAAGACATGTGTTGAAGGCTTAGGAAGCCAAAGGGCTCCCCTCTCTCTTCAGCAGCTTCTCTCTCCTTTCCTTGGCTGCTTTCTCCATTGTTGGTGTACCTTGAGAGCTCCAAGAACCAGAGAAACCGAGCTCACCAGCCCTCTCCACCATCTCACGCCCGCACAACCATCGCCAGATCATTTTCTCCCTTGTTTTCTCCTTGTTCTAGTTTCTGCTCCAGCTGACATTTCGTCAAAAACTTAAGTTAAAAGTTATCTTCCTGTGAGAATCAGCCAATGCTCCACCCACCACCATGACCAGCACATCTAGACTGTACAATGGCACTTCGCCGTTCGTCGAAACGACTTGCTGGCGAGAAGCTGTTGGTCACCGGTCCGTCGGTCTGCTGCCTGCCCGCACTACTTCACATTTTTATTCATTTTTCTCCCATTCCAGCCCTTCCTTTGCTCGTTCCATCCACCAGCAAGACCCTCTTGACCCCCGGGAGCCGCCGGTTGCCGACGACGTGCTCGGCGGAGCTTCGATTAGCATGTTTTCGCCGTTAAAGCTACTGGTTTCTCCTCTGCAGTTCAGCCAATAATAGAAGCAGAAACAAGCAAGGGTTTTCAGACTTAGTGGCCCGTTTCCGAGCCCTTCTCGGCCTCGCTTGGTGTCGCCGCTAGGAGGATTGTCGCTCGCCTCTGGATCGCCGTGGACTTGTCGAAACGCTAAATAAGTGATTTTAACTCACTAATCCTCGCTTAGTAGGTTAATCACACTTAGGGGTTGATTAATTTAGGCTAAGATGGATTAAATTGTTAGATTAGATTAGATTAGTGAATTTAAGTAATTGTCAATGCATGTTAGGTGGTTAGTTAGTGCAATTAGTGAGTAAATAGACTCTAGTATTTATTTAACAAGCCTCGAAAATTTTCCGAGTCCGTTTCGGCGTCCAATTAGGCATTACGAGCCTAAATTGGATTTATTGGCGTTTATTTAATATTTTCCGTAATTATTTAATTAATTAATTATTTTTTCGGAAATTAGATCGGGATAGCCGGTGACCGGAATTTTATGCTGGCTATTGTGGTGCCATATGTTTATTTATTTGAGCTTTAATTTGTGCTAATTTTGCCTGATTGTGATTTTAGGATTTTATTCCTAAATTGGATAATTTTGGTAATTAATTAGAGAATTACCAGGCGTCGGTCTACAACGCCAAAAATCTATTTTCGGACTGCTGATAATAGTGCGAAGTTCAAAAGTGAAAACCTTGTATTTTGGCTAAGGCTGGTCGTGTACCCACACACGTGTATTTTATCGGGTATGATAAAAATGGTAAATTGATTGTATGGTCAGGACAATATACAATACCAGCTCGATGACTCTATATGTCATCTTAGAGAATGAACGGTATGCAATACTGGCTCGGTGACTCTATATGTCATCTTGGAGAAAGGACGGTATACTATATCGGCTCGGTGACTCTATATGTCATCTTGGAGAAAGAATAATATATTTTATTAGCTCAGTGACTCTATATGTCATTTTGGAGAAAGAATAGTATACTATATTGGCTCGATCACTTTATATGTCATCTTGGAGAAATGATGATATACTACATCAGCTCGGTGACTCGATAGGTCATCTTAGAGAAGGAATAGTATACTATCTATTAGCCTTGAGGCTAGGTACTATCTATCTATCTTTCAGCTTAAAGTAAGCTGTCCGCGAGGTGGTTGGACTTTATAGATAGTATTGATTGAAATGACCGGGGAATGATCTTGTTGACATGGAATCAACTGAGTCGATTGATCAATGATTCGATCTGATTGGTTGAAGTGATTGTTTAGTTATCTAAACTGTATCGATTTGCAGGAAGGAAACTGAGGCTAAGGTAAGTCCTTTGACTCGTGGTTGTGCTTAAGCAGCCCTTAGGGCGTATTTCCTTCCTAATCGAGTCTTAGGGGGTTGAACTTATTGAGACATTGTCTCACTGGTTATTGTATAACCATTTTGACGTCCTGAGATGGTGGTCGTGGAGGACTGAAGCCTCGGAGTCTGTGGAGGTGGAGTCTGAAGGATCGGCATTTGTGTCTGACTAGTTATTATAGGATAGCTTCTTTTCGGGAGCTGATAATTTGTAGACCTTTACCTAGACTCTTCTTGTATATAAACCTAGTTGTATATATAAGTGTGGTTGGATTTTTAGTTCGAAAAATATGGCCCTACTTTCCTATCCCATTGTGTGTTTTCTAGGGATTATTATTTGCTTTTAATGGACTAGTGAGGGATAGGCACGCGCTCGAGGATCAAGGCATGACTATGTTCCCAAGACTCATCGCCGACCCATTTATTTTAAGCACATGTGGAAGCGAACTAATAACTCCCCAACCAACAAACAAACACATGGGATAGTAGAAGCAAGATAGCTAATTAACATAAAACATATTTTATAAACAAACCAGGTTGGCTCTATAGAGTTATATACAGAAGGTATATCTCAAAAATAAGCTTCTAAGCTAATCCTACCCCGGACCTTACCTACTTGGGATCCGAGTCCACTACGACATCGTTAGGGATGTTGATGTCTAGAGGATTAGCTACCTCTACTCTGGGCTCTTCAACCTCAGGCCTTAGGTTCGCCTTGATATTAGCCAAAATATCGGCATCCACGACAAGGTCGAGCACCACCTCATACTCGGTATCGACGGTAGGCCTGTCGAAACCATCCAAGGGGCCTTCTCGAATCTTGTTAGGCCCGTGATGGAACCACGCTTTGAATCAATGAGGTACCAGCTGAGGTAGGCCCTCATTGACCCAAATGGTGGTAACGACGAGTTCACGGGTCTAGGGAGTCCGGTGGATAGGGAGAATGGTACGCTCAGTCTCCGCCTCTTCTGGCGACCCAAAACGAACGTGGCGCACCTCCATCTTATGAACTGTAAAATTTTAAACCACGATGGGTGAAACAAGGTCTCAATGAGTCTACACCCTAAACCCCATTCAGGATGAGAATTCACCTAGAGGCAACCTAAACATACACCATATAGGACTTACCTTGCCCCGGCACCTCCCTGCACATTAGTATATCTCATATATTATATATAAACGCAGCAAGCGTAAATCATTAATTGGAACACATCAATTCATTCTCCAACAATTACAGAGGTCCCGATTATAAGGCCAAACTATTATAACATGTCCCATTCCGTGCTACAAAATTTTATCCCATAATCAGGCGTGGTTATCTCAATCACTCAAGCGTGTACGAGTTAATTACGACCCAACGGCCATGGCCAACTCAACAGTCGGCGATCATCCTGCATAACCGGGCGTTGTCCCGCTTCGTCGGGCACGGCAACGTCTACATCTAGATGGCATTCCCGAAGGAGCATCGGCCCAGCCTCCACTGCGACCGGCATCCGTTGACGTGGGGCATATGAACTTAATCAGGCATCGCCCCCGACTTTCATCGGGTGACGGGTTCCGATAGCGATCACATGCACATCCATTCTCAGCCAAGAACACCGTGTTTTGCACTCAAATACTTCCATTTCAAATAATGGACTTGGCCAATTTTTATCATATTAAAAATACTCGGTAAAATAATTGTGCGTGATCATACAGTCAAATCGAACCGAAAAATGTGATACTCTCCCATTTTAAAATTTCACGATTTTATATAGTACCTAAAATATTTTTGGCGTCAAAACCCGACACCCAGTATTTTTCTAATTAAATACCATAAAATCGTATTTTTGCAATAATAATTAAAAATCATCATCAAGCACTCAATTGCATAATTTAGCACTCAAGTTCACAAATCAACACATCCACGATGATCATCGTAAAATTATGATAACCGGCTATCCCGGTATAATTTACGCTAATTAAAAATTAAATAAATAAATTACAAATTAATTAAATAAAACCGCTTAATTAATTTACCTAAGCTAACCGGGCTAATCTACTTAAGCTAATTAAACTAATTGACTAAGCTAACTACATTATCTAATTAAACTAACTAAACCACCTAACTAACAACCTAACTAAATAATTAGCTTAACTAACTAATCCTAACTAACTTACATGAACTAACTCCCACTAATCCCTAATTAGCCTAACTAATCCAACTAAGTGTGATTAACCCCCTAATCAAATATTAGGATGCTAACTCACCGGATTAACGCGAAAATGGGTTCACGGCGACAGCAGTGCGACGGCAGTGAGATCCTGGGCCTACGGCATCTCCAAAGGAGGGCTAGAAGGGGCTGAAAAAGCCTTGCTAGGCTCACGGCCAAGTTGAGAATTAGTTCTGCTTGAGGGGCTGAAGTGACTGGGCACGGGCTGGCTGTGGCAGAGCTACAGCGTGAAGTCGAAGCTGGACAGTTTAGGCGAGCGGTGGACGGCAGTAAATGCTCAACGGGGATGGGTTGGACGAGAAGGGCCGCGACTAGAGTTGTGACGGTCACGGGTTAGCGTCGAGCTGGTGGCTGGGTGACGCTAGTTGCGGGGGACAGCGTTGCGGCTAGACCAGTAGTGTGGAGGGGTGTTTTTGCGGCTGCTGGATGGGCGGGTGGTGATTGGCTGGGATGGTTGGTTTTAAGTTGCAGCAAGGTGAAGGAAATGAAGATGGAAGGAGAGGAAGAAAGCTGAAGTTGCTTCTGCTGGAGGGGCTGTCACATGGGAGGAAGAAGGAGGGGGAAACAAGGGGGGATAAGAGCCATGCAAGTTAACCAGCTAGCCAATAGGAAGCCACACCAAAAAATCTAGCCACTTGAGTGTTTTGGCACCAAAGTCTTTTGCCCTTGCTGTCAAGGCTTCATCCACATGCTAAATTCCCTTCAAAACTTCACATAACATCTCAATTTGAAGGCCAAAAAGCCTTCCTTCAGCAACCATACGAATTTCCCTCCCATTTCCTCACAAATCTTCACAAAACCACCTCAAATTAATGGCTAAAAATGCCAAGGAGGCTGCCCCTACGAATTTCCCTTCAACTCTTCACAAACCAACTCAAATTGGTAGCCAAAATTGCCAATTAAGGCGCCCATATGAATTTCCACCATTTTAATTTGCCAATTTTGATTTTTCTGCCAAAATTCCGGGTTCACTGAAAATTCTTTAAAGGATGAGACGATGTCCTAAAAATAAATCATGACACACTCAAATGTTCGATTCCCGAAACCGAGTTCAATTTCGTGGTTAAAATCAACCAGACACGATTTTAGCGCAACCCAACCTATCGGGTAGTTTTTAGGGATTTTAGTGGGTTTGATCTGTGGTTGATAATTTTTTATCCACATTGTGCATCTTCGACTCATAGGTGACTCTTGGTGTTGTAAAAATCTGAAGGTTTCAATTACGGGTATCGGGTACGGAATCTATAGAAAAATTGGGTTAGTGCCATTCGACACGAATTTTGCAATCAGGTGGAATTATCCACAATTTAATTACGTGCTTCTATCGAATCAACCTATCTCCGGTCTCTAATCGATTATAACAGTGCCGTATTCTGATCTATTTCTGATCGAATTC
The DNA here is from genome assembly GCA_016097605.1 of Eucalyptus guilfoylei. NCBI lineage: Eukaryota > Viridiplantae > Streptophyta > Magnoliopsida > Myrtales > Myrtaceae > Eucalyptus > Eucalyptus guilfoylei. The sequence goes on along the minus strand of CM027865.1, from coordinate 25,009,139 downwards.
TCAAGTCTGTCGCATTTATATTCTTTAACGGCTTTACCTGATAGATCAATTAACTCGAAAGTGATTAGCTCTGAGAAGAAGGATCATAGGAGCGTCAATGAAGAGCCCATTTCATATAATCAAGACGGGTCAAAATTCAGGATGTCACATAGTGAGTAGAGAAACATGGTTGGAAAGAACTTGTAATGGAGTCTTAAAATTCAAAACCTTTCAAGGCATATGGTTCAATAAATATATTGTTGTGATCATAGCATTATCCAAGTATCTATTTGACACATGTGTGCTAATCAAAATTGCACAAGCAATTTCTAAATATGTCTATTTTTTTGTTTGACAACTGCATTCTATTGTGGTAGTTAAGTACAGGAGGCTTCATGAAAAAGACCATGATTCTGAAGTAATTTTGAAATTCCCGATTGTCATAATCTCCACCATTGTTAATATGTAGAATATGAGCTTTAACTGAAAATTGAGTTTGAATCTAGCATGATAAATTTTCAAAAAACACTCAACACATCATCTTTGTGCTTTGGCAAGTATAACCAAGTCATTTAAGTACAATCATCAATAAATGTCACAAACCAACAATAGAAATAGTGGTAAGTGAAGAAGGTCTGCAAACATTAGAATGAATTAAGGTAAAGGGAATATCACTTTTATGCAAGCTTATTGGGAAAGGCGCACGATTACTTCTAGCTGAAATACAAATTTCATATTTAAAAGTTGAATCTTGTAAGTTGAAAAATAACTCAAGAAATAGGCACTTCATAAACTAAATGACGGATATCCCAAACGACGAAGCCATAGCCAAATCAATCTCTCCCTGTTACCAGTTGAGTGCTGCATGTTATTTGTTTTAGCGGGCTGGATATCATTCATGTAGTAGAACCCATCTCTCAGTAGTACGCCTAACGATATTCTTTGTGAAAATACCCAAAAAGAGACAAAAAGTAGGATAGATTAGTGCAAAATTAAGTTCTTCAGTGACTTGGCCTATAGACATCAATTTATTTGAGAAAGACGAAACTGTCAAAGTATTAGGTAAAGAGAGAGAGTGAGAAAGCAACATTCCCAGCTCCTGTAACAGGGTATATGACCCTATTAGCAATGGCGACACTACTTCATCTTGGTTGGGTAGTACTGACAAATTCATTTGAATTGAAAGTTATGTGGTAAGTTGCCCTTGAGTCAACAATCTAGTCATTGGAATTCTCTTGGTTAGAACTTTGCAATGCATAGCCATGATTACCTTTATTATTGCAAGTAGTTGAATAACTTGAAGGTTCCACTTGTAGAATCAATGATAAGTGAGGTTCACTATCTTAGACTAAGAACATGGTTGATCCTCAAAATAAGGACATTTTACGATACAACTTTTGCAACTAATCAACCCTACAATTTCTCCAATTAGTTTTAATTGACAACTCATGCCAACATATGTTGAAAGTAAAATAGTTTAAAGATCGAGCATTGTGCACTATGGAATGGCGTTTAACCTATCCGGAAGCTGAAGTTCATGCTTTACCTGCCTTAGGGTCGGATCATTGTCCACTAATCTTAAATACACAGCTCAGATCAATAAGGGGGAGGAAGAAGTTTACCTTTGAATCTTATTGGCTTCAGGATGCTGAATGCCACAGGGTGGTTTTAGATGCTTGGTCATCTGATTCGAACAACCCATCTACCATCTCTCAGAAGCTTCGGAGGACAATTACTGCGCTGGCCCAATGGAGCAAACTGAAATTTACCGCTGGTCATCATCAACTAAATACCTTAAAGCAGCAACTTCAGCATCATATCAATCAACCTGTTTGTAATTACAACAGAGATCAGGTTAATTCGCTGAAGGCACAAATTCAGAATATATGGTTACGGGAGGAACACTGCGGGCGTGCGTTCTAGGATCAACTGGATGCGGTGGGGGACGAAACACCAAATTCTTTCATGCAACTACAATACAATGGCGGAAAAGAAATACAATCAGCATGTTGAAAGATGGAAATGAGCAGTGGATACGAGAGCCAGCTCAGGTGAGGGACATGACAACTACTTTCTTTCAAAATCTTTATACTTCAGTAGGACAGCGAGACTATGGACCTACTTTATCGCAATGTCCTCGAGTTGTGACAGCCACAATGAATACACAATTAACTGCTGAAGTTACAAGAGAGGAAGTAAAGACAGCGACATTTCAATTGGGAGCCACCAAAGCGCCAGGACCCGATGGCCTAAATGGTCTTTTTTATCAAGGTCATTGGGATATTATACAAGATGATGTGTTTCAATCTGTGCAACATTTTTTCACTACTGGGGTGATGCCTGCAGAGGTTAACCAAACAGAAATATGTCTCATCCCTAAAGTACCCAGCCCGGAGAGGTTAGATCAATTTCGACCCATCAGCTTATGCAATTTTATCTATAAGATTATCTCAAAGGTCTTGGCGAACCGATTGAAATCTTGCCTCCCTGAGTTGATTTCCACAGAGCAGAGTGCTTTTGTATCAGGGTGACAAATACAAGACAATATATTGATAGTTCAAGAGGTACTACATCAGTTCAGAATTCGTACCAGAAAGAAGAAATTTCAGGCGATCCTAAAGTTGGATATGAAGAAAGCCTATGACAGGATCGAATGGGATTTTTTGGAAGCCTATCTTCGCCAAATTGGTTTCCAGGATCGCTGGGTGCTTTGGCTGATGCAATGTGTAACAACAACTTCTCTCAGTGTTAAGCTAAATGGCGAAGCCCTGCCTTCTTTTAAACCTTCACGGGGACTCAGACAGGGCGACCCTCTCTCACCTTACTTATTCATCCTGGTGGCAAATATGCTATCCACCCTCATCCAACAAGCTGTCGACATGGGCCATTTACGGGGTATAAACTAAACAGGTGCTGTCCTACTCTATCGCACTTATTTTTTGCTGATGATGCTATATTTTTCCTCGATGGTAGAACCCGGGAATGTCAAAATTTAGCAAACATCCTTAATCAGTATTGTCTAGCCACAGGACAAGAAATTAACAAGAATAAATCAGGTCTATTCCTCAACAAATACTGCCCTGACGCTCTTAAGATAAACATGGCTAGCGAATTGAGGGTGCCAGTTCTATACAAAACAGGTAAGTATCTAGGCATTCCTTCTGATTGGGGATCATCTAAGAAAAACATGTTTGCTTGGCTACTAGGACGTGTAAATGCTAAATTGGAGGGGTGGAAAGAAAGTCTGATTTCTAAAGGTGGGAAGGAGATTTTATTGAAATCTGTGGTTCAGGCTTTACCGCAGTATGCCATGTCGATCTTTAAAGTTCCTATATCTATATGTAAGGTGGTTGAACAAAAAATAGCTAGGTTCTGGTGGCAAAACAATAGCAACAAACATGGGATTCATTGGAAGAGCTGGGATATTCTGAAAGAGAGGAAAGATAGTGGAGGACTAGGTTTCAGAGACTTACAAATTTTTAATAAAGCTCTTCTGGGAAAACAAGCTTGGCGACTCTTCCAAAATCCATTATCTTTGTGGAGTAGAGTTTTTAAAGGTTTATATTTCCAAGATACAAACTTCCGGCATGCTGATAAGGGATCTAGACCATCATGGGGTTGGCAGAGTATTCTGTTAGGCAGAGATTCTATTCTCAAGAAGCTTCGTTGGTCAGTAGGTAATGGCCAAAAGATCAAAGTCAGAGAGGACAACTGGTTACCTATGGGAATTCTAGGCGGCCCAGCTCCTAGAGAGGAATCTTACACGGTAGCGGGTTTTATTATCCCAAATCAGAATGAGTGGAACATTCAGCTCCTAAACCTTTCGTTCGAAGAGCACACTGTTAAAGAAATACTGAATATTAAGCTGTGGCCAGCATCTACCAAGGACAAAATTATATGGACAGGGACAGAAGACGGCCAGTATACCGTCAAAAGCGCATATAATGTCATCAAGCAGACAGAATCAGCACAGGCAATTTCTCGCGCATCCTCTTCCTATCAGACACCAAGGAAATTATGGCAGCAGATATGGCAAACCAAAACAGCCCCCGAGATACGTACTTTCCTCTGGTCCATTTGTCAAAACGCATTACCTACCAAAGCAAATCTATACCGACGAAGTATTACCCCTGACCCACTATGTACACTCTGCTCTATGCACTTACCTGAAACCACAGAGCATCTGTTTTTGTTTTGCCCCTGGACACAGCACATATGGCACCACCCAAAAGTGCAAGTTAACATCACAGATTATAGCACAAACCGCATCGACGCTTGGCTTGCTGTTCTACTTGCAAAGAAGGCGAACGTACCTGATTTTGAGACAATTGCAGCACTCTTATGGTAGCTTTGGAAAGCCCGGAATGATCTCGTCTTTCGCAGTCAACAGCCCCACCCGAACCATCTTGTTGAAACGGCTCTCGCTTCTGCTCAACTCCATCTTCAAACTCAGAACCAGCAATCAAGTCAACATCCTTTGCTGAACCCTAATCGTACCTGGATCCCGCCACAGAAAGACACCATCAAGATAAACATTGACGGAGCTTTTCCTATCGCCAATCAAATGGGTACGATTGCTAGCATTGCGCGCGATCATACCGGCCGATTGATCGGAGGCTTCACCCGGAGTGTTCCCGCAACATCTGCACTTCAGACCGAAGTTCAAGCCATGCTACTCACTCTAAAGAACCTCTCAACACAAGGAAATACATGCTCCCACCTTTTGTTGGAGACCGACAGCCTCATCCTCGCTGAAGTCATAAACCGCGAACGTCTGCCGCCGTGGGAATGCCGAGCCCTTTTTGCCGAACTTGAAGCTGTTATGTCCTGTTTCCGCAACCTCAAGCTGCAACATTGTAGAAGAGAAGCAAATGCCCTAGCCGACTGGGCCGCAAAGGCCCACGGATGTGGCTCACTTTCACTGCATTGGGCTACTAATCCACCTCAGGTTATGCTAGATTTGCTTTGTAATGAAGCCCTTATAATGGGTTCTTCCTTTTTCCCAACTTGAATGGAAATATATCCTCTGTTCTGACCAAAAAAAAAAAAACAACCCCACCCCCCCAACTTCTTTCCCTGAATTCGCTTGAGATTTCCAAAAATCCACTAATCTAATCTTAAGTACAAAGGTTGGTTGATCTGTGGCTGACTCTCCAAAAAAGAATTCCGATCCGAAGCCTTAAAGGCTTTACACCACATGAAAGTGTATCCCTCCCTTCATTTGTCATTTAGAATAGCAAATTTGAGTACAAGAGACTTCTCACGCTTAGATATTGTAATACAATGTGGGATCTTACGCCCCAAAGACCCCAGAGGTCTTATATGTACTAAAATAAAACAAAATTAGCCATTGGACACATTCCAAATGGCTATTTTTTCGACAGTTGAGACTTCCGATCACCCAACGATCCACATAATGAATTGGGCCAAATACTCTCCTTGCCACAACGGTCCGCACCCGTACTCTCCCGGTCTTTTTGCGGCTTTTATAAAGATTCACTAAAGGCTAAATAAGCGTGAAAACCAGGTTTGCCGATGTTTCTAATAGTACCACCTAATCTTCCACGTTACCTTGCTCTTCTAAAAATAAAAAATAAAATTGGGCTAGCTCGAAGACATAATTGGAAAACATCATTGGGAAGCGATGCATTTTGTTCTCGTCAAAACGCATAGAATCAGTAGTTTTGAGTTGTGAATTTGTATATAAATAGATAACTTACATGCTACTTGAAGTTGTATATTCATTACTTTTCTCATAACTTACCACCTTAAAAGCGAATTCCTGCGGGTAAGTTAATGATGGGCCTATGTTATGCTAGGCTTTCCAGATGTGACGTGTAGGTTACCACAAAATGAATCGAGCCGTCTAACGAGGGGCCAAACAACTAGACTGGAAAAAATTATCGGGCTTCTTTGAATGAAATCATCTTTCAAATTCTCCTAGAAGAAAAAGGAGAAGATCTCGCCCAATTCAATCTAATCCACTAGACCACTTTCCTTCTTTTATCTGGGCCGAAGGTTTGGCTACGTTAACATGTCAATTTTGAACTTATCAGAGAATTATTAGACAAAACTTCTTGCAACCAAGTTAGGTTGACAATTTCTCACGAACTATGCACACAATATAAACCGAACTTTGCAGAAACAATCAATAATACAATGATTTCATAAAATGCATTGTTCGATCAAAATGTGTAAAATACGTAAGTTAAGATTGGATTAGGAGTAAAAACTAGAAACTTAAATGTCTTAGTCTCATGTCTTACTTTGTCTTCACTCATGGAGAACTTATGAAGAAAATATATAACAAATAATTATAAATTATTGTAAGCCCACTTTTTCAAGAATTTATACCTCACAACAAGCTGTTATACTCACAGTAACTAAAAAACTATTATGTTAGTAAAACCTACGCAGCAACTCTATTTCAACCCCTCTATGGTCATGTCTCAATTATGTCCTTTACCAAACAAAGCAAAAAAACAAAAAAGACGTCCTTCGGATACCGACTTCTTCGTTATTTTTCCTATATCATGTTTATCGTCCAAGGCAAATGGAAGAAAAATAACAAGGATTTGACATCTTCAGATTTAGAAAACTAATATGTCAAATCATTGCGTCTTGCTTCCGGGTGGATCGTGGGTATTAGGTGGAAAAGAGAGAGACTTGTTTTCTCTTCAACGGAGCCGCTATTCCATCACGATCATCCCTTTCTATTCTTTCATTTATTTAAACTCGCTACAAGTCGATTGGCCCGTCGGTCGGCGCGTTACGGCTGTGCGCGAACCCACCAAGTCCAGCATGTATGAAAGATGAGCTCAGCTAAGCCAAACTAAAAAATATACCAAATCAGGACGAGGATCCCAAAATTTTAAGCAAAAAAATGATTGAGAAAAACACTTGATCCAATCACGCTGGATGACTGATAAATGACTCCAATTATATAATTGAAATTCATGCGAGACTTACATGATTAACATCTCGGGTTGATTTGATTCATGTGGACCGGTTCTGGATGTTGACTAGCTAATTAGGTGAGGTGATTACGTAGCCATCCTTGGCTTATTATGGTTGAGCACTGCATGAACTATGATACCACGCCATTTCATTGTCCATCAAAGTACTTGTCCACGGACGTTGATGCAAGGACTTATTCCATCAAACACGGCTAGGGAAAAGCCTCTTTTTCGTCTCACACAAACAACCTTTAGAGAGTCTATACAAAAATCATATTAACTCTTAAATAAATTATGTGCGATACTTTAATATCCCCTCTTATGAGTAAACCGGATTAGAAATGACATATGGAATTTGACAAATTGGGCCACACACATGAAATTATTGGAGCATAATCTGTTATGATATTATGTTAGAGTATCCAAACTAAAGATTTAAACTTATAAGTGAATGGAGACCATATGCATGTGAAAAACATATGAACCCCTTGGGTAAATGATGTGAGATACTTAATAAGCTCTAGTTTTTACCTTTATATGTTTGAATGATGATGATAAGTTCTCATATAGAAACTATTCATAACTACCCCTAACTACCCCTAGATGAAAAGAATATATGTATAAGATGGGCTAAAATTTTTATCAATCAATTTTATTATTGAGAAATTACAATTCTGGGAGATGGCCATACTTATTTTCAGTTACACTTACATGATCGTGATGTCTATATCGATAACCTATTCGATCTAAGGCTTGATTGGACAGAATATCATTCAATTATGAGAGAGAGAGAGAGAGAGAGAGAGAGAGGGAGGGAGGGAGGGAGGGAAGGTTTAATGCTAGCAATCATAAGCGAGATTATCTTTCCTTTAAGTTCGGGTTGTGTCTCTGGTGAGTGTCATTTGCTCAACGTTTATTGTGGTCCTTGTGACATCCCAGATTTTCAGTCCTATTTTCTACTGAATAAATCGGGCATTTCATCGACGTGCCTATAGGGCTGTTCTTAGAACTAATCACTCTCGAGATAACTAGACTATTTGTGGAAGCCATTAAGAAATTTTAATGCAATAGACTTGAGAATTCGATTAGGAATCAGCTATTCGACCATACTCATCTTTAGAGGCCATTACGGCACAGTTAAAAATCGATTTGAGATTAGAGATAGGTCTGTTCGACTGAGATGTGTGGCTAATCGTGGGTGACACCACTAAATTGGAAAATTCTCGTCGACCGGCCCTAGACTGATTCTTCTGTCGTTTTGATACCCTGTGTCTATATTTGAATCCTTGAGATTTTCACGACAACCGAGAGTCGCTAATATATCGAGTGGGTTCATTGTGGTTCGAAGAAAATCGACCATAGGTCATTTGCACTAAAAATCTTCGAAAACTACCCGATAGCCTAGGTCACACTAAAAACGCGCCTGAGTGAAATTAACGCGAATTCAAGTTCGATTTTAGAAATTGAAAATTCTGTTATGTCACAATAAATTCTAGGAACGTCGACTCAGTCTCAGAAAATTTTTCTGAAACTCGAGATTTTATGGAAAAAAGTCGGCATATGACCATTTTTGTTCAGAAAAAAGTCGATGATCATTTTCGATTGCAAATTTGGGATGCAAGATGGTTCAAGGGGTGAGGAAAAATACTAAATTGAGTATTGACTTGACCACGGGATTTGTTGAGGCCGAATTGGATTAAATTAAGCACATATGGGTGTCCAATTGAAGCCTTTTGTTTGGAATTTCGTATGCCCCCACCACCCTCAACATTTAGACCACCATAAGCTTCTAGATGGAGGCCTTGTTGGCTGAAGGAGGGCCAAGGGACCATGTTTAGCCTAGGTTGAGTTAAAAGGGGGACAAAGACTTGAAAAAATTGGCCAAAAGGACCCATCTCTCTCTCCCTTCCTCTCCAAGCTTGGCCAGCCACCTCTCTTGCCTCCATCCCCTCCATTTTCACACACCAGCCAGTTGAGACAGCCAGCAAGCCGCTAGAAGCCGTCCACGCCATCGCCGCCGCACGTCGTCGTCGTTTCTGAACATAAGAGCCGCTTGCGCGCCGTCCGCCTCGTCACGTCCAGCCACCGTCGTCCCAGCCTCGTGCCATGCGTCACAGCCCTTGGCCAAGCTCAGCCGAAGCTGTCCTTTGCCGTTCCTCTGCCGGTAAGCCTTCAACAAAGCTCGGTTTGGCCCTTCCACCCTTTCCCGATCAATTTCCACTCTAAACCAGCTTTGTTCTCTTCTGTTTCAGCAAGAACATAACATAATATTAGTGGGTTTCCAACAAGGTGTCGAGCCTGTTTTGAGGTGGTCCAGGCCTCAAAACCTAGGCTCGCTTTAGAGAGAATTGTCCTCTGTGACGTTTCCATCGGTTTGATCCAACCCGCTCGTTAAACAAGTGAGTTTTGCTCACTAATCCCTTATTATTCGGTTAATGATGCTTTGGGGTTGTTTAGATTTAATTAAGTATGATTAGGTGGATAGATTAGAGTAAAGTAATTAACTTAGTGCCTTAATGATGCATGTTAGACAAATGGTTAGTGCTATTAGCTAGTGAATAATCTATAGTATTTATTGAACAAATCTTGGAAATTTTTCGAGTCCGTTTTGGCATTCAATTAGGCATTATGAGCCTAAATTTGATTTATTGCATTTATTTAATAATTTCCGTAATTAATTAATTTCTAGAAATTAAGCTGAGATAGCCAACGGCCAAAATTTTATGCTGATCATTATGGTGTAGTCCGTTTATTTATTTGGGCGTTGATTTGTGCTGAATTGAATTAATTATTATTTTAGGATTTTATTCATAAATTATTCAATTTCAAAAATTGATTGGAAAATGACCAAGCATGGGTCTATAGCGCCAATAATATTTTGATGGGCTATATATAAAGTGGTAGAAAATAATGTTGTATTACGTGGCTCGGTGAATAAGTAAATTACCTTGGAGAATGCACGTGATTTGTTGAATTGGTACATCACCTTGGAGAATGCATGTGGCTTGGTGATCGAGTATATCAGCTTGGAGATGCACATGGCTCGGTAATTAGATACTTCACCTCGGAGAATGTATGTGGCTCGGTGATCGAGTATATCGCCTTTGAGAATGCACGTGGCTCGGTGACCTAGTACGTCGCCTTTGAGAATGCACATGGTTCAATGACTAGATACATATAATCGTAGAGATTTCATAGTATGGATTAAAATGACCGGGGAATGGTCTGCTTGACATGTAATCGACTAGATTGATTGATCAATGATGTGATCAGATGTTGTGAATTGATGTGGTTCCTGTATATCTGATATATACTGACTTGCAGGAAGGAACTGAGGCCAAGATAAGTCATCTGACTCGTGTTGTGCTTAGGCAGCCTTTAGAGTGTATTGACTTCCTAATCGGGTCTTAGGGGGTAGAACTCGTTGAGACGTTGTCACACTCTTTATTGTATAACCATTTTCAGGTCCTTAGATGGCGTTGGTGAAGGACCCGAGGCCCGAAGAGTAGAAGGTGAAGCCTGAAGAATTGACAATCCTGTCTGACTAGTTAGTCATAGGACAATTCTCTTTTGATGGAAGTTGATTCCTTTCTACAGACTTTGTTTTATTAACCGGTGGTTTAAAACCTGACTTAACAATTCGCCTTGTATATATTTGCACTATGATTTGCAATGTATATAAGTGTGGTTGTTTTTAAAGTGTGAAAACTTGGAGTCCTACTTTTCTATCCCATTGCTTTACTGTCTAGAGATTGTTTATATGCTTCTGCATGCGTATTAAAATGAAAGGGTCGGCGATGCATTCTGGGATGTCGTTTTTAAATCGGCCAAGGTGAGGGATGGATGCGTGCCCGAGAATCGGGTCGTGACATCCCCGTTTAAGTGGTATTAGAGCAATGGTTAGGAATTAGAGTGATAAGGTGCGATGGACCATGGGATAGTGGTAGGAAAGACCTTTAAATTCATGCTGGTGCATGTCTGTGTTGGTTGATTGATAAAATTTCTCGTTGTTTGGGTCACTTTGTTTTTAATTCGGTGTAGAATTGGAAACAGGCTTTAGTAGATAAAGCTGAGTCATGAGTGACCAGGAGCCAAGAACTCCTGCCAAAAGGGCAAGTAGGGCCGTGATTCGGGGTAGAGCGCCGACTAGAATCGGTACCCGAGGAGGCCGCAGTAAAGCGCCAGCACAGGCTAGCGCTAGTGGTGAAGCACCACCTCTTGTTGGTGCTGGGGTGGTAGCCCTTAGTGATCCCATGATCAAAGGGATCACGCGAGTACTAGAAGTCATGGGAAATATGATGGATCAGCAGGTGTAGAATCAAGCCGCCGCATAGGCTGTTGCTACTACTGCTATTCCTACCATTGCTGAGGCTGCCCCCGCTGCAGCACTCGTCGCTGGACCTGCCGTCGCCCCTGTTGAAGTTTCGCTAGGAGTTGTGGTCGCTGGGAGACCGATCCACAAGTTAGTGGAATAATTCTTGAAGTTGAACCCGTTGAGGTTCACTGGTACAAGGGATCCTGAAGCTACGTCGCTCTGGATACAAGATTTGGATAAGGCATTTGCACTGCTGATATGCAACGAAGAAGAAAAAGTGACACTTGCTATGTACCAACTTCAAGGTAATGCCAACATTTGGTGGAGAGCTGCCAAAGATACTGTGTTCCCGGAAGTTGTGGTCCAGGTGTAGGACACCTTCCTCAGATCTTTTAATGAACACTACTTCTCGATACTGCCCGAGAACAAAAGATTGAGGAGTTCCAACATCTCCGCTAGGGAAGCATGACAGTTGACTAATATGGGGTCAAGTTTGCATAACTGTCATAGTATGCTCCAAGATTGATAGAAGACCCTAAAGAGAAAGCCCGAAAATTCAGAAGTGGTCTTTGTTCTGAATTGAAACAACCTCTGCTACCATTGGATTTGAAAGATTATTGAGAAGTCTGTCGTCAAGCTCAGATGATAGAGAGAGGATTAAACGAGCAAGCTGCCTTGTCTGGATCGAGGTTTAATTCTCATCGAGATGGGATTCGCCAAGGAAAGAGGCTTATGCCTGGAGGTAGATTCCAAGTCCTGCCCAACAAGAAGGGTGGATTTGGTAGATCAGTGCCCAATAGGAGTGAAGCATGTCGCTTTTGTGGAAGGCAATATGGGTCAGCCCCGTGCCCATTTAGGCTAGGTGCATGTTTTGAATGTGGCCAGCAGGGCCATATAGCTAGGAATTATCCTAGGTGACCAAGAGGACAACCTCAGTTACCGCCACCGCCGCCGATGGGCTAGATTAGAGGGTATGCGCCTTAGAATGTGTCGCAAGGAGGTCAACTGAGACCACCAGTTTAGGGCACGGTGTATGCCATCACACAGTGTCAAGCAGAGGCTACACTTGATGTGATCACAGGTATGGTTTCACTGAACAATCATCTTGCTTACACTTTATTCGACTCTGGTGCAACTCATTCCTTTATTGTCGAGCAGTATGTTAAGTTGTTAGGATTAAGTCCTATATTGTTGGAGTCGGCTGTTTGCATATCTACACCATTGAAGGATAAAGTGATTGCTGCTTTGGGTTGTTCTGGTTGCAAGTTAGCAATTGGTAAGCGAGTGGGAAAAATAGATTTGTTAGTCCTAGCCATGTATGACTTTGATTTGATAATTGATATGGACTAGCTCACCAAGCAACGAGCTATAATGGACTGCAATCACAAAGCGATTCAGTTTGATCCGTTAGAGGATAAGAGCTTCAAGTTTGTCGGGAATCGAGGAGGACCCTCAATTGTCTTAATCTCCTTGCCAGAGGCAACTCGTCTGTTAGACAAGGGTTGTCAAGGTTACCTAGCAACGGTTGTAGATATGACAATTTTGGAACTGAAAATGGAAGACTGCCGTGGTACAGGAATTTCTGGATGTCTTTCCAAAGGAATTGCTAGGTCCACCGCCAGAAAGAGAGATAGAATTTGTGATTGAATTAGCCCCTGGGACAGAGCCAATCTCTAAGGCTCCTTATTGGATGGCATTATTTGAGTTAAAGGAACTGAATGTGCATATGCAAGAGCTATTGGATAAGGGATTCATTCGTCCCAGTGCATCATCTTGGGGAGCACAAGTTTTGTTTGTAAAGAAGAAAGATGGTTCGTTGCGTTTATGCATCGATTATCGGCAACTCAATCAGGTAACGATCAAGAACAAGTATCCATTGTCGAGGATTGATGACTTGTTTGATCAGTTACAAGGAGCATCAATATTTTCAAAGATCGACTTGAGGACAGGATATCATCAGCTGAGGATCAAGAAGGAAGATGTTCCTAAGTCAGCATTTCGTACTCGGTATTGTCACTATGAATTCATAGTGATGCCATTTGGGTTGATGAATGCTCCTACTGCCTTCATGGATTTGATGAATCGAATATTCAAGGAATATCTAGATCAATTTGTGATTGTGTTTATCGATGATATTCTGGTGTATTCGAGAAGTGACGAAGAGCATGAGAGTCATTTGAGACTAGTGCTGTAGACATTGAGAGTCCATCAATTGTATGCCAAGTTTAGCAAGTGCGAGTTTTAATTAACTCGTGTTGCTTTCTTAGGGCACGTGATTTCAAGCGAAGGAATCTCTGTGGACCCGAGCAAGATTGAAGTCGTGATCAACTGGCCAAGACTGACTACAGTGATAAAGATTAGAAGTTTTCTGGGTTTGGCAGGTTATTACAGACGGTTTGTGGAAGGATTCTCATCATTAATGTCGCCACTGACAAAACTCTTAAAGAAATAAGAGAAATTTGTATGGACGGACAAGTGCGAGAGTAGTTTCCAATAGCTTAAGAAAAGCTGACTACCGCACCTGTGCTGATGATTCCATCTAGTCCTGGAGGATTCGAGATCTATAGTGATGCGTCATTCAGAGGATTGGGTTGCGTGTTGATGCAACATGGTAGAGTAGTTTCATACGCCTCCCGTTAGTTGAGGCCTTATGAGCAGAATTATCTGACGCATGGCTTAGAACTCGCGGCGATTATCTTTGCCCTGAAGATTTGGAGACATTATTTGTGTGGAGAAAAATTTCAAATCTTCACGGACCATCAAAGTCTCAAGTATCTATTCTCTCATAAGGAATTGAACATGAGACAACGACGATGGATGGAATTGCTGAAAGACTAGGACTGTGATATTCTATATCACCTGGGAAAGGCAAACAAAGTCGCCGATGCTTTGAGTCGAAAGTCTTCAGTTGCTCACATACTGATAAAGGAGTGGAACTTAATCGAGAGAACTCAAGATTCGGTATTCAAATTTAAGGTGGGCCACCTTTCAAGTCTTATGGCCACCCTCAGAATTGAACCAAATGTCCAGATTAGAATCAAGCTACTCCAACCGACAGATCCAGATGTGCCAAAGATCTTGTAAGAGGACACTGAGAAAAGAAAGGCTGACTTTCAGGTTTTTGATGAAGGAATACTAAGGTTCCGAGGACGTTTGGTTGTACCTGACGATGTGGAGCTTAGAGAGGATATTCTATCAGAAGCACATTGTAGCAGTTACAGTATTCATCCTGGTAGTATCAAGATGTATAAGAATTTACGTCAACATTATCAGTGGTCAAGTATGAAGGCAGACATCACCAAGCATGTCGCCAAGTGTTTGACGTGTCAGCAAGTGAAAGCTCAGCATTGTAAGCCGGGAGGACTTCTACAATCTCTCGAGATCTCGGAGTAGAAATGGGAGCATATCACCATGGACTTCGTGACTGGACTACCGAGGAGTCAAAGAGAAAATGATTCGATTTGGGTAGTAGTCGACAGACTAACAAAGTCGACTCACTTCATTACAGTTTGAAAGGACCTCAGTTTGGATAGACACGCAGATTTGTACGTGCGTCAAGTGGTTTGCATGCATAGAGTGCTAGTTACGATAACTTCAGATAGAGACCCAAGGTTTACTACCGCCTTTTGGAAGAGCTTACAGAGTGCTTTAGGTACTAAGCTGCAGTACAGTACGGCATATCATCCTTAGATGGATGGCCAATCTGAGAGGACCATTCAGACCCTTGAGGACATGCTGAGAGCTTGTGTACTAGACTTCAAAGGAAGTTGGGAAGATCAGTTACACCTGGTGGAATTTGCACAACAATAGTTATCAGCAGAGCATTAAGATGGCTCCTTTTGAAGGGTTATATGATAGAGTGTGCAGAACACCAGTGTGTTGGGATGAAGTTGGAGAAAGGAAGATTACGGGCCCAGAGTTGCTCTAGCAGTCAGTGGATGCCGTGGCAGTGATCAGAGGCAGATTAAAGACCGCTCAGAGTCGTCAGAAAAGTTACGCAGATAAGCGTCGAAGGTTTTTGGAATTCTAAGTTGGTGATCACGTTTTTTTGAAGGTGTCACCAATTACGGGAATTTCGCGCTTTGGAAAGAAAAGAAAACTGAGTCCGAGGTACATAGGTCCGTTTGAGATTCTTGAGAGAATCAGGAGCCTAGCGTATCGTTTTGCGTTGCCGTCGAGATTGGCACAAGTTCACGACATCTTTCATGTGTCGATATTGAGGAAGTATGAGCCTGACCCGACCCATGTGCTCAATTTTGAAGAATTGGACGTGGATGACTGTGTGTCATACGTTGAAAGTCCGGTTCAGATTGTGGACAGAAAAGAACAAGTTCTGCGTACAAAGACCATTCCGTTAGTTAAAGTGGTCTGACAACACCATGGTACTGAAGGAGCGACATGGGAGACTAAAGAGTCGACGAGATAGTTGTACCCCCACCTTTTTTATAAAGTTTTGTAATTGTAAAAATTTCAAAAACAAAATTTTTATAAGAGGGAAAGAGTTGTGACATCCCAGATTTTTTTTTTTTTTTTGGTAAAGAATGTGACATCCCAGATTTTCAGTCTTATTTTCTACTGAATAAATCGGGCATTTCATCGACACGCCTATAAGGCTGTTCTCAGAGCTGATCACTCTTGAGATAACTAGACTATCTATGGAAGCCATTAAGAAATTTTAATGCAATAGACTTGAGAATTCGACCAAGAATCGGCTATTCGACTGTGCTCATCTTTATAGGCCATTACGGCACAGTTAAAAATCGATTTGAGATCAGAGATAAGTCTGTTCAACTGAGATGTGTGGCTAATCATGGGTGACACCACTAAATTGGAAAATTCTCGTCGGCCAGCCCTAGACTGATTCTTCTGTCGTTTTGGTACCTTGTGTCCGTATTTGAATCCTCGAGATTTTCACGATAACCGAGAGTCGCCAATGTATCGAGTGGGTTCATTATGGCTCGAAGAAAATCGACCACAGGTCATTTGCACTAAAAATCTCCGAAAACTACCTGATAGCCTAAGTCACGCTAAAAACGCGTCCGAGTGAAATTAACCGCAAATTCACGTTCGATTTTAGAAATTGAAGATTTTGTCATGTCACAATAATTCTAGGAACGTCGACTCAGTCTTAGAAGATTTTTTTGAAACCCGAGACTTTTTGTGATCGTTTTTTATCGCAAATTTGGGATGCAAGATGGTTCAAGGGGTGAGGAAAAATACTAAATTGAGTATTGACTTGACCACGGGATTTGTTGAGGCCGAATTGGATTGAATTAAGCACGTACGGGTGTCCAATTGAAGCCTTTTGTTTGGAATTGCGTATGCCCCCACCACCCTCAACATTTGGACCACCATAAGCTTCTAGATGGAGGCCTTGTTGGCTGAAGGAGGGCCAAGGGACCATGTTTGGCCTAGGTTGAGTCAAAGGGGGGACAAAGACTTGAAAAAATTGGCCAAAGGGAACCATCTCTCTCTCCCTTCCTCTCCAAGCTTGGCCGGCCACCTCTCTTGCCTCCATCCCCTCCATTTTCGCACACCAGCCAACTGAGACATCCAGTAAGTGTGGCACCCCCTGAACGGCCCCCGATCCGCTGGGGTCGCCACAAATCACTTGCTTTCTCTTTACTTGAAGGTCTATTACTCTGATACCATAGAAATTTGACAAATCCATGAATCTTGGGGGTTTATATTCTTTCTATAGGTCCCTGCGCAATTTATATAGCGGAAGCATATCCTACACCTCCCTATTCCATATTTAGAAACAATGCACACCAATTAAACATTTTATAAATTAAAGCCGAACACTTTTATTTACATAACTGGATGGACATCATGGGTCAGTACATCAAAATGCCAAGATTTTTCAAAACTCGGCTATTTTCAAAAGGTACTCGACTCTATAACAACTATGTACATAGGCCCATCAGTCAGTGCCGGCGGACAAAAATGCTTCATCTGCTGACCATCACTCTTGGTCACACCTAGTCCGGTCCATCAACTGGCGGTGGTGGCAACAGCCCCAGCGTACTCCCATCACGGCGGATGAACACAGTTAGAAACTCCTGAATCACTAGGCCGGCGGGAAGACCGATGTCAAACATGATCAGTATCCTCACTCGAACAAAAACCAACCTTCATATCTCAGGATGGTGGTGCTCCGTACACTCACACTCAAGGTCGACCGGTATACCATAGAATGTGCTGGGGGTGACTAGTAGTAGAGGCATATCTTCTAGTCTGAAATGTTAGTCCTCAAACGGGGTGAGTACAACCACTCAACAGCAAAAGATCCATTAAGCTATACTATGCAAGCCATCATGATCCAGTTTTATGCAAGATAGACAAGACAGGTCATCAATGGAATAAGTATGCATCTAAACCATATAACTCTTCAATGCAATGACCAGTGCAGTTCCAACAAATAAGATGCATCATGCTCAGTCACACAAGACCCGATCATAAGGCCAAACTGTTATGACACGTCTCATTCCATGCCATACAATTTAGTCACATAATCAGACCACACTCACACTTAGTATAATCATCAGTTTTAACATTTAAAAAGGGTTTTATCCCCCAGAGGACCAATATTTGCGTCCTTTTGGGATTTCGCACCCAACCTGGCATCGCGAAAGCCTTCGGCATCTAGCCACTAAGGCCACCTGGCATCCAAAGCGTGTTACGTCACACCTCCAGGCATCTCGCACCCCACCTTGCATCACGAGGAATCTCCGGGGCGCGCCATGAAAATGGTTACCCCTACCCTCCGGAATTACGCACCGACATACCACCGGGCATCCTGATGCTCCCGGGGAAAACCTCTAGGGCACTACGGACCCTAGGCATCCACAAGGCATCGACTCACTCGATCCTTTGGGCTTCCCGACTCCCGGGGCATCGTTGACACGAAGGTCCAACAGCAGCAATTAACGTTTTAATATCAAAAACACTTTTCAATGCAATGACAATATGTCCCATGAGTCTTCATCAAATCTCAATATTGAATGATATGCTGAATGTCAATATCATCATGTCAAATAATAGCTCAAGATGCATTCACCTTTGGGACAATTTGAGCAAATTCGGAATAAAACAGTCAAAAATCAGAATGCACAGTTTTTGTAAAAATTTCGGTATGACCCCTAAATGAACTTATAAAATTCTAAAATTTTGATATGTTATAAATACGACCTAAAGGAAGAAGTTTCATGAAGAACACTAAGCCAAAATAGTTATGTATGAATTGCAACAGATCGCATAACTCAGCCCAGAATTTATTCCAGAATCTACACTTCCACAGTAAAGTACCACACATTGAAATAGACTTATACCACTATATATGAATTTCAAAAAATCTAACTAAAATATATGTTATAGTTTAAACAATTCCTTACAGCTTTCATGAAGAAATCAAGACCAAAATCATACTAGAGGTTTCCACAGAAAATCGACAAGATCACTAGGCTACACATGAGAAATTCCGGACTGTATGGATTCAATGGAGTCCAATACCTATACCTTGGCTAATTTACTTCCAAAATCCATCCACATATACATTTCTTAATGTAATTCAAAGGGATTTAAAAGTACACAGAAACCAAAGCATTTCCTCAATCCATTTCTACTTCAATCATCCAAAAATCCAGCTTCCAACATCCACAACCCAAACATTTCCAAGTCTATTGCACTACACTAGACAACAATAGCACAACATCATATAGATTAATGGACTTTCACTTACCTCACGTCCTACGGTTCAACAGCCAGGGGGTTCGGTTCGACAATACGGCCCGACGGCAGTGAAGACTAGCGGCGTCGACAGCAGCAACTCGAGCACGACAGAAGGCGGTCTCTTCTTCCTCTTCGCCGTTCACCCACTTCGCTACTCACTCACGAACTCTCTCGCTCAATCTCTCTCTCTATCACTCGCTCATCCGCTCACTCTCTTTGCTCAAGTTTCATTCGGTTCCTTCTCTCTCCTCCTCACCTGTACGAGCGTTTTGTTTCCTTTGTTTGTTGACTAATTAGTCAATAAAATGAGATCCGGTGGTAGCAGGAAATGGTGACACCTCACACGTCCATGCAAGTGATGTGTCCTCTCTTGCTCGATCCTTCCCCATGCGTTGTCCACCAATCGGTAAGTTCACGTGGTTGCTGATTCAATGAATTTTCCTTTTGTTGACTCATTTGCTGACCAAATGAAGGGGAAGCTCGGGCAACTTGGGCCAACAATCCGTGGTCGCATGGTCTCCGTGCGTGGCCCAATTTCTCCAAGGATTAAATCCTTAAATTTCGGTACATGTATGGGGCATTTCGATTTCATGGTTTCCATGGAAATCAGCTAATCTCCTCTTATTCGGTCTACTTCATGTACAAGTACGTGACTGAAATTCTTGCGTGGAGAAAGAAATTGACAAGGCTGCATGGGGTCGCGATGATGTACATGGGAGGTTTGGTCCAAGAGATAAAAATAACGTGGCCGTTGGTGAGATTGTTCATATGGCCATTCAAAGACGAATTTCTTTTTCTCCGAAAGTAAATGTTTCGGGACGTCGAGTGGCGACAAAACTAGGCCAAATGTGGTATCGATGATACTCCCGTCGATTACTCACAGCCGTTGCATATTTGAGGGTCGTCGAAATTTCCGAATGCCACAGCAAGTCGCCGAAAACCGTCCACGCCATCGCCGCCACACGCCGTCGCCATTTACGCTCGCGAGAGCCTCCCGCGTGCCGTCTGCCTCATCGCATCCAGCCACCATTGTCCCAGCCTCCTGCCGTGCGTCACAGCCCCTGGCGAAGCTCAATCGGAGCTATCCTTCGCTAATCCTCCGTCGATAAGCCTCCAACAAAGCCCAGTTTGGCCCTTCCATCCTTTCCCGATCAATTTCCACTCTAAACCATCTTTGTTCTCTTCTATTTCAGCAAGAATAGAACATAATATTAGTGGGTTTCCAGCAAGGTGTTGGGCCCATTTTGAGGTGGTTCCGGGCCTCGTAACCTAGGCACGCTTCGGAGAGAATTGTCCCCCGTGATGTTCTCATCGGTTTGATCTGACCCACTCGTTAAACAAGTGAGTTTTGCTCACTAATCCCTTATTAGTCGGTTAATGATGCTTATGGGTTGTTTAGATTTAATTAAGTGTGATTAAATTAGTGCCTTAATGATGCATGTTAAACAAATTGTTAGTATTATTAGCTAGTGAATAGTCTATAGTATTTATTGAACGAATGTCGGAAATTTTCCGGGTCCGTTTTGGCATTCAATTAGGCATTACGAGCCTAAATTGGATTTATTGTATTTATTTAATAATTTCCGTAATTATTTAATTAATTATTTATTTTTCGGAAATTAGGCTGGGATAGCCGACGACCGAAATTTTATGCTGATCATTGTGGTGCAGTCCATTTATTTATTTGAGCGTTGATTTGTGCTGAATTGAATTAATTATGATTTTAGGATTTTATTTCTAAATTATTCAATTTCAGAAATTGATTGGAAAATAACTGAGCGTGGGTCTATAGCGCCAATAATATTTTGATGGACTATATATAAAATGGTATAAAAGAATGTTGTATTACAAGGCTCGGTGAATAAGTAAATTACCTTGGAGAATGCACGTGATTTGTTGAATTGATACATCATCTTAGAGAATGCATGTGGCTCGGTCATCGAGTATATCGCCTTGGAGAATGTACATGGCTCGGTGATTAGATACTTCACCTTGGAGAATGCACGTGGCTCGGTGGGTAGGTATGTCATCTCGGAGTATGCACGTGGCTTGGTGACTTAGTACGTCGCCTTTGAGAATGCACGTGCCTCGATGACTAGATACATATAATCTTGAGATTTCATAGTATGGATTAAAATGACCGGGGAATGGTCTACTTAACATGTAATCAACTAGATCGATTAATCAATGATATGATATGATGCTGTGAATTGATGTGGTTCTTTTATATCTGATATATACTGACTTGTAGGAAGGAACTGAGGCTAAGGTAAGTTCTCTAACTCATGTTGTGCTTAGGCAGCCTCTAGAGTGTATTGGCTTCATAATCGGGTCTTAGGACATAGAACTCGCTGAGACGTTGTCTCACTGGTTTTTGTATAACAATTTTCAGGTCCTTAGATGGCATTAGTGAAGGACCTGAGGTCCGAAGAGTAGAAGGTGAAGCCTGAAGAATTGACAGTCTTGTCTGACTAGTTAGTCATAGGACAATTCTCTTTTGATGGAAGTTGATTTCTTTTTGCATACTTTGTTTTATGAACCGGTGGTTTAAAACCTGACTTAAAAATTCGTCTTTATTTGCACTATGATTTGCAATGTATATAAGTGTGATTGCTTTTAAAGTGTGAAAACTTGGAGTCCTACTTTTCTATCCCATTGCTTTATTGTCTGGGGATTGTTTATATGCTTCCGCATGCGTATTAAAATGAAAGGGTCGGTGATACGTTCTGGGACGTTGCTATTAAATCGACCAAGGTGAGGGATGGGTGCGTGTCCGAGGATCGGGGCGTGATAGTCCTTGTTTAATGAATGCCATATTTCAAGTTCCAAGTATAAAATGGTCAATTTTTTTTCCTATCCACCCGTATGCCGATATATCACAATCTGCTGACACACTAATGAAGTTGCATCTTGTAAACCTCATGTCTCTAAATCATAAATAGTATTTTAATGGTTATGATATAATCCGAACATATTCAATGAGAAGTATGAGTTCTCTGGAAATTGATATTGAGAGTTATTACCGCTAGTCCGTCCTCTCCGTCCTATATCTATAAACAAAAAATGTTTTGGCTCGTGTCGTTTAGCGGGAAACTTCTATAGTAATTCATTATGTTTGGTCAACTACGATTCGTATTCGCTAATGAACATAAACATAAGATTAGATTTTATGTTTATTTTTCCGGAATTAAGTATAAGGGGCGCACAGAATCCTAAAAAGGCCGGTGATTGACCAATTCCAAAAATTTGTACTTCGTTTTTGTCGAATACTATTCCTTTAGTTAGAAAATAGCGATGAAGGAAGCCTTCATATTGTATTTTTTAATTACATTTAATAAGCCCTAACACAAACCTTCAAGGTTTATTTCACTCTAGTTAATTTCGATGTCTTGAAAATATAAGTGATTATCATATATCTTGATCATAAAGTAGACATTACTAAGGACTGTCTTTAGGCAGTCATTAGGTAATCAACCAATGAAAATGTGCCGATTCAATATGATGATGCTTGGCTCAATATATATTTAAATTGCGATTGATCATTTGGAAAACTGAACTGTTCCTCCTTGAAAGCTTAACAAAGAGTAGCGTTAGATAAGCTTGGTGTAGATAGGAAAGTGGATAAGTAGGTAAAATCAACCTATAAAAGAAATTTCACAAAGCGTAGGATTAGATAAGCCCTGTCCGGATAGGAAAGTGAATACTAGTACTAGGACCATCATTTAATGTTCTATAATCGACCTAAGCTCCGCGAGACGTGGATCATATTTGGGCACATCATTGGGTAATATACTAATGAGACAGATAACATAAGAAATCAGTTCTAATCAGACATATAACATAATTAATCACCTTTGATTAGCCATCATTGCTCCTTTTCTTATGGCTAACCCAATTATTCTATGTCACCAAAACATTGCCTTGTCTCTGTATGAATTTTGTTAGCAAGTGGTCCCTTTGTTAATAAGACCTAAAAAATGATTTTTACTTTTAATACACTGTTTTTCTCGTCTTATTTGTCTTTATTGTATTTAAAATAAAGATATTATTTTAATCAAGTATGGCCGACGAAGAATCTCGTTAATTTAACCCCAATTATTCGGGTGCATGCATGACCCGTTTCAATTTCTTTAACAATATTCTTAAACAAGAAAAACAATAGAGCACTACCCAATTAATAAGACTATTTTTTTTTTTGGTCAAAACTAATATGACTAATTGAAGGCCAAAAGAAAATATTGAAAAAAGAGTTATGGCTTTACAAAAAGGACAAAAACTCTTCCCAAATAGGACAAGAGCAGTTGATTTACAATTAGATTATTAAATAAGGCCAAAAGAGCTGTATTTAAATATGGCTGAAGTGTAATCACCCAGATTTCAACAACTAGCTCTTACACCAGTGCTATAACCTTGTGCGATTTTTTTTCCCCTTTTCTCAACAACTGATTCTCAACTCACATCAATCTATAATAAGCGATTTATATCATCCCCAAGAAAAGTATGGTTTTTTTTATTTAAACTTACCAGCTGTCGAAGACCAAATATTTCTTAACTTATTAAGAATCAGTATGCCAATTCATACGTATTTGTTGCAACAAGAGAAAATTCTTAGAAGGTCATCGGTTCATAGAAAAACTACTTCTCTAATAAAATAAAATAAAAAATAGGCAATGTTTTCCGCAGGCGGTAGTTAAGATTAAAATATGTACAAAGGATGAATTATCCCAAAAAACAAAAAAAGAAAGAAAGATTGGAACGTATACATGTTTGTGGATGTCTCCATGTCACGCGAAATATTTTGTTTTGCATGTGAATTTTCATTAATCTTGCCTCCTATTTTGCATAACGGTGTTTACCTGAACTCGTATACATACATAACATCCGTCTAATACATTGAACATCTAAGGTGGAAATACTGTTTTGTATAGATAATCACTTATTATTCTGCGAACTTGTCGGTTTTTGTTTTTCGTTGAAGAACTTGTCGTTGAATTGCAATCGTTTGTAGGAATACGTACACCGATTTAAACCACGGAGCATGGTAACCTAGTGGTAAAATGATCGCATTGTCTTCTATAAAATCACAAGTTTGAGTCATTTTAAAAGTGATGAACCTTCGACTATGGAGAGACCATTTGAATTCTGGCACGCCGATTGGATAGAGATAGGTAGATTAATCAATCTCGAACCTTTGGGCTTTGATGCATACCTGACGATTTTCCACAAAGTGATGACGAAAGGTCTAATTTGTACCAATCTTTCCATTTTGCAATTCGATCCGATCCATTAGTTCGTAAAGCTATTTACTTGATTGCAAACATTTTTGGAACACCTCTACCCATAGGGACAAATAGTCAATTTTGAAAGAACTTATTATCAACCTCTTTCATATGAATCTATCTGATTTAGAAGGGAAGAACTTGTATCAATATTTTAATTTCAATTTAAACATAAGTTTGATTCATACTCCATGTTCTAATAAATATTTACAATCCGAAAAAAAGGAAAAAACGGAACTCAAATTAGATACTCCGTTATGGACGCATCATTATTATTATAATGTTAAAAAGAGGGAAATTACGTCGTTCATCTCTCTCAACTTTTTACCGGAAAATGGAGTTCTATAGCAAGAAAAGATATGAATAATAAAGAAACAATCTAGGCATGTTCTCCACGTAATCCCTCTATAAATAGGTGTCCTCCTCCAACCCACAGTTATCCTCAACTAGAACCATGCAACTCCTTCAATATCGCACTTCACCAAAAGCGGCCATAGCTGGCCTCTTTGCCTTAGTCACCTTCCTCTCTTTCTTGATAACAAGAATCCTTCGGAAGAAACGGACCACCGGAGATCAACCACCACCATCTGCCGCCGGCGCGTGGCCCATAACAGGCCACCTCCATCTTCTCGGAGGTCCGGATCCACCCCACATAACCTTGGGCCAAATGGCCGACAAGTACGGCCCGATCTTTGCCATCAAGCTCGGCTCGCATCAGGCCATAGTGGTGAGCGGCTCGGAGTTGGCCAAAGAGTGCTTCACCACCAACGACAAGGCGTTCTGCAACCGCCCCAAATACCTTGCCGCCGAGCTCCTTGGCTACAACTACGCCATGTTTGGGTTCAGCCCGTACGGCCCGTACTGGCGGCATGTGCGCAAGATCGCCACCCTAGAGCTCCTCTCGAACCACACCCTCGAGAAACTACGGCACGTGCGGGAAGCTGTGGTAAGAGCCTCCATAAAGGAGGCTTACGAACGGTCGAACGCGGAAGGAAACACGCCGATCGAGATGAAGAGTTGGTTTCACGCCCTAACCTTCAATGTTATCTTCAAGATGGTGGGGGGGAAGCAGTCCGATGGGACGACGGCATCAGAGGAGGACAAGGACCAGAACGACAGGTGTCGGATCGCGCTGAAGAGCTTCTTTGTGTTGAGTGGCCAATTTGTCGCGTCCGATGTCTTGCCATATTTGAGGTGGTTCGATATCGGAGGTTATGTTAAGGCGATGAAGAGGACGGCCAAGGAATTGGACGATGTGGTCGGAGGGTGGCTGGATGAGCACAAGCGCAAGAGGGCTTGTGGGGAGGCCGAAGGTGACCGAGATTTCATGGACGTGATGCTTTCCATTCTTGGTACTGCGGACGAGCTGCCCAGTTATGATGCTGATACTATCAATAAAGCCACTTGTTTGGTGAGTTTTCCTAATTTGAAGAAATCATTACATGAACTTACATTTGTTAGAAGTAAATTTGAACTATTAAATACGATAACCATATATGGATCCCACATAGATCTCACCAAATGGAATGGTCTATTTATCTTATCAGATTTACCATATTCCGGTAATTTTTTCTGCAAAACGATCATTTTTTAATGAGGATAGTTATTGAAAAAGTCTTAAATTTGTTGCACTTGTTCAATTTAGTCCTCAACCTTTTAATTGTATTAATTTAATTCTAAATATTTTCACATTTTGTCAATTAGTTTATCCAACTAATTATAGTTGGAAATCACTGATGTGAATGCTAGTCGTCCTATGTGGATACTTTTCTATTCTTTTCTTTTTCTTTTTTCTCTTTCCTCCACCGATCTCTAACCTTGGCAGTGGTCGACAACTAGTCGACCTCACTAGCTTCAAGTCAGCCTCGCTCGAGGTCACCCCTTGCTGGCCTACAGTGAGGACGACTCGTGTTGGCCTCTAGTGAAGGTTAGCCCTTGCCCAAGGACGGCAAGCTCGCCTCTTGCCGATAGTTGCCTTTTACCAATCATGGGCCATCACTGAGGCCAATAGAGAAAGAAGGAAAAAAAAAAAAAAAGGAGAGAAAAGTACAAAAAATCAATAAAAAAATTTCGAAGAAAAATTAAAAATTAATAAGTTTTGTTTACATCAATACCGATTGTGCCACGTAGGATAACTAGTGTCCACGTCAATGATTTCTAATCAAAATTGGTCAGATGGACTATATTAGCAATTTTTAAAAAGGTTTAAAACTAAATTTGCGAAATTAAAAACTTTTGGACTAAGTTGGCACAGTGCAATAATTTTATAACTTTTTTGGTAATTTAATCATGCATAACTAAGCTAATTCAAATTGACTTGGGCGCTCATTGGCTTAGCAATGGAGGTTCTCTTTGTTGGAAGGAGAAGGCGGGTTTCCAATTCAAGGAATCAGGAGCCGCCGTAGCTTTTTCCTTGTTTTTGCATGTGGCTTTTGGTCATTCAGCAATGAAAATTGCCATATAGGCCAAGGGCGCAACATAAAATTACGAATAAATGTTTGAAATGTTAATACTAAATTTATGAAATTGATTTACTAAATGATGAAATTGATTATGATTGGGTATTTGAAGTTTGAACAACTGGCTCATCAATAGATCAGTAACCAGTTTCATAATTAGATTCGGCATCCATAGTATTATTCTATCAACAATCATAACTTTGGCAACTCAAATATATTCATACTGTTACTATCTCTATTAATCTAATCTGAATTACATTTCTAAGCTTTCATTTTAACTTTGTGGAGGATTGAAGATTTTTATCGTAGCACGGGAAAATCAGAAAATGAAAAAGCCCAAGACAAATATAGCAAAGAGGAGAGAGAGAATGAAAACCTCATGTTTTGCTGCGAGTATCGTTTTACGATGATTTTTTCAATTAATATTAGTGATTTAAGTTTCTTAAATCAGTTTGTCTTGTTCTTTCATAAATTTGTACTTGCGAGTTGGTATTAGGAAGGGTTGATTAAAAAAAATCGATGTGATAAATGAAGTAAGCGAATTCGTTTTCACTAATTAATTTATAAAACCTTTTACTCTATATTGTAGCTTGTCTAGTTGTTCATTGGACCGAAGGGCATTATCAAGGAAAAATTTATGTTTAAAATAATTGAATGAAACACATTTCTTCTATTGACGAAAGAAAGACCAATAGGAAAGAAAGGAAATAACGGAAATAGAATGAGGCTGCGCCGCTTATAATGGAAAGCGTTGTTTGTAGACTAATCACACGTTGCAAAGTGTAATTCTCTTAAACACGAAATATTATGTGTAATTAAGTCTACAGGACGTAACCATACCATTCCTGCAAATCGAAGCCATTCATCTTGAATGATTTCACAGTGGTCAATATTATGTTTGCACAGTAATTCGTTTGTATTTGTTGACGTACTAAACAATCACATTAAAAGAATCGTCTATCTAACAAGAGGCATCTTTGGACCGGAAGTTCAAATGGACGACAAAGCCAAAGGAAATTATTTTAAAGTCTCAGACATCTCAACTACCCATTAACTTCCGTCTAATCTGACGTTTTTGAGTTGAATATTCCTAAACTTTCAGGAAAAATTCTTCTTTAGGGCCTGTCTTTCGGTCCAACGTTAAAAATGCCAACGTTGGATCAAGAAGATAGGTATTATCCAATTCATTGACGTCGATTACTTTTATTAGTTATTTATGGAAGTCATTGTCGTTTGTATTTCTGACAAAGAGCCAAAAGACGATAATATTTAATATTGCCGTCAAAGATCATATCTAGATTCATGTTAGGTGTCCAATGTGAATAAAAGAAATTTATATATGATTCAAGTTGTGAGAAGAAGGTACGACTTTTACAGGAAACAAACGTCATCCTTACTCTAACTAAATTAAGTTTAGATGTATTAGAAATTGTCAGTTAAGTTGCATCAGTTGTATATTTACTTCAATAATGACAAGTATAAAGAAAAACTATGTATGTATATTCGTAGGCACTTATATCGGGAGGCACAGACACCACGGCGGTCACATTGACATGGGCTCTGTCCCTTCTACTCAACAATCGTCATGTCCTAAAGAAGGCTCAACAAGAACTAGACTCTCAAATTGGACGAGAGAGACAAGCGACCGAGTCCGACGTCAAGAACTTAGGGTACCTCCAAGCGATCATCAAAGAGACACTGCGTCTCTATCCTGCCGCGCCCCTCTCCGTGCCCCATGAGTCCGTTGAGGACAGCACGATCGGCGGCTATCGTGTCCCTGCAGGCACTCGGCTCCTGCTCAACATCTCGAAGCTCCACAAGAACCCGCTGGTCTGGCCCGCTCCTCTCGAGTTTCGGCCCGAGAGATTCCTCACCACTCACAAGGATTTAGACTTTCGGGGTCAGAATTTCGAGTATTTGCCCTTCGGAAGTGGCAGAAGGATGTGCCCCGCAGTGTCCTTTGCTCTTCAAGCGTTGCACATTGTGCTTGCGACTGTGTTGCATAGTTTTGAGATTGAGACCGCGTCGGATGGACCGATAGATATGACGGCAGGTATGGGAGTCACCAGCCCTAGAGTTACTCCTCTAGAAGTGATTCTGACTCCACGCCTTCCTCTTCATCTCTATGTCTAAATTTGGGAGGGTGAGATAATCATTATAAGAAACACAATCTGTCAAAGTATCATCTGCTTTTCAATTACGAAGAGGGTGCATTTGTGTTCTCTTTCGAAAACATGTTACGTATAATGAATCTTATGTGTACGAGATTTTTCTGTCCCTTCATGGAAGACATCAGTATATTTGGTCGAGACGGCACTTCGATTATTATTAACCCACCACCGCGCATGCGTGATTATTTTCGTGTTTTTCTGTCAAATAGAGAAATCTATATAAGAAAAATGTCAGCAAATAATCAAATGCATCCATTTAGTTCTGAAATATATTGGAGAATAAATTCAAAGGTGTATTTAACAGAAAAGAAATTATAAACTGGATATGATAAATTCTTGAAATGGCAAGTGCTCTGAGGTAAGCGAAGCGAATAAAGACAATCTGAGAGTTTCTACTTTAATAGTAATAATAACACTAAAGAACCGAAATTACTGTAGCTTATATTGGGAAAGAAGAATTTATCAATTACCAGTAATGTCACGACCTTCGCTTTCCGAGAAAAATGGCCAATGGATTTTTAAGCTTACACCTATTTTGAACTCTTTCAAGCTCATACCAATTCGCAACTTAGATTTAGTTTCAATAAGTAATTTAATCTATTCAGGAGTCAGCATTAATAATTTTTTAGTGGGTCGATTAGAAATCCAAGTAAAGTATGGGAGAGTACATTGCTTCTACGAACCAGATATTCAATGGATTCGGAGATTTGATTATGCTAGATTATTCTAACACCCTTTTGATATCTTTCTCTTTTATTTTAAAATATATTTTGCACGCAACTTAGAATGATTATATCATGCGGGTAAGCAAAGATTAAAATAACACTTAATAATCAAATAACAAAATAAATAAATTGCAAGAAAGAAGAAACTTTAAACAATGCAAATTGATTAATTTTCTCTTTGGCTTTTTATTTATCACATAATGAGAATGAGGCTATATGCAATGCATGTAATGCAAACTTGATTTTGTTGGGATTAACAATACAACCTGAAAGTATTAGCAACTTTTGCAAAGATTAGATTAAGTAAATATTTCAATTAGCGTGAATTAAGTTGTGTTATAATGCAAGTAAGAGCAAGAGAAACCAATAATTTGCTCAATAAGTTACAATTGGCAAGTATTGATCCTTTTCAAATGATAGATCATACCATCAAGACTTAGCTACTGCTCTTAACTCTTGTACACTTGATCTTTTACACAATTACAAAGTAGCAAGATTACAACAGTGAAAGTAATAGACAAATAAGAGCTTTCAGCCTTGAACACACCTTTTAACAAATTTGAGAGTTTGTACGTGTCTCTAACATTTTGGTGTCACAGATCTTCTCTTATATAACAATATTCAATCTTCCCGTTCGAGATGTCTTGTTGAAGTGAGAAGCCATTAGATATCCATTGGTGTTGTTATCCAAGGATAGAACTGCTCATACGATTTTTTTCTATAACATTTGCAAGCTACCTGAAATAGCTACTGCTGTTGTCTTATTGCTGCAACTTTGACAGGTCTGTCAGATGGCTTGTTCTCCAATTCCCTGTTTGACTTCCTGTTCTTGTACTATTTATATCCACCTTACGACATCTATAATAGAGAGTTGACAAACATCATCAATTGACTAATGTTGCAACATCAACAATCACCTGATATCTTCAGCACAGGCACAAACATTATCTTCATTTGATCTTCAGATTCGCTGGTGCTTTTTTACAAACAAAACAGACTTGTGATCTTTTTTCTTTACAAACATCATCTTTGTTCTTTGCACATTGTCATGAACATTTCCACAATACTATAATAAATATTTACCAATGATAGTTTGCAAATTATCAAGATCACTTAAAGATACTTCTCCAATAGATTCTAAATTATGACCTTACTCTAATTACGTGCAGATAAACATGACCTACATGCGATTTAACACAAAACAAACCTAACATGTGATCACTACATGACGTGAAATTAATGACGTGTCATGCATGATGAAATGGAGATTGCAAGGTAAGCATGATGAAATTGCATACATGGTTAGATGACGTGGCATTAGTGACATGACACATATGAATGACATGGCATATGACATGGGATTGATGGCATAAAATATCATGATGATGTGGCGATATGACATGGCGTTTATGCAACTAATCCAATATGACGTGCACATGTTTATTTTTGTGATTTTCTATTAAAATTGGTAATTAATGGATAAAAAAACAAATTATCTAAAATATAAGTTCTACTCACACAAGAAAAAAATCTAGCCTAAACCCTATTTTAATTTGGAAACTTATCCTAACTAGATATATTTTATCCTAACATGCAATTTAATCTAGAAAATAAATCTAGCAACATTATCTTTTTGTATATTTCAAACCAGGAAAACGATCAAACAAGATAAGCTATTGTTGACACCCAAAGCTAATTTGACCATCAATGTACACGTACTTCGCATGAGGGTGAGAAATATATCGCATATGGGCAGATACGAGTGACAGTCACATGCATAACACATGAATGTCATCTTATACGTATTGGGCCATCGACAAGTACAAGAGTAGACATGCGGCAGTAAATGACAAATTTCTTTAAAACCACGTGTGAAATACAATGATGGACGGTTGGTGACCGCCTATAAAGGTACTGTCTGCAAGTTTTCATTGAAAGTATTTCAAGTACGATCCAAATTACCAAGATGATCGGCATCGAAAATGCACGATTGTGAATGGAGAAGTTGCCATTCAAAGACCTAATCATGGGACGATCGTCGATAACTGTGAAACCACAAGCACACCACAAAGATAGTTGTGCAAGGCATGGGCAAGTGAAGTTTGCCAAAATGAATGAGTATGGATAAGGCCGATGGAAGTTACATGGAGAAACATAACCACTAGGCATAATCAAGGGGTAGTTATCACAACTTCACTATAAATACCACCATCTATCCAATTTTCGTGACTCGCCCTAGTGGCCAAATGGATGGGAACATGTTTAGAAGTATTATTTTATAAGACGGTTCGAATGTGTGACATCCCAAAATTTGGCCCCTGATACGGATATATGAAATGGTTGTTTCGTTGACATGCTTATGGTTATTTTATTTGGAGCTGGCCACTCATGAGTTAACTAATCTATTAGGTGAGGCCGTTAAGGGATATAAACGCGACAGACTAGAGAATTTGATCGGAAATCAACCGCTTGATCGTAATAATCGGCAATGGTCAATACGATACCACTATAAATCGATTAGCGAATGGATATAAGTCGATTCGATGGAAGTACGTAGTTGGATTGCAAGTGGTTCCGCATGATTGCGATATTTGCATCGAAGGACAATAAACCGATTTTCTGTTGATATTATATTTGGGACACGTAATTGAATCCTCATTATTATGTGACAACCGAGAGTCGTCTATGATTCGGAGATGCACAAATGTCAATCGAAAATTATCGACCACGGGTCAAATGCGCTAAAATCCCTAAAAGCTACCTGATAGGTTAGGTCGTACTAAAGTCACGTTCGGTCGATTTTAACCATGAGATTGAATTTGGTTTTGGGAATCGGACATTTGAGCGTGTCACGATTTATTTATTGGACGTCGTCTCATCTTTCGGTAAATTTTTGTCAAGTCCGAAATTTTTGCAGGAAAACGATTTTCGGACAAAAAGGAAAAAATTAAAGGAAATTCGGAAGAGAAAATGGGTTTTTCTACCCCAAAATGGCTTAATTGTGGGAAATTGAGGTAATTTTGTGATTGGATGATCAAAGGACTTTGGGGGCATGAAGACTTTGGGGGCTTAGGTGATGAGGAGTAGATATTTTCCTAAGTTTTTCATTGGTTGTTCCTTTGACCTTATGGTTCTCTCTCTCTCTCCCATTCTTCCTTCTTCTTTTTTCACGCACGCAAGACCCCCTGCAGACTACCCATTCCCCTTTTTCCTTCCTCATTCTCAAGTTCTTTCCCCCCTGTTCACTCCCTCCTTCACACATTTCCCTTCCCCATTAGTTCTGGTTCTGCTTTTTACTTCACCCTGCCGCCGTAAATCACCCACCACTCCACGTCCAACACCACAACCAGCATCCCATCTCCATCATCCACCACCATCTTCATTTCTTCACCATCAGCACCACCATCTTCATCATTCTCTCCAACGTTCAGCATCCTACCACCACAACACCAACAACACTTTAGCACCTTCACGTCCCACAACCACCACTCCGCACGCTCAGCCAACACCAACGACCAACAGCCGCAACTTCACCGCCTCACCGCCTCGTCACCTGTCCACCGTCTAGCCGAGCCGCATCCGTCACCGACTAGTAGCAGCCCTGCACGCCTGTCTAGCACTGCTAGCAACCATCGAGACCACCAAGCCGAGCCGAACCTCCCTCCTTGGTCGAGCACTTGTAGGGCCGATTCTGCCGTCGTCGAGCCTCCATGCAAGCTGCGGTTGTTTTGTTTTTTCGTCGCCGTTGTGTTGCTGTCGCTACAAGCCCACCGCCGTCGAAAACCGTGAGTTAACTCCCTAATATTTGATTAGGCCGTTAATTGCGCTTAAGGGGTGTTTAGTTTAGTGCTAATCATGGTTAGATTAGTGCTAAGATGGATTAGTATTAATCAACCTTGGTTAGGCTAGTTAACTATGGTTAGGTAAGTTAACCATGGTTAGGTTAATTAATCATGGTTAGGTTAGTGCTCAAAGGAGTTGAGTCTGGATTTCTCTTCAGATCTGTTTACTGGACACTCACTGTTTGCTATTTTCGTGGGTTAAAATGTGCTATGATTTTGAGGTTGTTTCCTTCTTGAAAAATGTTCTAACATCTTCATTTATGACATATATTTTACTCAAGATTTTCTGGATTTAAAAGAACAAAATTTCAGCTTCGTTGCATACAAGGCAGAATCTCGTTTTGTGCTGGAACCCGTGACCCTTTGGTGTTTAAGGGATTTTTATCAACTCTTAGGGTTCGATTTTCGAAAGAATTTCTTCACAAAAGTTTTTCATCACATCTTGAAGTTTATAACATAGTCAAATTCTAGAGTAAACGGACGAGTTTCGGACCTCGAACCAAGCTGGTTTTGGAAAACATAATTTCTAGACACGGACACAGTTTTAGTAATGATTTGAGTGATTTACTGCTCCTATTCTAGAAAGATCTGGGTCAATGTGTCTTCATAAAAAACATTTGTTTAAGTGTCATTTATAACATTTTTAAATTTGAGGATTTTCTAAACTCGTTTGCTTATGTTTCTGGAATTAATCTTGGAGACGTGTGAGTGGACTCAGTTTCTACCAGTGAGGGCCGGTTGTGGTCTTGTGGTTGTTCTTGGTGTCTTGCTTGCTAGAAAATGTACATTTTGTGATTTGGTTGGTTTTTGGTATGCTGAGAACTTATGTGTGAATTTGATGGCTTGTATGTCCTATGCTATGTGATTGATTGCTTGATGGTTGGTTCCGATTTTTATGTCAAAAATGGTTTTATAAACTTTTAAATGGAAAAAAATGAGGTGTCAGGTTTGAACACCAAATTTTATGTGCCCAATAAAACGAGGTTTTGAAATAGAGGCGTGCAAAGTTTGATGGGTTGATTTCAATTATGTGTCCATGTACGAATTTATTTCCAAAAGTTTTAAAGAAAATAAAATGGGGTTACCAAAGATTGTTTTCAGAAATGGTGGTTGGACAAAGAAATACAAAATAAATATGGCATCAGGTTTGGACGTCAAGTTTTATGTGCTCAATAAAACCGCGAGGTTTCAAACTAGATGCGTGAAAAGTCTGACGGGTTGATTTCAAATACGTGACCCGTATGAATTCATTTCAGAAAGTTTTGAACAAAAAAAAGGGAGAGTTGCAAGGTTTATTATTTGAAAAGAGACTTTTGTGTTCTTAGCTAATGAGAAAGATAATAATGGACTCGAGTGATGGTATGCTCGTGTGATCATCTAAATACCCTGATGCGTATGATTATGTGGGGTAATGAACCCGTCCTGATGCGTATGATTATGCGGGACGATGCTCAATTAAGTTCGGATGCCCTCAAGTCAACAGGATGTCGTTCGTGGATGGATTTCGAAACGAAGCTCCTTTGTGAAATGCCATCTAGACGGAGGATGCTAGAAGTTGATGTGCTTGACGGGGCGAGACGATGCCCGGTTACGCTGGATGCCCGAGGAGTCGTAATAATCGAAACACGCCTGAATGGTTGTGATACTTTGCACCTAATTATGGGGCAAAATTGTTTGGCATGGTATATAACGTGCCATAACGGTTTTACATTATAATCGGGACCCATGTGAATGTTTGGAGAGTGAGAACTTTGTGTTCTGGTTATTAATTATGCTTGTTGTGTTCATAATGGCATATGTGAGGCGCTAACCTGCAGGGGTGTGCTGAAGCGAGGTGAGTTTGTTTGTGGTGCTTGTTTAGGCTGCTTTTAAGATGAATTTGCATCTTAATCGAGGCTTAGGTTGTTGACTCGCTAAGATTTTATCTCACCCTGTCATGATTAAACATTTTCAGGGTTGTAGCGTGGATATGCTGAGTGCGGATGTGGTGGGTGCGAGATGCGACACCTTTTGGCTGGCCCTGCCGTTAGTGGAGTTTAGGTTGACCCTAGTCCCTAAAGGTTTTTGAAAAGGTTCGATAGGAAGTGGCCGTAGAAAGACTTGTAAGTATTAAACTCCTTGGGTTAACTGGTTGATAAGGAAATCATTGTTTTTTGGGAAATTGTTCCTAGTGTTTACTATCCCTATGTTTGTTTATTGACTGGGGGTTTATTTAATTCACTACTGCATGCGCTTAATTGAAAGATAAAAAGAATGGGTCGATGACGCGTCCTAGAATGTCGCATTTTTAATCGACCGCCAATGGATATGCGTGTACCTGGGGATCGGGGCGTGACATCCTTGCCCGAAGTGGTATCGGAGCCTGGTTAGTGTCTTGAGTGATAAGGTGCGATGGGTCATGGGATAGTTAGCAAGAAAGACATTTTCCTAATGCAGATACTTGTGATTGATTGATTGATTGTTTGTGTGGGTTGCTCAGATTTCCGATTCCTTGTTGGAATAAGAATGTGTGTTTCTATAAAGATCATGCAAGATGAGCGATCCTGATTTGACGACCCTTCAGAGAAGGGCCGTGGTAGCTTTGACAAGTGCTAAGGGAAGGGCACCGAGGCGAGTGGATACTAAAGAGAGAGCGTTAGCTTAGGCTAGTACCGGGGGGAAAGTACTGCCTCAAGCTGGTACTAGGGGAGGAGCATCAGGCGATCCCAGGTTGGCTGGGATCGTTCAGGCATTAGAGACTCTGGGGAATATGATTGGTCAGCAGGCTCAGAACCAAGCCGCTGCTGCCGCCAATGCTGTTGCTGCCACACCTGCTGAAGTCCCACCAGGAAATGGGAATGGTGAACGGTTGATGCATAATTTGGTGGAGCAGTTCTTGAACTGAAGCCGCCAAGGTTCATAGGAGCGGGTGATCTTGAGGCTGCAACCCTCCGAATCTGAGAGCTAGAGAAGGTTTTTGGGCTACTGAGGTGTTTTGCAGAGGACAAGGTAGTCCTGGCTGTCTACCAGTTGCAGGGTAACGCAAGCACTTAGTGGGAAGCCACCAAAGGGAGAGTGTTTCTCGAACGTACGGTTCCAGAGTGGAATGCCTTCATGGAGGTCTTTTATAGAAAGTACTTTTCAAATTGCGCCAGGGAGTAGAAAATGGCCGAGTTCCAGCGTCTCCGTTAGAGTCAAATGTCAGTGGACCAATACGAGGCAAAGTTCACTTAGTTGTCCAAGTATACACCGAGGTTGATCGAGGACTCAGTGGACAAGGCAAGGAGGTTCAGAGATGGTCTGAAGCCAGTTGGTGCCCTTGAACTTAAAGGATAAGCTAGCCTAAGATAGTGCACTACTAGGATTGGTGACTTCCTGGGAAAGTGCCTACCTATGTGCCAAAGGATAAAACCGTGAAACTTAGCATGGAATAGGCCAAAGCGAATAATATCTCTATGAGTTAGTCCTTATTGAAGTGGGACCCCTCCAGTAGATGTGTAGCTCAAGGATGAACCAGGCGAAAGCTGGTGAGCCTGTAACAACCTGGTTTGATGCGGGCGGGGAGTAATTATCACGCCCCGATCCTCGGGCACGCACCCATCCCTCACCTTGGTTGATTAAATAGCAACGTCCCAGGACGCATCGCCGACCCTTTCATTTTAATATGCATGCGGAAGCATAAAATAATAATCCCCAGACAATAAAGCAATGGGATAAAAAAGTAGAGCTATATTTTTCACAACTGAAAAACCACAACCACACTTTTATACAAGCAAACCTCATAGTATATATTACAATACTATTAACAAGTCAAATCTATCATATATCAGATCACAACTTAGAGTTTGCAAAATAGGGTGGGGTCTCGGTCCTCATCCGGGTCATACTCCGGATCATCCTTGGGATCCTCCTCGGACTCCTCCTCCGGTTCCTCATCAGGGTCCTCCTCTACGAGTTCTTCCTCCTCAAGTTCCTCCTGAAATGTTATCCCACAATTGGGATAAGACTATGTCTCAGTAAGTTCTACCCCCTAAGACCCGATTAGGAAGAAAATATGACTTAGGGGGCTGCCTAAGCACAACCACTGGTCAGAGGGATTACCTTGGCCTTAGTTTCTTCCTGCAAGTCAGTCCAAATAATAGATATCGACAATCACATCATTCAATCAAATAGATTGAACCATCGATCAATCGACCTAGTCGATTACATGTCAACCAAACCATTTCCCGATCAATTTAATTCATACTGTTCATTTTCCCAAGATAATATATCTAGTCACTGAGCCACATAATACAGTATTCCTTCTCACCTCTTATCATACGCGATAATTTTCCACTCAACATTCCCATTCAATAAACAAACTCAAGGCTCTAGAGGTAGTTCCCATGTGACTCAAGTCGCCATGTAACATTTAACCCTTGATTACAATACACGATAGTCTAAGGCTCTAGAGGTAACCCACACGAAATCTCACCATTGTATAGTATTTAGTCCTTGATTACAATAAACGATAGTCCAAGGCTCTAGAGGTAACCCACACAAAATCTCGCCATCGTGTAATACTTAGTTCTTGACCACATATAGCAAAAGTGCAAGGCTCTAGAGGTAATTCTCATGCGGCTCAAGTCGTCGTGTAACACTTAGCCCTTGGTTACAATAAGTAATAGTATAAGGCTCTAAAGGTAACTCACACGTAGTCTCGCTATCGTGTAGCACTTAGCCCTTTACTTACTTACAACTTATCGGGTTCCCTCCAGAAAACCCAGACCACCTCAATTCATGCAGACGCCTAAGCATGTATACAATCAATTGCGTACATTATCAACCAATTGCACAATTAAGCAATTAATAACACATATTCCCCCATCAATGGCCCTCCTTTCGCCACGACCATAAGCATATACCATAGCACAACCATCCGTGCATCCTCACGCATAAGCTCTAGGCACGTCACAAACCAACATATCATCCAATATGCACAAGCCAGCAAGCATTGCACCAATAACACCACCAAATCATAACTGATCCTAACAAGCAGAAAAGGCCCACTCGCACGTCTCAAAGTTTAAGTGCAGAAACCTAATTGAACGAGTTCGGAAAATTCCTAAACTTGAATCTGTCGAAAAGACACATAAACGAACATTTTCCGTGAAGACACCTTAACCCAGATCCTTATAGATTCGGCCTAGTAAATCGCTCAATCCAGTACAAAACTGTGTCCATTTTCCAGAAAATATGTTTTTCAAAATCAGTTTGGTTCGAGGTCTAAAACATGTCCATTTGATCTGAAATTTGAGTATATCAAACTAGAAGATATGAAAAACAACTTTTGTGAAGAAACCATTTTGAAATTAGAAACATAAGAGTTGATAAAAACCCCTAGAATCCTAAAACATCACAAAATCCAGCAAAAACTGAGGTTCTGTTTGAAAATGAAGGAGCTAATATCTCCTTCTTTAGGTCTCCCAAAATCTTGAAAGAAATATATGTTATAGCTGAGGATGTCTAAAATATTTCTCAAGAAAATATCAACCTCAAATTCATAACCCATTTCGATTTACAAAAATTGCAAACGGCGAGGTTCCAGAACTCCGAAATGTAGAATTTCTACTGGATTCGACTAATCCTTCATCAATTATACAAATCTCACTAATTAAGTTAAGACTAATACATACTTAAGCTAACCCTTAAGTATAATTAACCGACTAATAAGGGATTAGTGAGCAAAACTCACTTGATTAACGCGTGGGTCGGATCAAACCGACTGTAATGGCGCGGGGGATGCTTTTCTCCAAAGCGGGCCTAAGCTTCGAGGCCTGGAAGCACCTCAAAACGGGCCACCAAGGTGGCTGGAACCCACAAAAATCCTTCTCTATTCTGAGCTACAAAACCGAAGAAACGAAGCTGGTTTCACGTAGTGAGGCTCGGGAAAGGTAGTGATGGTGGTCTTGGGTCCAAACGAGAACTTGACAAACCTCCGGCGGGCTTCCACAATTCCTCACGGTTGCTGGACAGCGGCTGGGACAACGTGAGGAGGCGAGAAGGATGGACGATGCGACCGGCGATGCGTGCAAGCGGTGGTGCGCACAGACGACGACGGCAAGGCGGCATGAGGCGGCGACAGGCGGTCCTGGCTTGCTCTTGTGACTAAGCTGTTGTCCCTGGTGGTTCCTTGGTTTGCTGGTGCAAAAATGGAGAGGAAAGAAGGAGGAACATGGCTTGGATAGTGGATGAGGATGAGAGGGGAGAGGATAAGGGAGCAAAGGCTCCACCACTTGCTTATCTTCCACAAGCTTGTTCTCCAAGGCTCCTCCTTGGCCAAGCATCATTCCTTGGCTCATAATGAGCCACCAAGGCTTGTCCATGGACACTTGAGATGGTCTAAATGGCTAGGGGAAGGGGGGCATACGAATTTCCATAATTTTGGCTCCAATTGAACACTTAGTCCTTATTAAATCAACATAAATTGGTTTCAATAAAATCAATCAACCCACCATCGATCATCTCGGCATTTTTCCTCACCTATGGATCCATCTTGCATCTCAACTACGTGATCAAAAACGATCCCGGTCTTTTTCTGAACAAAAACGATCCTATGTCGACTTTGTCACAAAAAGTCTCGGGTTGCAGAAAAATCTTCTGAGACTGAGTCGACATTCCTAGAATTTATTGTGACATGACAAAATCTTCAATTTCTAAAATCGGACTCGAATTCACGGTTAATTTTCATTCGGCACGTTTTTAGTGTGACCTAGGCTACTGGGTAGTTTTCAGAAATTTTTAGTGTAAATGACTCGTGGTCGATTTTCTTCGAGCCATAATGAACCCACTCGACACGTTGGCAACTTTCGGTTATTGTGAAAATCTCAAGGATTCAAATACAGATATAGAGTACCAAAACGATAGATAAATCAGTCTAGTGCCAGTCGACGAGAATTTTCTAATTTAGTGGTGTCACCCATAATTAACCACACATCTCAGTCGAATCGACCTATCTCTGATCTCAAATCGATTTTATACTTGCCGTAATGGCTTCTAAAGATGAGCATGGTTGAGAAGTCAATTCCTAGTCGAATTCTCAAGTCTATTGCATTAAAATTTCTTAATGGCTTCCCTGAATAGTCTAGTTATCTCAAGAGTGATTAGCTCTGAGAACAGCCTTATAGGCGCATCAATGAAATGCTCGATTTATTCAGTAGGAAACAGGATTTGAAAATCTGGGATGTCACAACTCTTCCCCTCTTATAAAAATTTCTTCCTCAAAATTTAAACAATTACAAAACTTTCTCAAAAAGGTGGGGGTGTAACTGTCTCATCGACTCTTCAGTCTCCCATGTTGCTTCTTCAGTACCATGGTGTTGCCAGACCACTTTGACCAACGGAATGGTCTTTATACGTAGAACTTGCTCTTTTCGATCCACTATTTGAACCAGGCTTTCAACGTATGACACACGGTCATCCACGTCAAATTCCTCAAAATTGAGCACGTGGGTCGGGTTAGGCTCATACTTCCTTAATATCGACACGTGAAAGACGTCAAGCACTTGCACCAATCTTGGCGGCAATGCAAGACGATACATTAGGATCCCGATTCTCTCAAGAATCTCAAATGGACCTACGTACCTCAGACTCAGTTTTCCCTTCTTGCTGAAGCGCAAGGTATCCCTCATTGGTGACACCTTCAGAAAGATGCAATCACCAATTTGGAACTCTAAAGGCCTTCAATACTCAACGATACAACCTTTCTGACGGCTCTGAACGGCCCATAATCTAATTCTAATCACGACAACTGCAATCACTGACTGTTGAGCTAACTCTGGGCTGCGATCTTTCATTCTCTGACCTCATCTCAACAAACTAAAGTTTTGTACATTCTACCATGTCCTGTTTCAAAAGGAACCTTCTGACTGTTCTGTTGAAACTGGGAATCCTCGGGTCTAGATCTGATATAATCGTCACTGGCACTCCATGTAGACGAACTATCTGTCATACAAACACTTCTGCATGCCTATTCAAATCAAGATCCTTCCATACGGCGATAAAGTGAGCCGACTTCATCAGTCTGTCGACCACTACCTAAATGGAATCATTACCCTTCTAACTTCTTAGTGAGTCATCACAAAGTCCATCGTGATGTGCACTCATATCCACTCTGGGGTCTCGAGAGTTTGTAACAGTCCTCCTGGCTTACAAAGTTGTGCCATAATTCTAATCTGAGCATCCGGCTCAATTCTGAGAGCGACTATAAGATTTGGAAGGTAGCCCATCTCAAATTTGAAAATCAAATCTCGAACTTTCTCAAGTAAGGTCCATTCTTTAATCAGCATATGAGTCACTGAAGATTCCTAACTCAAACATCTGCGAACTTATTCGCCATTCTAGGGTGATAACATATATTACCATCCTAGTCCTTCCAAGGTTTTGATTCACGATACCGTCTCATATTCAACTCCTTTTGAGAGAATAAATATTTGAGACTGTAATAGTCGACGAAGACCTAGAATTTATCTTCATACCAATGATGTTAGAGTAAAAATTATTGTTGCGAGTTCTAAGTCATGCATCGAGTAGTTCAACTCATAAGGTCTCAACTGGCGGGACACATATGTAACAATCCTATCATGTTGCATTAGCACGCATCTCAGTCCTCTGTAGTAATCTGTCCAGTCCATATGGCTTCTGATCTTTGACATTATTGTCTGTCCTGGCCCACTAATAACTATTTCGATCTTAGCTAGGTCCATAAAGATTCCTTCCCCTAAAATCTCATGACCATTCTTAGATAACACTCGTGATCCTCAACACTCATCGAATACGCCGGAATATCCTTGATAGACACGACTACGAACCACTTTAGATATTCTTTGAATACTCGATTCCTCAATCCATAAAAGTAGCTAGAGCATTCGTCAACGGTTCAAACTGTATTACCTTACGCCAACAATTCATTACCACAAGATGTTCCTTGAGCCAACTCTTTTCATATATGACGTCAAAGTTATACATAAGCAACACAACTATAGCCAGTGATTCTTCTCTCTATAGCTTTATTACAACAGCTGAAATTCTACACCCTTAACCAAAATTCCTTTACGCTACTTTGATAAAATCACAAAAAAAAAAAAAAAACGTTCTTCCTCTGATCAGTGCATGGTCGGTTCGTTCTTGTCCCCTTCGCTATCCTAGTGGTGTTCTATTTGTGGTGCTTTCCCTTTGTCTTGTCCTCTAGTGATGGCGTACACTCCTCCTTGTTCTAGAGGTCTGTTTAGTCCAACCTGTGGTGTGTTCTGCGGCACGAAACCTCTGATCTGACCCATCTATGGCTGCGGCAGTAATAGCAGCTGTGGTCCTATTTGCCTGCGCGGAAAATCCTTGAACTGGTGGCCATGCTGGCCACATTTAAAACAAGCTCCCGTCCTAGTATAACATGGAGCTGAACCATGTCTTTTCCCACAGAAACAACACACGTCTTTCAAGCTGGGCATTGATTTTCCAATCCCATCCTTTTTGTTGGGCGGAACGAGATATCTTCCTTCAGTCATGGGTTTCTTCCCAAACCGATTCCCATCTCGGTTAGACCCAAACCGCGATCCAGATGCGGCGGCTTTCTCATTATGATCTCTCTCGATCATCAGGGCCCTCTCGTATAAGTCATTGTAACTTCTTAGATTCAGAGAAACAAATACACTCCTCAAGTTTGATTTGAGTCCGTCCCTGAATCTTCTCACTCGGTTCGCCGGATTCTCAATCAGTTCAAGAGCATATTGCGATAGTTCAGCGAACTTCGCCTCATATTGGTCGACTGTCATGGAACCTTGGCGAAGACGCTAAAACTCTGCCATCTTCACCTCTCTGGTAGTCTCTGAGAAGTATTTGCCATTAAATGCCTCTAAGAAGGCGTTCCACTCAGAAACGACACCTTTTAGGAATATCGTTCCTTGGGTAGTAATCTACCAAGTATTTGCAA
The DNA here is from genome assembly GCA_016097605.1 of Eucalyptus guilfoylei. Taxonomy (NCBI): domain Eukaryota; kingdom Viridiplantae; phylum Streptophyta; class Magnoliopsida; order Myrtales; family Myrtaceae; genus Eucalyptus; species Eucalyptus guilfoylei. The sequence continues at coordinate 24,965,736 of CM027865.1, read as the reverse complement.
CTCCCTCCAGTTGGTAAGTTGCAAGGACTACTTTCTCAGTTTCATTGCACATCAGTAGTGCAAAAGCTTTCTCCAATCTTTGAATCCACGAAGCAGCAGCTTGTCCCAGTAAACTAAGGTGGGTTCAATTTCAAGAATTGCTCCACTAACTTGGGGATCGGTCTCCTAGCGACCACAACTCCTAGCGAAACTTCAACAGGGGCGACGGCAGGTGTAGCGACAGGTGCTGCAGCAGGGGCAGCTTCAACAGTAGCGGCAACAGTAGCAGTAGCAGCGGCTTGAGCGGCGGCTTCAACAACGGCGGCTTGGTTCAATGCCTATTGATCCATTCTGTTACTCATAGCCTCTAGTACTCGCATGATCCTTTTGATCCTGGGATCACTAGGGGCTACTACCCCAGCACCAACAGGAGGTGGTGCTTCACCACTAGTGCTAGCCTATGCTGGCGCTTTACCGCGGCCTCCTCGGGTACTGACCCTAATCGGCGACCTAACCCGAGCCGTAGGCCTAATGGTTTTCTTACTCGGAGTCCTCTGCTCCGGCTCACTCATTATTCAGCCTTTTATACCAAAACCTGTCTTCCAAATCCACACTAGATTAAAAGATGAGCGATCCACACACGGCAAACAATTTTACCAATCATCTATCACAGACATGCACCAACATGAATTTAAATGCCATTCCTACCACTATCGTATAGTTCATCGCACCTTATCACTCCAAATCCCTAACCATTACTTTGATACCACTTAAACAGGATGTCACGCCCCGATCCTCGGGCACGCACCCATCCCTCACCTTGGTCGATTAAATAGCGACGTCCCAGGACGCATCGCCGACCCTTTCATTTTAATACGCTTGCGGAAGCATATAATAATAATCCCCAAATAATAAAGCAATGTGATAGAAAAGTAGGACTATACTTTTCACAACTGAAAAACCACAACTACACTTCTATACAAGCAAACCTCGTAGTATATATTACAATACTATTAACAAGTCAGATCTATCACATATCATATCACAACTTAAAGTTTGTAAAATAGGGTGGGGTCTCGGTCCTCATCCAGGTCATACTCCGGATCATCCTCGGGATCCTCCTCGGACTCCTCCTCCAGTTCCTCATCAGGGTCCTCCTCTTCGGGTTCTTCCTCCTCAAGTTCCTCTTGAAATGTTGTCCCACAACCAGGATGAGACTATGTCTCAGCAAGAGCCACCCCTAAAGACCCGATTAGGAAGAAAATATGTCTTAGGGGCTGCCTAAGCACAACCACAAGTCAAAGGGCTTACCTTGGCCTCAGTTTCTTACTGCAAGTCAGTCCAAATAACAGATACTAACAATCACATCATTCAATCAAACAAATCAAATCATCGATCAATCGACCTAGTCGATTAGATGTCAACCAGACCATTTCCCGGTCAATTTAATTTATACTATTCATTTTCCTAAGATAATATATCTAGTCACAAAGCCACGTAATACATCATTCATTCTCACCTCTTATCATACGCGATAATTTTCCACTCAACATTCCCATTCAATAAACAAACTCAAGGCTCTAGAGGTAACCCACACGAAGTCTCGCCATCGTGTAGTACTTAGTTCTTGACCACACATAGCAAAAGTGCAAGGCTCTAGAGGTAATTCTCATGCGACTCAAGTCGTCGTGTAACACTTAGCCCTTGGTTACAGTAAGTAATAGTACAAGACTCTAGAGGTAACTCACACGTAGTCTCGCTATCGTGTAGCACTTAGCCCTTTACCTGCTTACAACTTATCGGGTTCCCTCCAGAAAACTCAGATCACCTCAATTCATGCAGATGCCCATGCATGTATACAATCAATTGCGTACATTATCAACCAATTGCACAATTAAGCAATTAATAACACATATTCCCCCATCAATGGCCCTCCTTTCGTCACGACCATAAACCTATACCATAGCATAACCATCCGTGCATCCTCATGCATAAGCTCTAGGCACGTCACAAACCAACATATCATCCAATATGCACAACCTAGCAAGCATTGCACCAATAACAACACCAAATCATAACCGGCCCTAACCGGCGGAAAAGGCCCACTCGCACGTCTCCAAGTTTAAATGCAGAAACCTAATCGAACGAGTTCGGAAATTTCCCAAATTTGAATATGTCATAAAAAACACATAAACAAACATTTTCCATGAAGACACATACCCAGATTCTTCTAGATTCGGCCTAGTAAATCGCTCAATCCAATACAAAACTGTGTCCATTTTCCAGAAAGTCTGTTTTCCGAAATCAGTTTGGTTCAAGGTCTAAAACATGTCCATTTGATCTGAAATTTGAGTACGTTAAACTAGAAGATATGAAAAACAACTTTTGCGAAGAAACCATTTTGAAATTCGAACCCTAAGAGTTGATAAAAACCCCTAGAATCCTAAAAGGTCACAAATTCCAGCAAAAACTGAGGTTCAGTATGCAAATGAAGGAGCTGATATCTCCTTCTTTTAAGTCACCAAAAATCTTGAGAAACATATATGTTGTAGCTGAGGATGTCTAAAATATTTCTCAAGAAGACATCAACCTCAAATTCACAACCCATTTCGATTTACAAAAATGACAAACGGCAAGGGTGTAGAACTCCGAACTGCAGAATTTCCACTGGATTCAACTAATCCTTCATCAATTATACAAACTCACTAATTAAGTTACATTAATCCATACTTAAGCTAATCTAAACAAACCGTAAGCATAATTAACCGACTAATACGGGATTAGTGAGCAAAACTCACATGATTAACGCATGGGTCGGATCAAACCAATTGGAACGGCGCGGGGGACGCTTTTCTCCCAAGGGGTCCTAGGCTTGGAGGCCCGAAAGCACCTCAAAACGGGCCACCAAGGTGGCTGGAAACCCACAAAAATCCTTCTTTGTTCTGAGCTGCAAAACCGAAGAAAAGAAGCTGGTTCGGCGTGATGAGGCTTAGGAAAGGTAGCAGTGACGGTCTCAGGTCCAAATGGGAACTCGACAGACCTCCGGCGGGTTCCACAGTTCCTCACGGCTGCTGGACAACGGCTAGGACGACATAAGGAGGTGAGAAGGACGGATGGCGCGGCTAGTGGTGCAGGCGGGTGGTGGTGCACATGAACGACGACAGCATGGCGGCGTGAGGCGGCGACGGGCGGTCCTGGCTTGCTCCTGTGGCTGAGCTGCTGTCCCTGGTGGTTCCTTGGTCTGCTGGTGTGAAAATGGAGAAGAAAGAAGGAAGAATATGGCTTGGATAGTGGATGAGGATGAGAGTGGAGAGGATAAGGGAGCAAGGGTTCCATCACTTGCTTATCTTCCACAAGCTTGTTCTCCAAGGCTCCTCATTGGCCAAGCATCCTTCCTTTGCTCACAATGAGCCACCAAGGCTTGTCCATGGACACTTGAGATGGTCCAAATGGCTAGGGGAAGGGGGCCATACGAATTTCCATAATTTTGGCTCCAATTGAACAATTGTTCCTTATTAAATCAACATCAATTGGTTTCAATAAAATCAATCAATCCACCATCGATCATCTCGGCATTTTTCCTCACCTATGGATCCATCTTGCATCCTAACTGCGTGATCAAAAATGATCCTGGTCTTTTTCTAAACAAAAACGATCCTATGCCGACTTTTTTCCAAAAAGTCTCGGGTCGCAAAAAAATCTTCCGAGACTGAGTCGACGTTTCTAGAATTTATTGTGACATGACATAATCTTCAATTTCTGAAATCAGACTCGAATTCACGGTTAATTTCCATTTGGCACGTTTTTAGCGTAACCTAGGTTACCAGGTACTTTTCAGAAATTTTTAGTGCAAATGACCCATGGTCGATTTTCTTCGAGCCACAATGAACTCACTCGACGCATTGGTGACTTTCGGTTTGTCGTGAAAATCTCGATGATTCAAATACGGACATAGGGTACCAAAACGATCGATAAATCAGTCTAGTGCCGGTCGACGAGAATTTTCTAATTTAGTGGTGTCACCCATGATTACCCACACATCTCAGTCAAATCGACCTATGTCTGATCTCAAATCAATTTTATATTATGCCGTAATGGCCTCTAAAGATGAGCACGGTCGAGAAGTCGATTCCTGGTCGAATTCTCAAGTCTATTGCATTAAAATTCATTAATAGCTTCCCTGAATAGTCTAGTTATCCCAAGAGTGATCAACTCTGAGAACATCCCTATACGCGTGTCAATGAAATGCTTGATTTATTCAGTAAGAAATAGGATTGAAAATCTGGGATGTCACAGTGGTCGCCGAGGCCTGAGGGCCTAAGCAAGGAATGGCTCCTGGCAAGCTTCTAGGATGGCGAAGGGGGCAAAAATGAACTAGACTATCCACCGAACAGGAGGGGCAGTGTTTTTGGCATAATTTTATCAAAGTGGCGCAGTGAAAATATGGTTAAGCTTGTAGAACTTCGGTTTATTGAAATGAGGCCGAAGAAAAGAGGACCACTGGCTAGAGTTATACTTAATTATTTTTCCTATGTATCATTTTTATGTGATTATTGGCATGGATTGGCTCACCAAGCAACGAGCTACCCTAAACTGTTATCGTAAATCGATTCGATTTAACCCGTTAGCGGGTGAAAGTTTTGAGTTTATTGGAAGTCGAGGTGGACCCTCAATTACCTTAATTTCGTCACTTGAGGCAACCCGATTGTTAGAGGTGGGTTGCCAAGGTTATTTGGCAACCATAGTTGATACATCAGTTAAGGAGCCAAGAATGGAGAACTTTTGCAACCTCTCGAGATTCCCGAGTGGAAGTGGGAACATATCACAATGGATTTTGTGATGGGATTACCAAGGAGTTAGCGAGGTAGTGATTCCATATGGGTTGTACTTGACAGATTGACGAAGTCTGCTCACTTCATCGTCATATGAAAAGACTTTGCATTGGACATTGATGCTGAATTGTATGTGCGACAGATAGTTCGTCTTCATGGAGTGCTAGTGACGATCACGTCAGATCGAGACCCAAAGTTCACGACAGCTTTCTGGAAGAGTTTACAAACTACCTTGGGAACGAAGCTGTAGTACAGCATGGCCTATCATCCGCAGATGGATGGCCAGTCTAAGAGGACCATTCAAACCCTCGAGGACATGCTGCGAGCTTGTGTGTTGGACTTCAAAGGAAGCAGGAAGAAACAGTTTCATCTAATTAAGTTTGCCTACAACAACAGTTATCAGCAGAGTATTAAGATGGCACTGTTTGAAGTGTTGTATGGCAGAGCCTGCAAGACTCCTATTTGTCGGGACGAAGTTGGGGAACATAAGATTACGGGTCCTGAGTTGGTTCAGCAATCAGTCGATGCCATCAAAGTCATTCGAGAACGACTCAAGACCGCCCAAAGTTGTCAGGAGTGTTATGCAAATAAGCGGAGTAGACCACTGGAATTCCAAGTAGGTGAACACGTATTCCTCAAAGTGTCACCGATAAGGGATACTTCATGATTTGGCAAGAAAGGGAAGCTAAGCCCGAGGTACGTCGGTCCCTTTGAAATTTTTAGAGTGAATTGGGACTTTGGCATATCGTCTCGCATTGCCGCCGAGACTTGCTCAAGTGCATGACGTCTTCCACATGTCGATGTTAAGAAAGTGTGAACCTGATCCAACCCACATGCTGAATTTCGAGGAAATGGACGTGGACGAGAGGGTGTCATACGTGGAGAGACCGGTTCGGATAGTGGATTGGAACAAGCAAGTGTTACGTAACAAGACGATCCCCTTGGTTAAAGTGGTCTGGCAACACCACGGAACGGAAGAAGCCACGTGGGAAAACGAAGAGTCGATGAGATGTCAATACCCCCACCTTTTTGTAGAAGGATTGTAATGATTTAAATTTCGAGGACGAAATTTTTATAAGAGGAGAAGAGTTGTGACATCCCAAAATTTGGCCCCTGATACAGATATATGAAATGGTTGTTTCGTCGACACGCTTATGGTTATTTTACTCGGAGTTGACCACTCACGAGTTAACTAATCTATTAAGTGAGGCCGTTAAAGGATAGAAACGCGACAGACTAGAGAATTCGATTGGAAATCGACCGCTCAACCTAATGATTGGCAAGGGTCAATAGTACACCGTTATAAATCGATTAGTGAACGGATATGAGTCGATTCGACAGAAGTACGTAATCAAATTGTGGGTGGTTCTGTACGATTGCGATATTCGCGTCGAACGGCAATAAACCGGTTTTCTGTTGATATTATATTCGGGACATGTAATTGAATCCTCGCGATTATGTGACAACTAAGAGTGGTCTACAATTTGGAGATGCATAAATGTGGATAAAAAATTATCGACCACGGGTCAAACGCCTTAAAATCCCTAAAAGCTACCCAATAGATTAGGTCGTACTAAAGTTGTGTTCAGTCGATTTTAACCACGGGATTGAATTTGGTTTCAGGAATTGGACGTTCGAGTGTGTCACGATTTATTTATTGGACGTCATCTCATCTTTCGGCAAATTTTCGTCGAGTCCGAAATTTTTGCGGGAAAACGAATTTCAGACAAAAATGAAAAAATTAAAGGAAATTCAAATGGGTAGACAAAATAGGTCTTTCTACCCCAAAAATAGCTTAATTGTGGGAAATTGAGGTAATTTTGTGATTGGATGATCAAAGGACTTTGGGGGCTTAGGTGATGATGAGTAGATATTTCCCTAAGTTTTTCATTGGTTGTTCCTTTGACCTTATGGTTCTCTCTCTCTCCCTCCCTCCCTCCCTCCCTCCCTCCCATTCTTCCTTCTTTTTTTCATGCACGCAAGACCCCCTGCAGATAGCCCATTCCCCTGTTTCCTTCCTCCTTCTCAAGTTCTTTCCCCCCTGTTCACTCCCTCCTTAAAGCATTTCCCTTTCCCCTTAGTTCTGGTTTTGCTTTTTACTTCACACTGCTGCCGCACAACACCCACCACTCCATGTCCAACTCCACAGCCAGCATCCCATCTCCATCATCCACTGCCATCTTCATTTCCTCACCATCAGCACCGCCATCTTCATCATTCCCTCCAACGTTCAACATCTCACCACCACCCCACAGACACCACTCCTCACGCTCAGCCAACACCAACGACTAGCAGCCGCAGTTTAACCACCTCGCAACAGCCCCGAACGCCCGTCCAGCACCGCCAGCAACCACCGAGACCACCAAGCCGAGCTGAACCTCCCTCCTTGGCCGAGCACTTGTAGGGCCAATTCCGTTGTCGTCGAGCCTTCGTGCATGCCATGGTTGTTTTGTGTTTTCGTCACCGTTGCATTGCCATCACTGCAAGCCCGCCGTCATCGAAAACCATGAGTTAACTCCCTAATATTTAATTAGGCCATTAATTACGCTTAGGGGGTGTTTAGTTTAATGCTAATCATGGTTAGATTAGTGTGAAGATGGATTAGTGTTAATCAACCTTGGTTAGGTTAGTTAACCATGGTTAGGTTGTTTAACTATGGTTAGGTTAATTAATCATGGTTAGGTTGGTGCTCAAAGGAGCTATTTACTGGACACTCGTTGTTTGCTATTTTCGTGGGTTAAAATGTGCTACGATTTTGATGTTGTTTCCTTCTTGAAAAATGTTCTAAACATCTTCATTTATGACATATATTTTACTTAATATTTTCTGGATTTAAAAGAACAAAATTTCAGTTTCGTTGCATGCAAGGAGAATCTCATTTTGTGTTGGAAGCCGTGACCTTTTGGTGTTTAAGAGATTTTTATAAACTCTTAGGGTTCGATTTTTGAAAGAGTTTCTTCACAAAATTTTTTCATCACATCATGAAGTTTAATATATTCAAATTTCAGAGCAAACGGACAAGTTTTGCACCTTGAACCAAGCTGGTTTTGGAAAACATAATTTCTGGACACGTACACAATTTTGGTAACAATTTGAGCGATTTACTTCTCCTATTCTAGAAAGATATGGGTCAAGATGTCTCATAAAAAGTGTTTGTTTAATTGTTCTTTATAACATATTTAAATTTGAGGATTTTCAGAACTCATTTGGTTATGTTTCTAGAATTAATCTTGGGGACGTGCAAGTGGACTCGGTTTCTGCCGGTGAGGGCCAGTTGTGGTCTTGTGGTTTTTCTTGGTGTCTTGCTTGCTGGAAAATGTACATTTTGTGATTTGGTTGATTTTTGGCATGCTGAGAACTTATATGTGAATTTGATGGCTTGTATGTTGTTAACACCTAATTTGTGTTTTCGAATATATAGAAAGAAAAAAAAAACAAGGAGAAAAAGAGGAAAATATAAAAAGAAAGAAAAACAACAAAACAACAACAAAAGAAGAAAAACAGTAAAAACGCCTAGAGGTCGGGTCGGGCCGGATCCAGCATTGGCCTAGCCCGCCGCCTGCCTCTCTTTCCCCTGCATGGCCCAGGCCCGTCTCCCCTTTGGCCCGGTCCACGCCAGCCTTCTCCCAGTTTTATATTTCTAGAATTAATGCCCTTGGATAGGTGGAGTCTTCCTTGAAAATCTGTTGGTACCTGCAATGTGAACAAATATATAGATGCAATATGCATGAGATGCATGATGCAAATATCCTAAAGTTGCTCGGATTTAGTTCAAAAGCAGCTCAAAGGCCTTTTACTTTATTCATGGATAATACTTCTTAATAGCTTCAACATTTACAAGCCTTGGCAATTCTTGGCCATCCACTTCTACGAAAATTAGTGCTCCACCAAGCAGCACCTTCTTCACAATATATGGACTTTCGTAGTTCGGAGTGAACTTCCTCAGTCGGTCAAATAATTTTCTCAAAACTTCAATATGGTCTTCACCTTATCTTGACTTTGCAATCATATCATCGACATAGATTTCAATCTCCTTATGCATAATGTCATGGAAAAATGCCACCATAGCTCTTTGATAAGTTGCCCCAACGTTTTTCAAGCCAAAAGGCATAACTTTATAGCAAAATGTTTCCTATGGAGTGATAAAAGACATTTTTGTCTTGTCTTCCTCTTTCATTTGGATTTGGTTGTAACTAGAGAATCCATCCATGAAGGAGAATAACTCGAAGTCAACTGTACTATCAACCAAGATGTCGATATGTGGCAAAGGAAAGTCATCCTTAGGACTTGCCTTATTCAGGTCACGATAATCAACGCATAATCCTTCTTTATAATTGAAGCTATGTTGGCAATCCAATCGGTATAATGAGTGACCTTGATGAAATCCACTTTCAAGAGTTTCGTGACTTCTTCGATTTTCTTAGACAACTTAGGTTTTGTCCTTCTGAGTGCTTTTTAGGCAGAATAGTAGGATCAAGTGGTGACGCATGTTCCATGATCTCAAGATCTAAACCTGACATATCAGCATAAAATCAAGTTAAGACATCTTGGTATTCTTTCAAAAGCCTAATTAATCTATCGACATTCGTTTGAAAAAGATTTGCCTCGATCTTGGTTTCTTTAGGATTTTCTAAATCTCCTAAATTTATAGTAATTGATTGCTCGGTAGTAAAACGTTTGGACTCTTCATGTTTGAGCCATTCATTTTCGATAACCTAAGGGTTATCCTTATTCTCCGAGTCGGAATAATCGGGTTCCCCAAAATCTCTTGAATGAGAATATGCGTCATGCAAATGACTATCATGATGTGAAATGTCATGCCTGAAATGCAATAAAAAATGGTAAGTATGTAAACATGAATAAATGCAATGCATGCAAATGTCATGAAAAACTTGTTTTCAAATTTTGGGTTTTCGAAAGAATTTATTGGGAACTTGCCCTCATGTCATTGGACATCCTCGTTCAACTAAAATGTTTTGAAAGTATAGATTGTGTAGAGGCGTAGGCTTGAAAGCATCATCATAAAACTAGTTTGAGGTACCTCACACGTCTATTAACGAAAAGTATGAGTTTTATTGATATGCAAAAAATTGCATTACAACATATATTGTCTTGGATCAATAAAGTTCGTGATCCAGACTAAGTATAAACGAATGAAACAAATGGAATCCTCTCACAAGGGAGAAATAAATGGAATACAATTGAAATGAAAAGTAGGAACTAGAAACATCCCTTACATAGCGGGATTAGTAGGTTCTTCGTCCTCACCAATGGCAGCAATCACACCATCTTCAAACAGGTCGGCGAAGTGATGAACAGTGGCTTCCTCTTCTTCTACATTGACCCTTTCGATCACTTTGGTAACCTAGGCTTTCGCATTTGTTCCTTTTGACCACCTCAATGAGATTTGGCACACCTTGAACAAGCTTGCCCAAGCCCTTGCCAATAGCAAATCCATTCTTGAGTAACTCTTTACTCGATGTTACAGAGGCCTTCGAGAGCTGAGACTCCCTGATGATTGATCTAGGAGGCATGTGGGTGACAGACATGAGCTCAAATGAGCGGTACCTCGCTTCTTCCTTAACCTCTAGCTCGATGTAGGGTATGGTAGTATTGTGGAAAGTCTCCACATTTCTTTCATATTGAATTGTCACGATTTTTCCATTGATGGCAAGTTTCATCATCTAATGAAGGCTTGAGGGAATAATCCCTACGACATGGATCCAAGGACATCCCAGCAGCAAGCTAAAGTTGCTTGGGATATCTAGCACCTACAATATTTGAGTAATGGTGACAAGGCCGACCGTCAGCAGCAAGTCAATTTCTCCTAGTGGCTCCTTTCTCATCCCATCAAAATCTTGAATAGGAATCTTTAGAGGACGGACATTTTCCATGCCAATTCCCAGCTGGCGAAGGGTAGATAGAGGGAAAATATTAAATGTGGAACCATTATCGGCTAGTACCCTCGAAATTCTAGTGTCGAAGTATCGAGCAAATATGTATAGTGCCTTAGTATGCATTTGCCTCTCAGGAGAAAGATCCTTTTTGAAGAAGGATATTTGATCTCTAAGGAATATAGTCCCTAAAAACTCCTCCAATTGCACCTCTTCAATGGTCTCGAGCACATGGACCTCATTCAAGATTTTGAGGAGTGCATTCTTGTGTTTCTCTGATGATTTGAAAAGTTCCAATAAAAAATTTACGTAGGCATCTTTCACAATTGCTTAATCACTTTGGCCTCACTCGTCTTGAATGTTTTGAGGAGTTGCTTGTCTTCCTCATTGGTCATAGCTTTTTTTTCCGCATCTTCACGAGGTGGGTAAACTCGACCTAATCTAGTAACAACGTCGATTTCATTGGCGTCGTAGTTCCACAGGACCGCCTTGGTGCTATAAGTGGGTGACACCTTGATCTTGGAACATTCACCAACTTGTGGTGGTAATTCGACAGATCTATAACGCACGCCTAAGATCTTCATGGCCTTGAATTTGTCAATCAATGAGCCAAATTCAATGGTATTCTTATTGGTTGCACCAATTCCACAAGGGATACTCTCCTTGGTCAGATCAATTACAATGGGCTTGGTCATAGCCATGAAATCATCCTTGAATTCATCTCCCCATCCACTAGGGACAATGTCTTTGGGGTTTTGGAAATAACTCAAAGGAGGAGTATACTTAACCATAAAGTCATATTTCCCACTCGGTTGCCCCAAGGTATCTACTACTTCACTATTCTCGCGGGCCTACCTTACGAACTCACGATGCCAGCGAGAAGTTTTCTCACATGGCCAATAACACTTACAAGCCTTAGGAAGCGATCTATGTGATCCTAGGATTTCCCCTCGATATCATGCATCGGCCCTATCATACATTTAGAAATAACATGCATTGCAAGAATTAAACATGCATGCAAGTCTTTTGGACCTTATTTCTTAACCAATCAAATAAGAAAATGAACCATCTGCGGGTCACTTATTACTAAGGGCACGCACCAATCACAAACATAGGCAATTTCTAATGAATGACAAGTTTATATGCATGTAGGGTACATATGACGTTTCAAGAACAAGTTTGAAATAATCGACAAAGCTTTTGAGACAAAGTGACGTCTCGGCTATGGAAGGCATTTAATTGCCAAGGCTAGCTTGGAAGTTGCATAAATGCATTCACAAGCATCGCATGCATTTTGAATAGAGTCCAAATCACAACTCTCACAATTTTCAAATCAAGGTTTGGAAAAAATTGGAAACATTTGGATTAAAGAATGTCAAGGCTGTGGAACACATTCAATTACCAAGGCTAGCTTGAAACTCGCATAAATGTATTCACAAGTATCGTAGGCATTTTGAAGATGGCCCAAAACATGACTCTTCCTTAAGCCAAATCAAGTTTTGAAAGAGAATTTCTAAAAAATTACTTTCGAAAACGTCACATAAACCAAAGCATTTTGAAATATGATTTGAAAAGGAGACTTGTCAAAAACCATTTGACGAATGAATATCAAGATATTTGAAGCGACTTTCATGAAGATGGTATGACCTAAGTTCATACACAAACTAAGTGTTTTATCTAAACAAATTCATGATAGGAAATTTCAAAATAAACATGGAAAATTGGCAAAATTGGGCAACACCTATTGACAATTTGGCAATGAAAAAATTTTATAATATGAATGACATGATAACGAACAACTTTTATGAAGAAAGTTTTCATAAATGAAATATACATAATTTTACAAAAATCAAACAACAAGTAACAATACATCAGAAATTTGTGAGAACAGTAGGACATTCAGTCATTATTATGGGGATTTGTCCTATCAAAACATGTCTAAAAATCACCAAATTTTCACACAATATAGCCAACATGATGACAGATAATTTTCATCAAGGGGTTGAGTGCAGAACCCTTATAGAAAAAATAGAACAAAAATGTCAAAGGTTTGTCCAAACAGGAGTTTGAATTTGATCCCATGTCCAAATTCTGGTCTAGCTTGAAAAAAAATGGAAAAGGGCCCTAACAATGAGCTATCGATATGAAATTGGTGGCATTAGAAATCTCTAGGTGTGCTTCATGACTTCTTAGAAGGGCTCAGGTCCAAACTAGATCAATTTGGTACTTTAAGATCAAGAATTCTAAAAATGCACATGTCAGTAATTAAAAATCAGAACATAAGTATACATCATTAGACCTCAAAATCATTCAAGTAATGCTCAAAAGGCATGAAGAATCACACGTGAGTTAAAATTAGATGCGACAAACAATTTGGGTAATCATTTAACCCTAAGTCGACATGCAAAGATGTCATACAATTCAATGACAATACAAGATGATTCGAGATTTCTAATGATGCACTTAGAGGTTTTTAAGTGAAACGAGCACTTTTGTGATGCAAATTTAACATGCGAAATGACATTTAAATGAGATGAACTAAACATGTGCACAAATCTTGTAACATGTGGTTCAAATATCAAGAAGACATCATTGCAAGATTTTGTTCTAAAAAACCCAAATGGGCATGGCAAAGTGCACACATGATAGTGTCTAGTTTCAGCATTAACACCACAGAATGGGCATGATTCAGACCACTAAAGATATGCAAAAATTTGACAAAAAATCTTACATGCAGATCATGCAATGAGGAATATTGTCCATCAGGAGTTTGTAACCTAAAGAAGAGCATACGAGTTAGGACAAAAATGGCAAAATAGACACTCAATATGCAAAGTTTATTTTGCTGCAACACTATTTCCATGAATCCATGCTATTGACACGCTAAACAACATCAAAACTTCACAAATAATGCATCAATTGAACATATACAACATGTATTTCATCTTTCATGAAGACCTTGAGGTTAAACAAGGTCAATTTCACATTCAATTCCACCTAATTTCATTTCGGGCCAAAATAGGGCAGACTAACCTTAGCTCAGATTTGAGTGATTTTGACCTAGCTAATCATGCCTAAAAATTCTTTAAAAAAAATACAGAACATACGCAACACAATGACAAACAACTTTCATGGGGAAAGTTCCTCTAGAAATCAACACAAAGATCGGTATAAAAATGACAATGTCAAATTTCGGAACCAGAACAGAACCAAAAACTGACCTAAACTACTGTAGAATTGCACATCTTCGGAGATATTTTTCGTGGGCGAAACATCAGTCAATCGAGGCATGCGACCTCCCGATTCAAAGCTAGTGATGTTTATTTTAAAACTCTAAGAGGACTGGAATTAAGATAAGGTTGTTTCGGACCTCATTTTGGCTAGCATGTTAGATTAGTCTAGTAGATACGAAAATGCATATTCAAACCTAAACAAGTTTAATCATCCAAGTTCATCAAGAACAATCAATCACATTCAAGTTTCAGTAATTCATCAATGAGCATATGAACATAGCATATATCCCTAAGATTGAACCCTAACCCCGACTAGCTAATCTGGCCTCACTTAACGAGATTCGAAATAGAGTATATTACCTTTTACGCATTTTTGTTGATTGTGATCACGATGGACGAGACGTGAGCCTTCAAATCATGATCGGAATCTCACGGATGTAGATAGGCTCACTGTGAACTGGATCGGGACCAACTAGGGAAGCGGTCAGACCGCTGGTTCACTCAAAGCTGAACTGGTCTGGATTTGGACTAGCCTTCAATTGTCGACAAGGATTAAGGTTGCCGAAGCTATCCGACAATCTATCTACCTATCCCTACCATAACGAGGTCGGAACCTCTTTGATGGCCAATCTGAAGTGACCAATGCTACCTGGGATCACCAGCAATCACCGATTCAAACAAAAATAGAATTGGTTTGTGAGTTGGACCGGCCTTCTACACCGATGGAGAGAGGTAGTTTCCGAAGATACTCCGGCCATTTCTCTGCTGATCCCTAACCACCAGAAGGTCAAGATCTCCCTCAAGGACCAATCAAAGGTGATCAGATCACCTCAAGACAGTTGTCGGCCACAAGACTGGCATGAATGCCGGTGTTTGAACCGCAAGGAAAAGCTAGCCAAATAGGAGACTCTGGTGGTCCTTGGGCTGATCAGAGCTTGCGATGAGGGAGAGAGGAGAGTGGAGAAGTTGCTAGTGGTAGGTACGATCAAGGGGTCACTGGTGAGGGGGCCAAATCGCCGATGGTGATTCAATGCATGAAGGAGAGGAGGAATGCGATTTGGGTGGGAAAATTCAGAGAGAGGAGAGGGGAATCTATTTTAGAAAGAGAGAATTTTATGCATACATGAGCCCCCCAAAAAATGGAGGGAAAATGGGTATATATACCCTCTCAAAATTAATCAATTTCGGTCATTGGTTCAATTTGATGGTCAAAATTTTGATCCAGCGGTCAAAATTCAATTTTGAAGGTTGCATTATGATCTTGAGGTGTCGGGTAATCAATCTAGTGGGTTTGATTTGCGAAAACCTGAGCCAAAATTGAGAATTATGTTGAAATGTCCAATTATGGGTCATATTGCAAATTTGCGAAATCCATAAATCAATCTGCAAAATTTTGGGAAATTGAAGGTGCATAAATGAAAATGACACGGATCCTGAAACCGGTTGTTAGAGGTCTAGAACCGGCTAGCACTACCGACGGCCGGTCAGGCCGATCAAACTGGTTTTCCCCATTTTACTTGATTTCTAACCAGTTTGGTCTGGTTCTAGTTGATCCGCTCACTTAAGGCCCTTGTGGGTTCAAAATTTATGCAATTTGACCCCTCAAGGACCAAATTAAAAAGAAAACTTACTTGATTTAAGAAGAAATTACCCGATTGTGATTCAATTAAGCCAATCAAATTTTATAAATGTGATCTAGGGGTTTTTTTATTGACTTAATTGAATGATTATTACAAAAGCGAACAGGTCAAAAGCATGGGGTTCTTTACATTGATCAAATTGGCAATTCAATGGGTAAAATTGTAAATTGTTTGAAATTGAGTTTAATTAATGCCATAATTGTCTTATCAAATTAACCACCCATGTGTAAGAATACTCATCGCATTCAAATAGGTCTCAAATTGAAGTGCTCTAACTTATGTCAAAAATGAATCTAGGTCTAATATCAAAATTGGACCTAGATTTATGAAATTGAATCATAACCTTGAATGGGTAAATTCGAATTTCGTCAATTAGAGCTTAATTTCTTGATTTTCTTATGCTTGGAAGAGTGAAATTCCTCAAATCGAGAAGCTTTGATGTGAATTTTCCAAAATCGATTTCATATTTGGGCTTATCTTAAAAAAATAAGTGAAGAACAATCGTCCGTTCACAAGTCATGAAGAATCAATTTTGGTCCTCTAATTGGGGCTCAAAATGGCAATTTGTATCTCTGAACCTAGAGATTTTGTTTGGGCTTGTTTGCCATCGGAGTGTCATCTCGTTGGAAGCTACAACATGCTTAGTAATCGAAAGCTTGGTTCACTGGAAGTTCTTGGACGCATCAATCAACCAAAGCTTCCTTCTCATATGATGATACATGATGTGTTCAATGTTCAGCATTTAACATCTTATATGGGTGATTCATCCAATATTGGTGATTCGAATTCCGGGATGAATTCTTTTAAAGAAGGGGGGAATAATGCAGCTTGTATTCAAGACCAACTCGTTCTACTAGGAAAATCAATGTGTATTCAAGATCGACAGTACTCTCATTGAAAAGTCTCACATCGATAAGGTCTCATCTTTAACTTTGTCATAAAGACTTTGTCATTTCCCATGTATCGAAGCTTGTGTCAAAACATTTTATAACAGCCATAAGCATTGAAGATGTTGTACATTTAATAGCTCCTAGTTTATAAATGTTTCTAGTTTCTATGTACATGAATGACCATTAGATTCTAGTTTTGAGTCTAGTCTTTTGCTCTCCTTTTGTTTTGCTATAAAAGATCATTGAGCCTCTATAAATTAAAGACCAGATTTGATGAATGAAAATTTGCTTAGTGCAATTCCCTTGAACCTTGAAGAGTTCAAACCCCTCGAAAACCTAGAGAATTTTCACTCCCTCCTTGAAGAGTCGAAGCTTTGAAAGCCTGCATCCTTGAAGATTTGGAGCCATCAATCTCGAAGAATTGATGCCATTTCAACTTCCTTGGACGCCTAGAAGAGCAACCATTGAAGTTCCTATCATTTTCTTCATTCTGTCTAATTTGGTTTTGTCCACTTCATTCCAAAATCGATAGGTCCATGGAGCTTATTTAGTAGAACTAAAAACATGAAAGTTGTAGATCTTTGAGCCTCTATTCTTTGGGCTTTGGAATCGAGTCATTCTAATATGAATCAACAAAGTTATGCCCATTTTCTTGAATTAGCACAAAACTGAAATTTCTACTCGATTTTGTGATTAAGTTTCCGTGTGTGTAAGTCACTCTTCCGATCCTATTGTTTGAGTTGCCGATCTTGGGCTACATCATATGTGCTCATCCGAAAGATAAACAACACCTTTAAGTGTTTACAAATAGTTTTTGCACATTTTGTTTCTCACTTAGATAAGTGCCTTCTCTCTAAATACAATCATTCTTGTGTGCTTACAAGAGGGTTTGATACTCTTGCTAAATCTATGGATCATCACTTGGTTGATTGCTATGCAGCAGTACAAAAAAAGACTCAAGAGCACTTCATGAATGCTTAGATTTATCGATTTGAGGCACTTGTAGACTGAGTTCCCTTCATAGTTTGGTTTTCTAGTAGGTATTCACTTCATATGAGGATTCAGATTTCACTAAATGCATAAACACACTTGGGACTTGTGAAAAAGAAAATTGATAAGTTCGTCAGTTTGGAGTTTTACTCTACATTTGTTAGAGGTATATCAGTTTACGGCTTTCGTTATCAATCTAATTTAGTGGAAACTAAAAGAGGGTAAATTTTTTACAAATATTCTAGTCGAAAAATTTGTTTGGGGTCAAAATGTTATAGATATTCCAGTTTGAGATTTTTCATGATATTAACTATTTTAAGATTTGCATATAAAATAAATATTTAAATTCAAAAAATAGTTGAATGTGTATTTTAAATATCAGTTTTGTAAAAGAGTCTTAATAGAAAACCAAACGCAAGTATGCGCTCGGAGCTTGTAAAAATTTTAAAAGCTCCTCCGTGTTGATTTTCTAAGTATCACATTCGACGCTCCTTGTCATGGCGTCGAGCGCTGAATGATATTCCCTATCAAAATGTAGAAAAGTAAGATCCGCAGTAAATATCAATATCCCGAAACAATTTTCTCGGGACCTGGAATTTCAGAGGCTCCCGGAAACATCCAAATGCACCGAATGACGACGAATCTGCAATCAAATCCATACCTCTCTTTATCTTGCGGGCCATGCCTACTTGCCAAAGTATCCGTAGAGCCTTACTTTTTTTTTTTTGACAAGTGTAGAGCCTTACTTGAAACGTGTAAATAGAATAGCATGCGTGTACTGATGAGAATTCAATCAAAAGATTTTAGATGCCGCGTGTCGTGAAGCGAAATTGTATAAAAACTGCCCATGCTCTGATCCTTTCCATGTACGTATCTCGAAAACCCTTCTCTTCATTCACAAACATGGAGTCCTCTTTCTCGTTTCTAACCCCAACCCTCGCTGGCATGATCTTTGCCTTCGCAATCTTTCTCTATTGCTTTGCTTCGCCACCGATAAGATCAAAAAATAAGAGAGGAAGCGTCGACGGCCACAAAGAAGCCTCCCTGCCAGAAGCCGGCGGTGCATGGCCTTTGATTGGCCATCTCCATCTCTTAGGAGGCCCGGTACCACCCCATATAGTCCTAGCAAACATGGCTGACAAGTACGGGCCAATCTTCATCGTCAAGATGGGTATCCATCGAGCCTTGATTGTTAGTAATTGGCAGATAGCCAAGCAGTGCCTTACGGTGAACGACAGAGTCTTTGCGAGTCGACCCAAGTCTGTTAGCTCCGAGATCATGGCCTACAACTATGCCATGTTTGGCCTTTCTCCCTACGGTCCTTATTGGCGCCATGCGCGCAAGCTCACCACGCTGGAGCTCCTCTCCAACCACCGATTGGAATTGCTCAAGCACATTCGGGAATCAGAGATCCAAGCATCAATGAACCACATGTATAGGCGATGTATAGAAAACTACAATGATGCACCAAAGAAGGTGTTGGTGGACATGAAGCGATGGTTTGGTGACATTACTCTAAATGTGATCTTAAGGATGATAGTTGGCAAACGTTATGAGGACGAACAAGATGAGAAGGGTCGAGCTGCTTTGAGGGAGTTCTTTGACTTGGCAGGGAGGTTTATAGTGTCCGATGCGCTCCCGATTTTAAGGTGGTTCGATTTGGACGGGTACGAGAAGATGATGAAGAAGACGACCCGAGAGCTAGATCGTGTGGTTCAGGGATGGCTTAATGAGCATAAAAGCAGAAGAAATAGTAACAAGAGCCATGGAAATAACAAGAACAATGACCAGGATTTCATGGACGTGATGCTCTCTATTGTAGATGCTACCGAAGAGCTTCCAGGTTACGATGCTGATACTTCCACAAAAGCAACATGCATGGTAAGTTTATTTAGCATAATCGTAACCCCAATTTTATTTAAAAAGCATTTGATATGGTAGATTTGATTTTTCGACATTCACAATATAGATTTTTGGGTACATAACTTGTATAAACATCTAAGTTTTGTTTTGTATAGACAGTCCTCCAGACATGCCGTGTGTTTCTAAAGGGTTTTCCTAGATTCAAGAACCGACTTTTCCCCCTGTTTAAATGATCTCATAGAGACCCTACATGCAATTAAGTGCGTGTCTGGGTAAAAAGTAAGAAACTTTACACAGGTTACTTAACTTGCAGCGGATGCTCTTGAAATTTCGTGTTGAAATTTCATAAACTTTCACAAAATCTAATGTTTACACATAAATTTCACGTATAATATTTTAACAATCTTTTAATATTTGGATGATATTTTCAAATTGGATGGGAAAAGAAAAGTTGCTTCTCGACAAACGCTTCCTGAAAATCCTTATAAATTTATTTTGATTCCAAAACTCGCATTTCTAGAATTTGGTTACTAATCTTTTTAATTATTTTAATAAACTTAATGTTTTGAGTTAGTTTTGACTATACCACAATGCCCTTCAGTTTGAAGGGATGTTAAAAAATTTAATGAGGACATGCTACAACATAATTTGTATAACCTTTTGGTTACACAAATTATCTCCACCACGGTTGATTCAGATAGTTATAAAATAAAATAAAAAAGTTAACCTGTATAACAAAGAAATTACAAAGCTTGTGTAGCAAAAATAGGATCTTTTAATTAGCTAGCAGGTCGTTATTCTCTGTTTGAATTAACCAGCATGTCTTACCTCCCCGCTTTCAATTTTTTAGACAAAGAAACCTTTTCATGTGCTACTTCTTTATTTGTATGCAGTTGAAGAAAGAACTTTTCTTTTACGTATCCCAGAATTGACACGAAAAAGTACGGTACATTGCAGTGTACTATATAAGGCAACTCGATTTCAACATACAATTAATCAATTTAGATTCATTTAAATAGTTTTTGTGTTATTGTTATATATAGACTCCTAATTTTCCCTTTTATTAGACGTGAATGCGTTTGCAATTTCTTGACATATAATGGATAGGTGTCCTCCACAATAATTATATGGGCTAACCGGTGTCTTTCAAGTCATTTACGTACTTTCAAAATTATAACATGAAAAAGTGATTTTATATTTCAAAGAAAAGTAAGTTATTAGCTAGCTACCCTGACATGGGGATTATTATTAATCAAGTGGTGTTTTGAACTTCTCTTACATATTTGAAATTTTTCGTTCAATAAAGTAAAGCAAACAAATATATGCTCAATTTATATCCATTTATCTTGCTAACGGAGAGAAAAATTAAGCATGTTTTAATGATAGGTTTAAAGTACCAAACATTTGTAGGCAGAAATCATATAAAATTGTTTTGGCCGAACAAAGAATTCATAAAAAATTTAATTCATTATATATCTATCAATATCTTTTTCTTCCTAGATGTAGATTAAAAGATTATTCATGATACAACTCTTGAACTAAAAGAAAATGTGGCCGAAACAACTTTTAGTCTCACTTTATTTTTGTCAAGCAAAAGGCACAAATTTATCACTGCTTAATTAGATTGTTGAATATTGTCTTTGGAACCGCTTCCTATATGATTAAGAACAGACTCACTTTACTCGTACTTTGTCATCCTTGCATAAGAACAAAAGTCGCTTTCAAGGCACAATGGTCCTTTCGGTCGCCTGTCGCAATAGGATAGACTTCAGGCATAGGATACGTCGGGATTAGAGCACGCAATGATGGCTCTGGATTCAAAATCTCTAAGTCCCAAAGAGAAGAAAAATCCTATTATCTTGCAACCAAAAAAACAAAAGAGAGAGAGAAAGAAAAAATCAAATTCGACTCCAATAAGAAAATCCCTTGATGTCAGGGAAAAGAGAAAAACAGGATAATAATGCCAATGTAAATAGAACGGCCAGGTTCTTTCCCTCCAGATTGAACCAATCAAATCATGTAATTCAACTATTTTAAGGTCTTCACTATTTTTCTCTAATAAAATTTGCAGTTGCATGAAACAGAAAAACGTTCTTCGAACTTACAGTGTGTAATGAAGCATTCATTATTTCCTAATGCGTCTGATCAATTTGTGTCTTATATTTATTTTAAATGATGGTATAATGTATCACCGACTATTTAAAGTTGATACTAAATAGATGATGTCATTACCTTGTGGATGTGATATAAATTTGTTCTCTGTTATTCATGAAGGTTACTAGAATATACATCCATTTGACAAGAGATTAAACATAAGTACCAATCTATATTTTACAATTAAGGCATCCTAGTCGCTGACAATCCGTTACTTTGCAGGGACTCGTTTTAGCTGGTTCAGATACTACCTCGATTTCTCTAACATGGGCCTTGTCTTTGTTGCTCAACCATCGTGAAGCCCTAAAGAAGGCCCAATACGAACTAGACACTCAAATCGGTAGCGAAAAGCGAGTTAAAGAATCAGACCTCAAGAATTTGGTCTACATCCAAGCCATCATCAAGGAAACCCTGCGTTTATACCCGGCAGGCCCACTTGGCGTCCCACATGAGTCCATGGAAGACTGTACCGTGGATGGCTATCACGTCCCAAAGGGCACTCGTCTCCTCCTCAACTTCTGGAAGATCCATCGAGACCCACACATATGGTCGGACCCTCTCAAATTCCTGCCGGAGAGATTCTTGACCACCTACAAAGATGTCGACATCCGAGGCCAAAATTTTGAGCTAATACCATTCGGGAGTGGTCGGAGAATATGCCCCGGAATCAATTTAGCCATGCAACTAATGTCGTTGTCCCTTGCTGCTCTTCTGCACGGTTTCGATGTTACGACATTGGCAAATGAACCGGTTGACATGACCGAGTCGATCGGACTGACAGATCCCAAAGCCACCCCACTCCAAGTCCTTGTGACTCCACGCCTTCAAGAGCACGCATACAAGTGACTCTCCACTAAAAATGGTGAAATCTTCAGGCTCTGCATTTGAAGCGCCTCTCCAGCATGTTCCCACTTAAGTAGCGGACTATGTTTCTAAAAATAAGTTGAAGCTAGTACTGATTTATTAACCTCTTATGTTGCGACCTTTTCTGAGCTAAACCATCTAGAAAGTCAATGGATTGCTAAGCCCAAAGCGTTCGTGCAAACTCTTTCGAACCCATACTAATCACAACTTTCGGGTTTAAATTTAACTCGAGCCCATACTAATCACAACTTTCGGGTTTAAATTTAATCAATTAACATGCAACTTATTTCAAGCTAAGTTACAATCAACACGTATTGCTCCTATTAACCGATAGATTATACTGTCAGGATGCAAAGTATTACTATCACTCTTGTACGCTTACTCTTATCATGATTACAACAAGTAGTGCCTCACAAAGATATTATCAGCAACTAAGTAAAGAAAAACTCTCAAAGCACTATACTAGTATTGTTCATTTTCACCAAACCCAACTACTTCTCTTATATAAAATATATAGCCATTTTTTCCTTAGATGACCATTTACACATTCATATCCTTAAGTACCAGCAGTCGAACGTTGCTTAGAATCATTAAAATGGCTCTCTATTATCAGTAACGTCTCTTTGATAATAACAATTTTCGAAAACAATGTCAATGTAATTGTCATGGTCTTCTCATTCTCATTAATGCCAGAATTGCTCGTGATAAACTTTAGTGCTCTTTTTGCGAATTCCAGGTCTTTGCAACGGCATTTTCATTGCGATTAATGTTATAATTAGATGAGCAGGTGACTAGCACTTTCCAAGCCTTAATATAAACACGATCCATTATCCATAATTAGGACATGCTCATTGTCATCAATCTATTAGTGTTTTTCACAATCAAACCATATGGAATGACTAGCGCTAAATCATACAATGATCTTTCTGAGTATATCAGCTACTAAAGACTCCTAGTTGATGAAGGATTGGCCATGATACCTCTGAGCCTTTATAAAATCCCTATCATATTAAACTTGTTCTTCACTTGTCAATAACTTCATTAGTCTTCACAGAGATCACACTGGTCACTGATATCATCATAGTCTCCACCTCATTTGATAGAGAGAGCTGCTCCTAATAAAGATCAATTGCTCTCGATAACAATTAGATCTTCTATCTTCTCGTCCATCCAAGCTTATTAGGGATTATAACTCTACCTAGCTATTCACCTTCATGGTCCTTTTAAGCTTTACCGACATTCTCGTTCTAGGCTTATTCACCATCACTTAGTCCATCCATTTGTTCACAAGATCTTGGTACGTCTAAGTCACATGAACATCCCCATTCATCCCAACTTGTTCACCCTCAATCATAGTTCTTCCAAGGATTCACTTCACTTCAAAGTCCGTCTAGCTTGTAGACATCTTAACGCCCAAACTTGTTTCACCCTTGATATCGACACCGATCCCTTTATATTAGCAGAGCATTTTTAATAGTGGTAAGAGTATTTCTCATATCAAATCACCTAGTACTAATTATGACTTCATTTGCATATTGGATTTTGCATATATCATCGGTACTACTCAACTAATACATAAATTAATAGCCTTTGATTATTTTGTTATCTTCAAAATAACATAGGGGATTTTCCCAACAATCTCCAATTTTTTTACGATGATAAAATAATCTCCAAATATGCAGATGTTTTAACACGCAATAAAAAATATTGAACTTTGTGTGCATGAAAAGTAAAATAAGTTTGCAATATCCAAATAGCAAGATATTCAATAAATATGATCAAGAAATAGCACGTGGAAGCAATATGAGCAAAAAAGTAGGATTTATCAACATTTACTTTTTCTACACAAGTCACTTTTTTCTTTTTTGGTCTGGCACAAGTCACTTAATCACATGAATTTTTGAATTGAAATGAATACTCATCATGTGTACCGGTATTCTCCAAACACGTATGCATATTTTATATAACCTCCCATTATTTTTGTCATAATTGAAAATACCATACTAATCTAATGCAATTCAGCTCATTTTCACACAACTTTATAAAAAATAGTAGGAATGAAACACAATTTCCATAAATAACATGTTCAACATGTTTCAATGCATAGAAAAGAGGCATTAACAAATAAATATCAAGAAAAATATTGCACACAATCATTCTGATTTTCTTCCTTTTTCATCATAATGAAAAACGTCATATTACAAAGGAATATAAAGATCTACTTAACAAGCTTAAATAATTTCAACAATTTACACATGAACAAATTTCAGTGTCTCCACATAATAATAATCATCAAGGAAAAACAATGACAATTAGAATTCATGAAGATATAGAATAGATGATGGATAAAATCATTCTATCATGAAATTCTATTTAAAGACAATCATTAAGAGATGTTAACAATTGATATAAATTATAAATAAGGACACTATTGCCCCCCCCCCTATTTAAGTGCTATCACATAGATCATCATCAGCAACATATAATCTTGATCAACATGTAGAGAATATCATCGCCATCCACATATATAATGAACAATCATCTAACTATTATCACTTCATGGTTATCAATATCAGCAGGAGAATTCGCAAATGACCAAACAGAGAGAGATATAAAAAATGGAATAACCATTCTTTTGTGGAACTTAGCAAGTTCTACACATTCATTTATCTTTTCTTCCATTCTCAACATGATGATTAAGATTCGGGCTAAAACCATCTCAAGCATATCAAGAAACCCCCCCCCCCGCTCTTCCTTTTCTTCTTCTTCTTCTTTTTTTTTTTTTTTTGCAATTTTCGTCTTGCTACTCTTTCTTTCTTTTCCTTTTCTTTAGTAGCTTGTACTCCTTTGAAACTATCCTTGAACCTTTCAATAGTCATGCACAAATAGCTGTTAATATGTATAATATCTCAAGTCATATATCATGCCCTTGCTTTTAAATAAATAAGAGCAATATCTATAAGCACTTTAAACATTTCAATCAAGAAACTACTCAACCTTTCTTATGGAGACTTTAAGGGCTTGCTTACATTTGTTGACACTAAAATTTTGGCTACGCATTTAGGTAATCATTGCATAGATAAATTAGAGAGAGACCCCGAACCCAAGAAAAATTAATTAATTAAATTGCATTAAGTTATTAGGAGCATTTTGCACTAACAAGCTTGTTATATGCATTTTAATTGGACCGGTGGTGGATAAACTCGAGTGAATAGTTCCGAGCTTGATTGAGTTAATTGAATTAAGCCTGCACTAATGAAAATTTCACCTAGCTCATTAATTCTCATGGCTGAAATTCATTGGGAAGCTTGACGAGTTGGGAGAGGGAGTAATTAAATTAAAGAGGAAATCAATCGTGCAAGATTTGAACGGGATCGTGGCCGAATGATCTTGGGTGTGGGGAGGATACGGTCAAACAAAGTAAATATTTCAAGCACTGTGCGGATTATGATGAGCAGCTTCGGCAATAGGAAAATTGTGACAGGCTCGATTGGAAAGAAAAATCTCGTGAAAGAGCGGACTTTCTTAACTGACTGCGGATTATACTTTGCCTTATATTTGGTGTGTAATTCTCAGTCAATGAACAAAAAGACAAGAAAGAGAGACAGCCCACAATATATTCTTGACCAAGATAGGCAATTGAGAACATGTGAATGCTCTCTTTGTTTCGTGAAGAGTGAGTGATTTGAAAAATATTTTTCTAAAATAATCGTTTGTATCACTTTGAAAAATTACCCAATAAAAAATGTTTTTATTATCATTAGCAATTTATGTCTAGATATTTTTGTGAATGATGAAAATATTATTTGTTGATTCATTTTATAAGCAATCATTTTAAGGAAAATGTTTTTCAAATGAGTCAAAATTATTAGCGGCAATCCATATTCAGCACCACTTTTGATAAATTCCCATGGATTCATCTCACATTGATCAATTTGGCTTACTTGAAGGTTGCAAAACCAAGCTAATGTAGTACGATTGGTCTAATTCAACATGAGCCATTCTAGACTAATATACAATTTAAATAATTAAGCTTCAATTTGGTTAATTGAACTTCAATTACAAACATTGGTTTAGTTTGCAGTGTCGAATTTGTTGGATATTTGCGTGTAAAACAAATAAAATGTGTTTTTGCTTATCTCACATAGGAAAGTTGGAAGGAGAAAGACCAATTTATAAGTGTAAGCATTTTCTAGTGTGTTTAAAGAAAAAGTTGGGTGTGGGCTAGACCTCACAATACCCGCATGCGGGTGTGCGAATAATTGTGTGATTTTTGTGCTATTATTAGGCGCATTTAACACTTTAAACGCTTGCTCGCTTGCGATTTAATTAGCACTAACCCCTTTAATTTAATTTTATTTCGTGCAGTTATCTTATTAACATTTGTTAGTTGAAAGGTTGCTTTTTTGTTTATTAAGTATTTTTGGAAATTATAAAAATTCGAAATTTTATTTATTAAAAAAATTATTATTTTTTACTATTTTAATTATTCCGAATTTTTCATATGTGTCTTCTCAAAACAACCTTTGAAAATTATACTTATTCAGTTTGTAATCTTTCCCAAAGAGTTGTATTTGTTCATTTTGTAACTTCTTTTGAACGGATACCTTTATTCACTTCGCAACCTTTCGCAAAGAATTGCCTATATTCTTTAAGACCAATATAAATAAATATATATGTCAATTTTTGGCATGAAAGAGAATAAAAAAATCATTTTCGTGTATCTTTCCAAAACTACAATCATCTTTTTAATTGTTTCATAGAGAGACTACTATTTAGTATTCCCATTTGAAGCTTTGTTGTATCCTAAAGGATATTTGCTGATGACCAATAGCAATATTGTGGGATAAATAAATCCTTAAAAAAAGTGATATCACGCCTCAAAGTTCAACTTAATTGCTATATTGATTCGAAACTATATTTTTCTAACAGATTTAGTAGTAATTGACTAAATTAAAGCATTTCATACATAATAGGTCCAATTAAAACAATCCAATTGCAATCATTTTCGATTCAATTCATGTGTGAATTTTCAACTTAACTCGAATTAGTCCAAATCGAGAAGAATTAGAACGAAATTGGAGCAAGGCTCAAACTGGTTTAACCTTACCAAACCGGTCTGATTGGTTCAATCAAGTTTTGACTAGCGATTTCTGGCGAAATTTCGGCAGCCGGTGGTCCATTTTGACTAGCCAAGGTATGGCCGGCCAGCCCCTCTCCCTTGTACTCCAAAAATTACAAAAATGCCACAATGCAAAAATTACCAAAATGCCAATGCCAAGTCACTAATCCAAGTGAGATTAAATCATAACCATTCATTGAAATGTTAATCTTGGCCATTCAACAGTACACCTCATTAATCAATGTGATAAAGTTTCAGCCAATCAAAAGAGTTGCTTAACTATGAAGCATTTTACTTAATCCGTAAGAGATCAAATCTTAGCCATTAGATCACTCTAATGGCTAAGATTCAAACTTGGAGGTAGATATAACTAATTTTCCCTCCAAAACTTGGGGACTCTCACATTTTCAAATGCTCTCTCCACCCCCCCCCCCCCCCCCCAAGACAAGGCTAGAGCTCTCTCGATCATGCGTTGGTCGGCCGCTGCCTCAACCTAACGAGCCATTGCATTGTAGACGACCACCGGCTCTCCCCCAAGCCAGTTGCAAGCTTGCTAGAAGCCACCGATTGAAGCTGTTTTCTTCTCAGAGCCAAACACCAGTTTTTGCGCCTATTGATGAAACCACCGTTCTGGTGATCCGATCTTGTTTCTCTAAGTTCCATGCCGTGCGACGTCATTCCCCAACTTGTCTTCAACCTTGTGGTCGTCAACTATTGATGAAATAGCCGTCAGACTCTCTAGAGTCACTTGATCTTCACTTGTTTCTTACAAACTCGAGTGAGTCGATTTCTCATATTGAGTTTTTGTGATTCGATTCAAATCTTGACAAGCTACCTCCAGCCATATTGTCGAGTTATCTTGGTGGCCAAATCGCTCATTTAGTATTTTTAATCGAATTAACGAAGTTCGGGAATTTCGGAAAACTGTTCTTCAAAAGGAGAGCTTGAATCTGTTCAGTTTGCATTTGCAAATTTGAACAAGTTCAGGCCCTTTATTGCAAAATCATAAAACTAGAAAGTTGCTTAGATAGATCTCTTTTAGTAATATACCAAGTTTGAGGGTCTAATTTCAAATATAGAAGGGCCTGGGTGCAATAAAAACGAACAAGGTCTGTTAGGCCCCAAAAATGGATTCTGTTATGATAGCTATTCAAAAACCGAATTTTCTGGACAAATTGGTTGCTAATTTTGAGATCCCTTTTGTTTTAAAAAAATTTGTTGCTAACTCACCATTCTAACTACCTGAAAAATTCGCACCTTTTTGGTGTCGTTTAATAGTTTTTCAAGTATTTTCAAAATCTAAACCTGAACGAGGGCGGGGTACTGACCTGTCCGTGTAAATCACATATTTCGGGAAAAACGGTTAGGAATCCAGTCAAGTAACCTCTTAAGATTTAATCCTCACATCCTAATCTTTCTAATGAGACTTGAGCCATTCCAATTGGTTGCCGTTTGATTGATCAATCGAGTTTAAATCTAATTGACCCAATTTGTGGAATTAAATGAATAAGTGATCCTCACTAGGCTCACTCACATTGATCGATTGCCTGAGTAATAAGGACTTTGGGGCCTAAATGCACATCCAATTTCATGTATTCGTGTTTGCTCAATGAATGTCTACGGATGGCCCATGAACATGGGGTAGACATCAATGGACACTTAGACCCTAATTTAGGGATTAATTGGTATTGACCTCCGTTTGTGAGCATAAAGGATGGTCAATTACCGTTAATCACAATTTAATCAATTTAGTGGTTTAGGATGGTCATTATGTACGCAATACCAAAGGCCAAACCCGAGGCCTATTTGCTAAATCAATGATTTGTTCACCCGTTGGTTGTAATTGTTTTGCTACGAGATGTGTGCTTGTACACCTGATTTGTAAATTGAATGATTCAATTGAGAAAACAACCTCATCAAGACGCTCCAATGAGGAGGCAGCCGAAGGTCCCAATGTTGGAGGCAAATAGACCGATGTCTGGTCTGGTTTCTTCCATTGTACACATTTGATCCCAACTATGTTTCAGGTTTTTAATTCAAGTTTGTAATAAACACCCGGCGAGATTCTAGTTCACCCTTTCTCGTGCTTAGAATAGCTTGTCTTTTCTATCCTTTTGAGTGTCTACTTTACGTAAATGCAATTTTTTTGATAGATTGCTTCGTTGATTAATTAATGTGACTAGAATTAGTGTAGATACTTAAAAGAACCATCAATGTGTGATCACTTAGTGATACTTTAGAAAATTCTTGCAAGAAAATGGTAAATAACAAATGCATGGTCATTTTGGTAACAACCTAACCAATTTAGATATTGAAAGGACGCTAATAGAAACATTAGCATAACCCAAGTTCTTGAAACTTCAATCCCCAGTTCCGTAGATATCGAGGAAGCACTCCTGATCCTTGATTGGGTATCTCACCAACCCTCAAAAAATGAGACTAGTGGTGATTACTAGTTAATATTTTTGGTTCCCTAAAGAACTCTAAAATAAACTCTTGTCACGTGAGGTATGGGTTTGGGAGAAGCCATGTTCACAATTGATACTTTATTTGAGGTGTTAGCAAATGGATGTTCACTTGAGACTACCATTTGTATGAATCATTCGAACAATCTTGTACACAGTTACCTCTAAACCCACTCCCCAATCCTTCTCCTTTATTGGGGCGGGTCATGACACTTACCACCATGACTCAACTCGATCCAACAATTGATGCGATATCATCTCCGCTCTTGCCCAATAGTGGCAATGCCTCTGATCTATTATGAACTAGCCACTAACACAGCATGGCTCCTGTAACGACCCAATTCGATGTGAATGGGGAGTGGTCGCTAGGGCTAGAAGGTCTGGACTGTTAGTTATATTCTCAAAAGCAACCATGTAATAGTTACATGTTAGGGATTTCAATTGTGTTGTCAAATTAATGACAAAGACGTATTCATTCATTTGTCCAATTATCTATATGAATGATTCCATAAGATTAGTTGTGACTGGACTTATTCTTGAGACGTTAAGAATATGCATGACGGGTTCATAGTTAGATTAAATCTTTAAATCGTTCCCGGTCAATGGATCATTGAGTGGATATTAATGATCTTGTTGAGACCAGTGTATTCTTAGCTTCACCATTAAGTATTGGATGCTTAAGGTAATGACAAGTCACAAGTCATTGGTTATTATGATGCTCGAGTTAGAACACAGGTGCTTGTAGCAGACAAATTCACTAAATGTGACACACATAGGATGATTGGCAACATGGAAGCTTTTAGCGGGGTCAATGACTAGTCGTTCTTGCTCTGGTGTTGTGTAAATAATCTTTAGACTTGAGGCACAATGTTAACGTGTGTGTTGGATGACAATGGTTCACGGGTACGCATATTGGCGGCTCATTGATCTGTCTATATACCTAATGGTCATAACTCGTTCATATACGAAGTTACACGTGTGCGCAACACGAAATCCGTCTCCTTGTTACATGTAAGGTACAGTAATGATGTCCTATGCGATCTAATTGTGACACTACATTGAAATCCTCAGCCGAGGTTGTAACCAAGAATAAATTGTTTATGTCTCATATAAAATGCAGGTCAATTAGGTTTGTGCATATGATCAAATTGGTGACTTGACAAATATTCCATGATCTTTGTTCGATCGGGACATAGTAAGATAGAGGGATTGAATTACATAATAGTCAAAGCTGATAGGTTTATTATGTTCTTAAAGCATTCACACTGTTTGGGTAGCCATGACATATTGCTAGATGTCAATCATGGCTTGTAGGACCTAGAGATTGATTGAGACAATCAATTCTCTTGGGAGTACTAATGTGTTAGTGCAAGTCTTACTACCAGCTCAATAATGACCTAGGGATGTGACACACCATAACCAATTCACTTGATCGGACACAACCCACTCACGAGAGTTGTTCTCATGCTCACCCAACTTCTGGAGGAAGTAGTCAATAACTTATTTGAAAAGTTATAGACTAGCTTCTGGAAAAGGTAGTCAATAACTTCTTTGAGAGGTTAAATACTAGCTTCCAGAGGAAGTTAAATGTTGACTTCACCAGGACAATATATACAGAGCAGAGAGAGGGTGAGTGGGTTACGTTAAGAAAAGAAGAGAAAGAGAGAGAAAACTATATGGTCAGCAAACGGTTGCTAATCACGCGTAGAGGATTGTCTCCACAAAATTTCTAGCACAATTATAGTGGTGATTACTTGCGAGCTCTTTTTTGTTCGAAATGCGTTGGTGGTGTGTTTGAACTAGAGGCCTGACATTTGTGGGGCTCAAACTGAAGAACATTTGAATCAAGTCGTTTAAAGTGCATTTCGAGACGTAATCAGTATAACCCCCTTTGATATTCTGATTTTTTTATTAAAACGCACGAACAATGCCTTCGGAGGAACATGTATGGTAGAATTTTATCTTTGCTTCCATTGCGTTTATGTTTATTTAGCCTATACATGTTCCGTAAAACCCCAACAGTGGTATTAGAGCCAATCCTTAGGCGTTTTCGTGCGTTTAATTGATTTTGATTCATATTTATTTTTGCGTTTTAATGGTCAATTCACTTTGGCTAAGAGAATTGCTTGCTCTTACATGGCCAATAGAAGTTGATTAATTTATATGATAAATTTAATCAACTGAGCAAAAATTGGAACTAAATCAGTTTTGAATCAAAAATCTGTAATTTGCTATATTTTGTGTTTATCTTCTGCAAAATGATTGGCAAATGTGAATCTAGAGGCGACAACGTGGCTACCGCTTGGAATCACGCTCATGAAATTTGTTTCACCGATTTTGATCTCTTGATGTGGCTTGCGTTGCTCGGCCATGAATTTGATTCAATGCAGAATTTTATATGTGCCTTCCAGAGCTTTAAATTATGAATTTAAGGCTTGTAAGGAAGGGTGGTGATAATGGAAAAACCCCTAATTAATATGATTGATGTATGAAGAGCAGGTCTCTATTATTAAAACATTAAAATGGCTAAATGGGCCTCATTGGCTCGAGACCCATCAAGCCATAACTCCATGATTACCACGTATGATAGATATCTATGCATCTGATATCTATTTATTTATTATGTTTATGTTATTATGCATGTTAAACCAGTTAATGTGCAAAGCGAGACCGTTAATAACAACCAAAACCTCCTTATTAATAATATTAAGTCGAAACGGGTTCAGACTTGTGACCTTCTATCGTCGTGATTTGATCCAACATTATAATGGTTGATTGACTGGCTATGGACACATAGGGGTTAATTTCCATTCATAACATTGGACTACTCCAATATGCATGTGATGTTGTGGGGTTGAAGCAGAACAATTTCCAATAACTGTCGGATGAGGGGATCATTTATGCTTTCAATACTTGCATGAGATGATGGGCTAGACTTAACTATGATCATGATGCCAATAACTGTTAGGTGAGGCTTTCATGGTCTAGAAGCCAAAGTTATGATTAGGACTCACATATGATGCGTTGAATAAGTTGGTTCACCCGCTAAGTTTATAGAACACCAATAACTGTCAAGTAATGTGGGCCTTGGTCTTATGGGACTCCAATCCCCACTAGTAATCTTTACCCAACAAAAGATTACCGTTTCCCATTTTAAGGAGTATGGGATTCGAATATAAATTTAGTGGGAAGATCTATTTCATTTAAAGGCCAAAATGAAATAGCTATTTTGAAATAAAATGGCTAACAATATATTTTTTGCACAGATATATTAATACTCTGAAAATGGTAACCATAAACCCACTTGCTTCTATACTTAACAAGAATTGTTTGACTGGACCGAATTTCACTGACTAGGTGATGAATCTGAGAATTGTTTTCAATTCAGAGAAAATCGGGTATGTGCTTGATGAAAAGATGCCAGACTCTTTTCCTCAGGGTGGGACCCAAGAGGAGCACGTCGCTTATAATAAGTGGCGTGACGATGACTTAAAAGTTAGGTCATATATGCTTGCTTCGATGAATAATGAATTGCAGAAGAAGTATGAAACTATGGAAAATGCTAGGTCGATCATCTTACACTTAAAGGAATACTATGATGAGAATGGTCGAACCTCTAGATATGAGATATATAAGGCATTATACCATATGAGGATGGCTGAAGGATCAACGGTTAATGATCATGTTTTGAAAATGATCCGGCAAATTGAAGAGTTTGCTAGGCTAAATCTTGTTATGGACAACGAGTTAACTGTGGATTTGATCCTCCAATCTTTACTCAATTCCTTCTCTAGTTTTGTCCAAAACTTCCACATGCATAAGATGGAAAAAACTCTTGCTGAGTTACATAGCATGCTGGTAGTTTATGAGAAGGAAATGCACAACATGAGGCCCAACGTAGTGGCTATGGCTAAGGCTTCTTCTTCAAAATGTTAGACTATTTTGAAGAAAAATAAATGGAAGAGGCCTGTCAAACTTGTTGTGTAATCAAAGCCCAATATTGAAAAAAGGAAATGCCATTACTATAGTGTCCAAGGGCACTAGAGGAGGAATTGTAAGAAGTACCTCATGAGCTTGAAAGTCAAGTCTAAGGACCAACCTTATGAAGGTATGGTGTCTATGCTTATTAAAACTAATCTTATGGCTAGTGCTGAATCCAGCTTATGGGTTCTAGATTCTGCTGCAACTTCACATATTTATATATCATTGCAAAATCTAGAAATAAGTAGCATACTAGGGCGAAATGAAATTGTCCTGACACTTGCCAATGAAGCAAGAGTTGCTGCATTAGCTATAGGGACTTTTCGTTTATGTTTGCCTTCTGGACATGTATTGGTTTTGAAAAACTGTTTGCATTATGAGAATGCTGTTAGGAACATCATCTCTATAGCTCATTTGAGCAAAGAGAATTATGAATTTTCTTTTGCTGATGATATATGTTCTATTTATCATAATAGAAGATGTGTTGGTTCTAGCTTATTAACCAATAATCTTTATACTATTACAATGTCTGGTAATGTGATTACCGATGTTAATAAGCAAAATAGAATTGACATAAATGTCATAACTAATAAATGCCCTAGAGATAGTCTAAATCCAAAGTATGTTTGGCATCTCCGATTCGGTCATATTGGAGAAGATGCAATCAACAAGTTGAGTAATGATGGATACATTGATCCGTCCATGTTTGAGTCATACTTGACTTGTGAGGCATGTCTTCTAGTAAAATGACCAAAGCGCCCTTTGTGGGACATAATGCACGAGCCGCTGACATATTAGGATTGATACATACAAATGTATGTGGACCAATTAATGAAACTGCTAGAGGTGGTAATTCTTACTTCATCACCTTCACTGATGATCGGTCACGGTATGGTTATTTGTACTTAATGAAGTATACATCTGAATTTTTTTGAAAAGTTCAAGGAATTCAGAGTTGAAGTTGAGAAACAAACAGTAAAATGTATTTAGGCTCTTCGATCTGATCGAGGAGGTAAATACCTTAATATTGAGTTCCTTGACTATCTTAATGACAATGGCATTTTATTACAATGGACACCTCGTGGAACTCCAGAGCACGATGGTGTATTTGAACGAAGAAATCGCACTTTATTAGATATGGTGCAATCTATGATGAGTTACACCGACTTGCCTATATCCCTTTAGGGATATACCCTTTAGATAGCTGTATATATATTAAATAGAGTGCCGTCCAAATCTACTCCAACTACTCGTTATGAGATATGGCATAGTAGGAAACCAAGTCTTAATCATATTAAAATTTGGGGTTGTCCAACTTTTGTTAAAAAGCTGAAAATGGAAAAATTGGAGGCTAGATTTGAACAAGGTTGCTTCATTGGATATCCAAAGGAGACCTTTGGATACTATTTCTATTTTCACTCTAACCAAAGAATTTTGGTCAGCAAGCATGCTTCTTTCCTGGAGAATGAGTTCGTTCAGGAAGGTGGTGCTGGACAAAAAATAGTCTTACAAGAAGGAAATAATGAAGTACCAAACAATCATGTTCAGATACTGATATCAGATTCAGTGGGAGCTTTTGATACACAACCTCTTAGGAGGAGTGCGAGAACGTCTCGTCCACCTGCTCGTTATGGATACTTGGTTGAACATATAGAACAATTATTTATTGTGAATGATAATGATCAACCTTGTGATCCTAACATCTATGAGGAGGCGAAGTCGGACATTGATTCTGGTGAATGGCTAGAAGCTATGAAATCCGAAATGGATTCAATGTATTCCAACGATGTTTGGACCTTAGTTGACATGCCTGATGGTATTTACCAATTGGTTGTAAATAAATCTTCAAGAGGAAGATGAACACTGATGGTCATGTTGGAACTTACAAAGCACGGCTGGTGGCGAAAGGATATCATCAAAAAGAAAGAATCGATTATGACAAACTTTCTCACCTGTAGCCATGTTAAAATCCATTCAGATTATGTTGGTTATAGCTACACACCTTTGATTATGAGATATTCCAGATGGATGTCAAATGGCTTTTCTAAATGGTTTTCTTGAGGAGGACATCTATATGGAACAACCATAAGGTTTTGAATCCAATAGTGAAAGTCAAAAGGTGTGTAAGCTTAAGAAATCCATTTATGGACTTAAACAAGCCTCCAGAAGTTGGAACATCTGTTTTGATGATGTAATCAAATCGTTTGGCTTCATCAAAAACCTGGATGAACCTTGTGTATGTATACAAGAAGGTCAGTGGGAGTGCAATTGCATTTCTAGTTTTGTATGTCAATGATATACTTTTGATTGGGAATGATGTACAGATGATATCATTGATAAAACTATTCTTGTCACAGAAATTCTCAATGAAAGATTTAAGAGAGGCAACCTATATTTTAGGTATCAAGATCTATAGAGATACATCGAGATGATTGATTGGCCTCTCACAGTCTACATCAATAGACAAAGTGTTAACATGTTTTAACATGCAATGTTCCAAAAAAGAATTATTGCCTTTTAGGCATGGAATCCGTCTTTCTAAGGAGCTATGTCTCAACACTCCTGAAGAAAGAGAGCAGATGGCGAAGATACCTTACGCATCCGCTATTGGAAGCATAATGTATGCTATGCTATGTATGAGACTTGATATTGTGCATGTTGTAAGCATTACTAGCAGACATCAATCCAATCCAACAGAAGAGCACCGAATTGCAATCAAGAATATCCTTAAGTACTTACAAAGGACTAGGGATTTATTCTTGATATATGGAGAATGAGAGTTTAAAGTTGAAGCTTATACCGATTCCGATTTTCAATCGAATCCTAATGATTATAAGTCTACATCTGGATTTGTCTTTACACTGAATGGTGGTGCAGTTAGTTGGAAGAGTTCTAAACAAAGCATAACTATTGATTCCACCACTGAGGCAGAGTATGTAGCTACTTCTGAAGTAGCGAAGGAAGCTGCTTGGATGAAAAAGTTCATATATGGAGTCGTTCATTCTATTGAGCAATCGATTACATTGTTTTGTGACAACAATGGGGCAATAGCTCAAGCTAAGGAACCGAGGTCTCACCGAAAGTCCAAACACATCGAGAGATGCTTCCATCTCATTAGAGAAATTGTTGGGAGAGGTGATATTGTCTAGCAGAAAATTGCCTCAACGGAAAACGTGGCAGATCCCTTCACTAAGGCTTTACCTCAATCTTCTTTTGAAAGACACATTGATAAAATGGGTTTGAGGTACCAGACAAGTTGGCTTTAGTGCAAGTGGGAGATTGTTAGTTATATGCCTTAAAGCAAAGTTACATGTTTGGGATTTCAGTTGTGTTGTCAAATTAATGGCAAAGACGTATTCATTCACTTGTCCAATTATCTATATGAATAATTCTATAAGATCAATTATGACTTGACTTATTCTTAAGATGTTAAGAATATGCGTGATAGGTTCACAGTTAAACTGAATCTTTAAATCATTCCTAGTGAATGGATCATTGAGTGTATATTAATGATCTTGTTGAGACCAGTGTCTTCTTAGCTTCACCATTAAGTATTGGATGCTTATGATGAGTTATGAGTAATTGGGTATTATGATAATCGAGTTAGAATACAGGTGCTTGTAGCAGACAAGTTCATTGAATGTGACACACATAGAACGATTGGCAACATGGAAGCTTTTAGCGGGGTCAATGACTAATCGTTCTT
Source organism: Eucalyptus guilfoylei (assembly GCA_016097605.1). Lineage (NCBI taxonomy): Eukaryota > Viridiplantae > Streptophyta > Magnoliopsida > Myrtales > Myrtaceae > Eucalyptus > Eucalyptus guilfoylei. Next base: position 24,928,123 of record CM027865.1, on the reverse strand, counting down.
GCTCTGGTCTTGTGTAAATAATCCTTAGATCTGAGGCACAGTGTTAACTTGTGTGTTGGACGGCTATGATTCACAAGTACACATATTGGCGGCTCATTGATCTGTCTCTGTACCTGATGGTCATAACTCGTTCACATACGAAGTTACACGTGTGCGCAACATGGAATCTATCTCCTTGTTACATGCATGGTACAGTAATGATGTCCAATGCGATCTAATTATGACACTGCATTGAAATCCTTGGCCGGGGTTGTAACCAAGAATAAATTATTTATGTCTCGTATAAAATGCAGGTCAATTAGGTTTATGCATATGATCGAATTGGTGACGTGACAAATATTCTATGGTCTTTGTTCGATCGGGACATAATAAGACGGAGGGATTGAATTACACTGTAGCCAAAGATGACAGGTTCATTATATTTTTAAAGCATTCACACTGTCTGGGTAGCCTAACATATTGCTAGATGTCAATCATGGCTTGTAGGTACTAGAGATTGATCGGGACAATCAATTCTCTTGGGAGTACTAATGTGTTAGTGCAAGTCTTACAACTAGCTCAATGATGAGCCTAGGGATGCCACACACCACAACCAATTCACTCGATCAAACACAGCCCACTCACGAGAGATGTTCTCTTCCTCACCCAACTTCTGGAGGAAGTAGTCAATAACTTATTTGAGAAGTTATAGACTAGCTTCTGGAGGAAGTGATCAATAACTTATATGAGAAATTAAAGACCAACTTTTGGAAGAAGTAGCTTCTGGATAAGGTAGTCAATAACTTCTTTGAGAGGTTAAAGACTAACTTCCAGAGGAAATTAAATGTTGACTTCACCAAGACATTATAAATGGAGCAGAGAGAGGGTGAGTACCCACAGGATTACTAGCACAATTATAGTGGGGATTACCTACGAGCTCTTTTTCGTTCGAGGTGTGTTGGTGGTGTGTCTAAACTAGAGGCCCAACATTTGTGGGGCTTGAACTGAAGAACATTTGAATCAAGTCGTTTAAAGTGCGCTTCGAGAAGTAATCCGTATAACCCCCTTTGATATTCTGATTTTTGATTAAAACACACGAACAACGCCTTTGGAGGAACATGTATAGTAGAATTTTATCTTTGCTTCCGTTGCGTTTATGTTTATTTAGCCTATACATGTCCGTAAAACCCCAACATGGACAAGGAGCGGCACATGGTAGGCTTTGAGGGTGGTGAAAAGGGGTGGGCATGAGCTGAACTATGCACCAAATAGTAGGAGAGTGATTCTAAAATATATACATGAAAACTGGAATTAATTCATGGATGTGCTTTTTAACATAACAACAAGTTTGTTTTGGAACTCTAAATTTAAGCATGCCCGGGCTAGATTACTACCAAGATGGGTGACCTCATGGGAAAGTGCCTGTTTATACGCCAAAATATACAAATCATGAGGCTCAATATGGGACGAGCCAAAGTCAACAATATGTAATGACCCCAACTCCATCTCTAAGGTCTTGAGCAGCAAGAGTTATTTTTGTGATGTCCCAGACCTATCACCGTCCCAATTCTTTTTATCTTCTTGTTAATAAATACATGTAAAAACATGAACAAACAACTCTCTAGACAAACAACAGCTGGATGATTAAGACATGCATCACATAGAAAACACTAGTTTATTTTATAATAGTATTTTTATAAGCCCTTTCTCTATGAGCCATCTTTCCTTTTTACATCACACTACAAGTCTCAACATAGGTTAGGGGAATTATTGTCTCCTCTAGTGTGAATGCAGTTCTCAAAGCTAACGTGAGACTTCCATGCCTACTAATCTAAAAAATAAGGGAGTGAGTTGGGGAAACTTAGTAAATAAAATTCCTAGTTCTCTATTAGGAAAGCATCTCATTATCAAAGCCTAGCAAGCACAATACTCGCAAACAGTGTCGATGACAAGAGTAATGGCAAATTACTTGCCATGCCTTGACCAAATACATGATGTTAATGTAAAATACCTTCGGTTTAATAATGAACACATCAACATATTATGTTTGTGAATAACCAGCACTCATGCAAATTCATTTACCATTGTCCTGGCTCAACCAGTCCCTCCCCGCTCGACCGGGACTTCAAGCTTCTTGCTGGGCTTCTTGACTTGATCGAGATTTCTCAAGGTTAGCTTCCCGAGGCTTTCGAGTTTAAAACCCAAGCATTTTGGTTCAACAGGGGAATCCCATTTAATGAATGAGGCATTGCCGCCAAGCTATGTGACGACGGATGCATTTTCCTCTTTAAGTGCACACACAAGCCGATCTTATCTTTTCTTCTTAGCCGACTTATACATGGCCCGAAGGCATGCTCATTCATACGTGTGTGCCATGAAATCTTACACTACACTATAAAACATGTCGGGAACGATCCTTGATCCATGACTTGAACCAATCATGTAGAGCTATTCCTCGCATCGAACAAGGCTCGAAAATGACACATCTTAATACTGATCTAAGACCTCGAGACTTGGGTACACCTCACTTTCATGAAGGGGGGATGTCACGCCCCGAACCTTGAGCGTGCGCGCATCCCTCGGTGGTCAATAAAAATGCGACGTCCCAGGACGCGTCACCGACCCATTCATTTTAATGCACATGCGGAAGCATAATAAAATCAATCCCCAGACAACACTCAACATGGGATAGAAAAGCAGGACAACCAATTCACAAAAGCCACACTCTATAAAGACAACGAGTTTATTTACAAAGGCCAACACTAAGGTTTATGTACAGAGGCCAAGGTCAAAAAGGGCTACGAAGCAACCTAAACCCTAGGCTCTCCAATCCCCGGCTCCGGGTCTTCCACAGCACCATCCGGAGTGTCGATGTCCAAAGGGTGCCCTATCTCCCATTCCCCAGTCCCAACGGGAGGCCCGTCGAAACCACCCAAGGGACCCTCCCAACTCTCATCGGGCTTGTGAAGGTACCACACCTTGAAGCAATGAGGTACCAAGTGAGATAGGCTCTCATCGACCCAGACAGTGGACTCCATAAGCTCACGAGTCAAGCCGGCCCCAGAAATTGGGAAATATGAGTGCTGGAAGTCTACCTCCCTTAGAACCCCATAATGCACGTGACGTGCCTCCATCTACGGACCTAAAAAGATTAAACCCACGACGGGGTGAGACAATGTCTTAGCGAGTTCACGCCTTAAAAACCCAGATTAGGAAGGTAATACGCCTAGAGGCAGTCTAACCACACATCACGGAAGACTCACCTCGCCTCAGCACCTCCCTGCACATCAGTACAGTTCGTATAATAGATGCATATAATAAATGCATACATCAATTGGAATGTCTCACATAACTCAATCAATCACAGGGATCCCGATTATGAGGCCAAATTGTTATGACACGTCCCATTCCGTGCCACACAATTTTGTCCCATAATCAGGCGCGTTTAACTCAATCATTCATGCGTTCCAATTGATTAATGCCCGCATAGGCATGTTTTACCTGACGCACATCGGTCTTCCAGTGTAGCCGGGCATCGTCCCGCTTTGTCGAGCATGGCAACATCTACCTTTAGACGGCATTCCATATAAGAGCATCGGTCTAGCCTCTACTGCGATCGACATCCGTTGTTATGGGCATTCCACATAAGAGCATCGTACACCCGATGCACATCGAGTGACGGATTCTCATAACCATCACACATACACTCAATTATAGTCATGGATATTGTACTTTGCACTCAAATGCCTCAATTAAGATAATAAACTTAGCCTATTTTCTTCGTATTAAAAACACTCGGTAAAATAATCGTGTGTGGGTACACGATTCGATCGAACCTTAAAAATTGATATCCTTCCTTTTAAAAATCCAACTATTTAATATAGTACCTAAAAATATTTTCAATGTCAAAACCTGACACCCAATATTTTCTAATTAAATACCAAAATTTCATAATTTTGAAATAATAACTCAAAATCACAATCATCACTCAATTTGCACAATTTAACATTCAATTGTATAAACTAAGCACACAATTGCATTCAACACGAAATTCTAGTCACTGGCTATCCCGGTATAATTTTTGGAAAATATTAAATAATTAAATAAATTACAAAAATAATTAAATAAATACCAATAAATCCAATAAATGCAAACCTAGGCTGGAAACGCTAATCTAACCACCTAAACGGGCCTAGAAAAATAATGTACCTATCCACATAAATAGTACAACCTATCTAGCCCGTAATTAATCTATTCGAACCACCTAACATGCATAATTAAGCAATTAAATCATTAATATAAACTAACTAGCCACCTAATCCATACTTAATCTAAACTAATTATCTACTAAACGTCATTAACTCCATAAGCAGATTTTACCAAGTAAACTCATTGGTTTAGCGGGCCGGTGAGTCCACGGTGATGGCGACGCGAAGGCGAGTGACAAACAAACCTGTGACGACACCAAGCAAGGTCCGGACGGGCCTAGAAAAGCCTCACAAAGCTTTCAACTGGGCTAAGGGTTCGGTTTCTGTTTTGGGCTACTGGGCTAGACCGAGCGGTTGGATGGCGCGGAAACAGCAAGGAGGTGGTGGCGGAGGCTATAGCGGGCAATGGTGGTGACTTCGGCTGGCTAGACGGCAATGAACGATGTCCAGGCGACTCGCAGGGACAGTGACCAGGTGCAAATGATTGCGCGAGACCGTGGGACAATCGTGGATGGGCGGACGTGAGCGCGGGCTCATGGTGACAGCGACGGCTCTCGGGCGGCTTCGGCGGGTGGTTGACAGTTAGGGGGATGTGCTGGCTGGCTTTCCTCTGGTTTTTTGAGCTTAAAACAACTTCAACAATGGATAAAGCAGCCAAGGGAAGGAGAAGAAGCCAGCTGCTGAAGAGGGGGACCCAAATGGCCTCAAATATCAACCAAAATATCCATTTCACTCATTTGCTGGGCCCCCACTTGTCCAGCCCTATCTTCAGCCAAGTTTCCTCACTCAAACTTCTCTTAGAAGCTTCCCAAATGGTCCAAATGTTGCCCACCCCCTTGGCCTACGAATTTGGACATTTGCCATCAAATTTGATTCACTCTCTTCTCCAATTGAGTTCAATTTGGCCCCCATAAAATCAACCAAGGTGCCATCGTCCATCTCATGATTTTTCCTCATCAATTGAACCAACTTGACAGCCAAAAATGCAACAAAAAACGGCTCTCTAATTTTCCCATTCCAAAATAGCCTTACTTTGAATTTTCGCCGAAATCTCGAGTTTGCAGAAAAATCTTCAGAGGACGAGTTGAAATTCCTAAAATGAATCGTGACATGACAAAACTTTCAATTTCTGAAATCGGGTTTAAATTCACGGTTAGTTTTAACTAGGCGCAATTTTAGCGTGACTTAACCTACCGAGTAGCTTTTAGGAATTTTTTAGTGCAATTGACCTGAGGTCGATTATTTTTTAGTCACATTATGCATCTTCGACTCATTAGCAACTCTCGGTTGTCATGAAAATCTCGAGATTTCAAATACGGGCACAGGGTACAGAAATGATAGAAAAATTGGTTAAGTGCCGTTCAACGAGAATTTTGCATTCAGGTGGAATCACCCACACACAAATCACATGCCTCTGTCGAACCGACCTATCTCCGGTCTCTGATCAATTTTGATGGTGTCGTATTGACCCTTGCAAATTAGCACTTTCGAGCAATCGATTTTTGGTCGAATTCTCAAGTCTATTGCATTAAAATCCCTTAACGGCTTCACCGGATAGACTAGTTATCTCATGAGTAATCAGCTCAGATAAAAGAACTATAGGTGCATCGATGAAAAGCCCAACTCATTCAATTGAAACAAAATTGGAAAATCAGGATGTCACACGACGGACCTTGGCCTCAACCCGGCATGAACATACTTCATGCCGAATGACCGTTGGTTTGTGGCTTGATTCAAACACCAAGTACAAAGTCCTCACGCTAATTGAGACTTAGAATCAGCACACTTTAGTGCCTTACCAAGACCTCGTGGACTTGGGTGATCCCCATGATTGAGACTTAGAACTAGCATGCCTCAATGCTGATCCAAGACCTTACGGCCTTAGGCAATTCCTACATTGAACGAGACTTGAAACCGGCATGCTTTAATGCTAATCCAAGGCCTTGCAACCTTTGGCAACCTTGCCTTGCGTTGAACTCAACTTGAGCGAATCTCGGCCTCATTCCAAGCGTGAATGACTCAAGCACACGTTCAAGCACAAACATGAGCAAAACCATACAAAAGATCCAACATCCTACTCATAACTTGACGGGTGAGCACCTAACTAGACTCAACAACGGAGACTACCATCCTATAAGAGAAATAGGGATCCTATTTACTTGGATGAACCTCTTGAACTAGCTTGAGTGACTTGATGAGAGGCGATGGTGCAAGGTCGAGAGAAAGGGGAAGAATGGTGTGTAAAAAGCAAGGGGGCTCAAATATTGGAAATGAATGGGGGCTCATCCAATTTATAGGCATCAACCTGATCATTACTTGTCCAAACGGCCCAATCATCTTTCTTGAAGTGGTACGACTATAATATTAAGGTGGCAAGCCTAATTTGCAAGGTGGCACACCTATTTGGAAATGTGGCACGTCTAATAAGATTATGTGGCGCACCTAAATCTTAGAGAAATGAAGAGAGTCCATGGTGCTACTCTCCAATTGGTACTTAAGCCATGAGTCCCTTGCTTATTTCCCAAGGAAAATCTTAAGCCACCATTACCAAATCTTCAAGTGGACACCTAGGCTTATGAGGTGGAAATCTAATGGCTTAATTTAACAATTTGGAGGCTTGTTTGTCTTCTTTTTATTGGCCCACATAAGCACTTGGCCCATTCTTGGAGAACAAGCCACTTTAATTAAGTGGCACCCTAAGAAGGATAAGCTGGTACCTAGGCCATAGGATAGCACTACTTGCCTGAATCGTCTTATTCTTATTGGGACATTTGTCAAAAGTCCTTAATCCCCAGGGCGAATATTTAATAATCATTACCAAATCTAGAAATATCTATCTAAAGTGATGAGTCTCCTTCTTCATGAAGAACCTAGGGTATTCTAGAATGTTATCTTTTGTCCATTTCCAAAGAATATGGCAACCATGGGAAATAGGCCACTAGAAGTGCAATCGGAATCAGGCAAGAGCTTTTCGTGTGCATCCCCTAACGATCATTTCGACATACTTGAGGTTCGAGGTAAAGTCACCCTTGGCATGGTTGTTGTAGGCAACGTTTACCTTCTTGGCTAGATTGGCGGCCTAGGGCATGTGATCAATAATCGGCCCTTAGATCGACTCTGGCTGAGCAAGTCAGCTCCTGGACTGGTTCCAAGGTTGCTCCAGGCCACTCCCGATTGTCATGTGACCATTCGAGATTAGTCAATCCATAACCGTCACATGATCATATAGAGTTGAATCATGGTCGTCCACGGTTGGTACATAACCGAGCAGAATCACTGACGATCAAAACATGATCGTTTAGGATCGATTCATGATCGTCCATCAATCTGTGGTGATACGTGACGATCCCCTAATCTACCCTTATGGCTGAGTAGTCGTCCATCGACCAAACGACTTGGGTCCACTTGCGTGGTCATATATTGGTCCATGGCCAATTCCTTGATTAATCCATGGCCAATCCCTTGATTAATCCATGGTCGATCCTTTGATCGGAACATGGTTAATCTCTCGGTTACCCTTCCGGTCAGGCCAATCGATCCATGGCCGATTCTTGGAACGACCCATGACTGATCCTTACCACTAGCACACTAGACTCAGCCATATCTCATGGGTCGAAAATCACAAATGTTACACAATACATCGAGTGAGTTAATCTAGGATGTCATAATATGGTATCAGAATAGTCCCTTTCCAGTAAGTGTTGTTTGGGGACAAAATAGGTGGAAGCTAGTAGGTGTATAACAACCCAATCCGACGAGGGTGGGAAGTGGTCACCAAGACAAAAGGGCCTGGACAAGAAAAGGCTCATAGTATGCTCCTAGGATAGTGAAGGGGGCAGAAATGAACCAAACTATTCACCAAGTAGTGGAAGCAATTCTAAGATATATATGTGAAAACTAAAATTAACTCACGAGGGCGCCTTTTGACGTAATGGCAAGCTTTACTTTCTCCAAAGTTAACCAAATCTAGGCTAGAGCTTTATGAGTATGAGTGGCCTCTTGGAGTGCTTGCTTGTATGCCAAAGGATAAAAACCATGAGGCTTGATATGGGAAGGGACAAACTGGACAATACCTCGAGTGAGTTAATTTAGGAAAGTCCCAATATAGCGTTCATTTTACAGGTTCCTAAGGGCACCTAGTACCTACTTAGACAAGCCCCAAGCAACCTTACATGTTGCAAGCAATGTCACGGTAACCTCCTGACAACCAGCCACTGCACAATGCACATCAGTTCATATTGCACTTTGGTACATTGTTGGTTGCCAGAAATCGTCCCTCATTGCCAGTGACCAAGTGCTGTTGCCAGCCATTATCTAAGCCAAACTAGTGCCGATTCGATTTTGGAAACCAAATCATCAATTTAGATAATTATCCATTCCTAAATTTGAATTCGATTTGTTGTTACCTAATTTGTGATTATCATGATCTAATTGAAATATTTGAGATTCTAGGCACATCCAATTAGGATTATTTCCTAATCTCTAATGTGCGTACAATCAGTAACTCAATGTCTAGGCAATGATATCGGGTTATGGATTGCATAGAAAATTGACAACTTGATCTTGAGGCATATAGATCGGGGGTAAATTTGTTTTGTTTTGAAATTCAAATTGGATGGACATTGTTGCTATTCTTGAGCTTATCTACTTTAATTTTTTGCTTATTTTGTTTGATCAGCCGTTTATGTTTTTGATTAATTTATTTTTTTCAAAAAATAAAAAATAAAAATAACGTTACTTGATAGAATAGGTTTTTTTCTACATAACAGGGCATGTTTAGATAAGATTGCATGTTGGATAGGGTTGAGATAGGTTTCCAAGTAAGAGTAGGATTAGACCTAGTCTATTTTCTAGTTTTATTTATCTAGTCCTATCCTATATCTATTTTACAAGCCACTGTATGTGCTATATGTAGATTGTGAAACAATACTCCACTCACTCCTCCCCACCTTTCCCCCAACGAAGAATGTAGGGAATCGAACTCCTTACTTTGTCATTCCCTAGTGGGAAGGGTCGCTACTAGTGCAACTCTAGTAGTTGTCTATTTCATAGTTTGAATTGGATAATATCTCATAATTTTCATTTTTAGTAATTTTTGTTATGAATTTTAATAAAAATCACAAAAATAAACATGTGCAAGCCATATAGGATTAGACGCATAGAATTCCATGTCATATGCTACATCATCATACCTTGCCACGTCATCACACTATGCCATGTCATCATGCCACACTATAATGCCATGTCATCACCATGTTACTATCCCCGCCATGTCATAAATTTCATGTCATGTATGCCATCTCATTTAGTAATATCATTTAATTTAGAATCCCATGTCGTGGTAGAATAAGTCATTTTAATTGTCATTATAGTTAAGTCGTATGAATTACATATCATATGTCATTAAGGTAGTAACCCACGCATGTTTACCTTGGGTTAGAATAGCATATAATTTAGTTTTCATTAAAAAGAAAAACCTAAAAAGATTGTTAATCAGTTTGTAGAAATATTAGGTTAGATATGCATTTATTTTCGATTAATACTTTGCAAATATTGGAAAATTAAATAATATGCTTCATTTGCATCGAGGTATTTAAATTCCTTTCCCATTCTAGCAATTTATTTATTGTTTTGATTCATTCAACGTTACTTTAATGATTGAGCACCCCCATCGTCACTCTCATCACATGTTAATGGTTAGGTTTAAAATTAATCAACAAGGATTGCCAAACATTTTTTAAAAATAAAATAAAATAAAAGAGAAAAAGCCTTGAGAAGGCGTTAGTTTAATCTAACATAATCAAGTTTCTGAATCCATGAAGTCTCTTATTAGAAAAGGTAAAGTATTCTCCCCGTATTTTACATGGGTTGCCAACCAACCAAGTAACTAATAATTTGATTAGTGATGATTCCCCCAACCTACCCTAAAGTGCACCATCTAAGAGTTCGACTAATGGATTATTAAATCTAGACTTAACAGACTCTCCTAAGTCCATACTAATTCATGACTAAGGGTTTAAGTTCTTAACAAGCAATAATTTTCAATTAAGAGTAACCACTAATTTATTTTTTGGTGGATCAAATAGAAACCTAAGTGACAAGAGAATTATTTACTCCTATAGAAACAGGAATTGTGGGTATTAGGACTTGGTTACATTAGATTTCTCTAATGCCTTTTCACTACCATTCTTTTTATCATAAAATATTTAGCAGGTAGCTTTGATTCATTTTAACCTATCCACTAATATATGAGATGATCATGCAAGTGCACAAACATTAAATAAACACATAATAAAACCAAATGATTTAAATGAATTGTAATCTTAAACAATAAATTAAACACCTAAGTTGAAATCGATAAAACAAAGACTAAACCTATCTTAACATGGTTTCTAAACAAATCTTTTATATTGTTTTCTTGTTTTTTTTTTTTTAATTAAAACTAGGCTATAAGCAATGCATGGTGTGCAAACGTAATTCTAGATTGTAGTCTATATGACCTATTCTAACAAAATATGCAACTTAATTAAATTAACCTAAGACATGTATTATCTAAATGACATGCAAGGGTATTTTTGGTATTTTTCACTAATAAATGCTTAAATTAAATATTCAATCCTAATCAATCTTAAGAACATGTTTTTGGTATTTTTTCACTAAAATTCAAAATTAAAAGTTAATGAGAATTAATTATCTATACTTAGATATTTTTAATTTAAACTAGGAATTAACCTATCTTAATCCCGATTTAAATCAAAATCTTATCTTAACTATGGATAATATCCTAGGATGCAAATTCTAACTAGAACTATTCTATTCTATCTATTAGGAAAGTTTAAACTAGAATACTACCCAGAACTATTTTGTCCTATCCTAAAAGATTTAAAATATAATTCTATCCTAAACTATCACTTTATATCTTTTTGTTATTATCGAATTTTTAGGAAAGGTATTATCCTAATGTTATTTATAACTAAAGATAATGTCCTGGCAATCAATCGGGGTAACACCTACGGGCATCAAGTCAATCAAAATATTTGGAAAACCAACACTGTCTATTCAAATTTGGTAACTGATAAAATCGGCGAATTGTATCTCGTGCATAGGATTGGACAGGCTTATTTTTCGTGCGATCGCGAGTCATATCTCACGCATGAAATTGAACTGTTGACCATGTGCAAGTTGTCAAATTAGGAAAGCTTCCTAATTTAAGGATACTTGAAAAATCTTGGAGATATGCATCAACACTTGAAGAGTCAAATCAGGTAACGATATCCATTAACTCAAATAATGAAATATTCGAATTAATACAGATAGAATCATTACCTAATTTGTAGATTGGCTTCCAAATTTGAACTAAATGGACGGCTTAGGATCGGCGGTGGTGCTCGGCTGGTCGGACAACAGCCGACGTGTATTCAGCCAGCTGGTGGCTGAGGGACTGCTTAGCTTGGACTTCAATGGACACAGCTGGGAATCGCGGTGATGATCAGCGAAGGCAACAAGTCGTGGGGGCTTGGCTTGACCAACAGTTTGCAAAAACAGAAACTTTGCTGGTCTTTCGGTGAGGACACGGCACAGCTCGCGGTGGGTTCGGCTTCTCGGTATGCTGCTCGAAGATCACAGCCAAATGCGGCAAGGCAGCAGGACTCGATGCAACGACTCGCGATGAGGAGCGGCACTGGTGTTATATGGGGTCAGCAAGTGCGGAGGCGCAAGTTAGTTTGCCAGAAACTCGTCGTCATCATAGCAAGTTGATAAAATTGTTATCTTTTATTTTTAACTTCCACCATAATTATAGGTGGTGATATCTCTATTTCTACTGTACAATGTATCAATGATAAGCAACACTTCATCTACTCAATTCTCTGTTTTCTTTATTACGGATCGCACGTCGATTTCACCAAACCGGTCTAAAATTCAGCCTATGATATGTATTAGATTCAGGCAATATCTTCTGCTAACCTATCATTGCATAATGCTAACTATTTTGGGGCAAATATTGTCCGTATCTAATCTAGTTCGATTTGATTTGGGCTCTCGCCAACTTAGAATTGGAGGTTTTTCTTTATTGGAGGAAGAAGCCGGGTTTCCATTTCAAGAAATGAGGGGCCAAACTAGCTTTTTCCTTGATTTTGCAAGTCGCTTTCGGTCATTCAGTAATGAAAATTGCCTTTTCAGTCACACACGAAACATAAAATTACGAATAAATGTTAGATATGTTAGATTCAGTATCCATAGCATTATCCTAAGCACAATCATAACTCTTTCATAAATTTTCACTTGCGAATTGCTGTTAAGAAGGGTTATTGATTAAAAAAATAATAATGTGATAAATCAAGTAAGCAAATTGTTTTTTCATATATCAAGAATATAAATCTTTTTTACCCACCCGTAGGTAGCCGTGATGGTTGGGCTTCACTACCTCATCGCCGAGGGAACGAGTTCGAATCTCCGGATGGTCGCGACTTAAATAGGGGTCTCAGGGATGGTTTATTGGGCCATCCCCCAAGGTTTACGTCTAAATAGCGGCTTGTGGTGAGGGCCCACCGGTGCTACTGAGCACCGGAGGGTCGTGTGATCCCCAAAGGGTGATCTCCGATGATCCCTCGGTCATCAAAAAAAAAATATTTTTCTTTTTATCTAGTATATCAAGTTTGCTAGACTTCTAATAAACTCACCCAAAACTAAACTATCCAGCAAATCAAAGATTTCCATCTCGAATGATTTCACGTGGTGAATATTATGTTTGTGTACTAATTCATCTGTATTCGTTCATGCACTAACTATCATATTTCAAGAATTGTTTATCTAATAAAAGGTACCTTCAATGCCAACGTTGGATCAAGCAGATTGCCATGTGGCATCTTCCAATTCATTTTTCAATCTATTTCATGAGTTATTATGGAAGTCGTTGTCGTTCGGACTTCTGATAAAGAGCCGAAAGATGATAATATTTATTATTGCCATCCAAAGATCATGTCTAGATACATGTGAAGTGTCCAATGTGGATCGCAAGACAAATGGTCAATCGTTGAAACATTTGCTGGGAACTTGTGGTACACTAATATAGTAAAAGAAAATTATATCCGCTTCAAGTTGTGAGAAGAAGGTACGACTGTTACAGCAAATAACGTCATCCTTACTCTTAAATATAACTAAGCTGAGGTTTCGCTTATTTTTTGAAAAAAAAAATTCATAAAAATGATCACTTATATTTTTATCGTTCCCGAAAAAATTTAGATATAAATTTTTATTGATAATGAAATATTTTCCATTGTTAATTATTTTAAGCAATATAAGTGATGGTTTTTAGGAAAATATTTTTCAAATCATTCATTTTCTATGAAACAACTTGCACCTAAGTTCAGATGTCTAGAAATTATCGGTTAATTTGCAACAATCATATATTTGCTTCAATAATGAAATGTATAAAGAAGAAATTTGTATGTATTTTCGTTGGCACTTACATCGGGAGACAAGACCATGGGTGGTCAAGTTAACATGGGCTCTCTCCCTTCTACTCAACAATCGCCATGTCCTAAAGCAGGCTCAACTATAGCTAGACTCTCACATTAGATGGGAGAGACAAGTGACCGTGTTCGACATCGAGACCTTAGTCTACCTCCAGTCCATCGTCAAAGAGATGATGCGTCTGTATCCCGCTACTTCCCTTTCCGTGCCTCATGAGTCCGTCAAGGACTGCATAATCTGCGGCTACCAAGTCCTTGCGGGCACGCGTCTCCTGTTCAACATCTCAAAGCTCCACCAGGACCCGCCGATGTCGCCTGATCCTCTCGAGTTTCGTCCGGAGAGATTCCTGACCACGCATAAGGATTTAGACGTTCGGGGTCAGAAAATCGAGTATTTGCCCTTCGGAAGTGGCATAAGGATCTGCCCGGGAGTGTCCTTCGCTCTTCAAGCGTTGCACATTGTGCTTGCGACTTTGCTGCATGGTTTCGAGATTTGAGACTGTGTTGGATGGACCGGTAGATATGAGGGCAGGTATAGGTATCACCAGCCCTATAGTTACTCCTCTAGAAGTGATTCTCATTCCACGCCTTCCTCTTCATCTCTATGTCTAAAGTTGCGAGGGTCAGATAATCTTTATAACAAACTTTATCAGGCAAAATTTTTCTATACATCGTCAGCTTTTCAATTACAAAGAGGGTGCATCTGTGTTCTCTTGCGAAAACATCTAATTACAAATAAACCTAGCACAGTGCACGCGTGATTATGTTTGTATTTTTCTTGCAAATAGAGAACTCCGTATAACAAAAATGTCAGCACATAATCAAATGCACCCATTTAGTTCTAAAATATATTTAAGAAAAAATTTATAAGCTGTATCATTTGGAAAAAAAAAATCACAAACCGGAGATGATAAGTTCTTGAAATAGCCAGTGCTTCGAGGTGAGCAAAGCGAATAAAGATAGTTTGGGAGGAATTCTACACTAAAGCCGTGTTTGGCAATTAAGATAAAATTTAGAATATGATAAAATTTATCGTATTTTGTGTTTAGTGCTTACTCAAGATAGGATAAAGTTGTACATATGAAGAATATAACCCAGAACAAATTTTAGGTTTTTTTAGTTTTTTAGGTACATTAGTATAGTTTATTATTTAATAAAATTTTACTAAACAATGATTGAAGGGAAAAAAGATATAAAAATAATTAAAAAAGAGAGGTAAAATTAAGATACAAAAATAAAAATAAAAATGAAGTAGGCAAGAGTGTTGCAAAAGATTTTTATTATCTCCGTTTATGCAACTTTTAGGTTCATTTATACTGATATGTCAATAATATAAAACAACTTACATTATATGATGTAAGTATATCCGAATTTTTTATTGCAATTCACCAACAATGATATGCTATAGCAAAATCCTAGATTTTATATTCTATCATATCCCATCCAATCCTATCATGATTAAAAATCTATACGACCAAAATAATTTGACTAAAGTACCGAAATTAGAATGACTTAATTAAGAAAGAAAAATTCATCATTTTATTATAACAATTTAACTAAAGAACAAAAATTAGAGCATAACAAAACTAATGGGAAAATTCCAAAAAGAAGCTCAAAGTATCTTCATTTTCTCAAATAAAAGCCCGGAGTGGACTTTGTGTTAAATAAGGATCTGAAGTGATCATGATTTTTCAAATAAGAGCTTGACCTCACCAGTCACCGATCGGCTAGATATTCCCATTGGTCAAAAGGGCGTTTTCGTCCAAATACAATTTTAATTTTAAATATTTTCTATTCTATTGTGGCATCCTAGAATTTCATGTCAATCTTTAGATGTGCTTTGACCTATGTTTTGTATTGAGATTTTGGCCAAGCTTTTAATGGGTAATTATTTGATAGGAAAATTCTATTGTTGGCCATGAGTTTTATAGGTTGGAATTTATTAAATTAAGTTATAAAGTTTTATAAATTATAGATTCCAATTAGGTGTTCATATAATTAAGGATTAAGGTGGATTATTAGGATGAGGGTGGGCTGGACATTTAAGGACCAAACCAACCCATAGCCCCACCCTTTCGACCGGCCCAAGAGGCCCAAAGGAGAGGAGCTGCTATCGACCAAGAGGGGAAGAGACCGGCCCATTTGGCCCAAGAAAAGCCCATCATCTTGCATGGCAAGATGGACAAGTGGCCAAGGGAAGCCACCAAGTGTCTTGCATGCAATCAAATGATTGCTCATCATTGAAGGGAAGAAAAATTGAGAGAACCGGCTTGATGATGAGGGGGGTGTCGACCAAGAGAGAGAGAAATCGAGAGAGAGGGAGAGTGAGCGTGTGGGAGAAGAAGGAAGGAAGGAAGCTGATCGCCGCCGTTCGCCGCCGTTGAGTCTGCCTCGCCCCTCCGTTCGTGCTTGCTGTGTTCGCTCGGTTTAGAGGCAAGTAGAGTCCAAAAACCTACCCTTTGCTTGCTGTGTTGTGTGTTGTGAAGGGTGAAAAACATTGGTTGTGTTAGGAGTGATGAAATTCGGAGCTTTGGGGAGTAAGGGTTTGGCCTAGTGTTCTGTTTTTCTAAAGGACAGACCGACCTTCTATGATTTCGTGAGTTGCATGTGATTTTCTTGTAGGAATTTCACTTCGATCTCTTCATGAAAGTTGTATAGGACATCTTGAGGAATAACATACTAAAATTTGAGATGAAACGGGCAAGTATTAGTTGGTGAAATGATTTTCCTTTGAAGAAACTAGATCTGGGAAAATGCTACCTCGACCTAGTATGATTCTGTGAATTTTTATAAAATCATCCAGTCGAAATTTGATCTTGTGTCCTTAACGAAAGTTGTAGATGACATTCGGAGGAATAACATTATGAAAATTAAGAAGAAATGGATATGTGTAGACCAGTGAAACGAATTTTCTTTGAAAGGAGTTAATCTGGGAAAAACAGTACCGAGAATAGGGAGAGTTAAATCGACTATAGATATTAATCTGGAACGAATTTGATTTCGATTTCTTCATGAAACGTTTACCTTTAGGTGTTGTCTATAACATATCAAAATTTCAGAATTTTAGGAGTTGGTATGAGTATTTAATTGAAATTATTTCTGAAATTGTGCAAACTGTAGTGTTGAAATTTTGGAAGCTGTGATGCATGGACCGTACTGATTTGTGCGAGATTCTTTTGGGATGGTGTTCTTCATGAAATATTTGCCTTTAGGTCTCTTCTATAACATGTCAAATTTTCAGAATTTATTAATACCATTTACTAATTTTCCTAGAGTTTTAACTAAAGGAGTACATTCTACTTTATCCGAAAATTGCTGCATTCTTTTCAAAAATAAATGAAGTGCTCCATGTGATATAATGCCTTGTGTGATTGATTGTGCTGCATATATGGCGACATTTGGCATGTTATAGGACATGAAATCTAGTTAAATCTTTGGTATTGTTGTATCAAATGCCATATTGAAATTGAGATGCATATGTGAATATGAATTGTGATAATAATGAGACCGTCTGAGGTGTGAGCCGACGATGCCCCGGGAGTGTCTGGATGCCCGGAGTGTGTGCGCCGGATGCCCAGAGTGTGTGTGCCGGATGTCCTCGGGAGTTTCGAGATGCCCAGAGGTGTGTGCCGGAAGCCTTGGAGGTGTGTGCCGAGGGGATACCTCGTGATGCTAGTTGGGGTACGAGATGCCCGGAGTGTGTGTGCCGGATGCCCGAAGGTGTGTGCCGGAGGCTCCTCGCGATGCCAGGTTGGATGCAAGCGATAAATTGTGGGATGCAAACATTGATCCCTGGGAAGAAAAATGATGTGATCTAATTGAAAGATAAAGATCGAAAATTGAATGTGTGCATATGGCATGGGATAAACTTCATAGAATGCAAGCCTGAATTGCATGGTGATATATGCATGGCTGCTTGATGATATTTGTATAAGTGCATGGTAGTATATGCACGTTGCATGGTGATATATGCATGGCTACTTGATGATGCATGTACAAGTGCATGGTGGTATATGCACGTTGTATGGTGATATATGAATGGCTGCTTGATGATATATGTATAAGTGCATGGTGGTACATGCACGTTGCATGGTGACATATGTATGGCTGTAAGGTGAGGTATGTTTGAATGCATGAATGATATGTGTTTTGTTCATGATATCTTGATTGTTCTGTTTGACGCATTGTGTAGTTTAATGGATCTTTACTGCTGAGTGGTTGTACTCACCCCTTTTGGGGATTAACATTTCAGATTAGAAAGATGCATTTGCTCCCAGTTACGCGTGGTACTTATTATGGATTGCCCTCTGATGTCAAGGTGGAGTGCACGGAGCATTCCTGTGTTAATGTACCTGGTCTGGTGTTTGTTCGAGTTCATGTCTTGGTAATGTACGATGTGGGTCTGACTGATGGCCCGGTTGTCCAGGAGTTTTTGTCTGTTCATATCCAGCGTGGTGGAGTGATGCTAGGGATGCTGCTGTCGCCGCCACCCGATGCACCGGGTTGGGTGTGATGGCGCGTGTGACTGGAGGGAGTTGACACTTTTTGGGGATAGTCGACGCTTGTTGATGGAGAGGTGTACATGTTTGATGTAGGGTCGAGTTCTCTTTTGAGCTATAGCCAAGTATAGTTAAAAATCTTGGCCTTTTGCTATATCGACCCGAGATGTCCATCGTGAAAATATAAATAAAAGTGACTCGGTTTTATCGTTTGATATTGTGAATAGTCGGTGTGCATTGCATCATTGTTATTGGAGTAAGGGATGGTGAGACTCGTTTATGCTTCCGTTGATGAGCTGCACTGGGACCTTTAATAAAAGAAAAAAAAAAACGGGGGAAGAAGAATTTTATTGATCAACCCCATCGAACTACAGTTTCCTTTTAAATTGGAAAGTTAAAGGACTAGTACGTAGTAGGATAAAAGTTAAGTACCTATTGTGTCCCTATCGGATGGGAGAGTGTGCCGAGGGGGTGCTACATCTATTCTATTATTTTCTGTTTTTTTCTTTCCGACGGGGGCTAGCAGCTATGGGTAGGGGCCGATAGCCACTAGTAAGGGTTCACGAGGGCTCGACGACCCTTGCCAGTCACAACCGAGGCCACCCTTGCCAGATCGGCCTTGCTTGGGGCCGACGAGGGCTCGGCGATCCTCGTTGGCTATTGGCGAGGGCCCATTTAGGGCCGGCGAGGGCAGCCATACCTAGGGCAAGGGTCACTTTGTCCAAGTGAGGTTGTCCCTCACTACTGTTGGTGAGGCGACCCTCGCCCTAGTAGCGGACGAGGCCACTCTTGACATATCTGGAGAGGGCAGCCGCATCCAAGGTGATGTTTGTGAGGCTGTCCCTTGCCTATGGCTGGGGAGGGCAACCTTTGCCCAGATCTCTCCGGGAATAGTTGCTGGCCGGTCGACCCCCGGTGCAGAAGGAAGACAAACTAGAAAAATGAAAGAAAGAAAAAAAAAAGGAAAATATTCATGAAAAAAGTAAATGATGAAAATGCCCTTGCTAGTTGAAAAGTCAAGCCCTTATTTGAAACAGACATGATTACTTCATGCCTTTATTTGAAATAAGACCCACTTCAGGCCCTTATTTGAGACAATGATGGTACTTCAGACCATTGTTTGAAAGAAGAGCCACTCCAGGCCTTTATTTGAGAAATGAAGGCACTTCAGACTTTTATTTGTAATTTTTCCTAAAACAAATAGTGGTCACATTGAGCTTTTCCCAACCCATCCCTCACCAAAAATATTGCATCGCTTCCCGATTACAATCCAAATATTCAAGATGGTGATTTACCAAAAATAAAAATAAAAAAATCAACATGGTGGAATGCTAAGCAAGCGAGAAAAGTATAAAAAAAGGTTCTAATTTATTATACTTATGCCAAATCATTTCAAAACCTGTCAATGTGCCAATTTAATCCTAAAAGTTTTCATAATTTGCCTACAGTCTTTTTGACTAATTTTGATTGAAAATCGATGATGTTGGACAACAACCATCTTACATACGACAATCATCTTACGTGGCATAACTAGCATTGTCGTGACAAATTTTTTAAAATTGAATTATTTTATTATTTTATTTTCTATTTTTCCCCTTTCTTTTTGGCCAGCAAGGGTCGTGGCCCTTGTTAGATTTGGGTGAGGACCGCCTCACCCATGGTTTGTGGTGCTACAAAAGCCCTCACTTGATCTAGGAGAGGGCTTCGACCTAGGCCATTACATCCTTGTCGGCTCTGGGCGAGGTAGCCCTCGCCTAGATCTGATGAGGGTGGTGACCCCTTGCAAGCCAAAATGAAAGGAAAAAAAGAAAGAAAAAATAATAAAAAAGAAAATAAAAAAATAAAAATAAAAATTTCAAAATATTAGTAAAAATGTATACATCATGCTAGTCGTGCTACACAGGACGAACAACGTTGACTTTAGCAATTTTTTGCCAAAATCAATCGAATAAACACAATTAGCAAATTATGAAAATGTATAGGACTAAATTAGTATAGGTGAAAAAATTGGGACTGAATTGGCATGATTAAAATAGGTTTAGGACCTTTTATGGTACTTTCCCCCTAAGCAAGCCTCTAGGCCAAAAGAATGATCCAACTACCTCCCAATGGTATGCTCTATCCTACGATCTTACCTTTTGATTTGGGTGTGCCTACTCTTTCCTAGTTTTAGCAAGCCCAATTAGGTCGAAATCTACTAGTTTAGCCCAGAGTGCATATACCACCTTGTTAGAAGTGTAGATCCTACTGCTGCGCGTAACTTGACTTTTGCAACAACCACCATCATATAGACTGATTATCTATTTGGCCTTCTAATGGTGGTTCTCACACGTTACGGTACACGCAACACACAAGGTGCACTCATCCAAAATATAAACATCACCTTTAAGTGTCTACAAAGAGTTCTTCGCACTTTTGTATCTCACTTAGACAAGTGCCTTCTCTCTAAATACAATCATGCTCTTGCGTGCTTACAAGAGGGTTTGACGCTCTTGCTAACTCTGTGGATTATCACTTGATCGATTGCTATGCAACAGTATAGAAATAGACTCAACAACCTTTCACAAATGCTTAGATTTTTATCGATTTGAAGCACTTGGCGACTGACTAAGTTCTCCTCATGGTTTGGTCTTCTAGTAGGTATTCACATCATATGAGGATTCAAATTTCACTGAATGCATAAACACAGTTGGGACTTGTAAAAATGAAAAATCCTCTGTGTTGATATCTAGTTAGGGATATTCCAATCGTACTCGTCACTCTCATCCTTCTGTACACACCAATCTCGTGCTATGTATCTCTCTCTCCCTCCCTCCCTCCCCACGTTCACTATATAAAAGATCGAAGCCTTGGCGACTTCGGATTTTGGTTAGTTAAAGAGAGAGAAAAAGAGATGGGCTGGGTAAATGACGCGACGAGAGACGAGGGTTGTAACTATGGGCCAGCAATAGAGGATAGTGCACGACAAGGGGAGAAGACACTATAGAAAGAGAGAGAAGGGTTATTAGATATGTGGTAATTTCTCTAACCTAAGGGAGAAGATGGTATGACCTAGGTTCATACACAAACTAACCTAAGTGTTTTATCTAAACAAAGGAAATTTCAAAATAAACATGTAAAATTGGCAAAATTGGGCAATGTCTATTGACAATTAGGCAATGACAAAATTTCCTAATATTGATGACATGATAACGAACAACTTTTATGAATAAAGTTTTCCTAAATGAAATATAAATGATTTTACAAGAATCAAACAACAAGCAACAACACATCAGAAATTTGTGAGTACAGTAGGACATTCAGTTATTGTCACAGGGATTTGTCCTATCAAAACAGATCTAAAAATCACCAACTTTTCACAAAACATAGCCAACATGATGACAAATAAGTTTCATCGAGCCGTCGAGTGCAAAACCTTTATAGAAAAATAGAACAAAAATGTCAAAGGTCTATCCAAACATGAGTTAGAACATGGGTCCGAATTTGATCCCATGTCGAAATTCTGGTCTAGCTTGAAAAAAATGGAAAAGGGCCCTAATGATGAGCGATTGACGTAAAATCAATGGCATTAGAAACCTCTAGGTGTGCTTCATGACTTCCTAGAAGGGCTTAGGTCCAAAGGTCAATTTGGTACTGTAAGACCAAGATTTCTAAAAATGTGCATGTTGGTAATTAAAAACAAAACATAAGCATACATCATTAGACATCAAAATCATTCAAGTAATGCTCAAAAGGCATGAAAAATCACACTCGAGTCAGAATTGGATGCGACAAATAATTTGGGTAATCATCTAACCCTAAGTCGACATGCAAAGATGTCATACAATTCAATGACAATACAAGATAATTCAAGATTCCTAATGATGTGCTGGGAGGTTTCTAAGTGTAACGAGCACTTTTGTGAAGCGAATTTAACATGCGAAATGACATTTAAATGAGATGAACTAAACATGTACACAAATCTTGTAACATGCGGTTCAAATGTCAAGAAGACATCATTGCAAGATTTGATTTCTTAAAAACCTAAACGGTCATCGCAAAGTGCACACAAGATTATGTCTAGTTTTAGCATTAACACCATAGGACGGGCATGATTTGGACCGCTAAAGATATGCAAAAATTCAACGATAAATCCTACATGTAGATCATGCAATGAGGAGTATTTTCTGTTGGAGTTTGTAACCTAAAGGAGATCATACGAGTCATGACAAAAATGGCAAAATAGACACTTGATATGCAAAGTTTATTTTGTTGCAGCACTATTTACATGAATCCATGCAATTGACATGATAAACAACATCAAAACTTCACAAATCATGTATCAATTGAACATATACAATATGTATTTAATCTTTCATGAAGACCTTGAGGTTAAACAAGGTCAATTTCACATTCAATTCCACCTAATTTCATTTTGGGCCAAAACATGGCACATTGACCTTAGCTCAGATTTGAGTGATTTTGACCTAGCTAATCATGCCTAAAAATTTTAAAAAAATATATAAAACATACACAACACGATGAAAAACAACTTTCATTAGGGAAATTTTCTCCAGAAATCAACATAAAGATCAGTACAAAAATGACAAAATCAAATTTCGAAACCAGAACAAAACCGAAAACTAACCTAAACTCCTGTAGAATTGCACATTTTCGGAGATTTTTTTCAAGAGTTAAACATCAGTCAATCAAGGCATGCGATCTCTCAATTCAAAACTAATTATGTGTATTTTAAAAGTCTTAAGAGGACTCAAATTAAGATAAAGTTGTTTTGGACCACATTTCGGCCAAAACATTAAATCAGTCTAGTAGATACAAAATGCATATTCAAGCCTAAACAAGTTTAATCATCCAAGTTCATCAAGAACAATCAATCACATTCAAGCTTCAGCAACTCATCAATGAGCATATGAACATAGCATATATCCTTAAGATTGAACCCTAGCCTCGACTGGCTAATCCAGCCTCACTTAACGGGATTTGAGATAGAGTATATTACCTTTTATGCATTTTCGTTGATTGTGATCACAATCAAACGAGACGTAAGCCTTCAGATCATGATCGGAAACTCACGGATGTAGATCGCCTCACCGTGAATCGGATCGGGACTAGCTAAGGAAGTAGTCAGACTATTAGTTCACTCAAAACTGAATCGATCTGGATTTGGACTGGCCTTCAATTGCCGACAAGGATTAAGGTTGCCGGAGCTATCTGACAATCGATCTACCTATCCCCAACCACGATGAGGTCGGGGACCTCTTTGATGGCTGATATGAAGTGACTGGCGTTGCCTGGGATCGCCGACAATCACCGACTCAAACAAAAACAAAATTGGTCTGTGAGCTAGATTAGCCTTCTACACCAGTGGAGAAGGTAGTTGCCAAAGATGCTCCGGCGATTTCTCTGCCGATCCCTGACCACCAGAAGGTCAGGATCTCCCTCAAGGACCGATCAAAGGTGATCAGATCACCTCAAGACAGCTGTCGGCCACAAGACCGGCATGAATGCCAATGTTTGAACCACAAGGAAAAGCTAGCCATACAGGAGACTCTGGCAATCCTTGGGCTAATCAGAGCTTGCAATGAGGGAGAGAGGAGAGTGGAGAAGTCGGTGGTGGTAGAAGCCGGCCAAAGGGTCCCTGGTGAGGGGGCCAAATCGACAAAGATGGTTCAATGCATGAAGGAGAGGAGGAAGGCATTTTGGGAGAGAAAATTTAGAGGGAGGAGAGGGGAATCTATTTTATAGAGAGAGAATTTTATGCAGAAATGAGCCTCCAAAAAAGGAGGGAAAATGGGTATATATACCCTCTGCAAATTAATCAATTTTGACCGTCGGTTCAATCCGACGATCAAAAATTTGATCAAAATTTGATTTCGAATGTTGCATTATGATCTCGAAGTGTCAGGTAATCAATCTAGTGGGTTTGATTTGCAAAAACCTGAGCTAAAATTGAGAATTATGTTGAAATATCCAATTAGGGGTCAAATTGCAAATTTGCGAAACTAGGGATCAATTTGCGAAATTTTGGGAAATTGAAAGTGTAAAAGTGAAATTGACACAGACAAGATATCGAAACCAGTTGTCAAAGGTCTAGAATCGACCAACATTGCTGACGGCCGATTAGGCTAGTTTTCCCCAGTTTGACCGATTTCTAACTGATTTGGTTCAGTTCTAGCTGATCTTCTTGTTTAGGGCTCCTTTGGGTTTAAAATTTATGCAATTTGACCCCTCAAAAACCAAATTAAAAAGAAAACTTACTCGATTCAAGAAAAAATTACCTGATTGTGATTCAATTAAGCCAATTAAATTTTATAAATGTGATTTAGGATTTTTTTTATTGACTTAATTGAATGATTATTACGAAAGGCAACGGGTCAAAAGCATGGGGTTCTTTACATTGAGCTTATAGGCTAAAATGATCAAATTGGCAATTCAATGAGTAAAATTGTAAATTGATTGAAATTGTGTTTAATTAATACCATAATTGCCTTATCAAATTAATCACCCATGTGTAAGATCATTCATCGCATTCAATTAGATCTCGAATTGAAGTGCTCGAGTTTATGTCAAAAATGAATCTAGGTATAATATCAAAATTGGACCTAGATTTATGAAATTAAATCATAACCTTGATTGGGTTAATTCGAATTTTGTCAATTGGAGCTTAATTTCTTAACTTTCTTATGCTTCGAAGAGTGAAATTCCTCAAATCAAGAAGCTTTGATGTGAATTTTCCAAAATCGATTTCATACTTGGACTTATCTTAGAAAATGAGTGAAGAATAATTATCCATTCACAAGTCATGAAGAATCGATTTTGGTCTCCTAATTACAACTCAAAATGGCAATTTGTATCTCGACCTGAAAATCTGCAAAATTGAATGCATGAGTAGATTTAAAATAGTTCATAAACCAAATGTCGAAGAAGGAACTATACTTAATTATAACTACAATGAAAATAATTTGATTTTTAGCCGATTTAGAATCCTAAACCGAAAATTTTGGAACATAAGATTCTTAATTGATTTTCACGAAATTTTTGACACAAAAGTCAAATTGATATTTAAAAAAATGTATTTATAAATTTTTGATTTTTTTTTCAGTTTTTTTGGCCAAAGATTTAGCAAAAAGTCAACCATCTAGTTGACATTTTCTAAAATGTTGATTTCTTAATAACATCTTTGAATTTTTGAGAAATCAATTTGATAAAAGTGAAATTAAAGCTAAATGGCATTTTTTTGGGTAAAAAATCAATTTTTTACCAAGGTTGATTTTTTGGTCAAAAGATTGACCAAAAAATCAACTCGAAAGTCAATCTTTAACTTTTCGGGTTTTCTTTAAAAATAACTTAGAAATTGCTTTGAAACGACAATACAAAAGAAAGAAATGAACGACGACACTTTTTGGCCGAGAAACAATCTTAGTCGCGATCAGATACTCAAATCTCGATTTTTTCACCTTTCATGACTCGTTGACAAAAAATTAGGTGTCAATAACATCGATGTGAAATTATCTCTGAACCTAGAGATTTTGTTTGGGCTTGTTTGCCACCGGAGTGTCATCCCATTGGGAGCTACATCAAGTTTAGTAATCGAAAGCTTGGTTCACTAGAAGTTCTTGGACACATCAATCTTAATACATATCAACCAAAGGTTCCTTCTCATATGAAGACACATGATGTGTTCAATGTTCGGCATTTAACATCTTCTGTGGGTGATTCATCCAATATTGGTGATTTGAATTCCGAGAGGAATTTTTTAAAGAAGGGGGGAATAATGCAGCTCGTATTCAAGACCAACTCGTTCAACTAGGAAAATTAGCGTGTATTCAAGATCAACAGTTTTCTTATTGAAAAGTCTCACATTGAAAAGGCCTCATCTTTAACTTTGTCATAAAGACTTTGTCATCCCTAGTGGCCACCCTTCCAACTAGGAAGGGGGGGTGGAAGGTTCAAATCCCCACCTTCTCATGGGGAATTGGGGTGGGGACGATTTCATTTCAGGAGTGGGTTTCGATTCCCACGCCCTGCAAGAAGGCAGGGCAAAAGTTTGAGAGTGAGTGTTAGAGTAGGATTAGAGTAGGACCGACAAAAAAAAATAAAAATAAAGACTTTGTCATTTCCCATGTATCGAAGCTTGCATTAAAACATTTTGGAACAACCATAAGCATTGAAGATGTTGTACATCTAATAGCTCCTAGTTTATAAATGTTTTTTTTGGGGGGGGGGGGGGGGGGGGGGGTAAATTCCTAGTTTATAAATGTTTATAGTTTCTATGTACATAAATGACCATTAGACCATTAGATTCTAGTTTTGAGTCTAGTCTTTTGCTCTCCTTTTTTTTTTGCTATAAAAGGTCATTGAGTCTCTATAAATTAAAGACCGAATTTGATTAATGAAAATTTGCTTAGTGCAATTCTCTTGAACCTTGAAGAGTTCAAACCCCTCGAAAACCTAGAGAATTTTCACTCCCTCCTTGAAGAGTCGGAGCTTTTAAAGCTTGCATCCTTGAAGATTTGGAGCCATCAATCTCGAAGAATTGATGTCATTTCAACTTCCTTGGAGACCTAGAAGAGCAACGATTGAAGTTCCTATCATTTTCTTCATTCTATCTAATTTGGTTTCGCGCGCCTGCATGAGTACAGCCCCGCACGAGAGAGAGAGAGAGAGAGGAGACGCTGACCTCATGATACAGACGCGCAACAGCAATTGCCCATTCGCGACGGGTAATCAAAGCGGCCGCGCGCCCGTCCAAGTAAATGGAATTGAGTGTTGGGGGGGTGGCTTTTCGTTCTCTGCCCGAAATGACAAACCGTAGGGGGGTCCGATCTTAAGTGGCCAATTCTCCTTTTTCCACGCAAAAGTCGTCCGCGGCACTAAACTCCTTTCGTTCCTTTCTCCTAACGAAGCCCGATGTAGCTCCGCCTCGCTTAACAGCTCCTTAGCCTTTATCGTGTCATGTGGTCTTCTTTTCCTCCTCCGTTGTCCCGTCCGTATCGTTTATGCGTGCAATAATGTCCCATAGCCCTAGCCGTGTCTAAGCAGGGCTTTGTTCATGGAAATGGAGTGTACACAAAGGAAACTTCGCGCGCCGATATCCAGCTAGATATTGGATGGAGTACGCAACCGTATTTTTCCCTTAATGACTTCACAGGTGCGAAAGAAGGGCGCGAATTGTATATCTGAACACATTTAACGATGCATCGGAAACCTCACTATAGGTAAGAAAGGAGAAAAGATTTAAAGGGATCCAGTGCTTAGATTTCACTGAATAAACACACTTGGGACTTGTGAAAAAGAAAATCGATAGGTTTGTTGGTTTGTAATTTTACTCTAGATTTGTTATAGGAGTATCAATTTATAATTTTTCGTGGTATTAATCTAATTTAACAGAAACTAAAAAAATGTATATTTATCACAAATATTCTAGTCAAAAAATTAGTTTGAGGTCAAATTGTTATAGATATTTCAGTTTGAGATTTTTCGTGATATTAATCATTTTAATATTTGCCTATACAATAAATATTTAAATTCAAAAAATAGTTGACCGTAATATCAGTTTTGTAAAAGAGTCTTAATAAAAAACCAAACGTAAGTATGCGCTCGGAGCTTGCAAAAATTTTAAAAGCTCCTCCGTGTTGATTTTCTAAGTAGCACATTCGACACTCCTTGTCACGGCGTCGAGCGCTAAATGATATTCCCTGTCAAAATGTAGAAAGGTAAGATCCGCAGTAAATATCAATATTCCGAAACAATTTTCTTGGGACTGAGGCTCCCGGAAACATCCAAATGCACCGAATGACGACGAATCTGCAATCAAACCCATACCTATCTTTATCTTGCGGGCCATGCCTACTTTCCAAAGTATCCGTAGAGCCTTACTTGAAACATGTAAATAGAATAGCATGCGTGTATTGATGAGAATTTAATTCAATCAAAAGATTTAGATGCCGCGTGTCGTGAACTATGAAGCACTGACACGTTGCCGGAGCTTCCGTGTCGTGTCCGACACGTGTCGACGTGTCCAACACACTCCGACACGCTCGGACACGTTCGGACACGCGGTCAACACATGTCGGATTTCCCGACACGTGGTCAACCTTTCTCGACACATTCCGACGTGCGTGTCCAAGAGAGAGGATGACAATGGAGGGTGGAGGCGAGGCCGAGGGAGTGAAGGCGAGGCCGAGACGGCGGGGGAGGGCCAGAGGAAGAGCAGGCAATCTAGAGGACCGTGTTTGCGACAATGTGATGGAGGGCCGGCGGCGAGGCTGCAGCTGCGAAAGAGGGCCCTTCCGGCGAGCAACTGCGATGAGGCGACCAGGAGAGAGCTGTGTGACGAGGAGGAAGAAGAGGCCGTGGTTAGGGTTTTAGCGAGGGGGAGGGTGGTGGGGGACGATGGAAAGAAACCGAGGCCAGAGAGGGGGTGGCATGACGATGAAAGAAATCGGGGCCGGAGAGGGGAGGTGGCATGGGGTGGGGGAAGAGATAAACCAAGAGGGGGAGAAAATATTAGGCACGTCTCACGCTCTAGCTTGGCAAACAAGAAGGCGGTTGGAGCGCAACACGTGTCCTTGTGGGACCCATAAGGTCAAGTGCCATTTTGAAAATGTTTCTGTACTGTAGCTAGGGTTTTCAGTTCTTTCTTTGCGCCACTCTCTCTACACTCACTCTCTCTCCCCAACGAACTCCCAACGAACTCTCTCTCTCTCTGCCCTCGCTTTTTCCGACCGGCGAACCACCGCGAGCAACCGATAAACCAGGAGGATACTGGTGAGACGACCGCCAGCAATCGACCGGCATGCGACCTCCCTCTCTGCCCTCCCTTTTTCCGATCGACGAACCACTGCGAGCAACCGACGAACGAGGAGGATACCAGCGAGATGACCGCGAGCAACCGACCGGCGTGCTAGGGGTGTGCAACCGGACCGAGTCGACCCTGCTCCCGAATCAGCCCACCCGGAAAACAAGGTCGGGAACCGGTTCTGGTTGAAAGCGGTCCGGGAACTGGTTCCCAAAGTTCAGACCCTGTGTGAACCGGTCCGGGAACCGGTTCCGCAGGAATGCCCACCCGAGAACCGGATCGACCGGACCGGCTCGAGAACCGGTTTGAGAATCAGTTTGAAAACTGGTTTTTAAGGCAAAGACCAAAACCCTATTTGTTTCTATCTTTACTCTCACACTCGTCGCTCTCAGCCTCTCACCTCCGCCAATCCATCTGAGCGCTGCGCCGCTGACGCTGCTTCCGCTCGCCCACCGTCTCCTTCCTCCCGCAACACCCGCAGCCGGGAACGCCCCTGGCAACACCGGCTTCGTCAACATCACCGACCTCCAGGGCGGCAAGGTGGGCTTCAGCGCCGTCGCCCCCGGGTCAAGCTCGACTCGTCGTACACCAAGTCGGTGAAGCAGATCCCCTACAACATCTCCGTCCTCCAGATCAGCGCCCCCATCCTGGTCCCGGCCATCCTCGCCGCCTGGCGCCGTCGATCTCAGACACGAACATGACGGCGTTGCTCGAGAAGGCCGGGTGCAAGACGTTCGTGGGCCTCCTCGTCTCGAGCGGCGTCATCAAGACGTACCAGTCGGTGCTGGACAAGGACCTGACGGTGTTCATGCCCGACGTGAGCTCGTGTCACTCTTGTTGTACCACGCGGTGGCGGATTACACCCCGATTAGGTCCCTAAAGACGAGCAACGCCCCGATCAGCACCCTCGCCACAAACGGCGCTAGGAAGAACGAATTCACCGTGAAGACCGCCGACGACTCCGTCGCGCTCGACACCGGGGTCGACTCCTCGCGGGTGGCTAGCACGGTGCTCGACTCCACCCCCGTCGCGATCTTCACCATCGACAGCGTCCTCCTCCCAGCCGAGCTGTTCGGCAAGTCCCCGTCCCCCGCGCCGGTGCCTGAGCTGGTAAGCATGATTTTTACTCTTCGTCGTGAGCTGCCAGCTAATTAGTTCTACTTACCCCATGATATGATCTGTATTGCTGAATTTGATCCCTTTTCTAGTTGATTTTTCTGCTGAATTTAGTGGTTGGCTAATCTTCCAAGGTGTCATATGTTAATCCCTGCTTTGGATTGGTAGAAGTCTAGCATCTTAATTCGCAAAATCGCCCAAATGAAGTAGGTCCGAGAGGATCTTGATTTTCGCGAGTGACCGTTTAAACTGAATAGTTGCTCGGGTCTATGAGCACTATGAATTCCTCTTTTATTTTATGAAAGTCTGGTTTTGAATCTCTCCGATTGTTTGCTCTTTTGATTCGTTCTAGTGTTTTAAGAAGTTAATGATCCGTCGGACCGTTCTTGTATTGCGAGTCTGGTGTTTTTTTTCTCGGTGGGACGAATCTTGAGAATTGGTCATATCATAAGTGGTGGTGTCGCATGAAGCCGGAAGCCGAAGGGGACGACGATGCACCCGATCAGGTGGTATAGAAGAGAAAGAGAGTTGATTGGTAGTTGAAGTTAATTTTTTTTTCTTGCGTCCTGCTTTGTTAATCTATTTTCTACTTTAGGAAGCCAACGTATGTCTAATGATATCGGACTGTGTCTACTGGTACCACGTACGATGACTTGCTTTCTTGAACAATGTTGTTTGCATCCGCCCTCGTACGAGATGGATTCATCTTGTTCTTCAATCTTTATCACATGAACACATGTTTGTGGCATCCTAAAAGTTTCATGACAACCCCTGGATATACCATGAACCATAAATAGGTGATGGAAGCGCCATCAAATTATATTGTACCCATTAGACCAATGAATTACAATAGATCAAGGCCGAACATTGAATGGACTATTGCTTTGATTTGGAAATGTATCCTGTAACTAAGTGTGATCAAGGATTGTACTAAAGGATAAATTGATAGGAAAATTTTTGTTCTTGGCCGTATACTCTATAAGTTGGATTGTCATTTGATGAATGTTGCAATTTTATATAACCAAGAGAGTATTTGAGATTATGAAATTAAGTGGGGAAATTAAGGTGGATTAAGGAGCAAATGTGGGCTGATTTAGTTAAGGCCCAAGACAGCCCAAAGGAGGCCCACAACCCCATCATTCGACTGGCTAAGGCCCGGCCCCAAGGAGCCCAAAGGACTGTCGACCGAAGGAGGGAGAAACCCGGCCCAAGGGAGGCCCATCAACTTGCATGAAAAATGACAAGTGGCGAAGGGGATGATCCAAGTGTCTAATGCCATGCAATCTAATGATTACCTAGCTAATCATGAAGGAAGAAAAAGAGAGGGGAGGGGGCGGATTGAGCAAGGAACCAAGAGAGAGAGAGAGAGGGAGAGAGAGTGAAGTCGAGAGAGGAGGAAGAAGACCGTCCGCCGTGCATCCGCCTAGCCGCCGCCGTCGATCGAGCTCGCCGCCTAGCCTCGCCGTTGTGCTTGCTGTGATTTTCATTGGATTTAAGGCAAGTAGAGTTCATTGATCTACACTTTGCTTGCTGTGAATGTGTGTGATATATGGTGAATTTCAGAGGTGGTGGAGGTGAGAATTTTCGAAGTTATGGGAGTAGTGCCTTAGTCTAGTAATCTGTTTTCTGGAAAAACAGTCCAACCTTTGGTGATTTCGTGAGCTGCATGCAATGTTCTAGTTGGAATCTCACTTTGACTTCTTGATGAAAGTTGTAGAGGACTTCTTGAAGATTAACATACTAAAATTTGTGATGAAACGGACAAGTATTGGATGGTGAAACCATTTTTCTTCAAAGATACTAGATCTGGAAAACTGATATGTTGATCCCTTGCGGTTCTGTGAATTTTGTGAAATTATCCAGTCCGAATTTGATCTTTTGTCATTGATAAGAGTTGTAGACCACATGTTGAGGAGCAACATACTGAAATTTGAGAATAAACAGACCAGTATTGATCGGGGAAATGATTTTTCTTTGAAAGGGATTAAATCTGGAGATTGAGCCGAGGGTTAGGGTGAGTTTCAATAATCATATCTTTTAATCCAGAATGAATTGTACTTCCATTTCTGCATGGGACTTTTTACCTCTAGGTCTCAGCTATAACATATTGAAATCTCAGAATTTTCGGAGTTCATTTAAGGACTTAATCGAAATTATTTCCGAAACTGTGCAAAAGTGGCATTGGAAATTCTTTTGCTGTGATGTATGGACCTATGTGATTGACGTGAAACTTTCTTGATATGGTGTTCTTCATGAAATATCTTTCTCTAGGTCTTTTTTACATCATGTTAAATTTTCAGAATTTATTGAGATCGTTTACTAATTTTTCCAGAATTTTTATTAAAGAAGTGCATTCTGCTTTATCCGAAAATTGTTCTATTTTCAAAAACAAATGAATTGATTTATGAGATATGATATCTTGGGTTGTTATTTGTACTGCATATGTGGTGATATTTGTGCATTTCATATGACATCAAAATTGATGAGATTTTATAAATTTCATGAAACTTTTGGTATAATTGCATCAAATGGTATCTTCCAAATTGAGATTTATGTGTGTGTGTGTGTGTGTGTGTGTGTGTGTGTGTGTGTGTGTTATGATGATGATAATACCGTCGGAGGTGTGAGCCGACGATACCCCGGGAGTGTCGGGATGCCTGGAGTGTGTGTGCCGGATGCCTGGAGGTGTGTGCCGGAGGTTCCTCGTGATGCCAGTTGGGGTACGAGATGCCCGGAGTGTGTGTGCTGGATGCCCGAAGGTGTGTGCCGGAGGTTCCTTGCGATGCCAGGTTGGGTGCAAGCGATATATGCGGGATGCAAACACTGGTCCCTGGAAGAAAATGAGATCCTTTTTGAGAATTAAAATTGGGAATTGGATCATGCGCGTGTGTGTGCATATGGCATGGTGCACGAATTGCCTATGAAATTGAATTGCTACTATTTAGCATTGAGAATGCGATCATGAAGGCATTGAATGGATCTCATGAGGATATATATGTGATTGTGTGGATGACATGAATCATGCGTATGTGTGTGTGCATATGGCATTAGATATAATTGTCCATAAACTTGAATTGGTGTTGCTTGGCATGGGAAATGTGATCATAAAGGCTATGAATAGATCTCATGGAGACATATGTGCGATAGCATGGATGATATGTGCATTTCACTTGAAATTGTGGTTGTCTTGCTTATTGCATTGTGTAGTTTGATGGATCTTTACTGTTGAGTGGTTGTACTCACCCCTTTTGGGGACTAATATTTCAGATTGAGAGATGCCTCTAGCACCTGTCACACGTGGTACATTCTATGGCTTACCATCCGATGTTGAGGTCGAGTGCTCGGAGCACCCATGCGTCGGTGCTCATGGTCTAGTGTTTATCCGAGTCCGTGTTTTGGTCATGTATGATGTGGGCTTACCTGATGACCCTGTAGTTCAGGAGTTCTTGTATGTACATGTTCGACGAGACGGGATGATGATGGGGATGCTGCCATCGCCACCAGCCGATGCACCGGGCCAGGTGTGATTAGAGTGTGTGACTGGTGGAGGATGACACTTTTTGGGATGGCCGACACTAGATGATGGATTTGATGTACATGTCTGATGTGAGAGTCGGGTTCTTTTGGGTTATAGCCGAGCTTAGTTAAAGCCGAGCTTAGTTAAAGCCTTGGCCTTTTGTTGTACCGACTCGTGATGTCCATCAAAGTATGTAAATAAAAGTGGTTCGGCATTAGCTTCTATATATATGAAAAGTGTAGTTGGTGTGCATTGCATTGTATTATTTGGTTCAAGTACGGGTTAGGGAGATGTCGAGTATGTTTCCGTTATATGAACTGCGCTCGGACCGATTGAGATCATACAAACCCCCAGGATTTATGGACCCACTACAATTTAAATGGTATCAGAGTGACATGTTATTAGGATAAATGAAAGGTAAGTGAACTGTTGGCGACCCTAACGGATCGGGGGCCATGTCGAGGGGTGCCACAATGTTATTCTTTTCTTTACTAGTTATACAATGAAGATTTAGCCATTGTTTTTAGCGTTGAGTTATCAACGAAAGGCAGGCTTTTTGTTATTCCACAAGGAGTATTATGTGAAGCTTGTTATTCTTGTCCGTGACAGAGATAATAGGAAACTTGTATTTCCACAACACTGAAGTTGAGTAAAAATGGAGTGATTTCTTATGTTAGACCATGAATTACATAGTGCTAGAAGATTAGCATTCTACATTTCCAATGCACACCTAATGAGAGATTTGATTTACTATGTTAGACCATGAATTACTTTCTGTCTCCAAAGTTATGTTGAGAGATTTGATTTACTATGAAAACTAATATGTTTTTGTAGAATCCTAATGTTATATAATTTTTTTTTTCAGTTTTCAGTCAATGGATCAAGACAAAGACATATCAATGGAAGTAGAGGGACATAATGAAATGAGTCCGCTCATGGAATTGCCATTCCATGGAGCTGATGAAGTGGAATCTGCAACCATGGGCGCGACAAACAAGGTGAGGGTACCTAACTCTCATACTGCTTCGGGTAAAAAGCGAGCTAATCAATCAAATTGTTGGGATCATTTTTTGAGCATTATAGATGAGAAAATACAGAAAACAGTTAAGGTGAAGTGCATTCATTGCGAGATGGATTATGTGTATAAAGTTGATCATGGAACCTCTACTATGTGGAAGCATTTGAGAAAGTGCAAAAAGTATCCTCATACAAATAAAAAGCAAATGTTGTTTGCATCACGTGACAAAGATGTGGTTGGCGAGGGTGGGGAAAATACTACTAGTGATAGTGTCTTAACGACATGGAAGTTTGATCAAGAACGTTGTAGGCATACGCTTACTCGAATGATTATTATTGATGAGCAGTCATTTTCCATGGTTGAGCGTGTTGGTTTTCGCGATTTTGTTATTGAATTGCAACCTCTTTTCCATCATCTTTCACGATTTACAATGGCAAGAGATTGTATGAAGTTATATCTAAGTGAAAGAACTTGTTTGAAAACTTACTTTGGTAAGCTTAAATCTAGGATTGCACTCACAACGGATATGTGGAGTTCCATTCAGAACTTGAACTATTTGTGTCTTACTGCACATTATATTGATGAAAATTGGCAGTTGCAAAAAGAATAATCAATTTTGTGATAATGCATAGTCACAAGGGTAAGGAGATTGGTAAAATGGTGGGGAAATGCATTTATGATTGGGGAATAGAAAGGAATGTGTCCACAATAATAGTGGATAATGCAAGTTCAAATGATGTGGCCGTTAGTTATTTGAAAGAAAAATTTTCAGAAGAAGGATTTTTGATTTTGAATGGCGATGCTTTACATATGAGATGCACTGCTCATATACTTAACTTGATAGTAAGAGACAGATTGAATGAGGTGCGTGATTCTATTGCACGCATCCGAAACATAGTTAGGTATGTGAGGAGTTCTCCGGTGAGAGCTAAGACATTCAAAGCTTGCATTGAGAGTGAGAGGATTGCATACAAGGGTTCGGTCTGTCTTGATGTTGCCACTAGATGGAACTCCACTTACATGATGTTAGACACTGCCATAAAGTTCAAGAAAGCTTTTAAAAGAATGAAAGATGAAGATTTATTTTTCTTAAGGGAAATTGACAATGATCCTCCTGAAGATGAAGATTGGGAAAATGCCATCATTTTTTCTAAATTTCTGAGATGGTTTTATGATACAACCCAAAGGATGTCGGGTAGTTCATATGTTACTTCAAATGGTTATTTTGAGGAGATAGCTAAGTTGTACAAGTATTTGAATAATGTGGCGAATTCTTTAGACCCAAAGCTTCAAGCTATGGGTTTAAAAATGAAAGAGAAGTTTAACAAGTATTATGGGAGTTTGGATAAAGTTAATATGATGGCATTGATTGCATTTGCATTGGATCCTACAAAGAAGTTGAATTATGTAAAGTTCGGTTTTGAACAAATCTATGATGATGAAGCAAAAATTGATGAGATGCATGATAAAGTGAAGGTCGCCTTGGAGAATTTGTATAAATCTTATGAGCGATCTTTTGTTGGCTCTTCTTGTAAAGAAAAATTTGGTGATTCAAGTGTGAGTAACAGTAGTAGTGCTTCCAATGTTGATATTGATGACAATGATTGTGAAATCGATGCTTAGCACAAAAGCTTTCTCCATGCGAAGAAAATAGTGTTTGATGAAAACAAATCTGAGCTTGATCGGTATCTTGAAGCTGAAAGTGAAGATATCTTTAATATTGATCTTTTGATGTGGTGGAAGAGTACTGGGTCAAAGTATAAAATCTTATCTTTGATGGCTCGAGATGTTTTGTCTATTCCCGTGACTACCGTTGCTTCAGAGTCGGCTTTTAGTACATCAGGACGTGTACTTGATGGCTTTCGAAGTTCATTGACTCCTAGAGTGGTGGAAGGTTTAATTTGTACTCAAGATTGGTTGAGAGCTGTTCGCGTGCCAATTAATGTTGAAGAGTGCATCGAGAATGCGGAAAAGTTTGAGGCGGGTAAGTTATATATATTTCTTTCTATCTTGTAATTCATTCGCATAACTATCTATTAAGTAAATGTCTTATTTAATATCTTTTTTTTTTTATAGATTTGGATTGTCTTACCAAGGACATTATCATTGGAAAATAAACTTCATTTTGTGGAAACTTCGATTTTGTGGTAAGTAAATAGACTTTATTAAATCATAACTTTTGCATGTCTCTAGAGTATGGATTCTTGTTGATTTTCTTTATATATGAATTTTAGGTTTTTGTTAGAGATTTTGTACCACGTGGAACACAAGGCTGAAGAAGGAGAAGAAGATCGAGCGCATGAAGGACAAGGTTGATATGTGATCAGCCAAAAATTGTCCTACAACTAGTTAATTGGCTAAATTGCTAGCTTGTATATTACTGGAATATGAGAAACTCGATGTACCTTGTGGGATCTAGGGATGCGAGATGGTCGAATTATATACTTTGTTGTTTTTTCAAGGGGGGGTCCAAATTTTATACATGTTCCCAATGAGTTTGGTCGAAGGATGTGCTTGGTCCGGCCTTTTTGTTTCAGCAAACAACTCATCCAGACTTGCTTCTCTAAGGTTAATACAAAGATATAGCAATTTTTATGCAAAACAAGTTCCAATATAAACAGGGTCAACCCTGTTCTCGGACCGAAAAAACAGGATGGGTCGGGAACAGGGTCTAATGCAAATAGGGTCGGGAACAGGGTCCAAAAAAAGAGAATCGGTTATAACAAGGTCGGGTATAGGGTCCAGGTCTAGACCCTACCCACCATGGACCCGATCACCCCTACGGCGTGCGACCTCCCTCTCTGCCCTCCCTCTTTCCGACCAGCGAACCACTGCGAGCAACTGACGAACAAGGAGGATACCGGTGAGACGACCGCAAGCAACCGACCGGCATGCGACCTCCCTCTCTCTTTGCCCTCCCTCTTTTCGATCGACAAACCACCGTGCCACCCCTCCGGCTCCGGATCTGGCCCCGACTCGTCCATCCCCTGCTCTTTCTCTCCCCTCGCATCTTTGTCTGCCCTCCCTGTCTTCACGACGAACCACCACATGACTGGCGAACCACCGCGCCCCCGTCCAGCTCCAGATCCGACACCGACTTGTCTTGTACGCTGGAACGTTGGTGCCTAACTGCCTCACACCCACCGGCCTATTGATCTCCAATTCCACCCACGTCACGATCCCACCAATCGCTTTGGTTCAGGTAAAAGTCATAGGGGAATACAGTGATTTTGGTGGGAAGGAATCAGTCACATATTAGATTGTTATCCATTAAAGTAACAAATGCAGGTTGATCTGCTCCTTCTCAGTGTCATAGGCCATGTATTGATGCAAAATGCTTAGAGGCCTCGTATAATTGCTTTCTTCACCGGCAAGAAATCACCTGGCTATTCTTGAGGGAGGAGAAGATAGGGAAAAGCCTTTTTTTTTTTTTTTTTTGGGTAGTCCATAGTGAAAAGTCTCCTTCCCCCTGTTTCCTGGGAGATTATTGAAAACTATGCAAACTGCTAGGAGATTGACTTCAATCACTTCCTCCTTTACTTGAATACCAATTTGTTGATTCTCATTTTTCTCCTTTTGTAATATAACTAGCATAGTCATTCCAGAGGACATTTTCTGTTGATTCTTTATGCATGTGAACTGCTTTTGCCATGTTTTTTTGCAAAATAACATATACTACAGGGAGAATACTTTCTTGGTCTCTTAAATTGAACCAGCCTTTTTTCTTATTCTCCTATGTGTAGAACGTTGCCCAATTTGTTTAGCAGTAGTGTTTCCTATCACACTCTGAATATTTAAATTCCATCGGGCTAGTGACTTCCTTAACTCTTTATCTATACATCTTGTTTCTTATATTCTGCTTCCTTCATACTTTTAGAAACCAGGGGCTTCTTGATGCATGGACATCTTTAATGATCATTTGTGTCCCCTTTAATGCAGTTGTTTACATGTAGGCTAAACATTTTTCTTAGTTCTCATAGTTCAGTTGGAAATGATAATGACTCAGTGGCGTTGAAACTGATGTAAAGTGTTAGGTAGGTTTGGCACTACATATCTCTCGGTGCATGTGAAACCTATCAAGTAATGAACTTTTGAGACCATCACCTTATTATGTACTGATTTGGTAGTAATGGTATTTCAATACATCAACTTCACATGCAAGAAATAGTAGTGGATCCACATCGAGGTGACCCATGACCACTTGACACTTGTTCTATTTCATAAGAATGGCCTTCAAGTTAATATTTTTCATTTTCATTGTCATGATAAATAATAGTTCATCATATAATGTTGTGAGACGATGTGACATCCCAGATTTTCAATCCTGTTTTCTACTGAGTTAATCGGGCATTTCATCGATGCGCCTATAGGACTGTTTTCAGAGCTGATTACTCTTGAGATAACTAGACTATCCAGGGAAGCCATTAAGGAATTTTAAGGCAATAGACTTGAAAATTCGACCAGAAATCGACTTCTCGACCGTGCTCATCTTTAGAGGCCATCACAGCACAGTTAAAAATCAAATTGAGATCATAGATAGGTCGGTTCGATTGAGATGTGTGGTCGATCGTGGGTGACTCCACTAAATTGGGAAATTCTCGTCGACCAGCACTAGTTTGATTTTACTGTCGTTTTGGTACCCTATGTCCATATTTGAATCCTCGAGATTCCCACGACAATCGAGAGTCGCTCATGTGTCGAGTGGGTTCATTGTGGCTCGAAGAAAATCGACAACGAGCCATTTGCCTAAAAAGTTCTAAAAACTACCCGATAGCCTAGGTCATGGTAAAAACGCGCCGAATGGAAATTAACCGTCAATTTGAGTCCGATTTTAGAAATTGAAGATTCTGTCATGTCACAATAATTTCTAGGACCCACGACTCGATCACAGAAGATTTTTCTGCCAACTGAGACTTTTTGGGAAAAAGTCGGCAAATGACTGTTTTTGTGCAGAAAAGGCCAAGAATCGTTTTTGATTACAAAATCGAGATGCAAGATGGATCCATGGGTGGGGAAAAATGTCAATTGAAGCATCGAGATATCAATTGAAATTATGGAGGCCAAATGAGGATGAGTTGAGCAAGGTTAAGCTACCAATTGAAACCAATTGCTTGCAAATTCGTAGCTCCCCCTTCCCCCTAGCCAAATGGACCATTTATTGGGTTGTATGGGATGTTTTGGTGGCTCATTTACAGCCATGGATTCTTGGCTTCATGGACAAGCAAAGGAGGCGACAAATGGGTGGAATAAGTGGGCAAGTGGAGCCCTTCTCTCCCCTCAATCTTATCCCTTCTCTTCCTCCCTCTTTGACTGGCCGAAACCCCCATTTCCTTTCATCCTTGTGCTGCTCGACCAAGAGGAACCAACAGAGGAGAAGCCAGCCCGCCGCACGCCAAGCCGTCGCCGGAGTCGCGCCGCTCGCCGCCGTCAGCCTCCACCCGCACTTGGCCGCACAAACCGCCGCCCCCACCATGCGATCCCGACCCCCTGCAGCTCTATCCAGCCATACAATCCTCTATTCAGCTGCTGCAAGTGGTTGAGGAAGCCTCCTGAGCCACCGGTTTGGACCCAAAACCACCCCGTTGTCCATCCCCGAGCCTGGTCGCCACTTCAACCTTGTTTTCCTTCTGTTTTGCAGCCATTTCCAGCAAGCAAAAAAGTGGGTATCATAGCCACTTCTAGGCCCGTTTTGAGGTGCTTGTGGGCCCTGGACCCTAGGCCCGCTTTGGAGTAAAACGTCCCCCGCGACGTTCCCGACATTTCAAACCAAGCGGATTGTTAAACGGGTGAGTTTAGCTCACTACTTCTCACTTAGTAGACTACTAATGCTTAAGGGTTATTAGTTTAAGTTAAGCGTGATTAGGTGGTTAGATTAGATTAGATTAGTAAATATTAGTTAATTTCAATGCATGTTAGACAAGTGGTTAGTGCAATTAGCTAGAGAATAGTCTATAGTATTTATTGAATGTCTCTCGGGATTTTTCCCAATCTTTTTTGGAGTCCAATCAGGCATTACGGGCCTAAATTCGATTTATTAGTATTTAATAATTTATTTATTTATTTATTTTTCGGAAATTAGGTTGCGATAGCCGACGACCGAAATTTTATACTGATCATTGTGGTGCAGTCCGTTTATTTATTCGAGCGTTGGTTTGTGCTGAATTGAATTAATTGTGTTTTTAGGATTTTATTCCTAAATTATTCAATTTCAATAATTGATTGGAAATGACCGAGCGTGGGTCTACAGTGCCACTAATATTTTAATAGGCCGTATAAAGTGGTAAGAAAGAAAGTTATATCACGGGGCTCGGAGACCTAGAGAGTCGTCTTAGAGAATGCACGTGAATCATTGATTATATACATCACCTGGAAAAGACACGTGGCTCAGCGATTAGTACATCACCTTGGCGAATATGTCGCTTTAGAGAATGCACGTGGCTCGGTGATAAGTACGTCGCCTTGGTGAATATGTCACCTTAGAGAATGCACAAGGGTCGGTGATTAGTATGTCACCTTGGCGAATATGGCGCCTTAGAGAATGTACGTGGCTCGGTGATTAAGTACGTCGCCTTGGTGAATAGGTCACCTTAGAGAATGCACGTGGCTCAGTGAGTAGGTATACTATCTGAAAAATTGTATAGTATGGATGGAAATGACCAAGAAATGGTCTGAATGACATGTAATCGACTAAGCCGATTTGATTGATGTTTCGATCCGTCTATTTGAGTGGATACCTCTTGAACTGTATTAAATTGCAGGTGGAATCTGAGGTCGAGGTAAGTCATCTGTCTCGTGTGTGCATAGGCAATCCTTATGGTGTATTGGTTTCCTAATCGAGTCTTAGGGGGTAGAACTCGCTGAGACGTAGTCTCATTGGTTATTGAATAACCATTTCAAGCCCCTAGATGGCAGCACCTCCACCTCCTCTTCCTCCCATGCATTTTGGCATTCTTGAAGAGATTACCAAGGTTGCGTACCACTTCCCGATACACCCCCACCCAGAAAGGTTAGAGTATGTGTTGATAGAGTCCAAGGTTTGGGTTGATGTGGGTAGAGATAACTTGGTGCCCCACGAGTATCGATCATGGTATCATCACTACCATGATGGGCGAAGAGAGGGTCCTGTCCCGAAAGGCGATGTGCCTCTGTACGTCCTAGACGTAGCATTCAGGCTGGGGACGGTAGACCCTAAGGATGGGTTAGTAGTGGATGCCAAGGATCCCAAGCTCAAGGACGATCCTGAGTCACCAGCATACTCAATCGAGGGTGTTAACTGGAGTGAAGAAGAAGGGGAGATAGACAAGCAAGAGGAGGGACCGGAGGAGGATTAGGAATGGGAATGGCCAGTGGAGGAACCCATAGAGGAGGAACCTGCAGAGGAAGAACCTGATGAAGAAAAACCCGAAAAAGAATACCCGGAGGAGGAACGGGAGGATGATTCCGAGGATGATCCGAAGTATGATCCTGATGAGGATTGAGACTCCACCCCTGTCTGATGACCTTTTTTTTTATCGAACCTATTTGAGTAGAAACCAACTTTCTAAGTGTGGCTGGTATATGTATATATATGAGTGAGTTGTTATATATGTGTATAAGTGTGTTGGTTTTTCAGGTTCGAGTTTTTAGTCCTGCTTGTCTATCCCATTGCTTTATTGTTTGGGGATTATTTTTATATGCTTCCGCATGCGTATTAAAAGGAAAGGGTCAATGATGCATCCTGGGACATCGTTATTAATCAACCAGAAGAAGGATGGGTGCGTACTCGAGGATCGGGGCGTGACAGACGACATTGTCCAAAGATATGAATCTTCAGTTTTTGAAGTTCGTCTAAATTAGCTTAAACATGACTTTGCAACTGCTCGAAGCAATCATTCTATAGCATCTGTCCAATCTGTCAAACGTACTAAAAGAAGCATGGGGAAGCTGCTCTCATCTCTTGGGAATTTTTTTCTTGATGGATGTTGAAAGAAAAAAGTGAAAATTCAAGTATTGTTATTTATTGTCAAGAAAGAATGGACACCTTCTATAGTTTGAGTGCTAATTTTTCATTACTTCATATGTTCAAGATTGAATTATTGTCTAAAGACAAAACTGTGCAAATTAAAACAACAAAAATCATAAACGTGATGTCGACTATCAACTCATTTTCAAATAGTAAAACAAAAGAAATCATTTTTCTGATGTATTTGATCAATTTGGAACTTATGTTGCATAGTTTTGAAATCATTTTACTTTGAAGTAATGAAAAATTATGGCTGATCGCATGTTGTTCCTCTTTAACAGGTCAAGCATTTGGTGTTTCATTTTAATCCCAGTTTGGGTGCGAAGTTACACGTGTAAATTTATTGGATGGCTGAATCGGATGTAATTTTTTACTTGTATTATTCGAAATATATATTGTTTTCTTAAGTAAAAAATGGGATAATTATATTTTGTTCTTTTAATTGCAGCTTGAAACTTCCCATCTTGTACATGTAATGCATGATATGGAAAAAGACTTTGAGTTTGCAATAGGAATGTTTTTTTCAATTGAACTTAAAGCATATAATAAGTATGTGGCCTATGTAATTAGTAAAGGATTTGGAGTGAGGAATGGTAATTTGGTTAGAAATACTAAAGGAAAAATAACTCGACAAACTTTTGTGTGCAATTGTGAAGGGTATTCAGTCAGCTCATTTGATGAAGAAAAGAAATTTGAGAGGTTTGAAGTTAGATGTGGCTGCCTCACTCATATCAAGTTTAAGGTGGATAATGATGTCTATGAAGTGATAGAGTATAATTCCGAGCATAATCATGCATTTGTTCCCGAAAATCAAAGGCATCTGATTAGATGTGGAAGAATCATGTCTGAGACTTGCGAGGGTGTTTTAGTTGACATGATGAAAGCTGGCATTGGCGGAACAACTGCATATAA
The DNA here is from genome assembly GCA_016097605.1 of Eucalyptus guilfoylei. Taxonomy (NCBI): domain Eukaryota; kingdom Viridiplantae; phylum Streptophyta; class Magnoliopsida; order Myrtales; family Myrtaceae; genus Eucalyptus; species Eucalyptus guilfoylei. The sequence goes on along the minus strand of CM027865.1, from coordinate 24,884,598 downwards.
GTTTTTAGCAAATGAAGCAGGAGGAAGCAAAAACTTGGGTTCTAACTTGCGTAATTGTCAAAATTTCTTGCAGATGACAAGATCCAATAGTATAACTGGGGGAGATTGTCAAAATCTTTTGAATCATTTTCATAGCATGGAACAACAAAACCCAATGTTTTCCTACGCTGTACAAGTAGATCAAGATGGTAGATTAACCAATATATTTTGGAGATATAGCTTATCCAAATTTGATTATGACTGTTTCGGTGATGTGCTAGTATTTGATACCACTTATCACACCAACATATATAATATGATATATGCACCTTTTGTTGGGGTTAATCACCATTGGAAAAATGTTTTGTTCGACTATGCATTTTTAACAGACGAGACTGCAAAGTCATTTATTTGGTTATTTGATGCGTTTTTGAAGTCTATGGGAAATAAGGCTTCCAAAATCATGTTTACTGATCACGACCAAGCCATGACAAAAGTAATTAGAATGGTATTTCCAAATACACAACATCATTTATGCACTTGGCACATCATGAAAAATGCCAATGAAAACATCCCTCATCTTTACCACGACCCAGGTTTCATGGATAAATATTTCTTAGCACTTATGTATAGATGCAGATCGGAGGACGAATTTGAATGTACTTAGAAGGAAATGGAAGAGAAGTGGAATACTGAGGATAACAGTTGGCTTCAGAGATTATACATGTGACATCCCGATTTTCAAATTCTGGTTTCAATTGAATAAATCGGGCATTTCATCTTCGCGCCTATAGCTCTCTTCTCTGAGTTGGTCACTCACGAGATAACTAGTCTATCAGGTAAAGGCGTTAAGGAATCTAAACGCAATAGACTTGAGAATTCGACTAGGAATCGACTGCTCGACCGTGCTAATCTGTAAGGGTCATTGCGGCACAGATCGATTAGAGACTGGAGATAGGTCGACTCGACAAAGGCATGTAATTAAGTGTGAGTGATTCCACCTGATTGCACAAATCTTGTCGATCGGCACTAGACCGATTTCTCTGTCGTTTTGGTACCCTGTGTCCGTATTTGAAACCTTGAGATTTCTATGACAATCGAGAGTCGCCAATGTGTCAAAGATGCACTTTGTGGCTTGAAAATAATCAACCACAAGTCAATTACACTGAAAATTCCTAAAAGCTGCCCAGTAGATTAGGATGCGCTCAAATCGTGCTAGATTGAAATTAACCGTGATTTTAAACCTGAATTCAGAAATTGAAACCTTTGTCATGTCACAATTCATTTTAGGAACGTCAACTCATCTTCGAAAGATTTTTCATGCAAACCGAGTTTTTCAGCAAAATAATCAAAGTATGGTTAATTTGGTTCGGGAAATTAGTAGGCCCACTTTTGGTCGTGCTTTTGAGACTCAAGAAGGTTCTATGGACAAGAGAAGATGTGAATTAAAGTGTGGTGACATTGGATTAATTCTATGGACTTCAACTTAATTCAATTAGAAGAGAATTGAATGAAATTGATATACAAGATTTCCTGCAACGGCGGAAAAAGAAATTGCAACCATTGGAATAAGGTTGTGGGAGATTGGAGATAGTGGAGTGTGACATCATCAAGTGATGTCATGGTGGGGCTAGAGTGCAGAGGATCTTGACAAGTGGAGGGTGAGGATGTGCTCTCAAAAAGGTGGGACATCACTTCACCAATCAACTCCATCTTCAACCTTGGATTTGCTTTTGAATTTGGAGGAGAGAGAGAGGGAATCGACCGGACCAGCCAGCCTGCTCGACACTGCCCCCTTCGCCCACTCGGTCGCCCGCTCCTTCGCCGTCGCCGCTCGTTTGCACTTGCCGCTCCGTTCGTCCGCGCGGACATTGCTCCGCTCGCCAAGCCACCGGTTCCGTGTGGTCTCACCGTTCTCCGAAGCTCCCTTGACACCATTGAAGCGGTACCACTGCCGTTCGGTCCCCGGAGCAGCCGAGGTCGCCGTCACTCGCCAAAGCACTCTCGCTCGTGCGAGTTGCTCCAGCCGTGCGTCCCTACTGCTCCGCCTTCGTCCAACCGTCCAAGCCGTCGTCCAGGTAGCTGCTCGCCGTCACCAAGGCCACCGAAAGTTTCACTAAGAGCAGTCGCACGCCGCCACCGTCGTTGTTCGTCTCCACTCAAGGCCGTCGCTGCACACCGTTGCTCTGCCTGTCTACGCCTCCATCTCGCCGGCTCCTCTGCTCCAGCAGCCATTTCAGGTCTATTGAAGCTCAACCGGAGCCATCCAACTCACCTTCGACCATCATGAGACCCCGCCGTTGGCTGCACGACACCGCTGCAGCTCCTCCGCCCATTCCCGACCCCAACCAGCATCGAATCCGCCTCTTCTTGGCCCCAAACAGTAGCTGGAAAAATAGGTATCGCAGCGAAGGCTTGGCCCGTTTTGGCCAGCTTGCCAACCCCGGAAGCTAGGCCCACTTTGGAGACTGTTGTCCATCGCGTCGTCCCCGTCGTTTTGAGCCGTTCGGCTCGTTAATCGAGTGAGTTTACCTTCTAATCCTTGCTTAGTGAGTTAATTATGCTTAAGGGGTGTTTAGATTAGTCTAAGTAGGTTTAGGTGGTTAGATTAGATTATTTAAATGTTAATTAGATTAGATGTTTGATTAGTTTAGTGAATGATTAATTAGCGCTAATTGTATGTTTAAATTAGTGTAATTTTGTTTAAGCCCTAATTAATTATTTATAATTAATTAATTATTTCGAAATTATAAATATTATTTTATTAAATTATATTATTATAATATATTATTTAATTATTTAATTTTCGGAATTAAATTTAATTATTTAATATTTTCGAAAATTATGCCGGGTCATTTGGTCGTTAGAATTTCGCAACTGATCGCAGCAGTGCGGTCAGTTTGTGCTAATTGTTTGTTTAATTGAGAATTTGAGTGGAAAGGATGATTATGGTTAATTATTCCAAAGTGTGGAATTGAGTGATATTGATGAAGTTGTGGTATTTAACTTGAAAATACCCGGTGTTGACTTTTGGCACCGTAATTGGTTTGTATGACCAGTTTGTATCATGGATCTGAATGAATTGTTTATCCAGTTCTCCGGTTTATTATTGATTATGCAATTATGGCGAGTAAATATTTAATTATATATACTACAGCTATAGCTTTGGTGAGCTATTATATATACTACAGCTACAGTTTTGGTGAGCTATTATATATGTTAGGGAAATCCCTTATGATGTTTTGAAGATGACAAAATAAATCAAATGCTACTAACGTATTTAATGGCTGAGTAATAGATTATGCAGATGATAGAACATATAAAGGATATTGTCAAAGTCTATACTTGGAAGAACCAGAAAACAGACTCTATGCTGAAGCTGAACTTATTCAGACTGTGTATAGTCCTTAAAGCTAAATCTGCTCAGAAGCAGAATATGTTCAGACTCAAATTGTAAAGTCTATTGCACTCAGACTCAGATTGTAAAATCTATGCTCTCAGACTTTACATCCAGAACTCGACAGAACGTAACACAAGCCCAAATGTATAATGGTTAGTAATCTGGTTTGAATTCTACATCAAGATTGATTTGATTGACTCAATCTAATTGATTGACAATTAAATCTTGAAGACAAGAACTTTCTATACAAAGAAGCTCTACTTATGGAAACCAAGATTCTGTTTGTATGGGCGATCGGAATCAATTTGGGATTCTACTTTTGTCACTCAACGGCTACCAAATCTTCTAGATACAGATCTGTCCAATGGGTAGATTGGAAGACGATCCTCAAGATACTGTCCAACGGCTAGTTTGGAAGTGGAGGAGTATTTAAGGAGATGAACGACCGATGAGCAAGTAAGAGACGGAGCGTAGAATTTATAATTCCAAAGTCTAAGCGAACTTCGATCATACACTTGTCTTTGGTGAGCTTAAACGTTTGTGATCGTGAGAGAAATACCAAAAGAGTGACTTAGTGAGATAGTGTGATCTACTACTAAGTGTTTGCACTCAAAGTTGTAATCTCTTGTTGATTGCATAGTGGAATCCAGCAAGAAGGCTGTTAGCGTGGGAGAGTGGACGTAGGCTTGGATTAAGCCGAACCACTATAAACCTTATGTTCTTATTCTCTTCCTAAGTCTCTTTATTTTGTTCATAGTTCTATTTAACTGCTAAAGTTTGAATTCGCTCAAAGGCTGTTGTTTGTCAGACTCAGTTTCAAAAGTCTGTTATTATTCAGACTCAGGTTAAAAGTAAAAGTTTTTTAGAGCTATTATATCAGTTACAGCTTTTAAGAGCTATTATATCAGCTACAACTTTTGCGAGCTATTATATTATCTATCAGCTACATCTTTTAGTGAGCTACCGTCTATATATTACGGCTTTGGAAAGCATATGTCATTTTGACGAATGGATTGATAGACGGTATCGATAGATAGATAATATGATTGAACTGAATCATTGGATCAATTGATTGATTGAGAATTGAGTTGTACTAACGTGCAGGAAAGGACTGAGGCAAGTTAAGTCCTCTACCCTCTTTGTGTGGCTAGAGCGCCCTGGGGCATATTGTCTTTCTAATCGAGTCTTAGAGGGTAAGACTCACTGAGACATTGTCTCACCCCATCATGGGCTTAACATTTTCAGATCCTTAGATGGCGGTCGTGGAGGACTCGACGCCATGGACATTTGTGGAGGTGGAGACCGAAGAATCGGTGAACGTGTCTAACTAGTTGGTCATAGGATTGTTCCCTTTTTGTTGAGCCGGTCTATTTTGTAGACAATCCAGTGTTGTATATAAACCTATGTGTTTATAAGAAAGCTTGATTGGTTGTAATTGATTGCCTGCTTATCTATCCCAAGTTAAATTGTTGTCAGGGGATTTGTTTCGCTTCCGCATGTGTAATAAAATGAATGGGTAGGCGACGTGTCTTGGGAAGTCGCATTTGTATCGACCAGAGTGGGATGTTTGCACGCTCGGGGTTCAGGGCGTGACAATACGGCCTTAGACATAAATTGAGTTTAGCTTTTGGTTGTGATATTTTTACATATGGTATAAGATCAAGTCAAAGTGAAAGCACCAATAATGTCTTCCAAAAACTAGCGAACAAGACATCGACCCTTATACAATTTGTCCATTACTACGAAGAACAAGTGAAGCACATGAGAGAAGTAGAAAGTCAAGATGATTACAACTGTCGTCGAATGCCTAGATTGATGGTTTCACACGACATCTTGATGCATGTTGCTTCAGTGTATACCCGTACCATTTTCACAAGGTTCAATTATGAGTTTTTCCAAAGTGTCTCTGAAAATATTGCAAGTAGTACATTTGATGGATCGATTTATTCATTTACTCTCAAGAGTAAGAGGTCTCAACGCGAACATATTGTTAAATTTGACCCTGCAGACTCTTCAATTTTTTGTGAATGTAAATTATTTGAATTGAAAGTGTTGAGCGAGAACATATCGATTACACGCATTCCATCTGCCTATGTTTTGAAAAGATAGACTAAGGGTGCAAAAGAGGGGATTGTGAGTAATGAATTTCAGCGAATGTCATTGGATTCATCTAAGTTTAATCGATTTTCCATGTTAATGCAACAATCTTTTGAACTGATGAGTTTGGGAGCTGAAGATGACAATACCATGAGAATAGTGAGCAAAAATATGCAAAATGCGAAGACTGAAATTTCATCATACAAATCAAGTGTGATTGTGACTGATGATGCTAGTAATGAGAATAATGAGGCTTCTGTGTGCAACATCTCGGTATTAGATCCCCTTCGAAAGAAAGGAAAGGGAATAACTTATGGAAGACTTAAAAGTTCTAGTGAGAAAAAGAAGAAAAAATCTAAGAAATGAACACCTCCAACACCAATCGAAAGTCGAGGTGGGTGACATATATATGATTAGTTTAATTTTTTTTATGTATGTTATATGATGCAAATTTACATATTTATTATTTTGTAGAGTTGGTTGTCCAAGCAACACAAGATGAAACTCAATTTCCAGATTATTCAAGTTATTCAAATTAGTTTCATAGTGCCTTTCATCCTAGCAATATTAGTGGTCCTTCAATAAATTCAAATTCTTATAATCAGGTATGTCACTCTTAGTCTTCCATTTGAATTTATATTTTACTGATTTAATCAATTTTTTTATATAGATGCAGTAATCACCATACATCATGCCACTGAGAATTATGAGTGGATTTAGCCAATTCTCCAGTCAGGTATTTAATAGTTTGATATATTAATTTAATTGCATTTTACTAATTGGATCATTTATTATATGTAGATGCGACCACCATATGTCATGCCATCAGGGATTATGAATGGTTTTTCCCCATTCACTAATCAAGTACTAATTGTGAAATCATGTTATATCCTAATATTATTTCATCTTATTATTACTACTATAATATTCATTATTTATGGTTTATCTTGGATAGATGTATAATCATGGAACTTACGGAACCATTTTGAGTGAAGTACAACTTCCGTTTTCTCTTGTGGGATTATTTGAGACATTTTTGTCTTAGCATTTATTTAGTTTAATGTAAATAAATTGATTTTTCCTTTATACAGGGATCATCAGATTCTTTTCAACATCCTGGGTAAATGAATTGAACAATTCCAAAGGAACACAAACAAATGCCCCGGAGTAACGGCACATGACTCTTAACTATTGCATTGCGATGCTTCTTGTGGTAAGATCAGCGTTGTTGATGTTGGGAGCAGCACCGGGCTTGCTGGTTTGCCTTTACATTGTGTGATTTTTCTCCACTGTAGTCTGTCGATTCGTTTGTCCTTGTAAGCTCTTTCCTTCCCAAAGGTGGTCCAACTTTTTCCATGGCTGTTTACCCATATGAGTTCAGGATCCAGCGCATGAAAGAGGAAGAAATTCATGGCCCTGTTGGGCTCTTTGATGATGAGGACGATAGGAATGAAAATCATTTGGAGGAGAAACAGGAGACTCTTGGTGAGATATTGAATGGAGATCGCCTAGTAACTACTCCATATGAAGTAAAATTTCTACAGGGGAAGGATCAGGAGGTTGTGTGTGCAAAGAAGTTGACAAGTGAAGAAGTCTCAAATCCAAGCTACAATCAAGCAGTTTTATAAATTTCAGATGTACCAGGGGTGTGCAATGGGAACTGCCTAAACCGGGAACCGACCGGACCAGACCAGACCAGACCGGCCGATTTTGGGCGGTTCCCATGGTCGGGGGTCCGGTTCTCGGTTCCTAATCTTGGAACCGGTGGCCGGTCGGTCTGGTTCCTGGTTCCAAGGTGGGAACCGAACCGAACCGAACCGGACCGACCGGACTGAACCAAATTTTTTTATTTATAATTTATATACATAGAATTAATGAAATATATAAACATGATAACTTATTGCAACCAAAATTGCAATTTGAGGTAGCAACCTCTTATGTGGCCAAGAGACCATTAAAACACTTTTTGTTACTCTTTTATTTATAGAAAAAATCTCTCTGTTAGTTTCATCTTCTACTCGATGTGGGATTAACGCAATACATGCCAAACCCAATTGATCTTACTATGTATGTGTGCAAAGATCCATTTCGGATGAATCAAGAAAGGGCGAATTTAGCTTGACGGCTACTGGGCCAATTTAAGTGCCGAATACAGCTCTTTGCTAGGTCTAACGAAGCATTTCCGGATCACCCAACAAGCAGAGGAGCCGAGCAAAGGAAACAAAAAAGACAACTTCCAAAACCTCATATTCAAGTCTTGAAAACAAGAATGTCGGTTCTGCAGTGACCATATCCAACAGAAAACACGCCACTGAAATTGCAACAATCGATCTATATGCTTATCAACCCCAATCTCATGTTTAAAGCTCGCTTCAACCTGCAACTAGTTTGATGTTTATAAATCACCAAAATGCTAAGGCTAACAAATTCGAGTTCAATTGCAATTGAAACGCAACTTCACCTATTAACGTACAGAACTACATGACTTGTAAAACACAAGGACACGAGATTGCCTGCCAATAACACCAAAGAGAAGCACAGAGCTAGCAAGAGACTTCAGCAACTACGAACTTACAGAAATGTGAAAAAAGATAAGCCAATTCAATTTTGCCACTATTAACAATTTTAGCAGAGATGGGTAAGCAATCATGAATATTGACCAGCAGAGTACGAATGATTTAAAATGGAAAGGATAATTGCCAAACGAATTCGACGCAGAAATTGACCACCGCAAACACTAACTTCTCATTAAAGTATTCACATTACACGTGACTTCGATTCAAAACCAAATCAAAAGCCCTAACCCTAAAGTGCCATAACCATCCACAATGATACCCAATTCAACAACAAGCGCATTGAAGCGAAACACCCCCAAACGCAATTAACCGCTAAAGCCATAGAGAGTCCTGCCCTGCCTCTTGAGGGCGTAGACAACGTCCATGGTGATCAATCTTAGTGCAAAAAAGTAGAGCTGATTTTGTTGGACCGGACCGGACCGGACCGGAACCGTTGGTCCGGTCCGGTTCCTGGTCCTAGGACCAAACGGTCCGGTCCACGGTTCGCAATTTTGGGAATCGGTGCTCCCAGTTCGGTTCCTGGTTCCAAGGTGGAACTGGACCGAACCGGGAACCGATCACCCCTAAGATGTACTGTGATGACTTGCCAATCTGGGGATATATAGGAAAGGTGGAAGAATCATCAACAAATATTCCAGAGCACAAATATCTCCTTTACCAGCATTTCGAAATTGAAATCTTTTTCAATAAGGATCAAATAATAGAGGCTCATTTGTTGATGCACCCTAATGAGGTAGTGGAGTTGGCTAAAGGCAGGGATATGGACATAGAGCTACAGTACAGCGTGCATTGGATAGAAGCAAATGCACATTTCCATGGAAGGATGAAGAAGTTGAAAGTGCTAGTACGAACACCTAGAGGGGATGAATAAGTATTCAAAAGAAACCTTGGGAAATAAATGCGGAATAAAATATATTTTGAGCAAAGTTTGAATAGGGATCAGACTTTTGAAACTGAGTCTGAAGAATAGCAGACTTTGAGCGAGTTCAGACTTTAACAAAATAAAGAGTTTAGAAAAGAGAATGTTGCACACGAAATTTATAGTGGTTTGGCTTAGATCAAGCTTATGTCCACTCTCTCATGCTAACAGCCTTCTGCTAGATTCCACTATGCAATCAACAAGAGATTACAACTTTGAGTGCAACCACTTAGTGATAGATCACACTATCTCACTAAGTCACTCTTTTGGTATTTCTCTCACAATCACAAACGTTTAAGCTCACCAAAGACAAGTGTATGAAAGCAATTCGCTCAGACTTTGGAATTATAAATTCTACGCTCCGTCTCTTACTTGCTCATCGGTCCTTCATCTCCTTAAATACTCCTCCACTTCCAAACTAACAGTTGAACAATATATCGAGGATCGTCTTCCAATCTACCCGTTGGACAGATCTATATCTAAAAGATTTGGTAACCGTTGAGTGATAGAAGTAGAATCCCAAATTGATTCCGATCGCCCATACAAACAGAATATTGGTTTCCATAAGTAGAGCTTCTTCGTATAGAAAGTCATTGTCTTCAAGATCCAATTGTCAATCAATTAGATTGAGTTGATCAAATCAATCTTGATGTAGAATTCAAACCAGATCAATAGCCGTTATACATTTAGGGCTTGTGTTACGTTCTGTCTCGTTCTGGATGTAAAGTCTGAGAGCAATAGACTTTACAATCTGAGTCTGAGTATAATAGACTTTACAATCTGAGTCTGAACAGATTTAGCTTTAAGGTCTGAACACAGTCTGGATAAGTTCAGCTTCAGCATAGAATTTGTCTTCTGGTTCTTCATTCACGTTCAATGTGGAATTTGTCAGAGTGGGCAAACTTCTGATGTAGAACAGACTTTGACATTAAAGTCTAGCAATCTTCAAACTTTGACACAAAAGTCTGGAAATTTTTAGAATAGACTTTGATAATATCATTTACATGTTCTATCATCTACATAGTCTGTTACTCAACAATCTTCAATACAACATTTTTCAACATGTGTGACGTTTCTGATTCTGTTTGGATGCCTTTTAATTTACTATATGAGAGTCATCCGGAAGGATTTCTATGAGTAAGAGTGCAAGCATTTGTCACCCTCTTTTCCTTGTTCTTATTGTGTTCTCTTTATCTATGCTATGGAATATGTGTTTTTACATGTTTGATCGCTTGGCAGTTTCATACCTGAAGACACAGCAGTAGACAGAGAGTAGACATGATGGAAGTGCATCCGTTCTGATGTCTTCCAGTATCCAAATAATTGGTCTTTGTTTGCTGCAGCCCTCAAAAGGCCGATCGGCAGTCCTCTAACTTCTTGTGTTATAAACTTCTCATTATTTACAATCTTTTTTCTCAGAGCCACATTTACTTTACTACTTGGGCTTCTGGGTGTATTTTATCCATTCAACCGAGGAAATTTGTTCATAGCATTGATAGTCCTGAACACCATGACTTCTGGCCTTGATGGATATTTAGCTGTCTTATTCTACTGCCAGATTGAGGGAAAAAATTGGGTATGTTCTAACAGGCTAAATTTTAAGCATCTCCATTTGAACACTTTAATATTCACCATAAAACTTGAGCCTAATCTTCTGAGTTTTACAACAGGGCAAAAATTTGCTGCTGACAAGGTCTTTATTTTCTGTGCCGTTGTTTCTTATATTTTGCACTCCATTCACTGTCTCCTAAATAAGTGACGCCTTCAATTTAGCGGCTTCCCCCTTTCCCTCATCCTATTCTTTCATGATGAAGTGTGAAACCATTGCCTAATGTATTTTCAACTTGTAGATGTTGATGTACTTTCGATCATGGTCACAAATGAAGCTCAAGCGGAAAATGTCCTATTTGGAGATGTTGGTGCAATCCCAGGTAACTAATTCGTTCTTATATTTGTTTGATTTCATGTCTCTATTGACATGTTATTTGGTTTAACCTCAGCGCTTGCATCTAGTGCATCCATAATTCTTTCTTCCACTGTTTCTCCCGGATTCATGACTCAGCTGGAGCGATGATTGCAAAGTATGTCCTTTGTCATGCAATGGATTGATTTAAAAGATGAACGTCCATCTAAATAAGAAGAATAAATTTAAATGTCAAAATGATGGCGCATTGAATAAGGGAAGTTCTGCAGACACTCATAGCTAAACAACGTTCACTTTGGTTGTTGAAAACAGAAAACTAAAAGTTTTATTTGATAAACTAAAGGGTTTATTTGCCAGCATTCTTATTCTAAATTTCGTGCTGCATGTGTCATATTGCAGGTGAAGGAAAAGATCTAAAATTGGTGAACGCCCCAGTTTCTGATCGTGTTAAAAGAGCTGCTGAGGGAAGTCGATGACTTCTCATATGATGTGGACAGGCTTTAAAGAGTTACGGACTTATTAATGTGCAACAAGAAGAATCTTATGGTGATATATTGTTGAAGTTGACTCCTACATTTTCAGAGGCACAAATTTGGTTTCACTTATAAATGAGGTCTTGGACCAAGCGAAGATTGAATCTGATAAGATTGAGATTGAGGCTGTGCAGTTTGATATAAGGGCCATATTGGATGATGTCTTGTCCCTCTTCTCAGGGAAATCTCAAGAAAAAGGAGTGGAGGTATTGACTGCCTTTGTTAGATGGTGCTGCTAATTCACCTGAGTCATTATCTAATAATTTGCACCCCTTCAAATCTGCAGCTAGCAGTTTACATTTCTGAAAATGTTCCGCAGAAGTTGATTGGTGATCCGGGGAGATTTTGGCAGATCATCACAAATCTTATGGGGAACTCAATTAAAGTAAGCTATTTAAGTGTGGTTCGCACATTTTCTGAGAACTTTGTTTTTGAATCTCAAGTCGCCATTATAATTCTTGATCTTCCTTCATGGAAGGAAAATTGAACTTGTTATCATCTTGGTATATCAGAATATTGCCAATGACTTGATCATTCAGGAGGTCACATGCATTGGCTCCTACGTTACAATATTTACAATCTATCCCGCATCCATGTAATCTGAATTGTCAGTATCTATTATGGTTTTCCCTACCTGATGTTCCTGTCAATTGTCATTAAGGTTTGTTCATGACTGCTAGACTATTGCCTTCAATCTGTTATCCTCTACTGTGAATATTTATTTGACTTGTAAAGTAGTGTGCCGCTAGTTGTGGGCTTAAGTTTTGCTTTGTTGGGCTTCTTGGAAATTAATCAAATAAACATTTTGTGTTATATGGTCATGAGATCTTTTATTCCTCATAAGCTCTACGCATTGCGTGACTTCATTCCACTTTTCTTGGCTTTTCTGGGTTGTTGAGGGAAGGATGATGTTCATCTCGAATGTGATTTTTCTGGTAAATGAGTGCCAAAACTCTTTTGTTACTTCTTAGACTGTGCTTTCCAGTCTTTCTTCAGTTGCACTTCTGAGCTGCGTGTGTTTCTTATTCTAGCGACAGCTCATGCGACTCTTGAGCTAACTTTATTCGTGCATTTGATTATGTTTTTCAGAAGTTCTCTGCATATGCATATATGATATTCAGCATATCGATATAAAACTGAGATGGTATTCATGACATTCTGGTTTTTAGTCTTTATTATAAGCTTTGTAGATTGAATATTCAGTATGACAGCTTCTCTCTTTTCTCTACCTGGAAAATGTGTCTCCATTCTCTAGAGATGCTCTCTTTCATATAGTCGCCAGTAGACAATCTTATCATATGAATTTTCATTCGGTCATCTCTTTGGAGCTTTGCCGTCATTGCGCATCTATTCATGATGTGCTATGTGGTAGGCATGCAGTTTGAAGAGATCTACTATTAGGAACTTGACATTCAACTATGCCCAAGATTTCTCTTGGTTCCTTGTATCCTTATTGCCAGGTTTAATCTCTCTAGCTTCTACAATCTTTCAATTATCAATTGAATTTTTGGTCCTGTGTATTGCAGCTATTTGCTTATGATACAGTCAACAAACAGTTGTCGCATAAACCTGGGGAACAGCCAAAGCTTCCCCTTCCTGCCTCCTTAGTTGCAGGTGCTTGTGCTGGTGTGAGCTCAACAATATGCACATATCCTCTTGAGTTGGTCAAAACTCAACTCACAGTCCAGGTATAGTGCTGCATGCTAAAACAATATGATTGAATCTTGTCATTGTTAACACCAGCCTTCCATATTGCAGAGGGGAGTTTACGATGGTATGTTTGATGCGTTCTTGAAAATAGTGAGGGACGAGGGACCCGCAGAATTATAGAGGCCTCGCCCCTAGTCTTATCGGAGTGATTCCATATGCTGCCACCAACTATTTTGCTTACGACATGTTGAGAAAGGCATATCGGAAGTTTTTTAAGCAAGAGAAGATTGGGAACATTGAGACCCTTCTCATCGGATCATTAGCTGGCGCTATTTCGAGTAGTGCAACTTTCCCCTTGGAGGTAGCTCGGAAGCATATGCAAGTGGGAGCAGTCAGCGGTAGGCAGGTGTACAAAAACGTGGTTCATGCTCTTGCGAGCATACTCGAGCAAGAAGGGGTTGGAGGTCTATATAGAGGTTTAGGCCCTAGTTGCATGAAGTTGGTGCTTGCTGCTGGGATATCCTTCATGTGCTACGAAGCGTGCAAGAGGATTCTGGTTGAGGATGATGAAGAGGCGTAACCACATATTTGACAAGAAGAAATGCGAGGTCTTTTGCTATGGGTCATCTACAGAAAGAGTGGATAAAGATGACTATTTTGTATACTGCGATTGAATGGTTCAGTTTATGTTTTTTATTTTGCTCATAGGATTTCTTCAGAAGAATTCTACAAGGAAGCTCTTGTTACCAAGGTTGGTTCTACATGCACTTGCAAAGATATTTGAGGGGTTTACTTTTCTTTTGGAGTTCTGTGTGTTTCTGAAGAAGGTACTGGCATGTTTTGATCATGTGAGTACCGCCTTTCATGAGAAGATGAGTTGGCAAGAGTCGAACCAAGAAAGATGGCCAATTTGTCCAAGAACGTGCTGATTGAGACGCAATGTTTTTCACAGGGGCTACTTTGCGTGTGCATAAATCTCTTGGAGTACCTAACATAAGGAAAGCTTTTTTGCTCACTAGATTGTCGGTTTGAATGAATAACAGTTTCATGTTTGGAGTATGATGTTTCAGTTTTAGGTTCGAGTACCTTCAGCTTTCTTTGACAGAACAAAGCTCAGTATTAAACGATCTCATCGGATGTTGATTTTGTTTCTGATCCAAACTGTGGCTAGTTACCCTGCAAGGCAAGCTCTCGCTGCCCTACCAATCTTGGCAAACCTGCAGCTCCAAGGGACTGCTACTTAGTATGAAATCAAAAAGTGGCAATAATTCAACCCCGTCGAGTCTGAATTTGACAATATACAAAGAACACAACAGCATCACGTTTCAATTATCAGTAGAGTGAGAGAATTAATCGACGTGCGGGAAAGCATTTCCGTAGAGCCTTGCGTTGATGAGAGACCTGTTGACAATTTGCAAGAGAATTGTGGGAACAGTAATAAAGGCATCGACTTAAGCTTGAACAATGAACTTGTTCTGTATTCAACCTTTAAGTGCTGAATTAAGTTCGAAAGTGCTACATTCTTGTGATCAAACAACAAAATACTGCACAATAAATAACAACAGACGAATCAAAGGTTCAAGATGCCTGTTTTGATCCAACACGGGCAACTGTGGAAAGGACATGACAAAAAATAAAATTCTCTGCTTTTTCTGCTTTCCAGCCAGCTTCTTCCCGGACGAAAGTATTGCCTCAATGATGAAAAGTGACTTTGGGTGGCAATGAGAATCTTGTTATATACATAAAAGAACAATAAGCACTTGAAGATGGCTCCCCCCACAGGCGAGCATGATACAATTAGCAGTTGATGCCGCATTGACCATTTGCAACAGATTTTGTGGAGGCCGAGGTGAAAGGGTCAATCCGTACCAGAGCAATGAGAATATGGAAGCAAGAAGGATAGACCACACAATAACAATCGTAGGAGTACGATTCTGCCGACCCAACAGACCCTTCAGGAATGGGTAAAGGTCAGCAATAACCCATATGGCGAAGAACAGCTTGCCAAACAGTGGACCCCATGACTGATACCCGCTGTTAATCGCATAAGACACACCTGCTACAATGCCAATGATGCTCACGATAAGAACTGTGGTCGGAGGAATGAGAAGCGATGTCCATTTGAACACATAAAGCTCAGCAAAGTCTCCTTCCTCATCAGCTGCTTTCGAAGTGACTGTGAAGTTGGTATCAATGCCAGCAAGCACTTTAAGAAGCCCTTGGAACACAGCGAAAAGATGAGCGGATGTACCACCAATGACCCAGAACTACTCATTCCTCCACCGATCCTCAATGCTGACACCACTCCAACGGAGCTCAAGAATACCAGTCGCGAAAATTGAGACAAAAAGGAGAATGAACTACATGCTAGCAAAGTTGCTTATCTGCAATTTTTTTTTTTAACATCGGATCAGTCATCAAATGAAAGAAAAAAGGAAACAATCTCTAATTACGCTGAAATTACTTACATGTAGCTCTAGATAGTCTAGCATAGAGACAACTATATTTAGTTTATGAAATCGGTAGTATAGCATAATAAGGAGAATATCTAATAAAAATGGAAACTAGCATCGTAATTGAGCCGTCTTTTGTCAATGAAGATTACTTTAAATGTACAAATGATGCAGAAGAGCCAGGACTAACAGCTACATCATTTTTAAGGTTAAAAAAAAATGCAGATAAATGAAATTGAGGATCATGATCATACTCTAAAGAATACAAAGAAGAGTCCACCTGTGAAGAGGACTTTGGTGACCACACAGTAAGGGCACCTAGAATATGGTTGACTTAGGGCTTTCTATTTAACTATATCAAAAGGCCTATGTTTGCCAGCTATCAGCTGAATATTATTCAACCACCATAGCCATTGGAATGATGTTTAGGCATCTTCTTTTACCAATGTTTCCTAATGGTTTCTCATCCAAGCTTTTATTAAAACAAGATGCAGAGCCACTCGAAAACTAAATACAA
This sequence comes from Eucalyptus guilfoylei, assembly GCA_016097605.1. Lineage (NCBI taxonomy): Eukaryota > Viridiplantae > Streptophyta > Magnoliopsida > Myrtales > Myrtaceae > Eucalyptus > Eucalyptus guilfoylei. Next base: position 24,868,550 of record CM027865.1, on the reverse strand, counting down.
AGAGAACATTAACTCCATTCCAAAGAGGTGGAGATGCTAGGATCAGATGACAGAAGTAAACAATGACCCTTCTTTTGTTCATCTCACTTAAATAGAGTCAATGTGGATTAACGCACAACAAACGAAATACATGAGATTGAATACTCTACAATGAAGAGAGAAGTATCATTTACCTCAGGTATAATAAATTTGTTAGTGAGAAGACAAAATGCAGGGAGAATACAATACGCAATCAGCGGTATTGAGGTGAGGGGATACACAATTGTATTGATGTACGCCAATCTCTCCAAGAGCTTCAATTTCCCATTATATCCATACCATATAGGACAATGCCTGCTTAGCAAAATCTCAATTGACCCCAAGGCCCACCTAAGAACCCGGTTTAAACGATCAGAAAGATTGATGGGAGCAGACCCCTTGAATTCTGGGCGAGGAGGCATACAATAGATTGAAATCCAGCCCGAGCATGCATCTTAAATCCAGTCAAAATATCTTCTGTAACAGAACCATATATCCATCCGATCTGTTCGTAGAAAGAACATCAAGTCAATTCCTACCATATGACATGGAATTTTACAGCTAGAATAGAAATCGTATAACATCATAACATACCTCTTTGCCCCATTCAATCTTGTCCTCATAGCCACAGCTAATAACATGGATGGCTTCTTTCAAGTGTTGCAGGATTGGTAGATGGTGGTAGGCCACCCTGTTCCATGAAAGTAGCCTCAATGAAAACAAGAGACTGACCGAATCTTTTCTCCAGACTTTTCTGAGACATCAGGAGCGACCTCTCATCATCATATCCTACAGAAAAAATTGGTGCTGTTAACATGATATAACACATAACAAAGGTACTGTTAAGTCAGTTGAACAATTAAGTGACATCAAAAGAGACATTTTTTGGTTTATTCTAAAGCTTAAGGGGGTCCTTTAAGGGCAAGGTAAGATACCCCAATCTGACATCAATTCAGGCTAGTTTAGACAGTAATCACGGAGTAAGTCCAGGCATTTGGACCAGTATAAGTCTGTTTTCTAACATCCAAAGATACAAAAGGAAACTCATAATTAAATCAAGACCTACCTTCAACCCCCTCCTCAACATCTTCCATATTGAAAATTGGAACAGTGGATTCAGTTCTTTTCATTGCTCTTTTCTTGTCAATGTACTTCTTATTGCCACCCTTCCCCTTCTTTCTTGAACCACAAGAACTCTTTACAATAATATTTGGTTCCAGATCTTCCTCAATCAATACAGGGTCATATCCATAAAGGGCTTGCCTGTTGAAACAACATCCAGTTCCGACATAGACAGGACCTTGGATGCCGTCAAGCCCTTTCAAGTTAATCTGCATTGAGATCATAAATAAGATAATCTAGCTTAGTTAAAAAAGGCAACAAATGAACATAAACAACTAGCATTTTGGAAGTAGGAAAAACATGAAGAGACACCTACATCAAAGAAGACGATGTTGCAGTTAGCATATCGATCATGCAAGTCAATCCCATCAAAATGTTGTGGGAACTGCACATAGCACGTCTTCTTTCCATAAGCGGGATCCATCATGAAACACATTGCTTCTTTCAATGCTTTACTATTATTAAAGTAATGATCACAGTCAACATTCAAAAGATACGCTCCGTTGGTTAGGACAGCTGAGACCCGGATCTACACAAAATAAAACAGTAAGTTATAAATTTAGAAATGCCAAAAAGTAATAAGCAGATCTAACCAATTTCTCCAGCGGATAAGAACAACATGCAGACAAGCAGCAATGCAGCAAAATCAAACCGTAATATTTGTTTCTCAATATGAAGAGAAATAGTGTTAAGTTAAAGTAGGGTCGGGAACAATAAATCTATTTATGATAAACAAATCCTCACTATAAGCTAGAGACACCACTATCAACATTATGATCCACGGGGAAAAAAAAAAGGTAACTGATCCTTGAAAAAAATAATTCCAACTGTACATTCGAACTGAAAGCACAAAAAGAATAAGCTTCAATAATGTAGCATGAACTTGGAATGCGATTTCTCGAACCTAGAGATCCATTAATCAGGATCCTAATGCATATAGATATAAATTTCAATGCAAGCAAGCCATGAAGAACCTAAATGAAGAATCTAAACTGAAAAACCAAATCACACCAACGTACATTCATTTGTTTACAATTATAGATGTCAGCCTGTCACTAAAAGAGACACATGACAAGAAAAGCTACATAAGATGTATAGAGATGACAAACCAAAGCATTCATGGCTCCAGCTTTCTTGTGATGTTGGAAACCAGGTCGCTTTTCACGAGAAACATAAACAAGTCGAGGTAGCTCATTTCCCCCACTGTGGCCCAGGAAAACCTATTATTTTCGACAACAAAAAGAAAACATTAACTAGATGCATAAGAGGGGAAAGGGTTGATTTAAATGCTTCTGGAATACTGGTTAATATCGTATACCTGTATCATTCCAGGGTGATCCCTGGGGTTATTTCCAGGCCAGGCAGTGCCATCCTGCATTGTCCACCCTTCTTCTGGCATCTTTCGTGCCTTTGCAACCAAAGCATTGATTCGCACCTTGAACTCCTCATATTCTCTCTATCAACCACATAATCAAACAATTTTACATTATATATACCAAAACATTTGTAATAGATTATGCATCTGACTAAATGCTACATTGTCGATAGGCAAACCACTAAATAAATTTTTCCTTTCCCAAGAAACTGAGTTACAAAGGTAAAATAGGTGATGTATGGACCCCTCCCCAATGACCTTCATCTTTGAGTTGTAAAATTCAACATAAAGCAACCAATCGAATGATTCAACAGCACCGATCGATCAATGTACCTCCTGAGCTTCTTAGAAGCAGGATCATAGCCTTCACCGCCACCCTTAGCCCCATCAACCTTCGCAGCCTCGACCCCGCCGTCATCCAACGATCCAGGCTCCTCTTTGTCGCCGGACCCATTGGCTATCTCCGCGGACCCATATCCGGGGGAGTCAACGAGCACGTCGGCGAGGAACCTATCGCAGAACTCCTGGCTCGAATCAGCCCTAATCCCGCCACCAACAACTCCACCGTCCTCGTCGTCCTTTATCGAGATGTTCTCGATCTCGTCGAACCACGAGAGCCCTGAGTCTAGAGACGACGACGATGCGTTCGTCGAGGAGCAAGCGCCGATGACGTCGCCGGCCTCAGGGAGGTCGCCGAAGAAGCCGTCGAGGTCGATGTGAGACATCACGTCGTCCTCCATATGCAACTCCAGATTCGCCATCAGAACACTAGGAAAAAAAAAACAACAAAACAAAAAAAGAAAAAGGGGAAAAAGAAGATGAAGGCGACGATGGGAGATCTCTACAAAAACATCTGATTGATTTGCTCGCGGTGATTCGCCGGTCGGAAAGAGGGAGGGCAGAGAAAAAAGAGGAGGTCGCGGTCCTCTCGCCAGTCCCGTGCAGTGGTTCATCGATTGCTCGTGGTCCTCTCACCGGTCCCGTGCGGTGGTTCGTCGGTCGGAAAGAAGCAGGGCAGAGAGAGAGGGAAGTCGCGGTCCTCTCGCCGGTCCCGTGCGGTGGTTCGTCGGTTGGAAAGAAGGAGGGTAGAGAGAGGAAGCTAGGTCTCGCGGTCCTCTCGCCGGTCCCGTGCGGTGGTTCGTCGGTCAGAAAAAAGGAGGGCAGAGAGAGGAAGCTAGGTCTCGCGGTCCTCTCGCCGGTCCCGTGCGGTGGTTCGTCGGTTGCTGGCGGTGGTTCGCCGGTCAGAAAGAGAGAGGGCACAGAGAGACAGGGAGGTTGTGTCCTTTTCGTCGGAGAGAGAGGGGGAGGGTAGAGAGAGAGGCGCGAATAAGGAGACTCACGGAAGAAAGAAATCTCAGTCATTCGTTAAAATTTTCAAAATGGCGCCTGTTTTTCTCCTCAGTCTGCCCAAAGCGTGGGTCTCGGAAGAGGACACGTGTCGCACTTCCACTGCCTTCTTATTTGTCAAGTTGGAGCATGAGACATACCTAATATTTTCTCCCGAGAGGGTTGTACTTAATATTTTCAAGAAAATATTAGGTACGTCTTATGCTCCAGCGTGGCAAACAAGAAGGCGGTGGGAGCGCGACACGTGTCCTCATGGGACCCACGTTCTAGAGAGAAAAAGAGGCGCCAATTCGAAAATATTTCAGTCCTGCTTTTCTTTCTTCACGCCTCTCTCTCTCTACTCTCGCTCTCTCTGTCCGACGAACTCCCTCTCTCTCTCTACCCTCCCTCTTTCCGACCGGCGTGCGACCTCCCTCTCTCTCTGCCCTCCCTCTTTCCGACCGGCAAACCACCGCACCGCCCCTCCGGCTCTGGATCTGGCCCCGACTCGTCCGTCCCCTGCCCTTTCTCTCCCCTTGCGTCTCTGTCTGTCCTCCCTCTCTTCGCGGCGAACCAGCGCGTGACCGGCGAACCACCGCGCCCCCCCTCCGGCTCGAGATCTAGCACCGGCTTGTCCTGTACGCTAGAACGTTCGCGCCCGCCTGCCTCACACCCACCACCCGACCACTTCTCTGTCTTGTGGTTCTGTTGAGGTAATACAGATCATGGGCTTAGTAAAAAATGCAATTTGCTGAGTAGTGACAGTGAGCACCAGTTCAGCACCAGAAAGGACATGGGGACTGTAGAAAGCAATTGGCCCTTTTGAGATTGACCATTTTGGCGATTTCCAATTAGATCTGTAACCCCTGTCAACTTTGGCACGTTGGCCGCGCCTCCCATCAAGGTACACGTTCTCTACAGCATTCACCACCGAGGCGTCAAGCCGTCGGCCCCTGCCCCTATGATAAGCACACGAGATCGTTGGTGATGGTAGATTCTCTGCGTCGATCTTTTGCTTTGTGCGTTTGTAGCCTGTTCTTTTCTGGCTTTTTGCATCTGAACGAACTGTACTAAACTAATCACATATCTGGAAGCTACGGAGTCCATGCTGGGTTTCATAGATAACTCAAATTTCGATATGATCATTGCACTGCCATTTATGGCCACTTCCTCTAATTTTTTGGTCACGAAAGTCTGCATAACATTTCCTTTCCCAAAACATATGTTGTTTTTTGCAATGTGCTTACCAGTTCCCGTTTTGAACACATTGAATTGATCAGTCTATCAGCCCGGGGGAGCTGCCAATAAGTCAGAGGTGGAGGATCTTGATGCCGGATGGGTCTATGCCATTTATCCCAAACCCAGAGCTTTGAACCACTTTGAGATACAGGATATGGTCGAGCATTATCGCCAGGTTGCTATAAATGCCATTCGAGCCGGTTAGTTCATGGATCGCCTTACCTTCATTAGTTCCAGCAAAAGAGTTTCCCTTAATGAGTTTTCTGCCTTCGAAAGTTTAGTATTCGCATTACTTTTCAATAAATAAATAGCAGCTCGAATCAAACTTAGTTTATACTTCTGGAACCCCATGTTCGGGTAAACTTAAACTAGCATAGTTGGGAAAGAAAATGTTCAACGTACTGGCAGGGTGGGACCTCAGTCGAATCCAACCATGTTTTTCTGTACATGTCTCAATTCTATCTCCTTTGCCTGTGCTTGTGCATATGCATCGTCTTTTGACCCATTATAAAAGGCCTCAGGTAGGGCAAGGTGCTACCTAAGTGCGTGAATCAGTTGGCCATTTGTGTAAGTCTTCATCTGGGCAGGGCATGGCCTTCAATTGGTTGTGCATTTGCATCTCTGTTTCCTGATGGCCTGCATCCTTTTCTCCTTCTTCTTTAAATTTGGTTGCTTTAGATTGTAGTGTAATGATAGCATGCTTATATTGGACTTTTTTCCACTTAGCTTTATGCTGATGGAGATTCACTTGGCCATGTATCTGGCCTTTTTGTCTGGCTATGATTTATCCATTGATCACAATTTAAATCTGAGATATTTGCCCTGCATGGCATGCCGTTCTGCATACAGAGAACTTGGCAGTTGTAGTGCTTTAATGTAGTTTTATGCCGTTTACATATATGTTCCCTGGGTAATATCTTTGCCTATACCATGCAGATTTTGCCACTATTTAGCAAGCATAAGGTGGTACATTTCAATAAGACAGATGCTCGTTTGGCAAACAATGGAATTTCACTAGATCTTCAGAGGCTCAGATGACGAGTCAACTTTCAGGCTTTAAAATTTACTCCTCAGATCGAGGCTCTGGGGAACAAATTAGTCCACCTCCTTTGAGATAAGGGGCCTTTCATGGCTTTGCATCTGAGATACGAGATGGATATGTTGGCTTTCTCTGGATGCACCCAAGGTTGTACAGCAGAAGAAGCTGAAGAGCTCAAGCGAATGAGGTTTGTCTTGACATGTGCTTGCTTTATTGTTTGCCATTGGAATAATTTTCATTTAACTTAATCAGCTGATGTTGTGCTACTTATACCTCAAGGAAAATCACGAGCCTTTTGAAACCTCAAGGTGCAAATTATAGGTTCTTGAACGAAGGTGTAAAATCTAGTTTAACTAGAGATGCACATTGTATTTAAGGGAAAGTCGATGAAGTTTTTGTACATTTCTCTGTACTTACTTATCTGATATTTCGCTCTAGGAAGGGATATGTTTTTTAAGTCTTTAAGTTCTTGTGACTTTATCCTGAGATGGAACTCTAATATATTCCATGGCCTATTTTACATTTTAGTCAAATCCTGTGGCTTTAGCTCTGAAGCTCTAGGTGTCGCACCTGGGCAAAAGTAAGCTTGATTGAATACGAGGAATGTGGCATTAGATGTATTTCATCCTTTTATTTCATCAATTTATCTGTTTTTCTCGTTTCTCATATGTAAAATGTGTGGCCACATGAATTGTGCTTTTCATTCAGGTATGCATTCCCCTGGTGGAGGGAGAAAGAGATTGTATCTAGGAAAGGAGATCACAAGGTCTGTGTCCTCTGACTCCGGAAGAGACATCATTAGTTTTACAGGCACTAGGTTTTGACAAAGACACAGATTTACATCGCATCTGGAGAAATCTATGGCAGTGAACGGAGATTAGCCACATTGAGGGCTGCATTTCCACGGATTGTGAGTTAACATATTAATGTGCTGTTATATTTCTAATTCAGTGACCAACATCTTCTGATGCTAGCAGTGTTGAACTCTCTGAAGGTGAAAATTGTAATGGAGAATGTTAAAAAGTTCCATCTTCACCTTGAGGGCATATGTAAAAATGATCCAAGAACGGTAGACAGTGTATATAAAAGGATGCATTAGCGGCTGCTAATGCTTGGAGCGTGTATTAGAACATCCATTGATGCTTTGCAATTGGCACTGGGATGAGTCCATCTCCATGTAATCTGACATTTAGTTCTTCTATCTTTTTTCACAGATTTTACTTATATGTCAGGTTAAAAAGGAGATGCTGCTGGATCCAAAGGAGTTGCAGCAGTTCCATAATCACTCGTCACAAATGGCGGCTCTAGATTTTATGGTATCAATAGCCAGCAATACTTTCATCCCCACATATGATGGAAATATGGCAAAACTTGTGGAAGGTCACCGCAGGTAAGCTGTCGACTTGATTGATGTTCTTCCATTATTTCCCTTGGAAGAACAAGACAAATAAATTAGGCCTATCCAATTTTCTTTCAAAAGGCTGTGTGCAAACTGTGACATTTTTCTGTAGATATCTTGGATTTAAGAGAACCGTTCTCGTAGATCGTAAAAAGCTTGTGGTGTTACTGGATTTGTATCAGAATGGGACACTTTCACAGAATGATTTTGAAGTTGCTGTACGTCTGGCACATGAGAAGAAGATGGGACAGCCAAGTCATCGTAGAGTTATTGTCAATGAGCCCATGGAGGAGGATTACTTCTATGCAAATCCTCTGGAGTGCCTTTGCGAGCAACACGACTGTGATGATTTGCTAGGCCCAGGCAAGAGGAACTCCAGTGAAGTCTCTAGTTGATTGACAGCGATGATCAACTATTGTCATCTGAACATGTTCTGTACAATATGTTCACGGGCTTGGGATTCAAGTTGATCTCTACAAAAGTTGCAGTGCGCGGCATAGCTGCATTAGTTTTCCTTACATTAAGATATGAAGACACTCTGAGTTTGTTGCGAGAGCTGCTCTGCTTTCATCATCGTGAATGGTTTTTTGTTTGACCATGATAAGCAAATGCCCGAGAGCCTAACAAGCAGCAGCCAGCAAAGAATTCTTGTCTTCCTTCTAGGGCAACTACAAAGATAAATTCATCATTTTTTCTTGTCCATAGTTAACGATTGTAATCTGTTGAGAAGTCCCTGAAAGTGAGAGCGTACATATTGCCCTTTTTGTGATAACACAGAATGAAAGCTTATTTGGTTCATGTCTATAATTTTGGTTGGTTAAGGATCCATTGAGATGATGACTCGAGAGACATCTGCAAGTTCATTTCAATTTTATTTCTTAACGTCATTAGTGAGGTTTTGAGTAAGATAGTAAACGAAGTCAACTGTAGCCAAACCTAAATTTATATGGGGGTAGCAACATTTGGCGAAGCAACATTTCTTTGAGCTTCACTTTTTGACCAGTACATGGAAGTAAGAGAGCGCACCCTGCGATCACAAATTTGTAGGGACACAGTGATGCAACTTAATGTGCTCTTCAAAGAGATTTGGTCGATTTACGTACCGAACCAGTGATCATTTCTTCTAGCAAAGCAATGCCATGAACCACGATACAAACAGAACTGCGGAAGTTTGGTTCTTTGCCTACTCGATGAAAATTGGCAGAACTAATACAAATCCCTGTAGTTTCTTTTGTTCCCTCAGAACTTCATCCAAATTGGAACTCACTCGCCAGAGTACGGTACACAAATTGTCGATCCATCTAAGCTGAGTCTGTAATGTTTAAGACTTGATACAACAGATAAATACACTGATTTTGCTTACCATCCCTTGCATACTCCAGAAGTAGGAAAAAATTTCTACAGTTTGTTTCTTACTTTTAAAAACAACCTCAAGGCAACAGCAAGATTAAACTTGCGTACTGGCTCTATAAGGTGGGTATAGAATCCTTCTTAGGCTGGCAATAAGTTTCGCCTTCCTCGCCAACCAGACCAAGCTCCTTCAATCTCCTCTCATGGTAATACTCGAGCTTTATCCAATTGAGCTTCCTTCTCCTTGACAATACCCTCAATTTGCTGCAACACCCGCTTCTCACCTACTCTAACCCTCACGGCTATCTCAAGTTTGTAACAAGGTTTCCTTCCTGAATTAGCTTCTCGTCCTGCAAGTCATTGCATTTGAATGGGGGAAAGCATAGAGCAATTAGGTGGGATTTGCTTCTACAGCTTTCAGGAGAAAACAAAATAACCTGATCTAAGAGTTGCCAAACTTTTTGCAGCAGAGACAAAAAGATGCATAGATATGTACAAATGTGATTATTGACAGAGGTTTTAGCGCTTCATTTTCTTAGACTTCCCTACTTTTAGTTTCACTGGGCTTAGATCGGGAAATGTGAATGCTCTGCAAATACTAGAACTGTTAAATGACTTGGCTAATTCCGACAATCTAAAACATTTTGCCACATTTGGCATTGAGACTAACAAACATGAGATTATCATACCCTTAGCTACCAAAAAAGTTTACTACCATGATTGATTTCAGGATAGAGACGACATGCTAAAGAACTCTCAGCTAGGCCATTTTAACCCTGTATGGTTCAGCGAAGTCCAACCAAACCAATTCCCCACGAGAAACCATCCTGACAAAATTACCCAAGTGGAAATCAGAATGTTACATGTACCTGTTCAACTGTGGTGCGGTAGCCTGAAAGAGCTGATTCACAGGCATCTATGACCATCTTGCATACCAGCTCCTCGTTCACATGACTAACCAGTAATTCGAGAGTTTTCCAGATAGATTTCTTGTAGACAGGTTCCAGGAGGAATGCATCTGTTTCTTGAAGTGCCACAAGCCGCAGATATGGAAGAATTGCTGGTGGAAGAGGACGGTCCATAAAAATATTTAAGTATGCTGTCTCACCCAAATCATTGGCTGCTGCAATATCAAGCTTCTCCCGATGGAAGGGGTCCGACTCAGATATGTTGAATGTAAGTGTGTACGAGTCGCGATTGGTATTTGGTTCCACAAACCCATAATAAAAAGCCAAGTCAGCATTGCTCTTCTTTAATCCATACTGGATGAAAACCTGTCCCAGGATTCTGTTAGTCACAATGAATGGTCACAAATCACTGCCCTACCAGATGAGGCTTGTGCAATACCATTTCTGGGTAATCAAATGAAACTTTCTCGACCTCTGGGGATTTCTCGACAGGTAATCAATTTGTTAATTACTACAGTTCAATTAGAGTAAGATTCATTTCTCTGTGACTGCCAGGGAAAAAGATATGCGGTGTGTTGAGAGTGATATCATATTCGTAATATGTCAAGTGGATCATCAATTACTGAATAAGTTCAACAGGCTTAAGAGGTTTATCTGCTCACCCTCTTTGACAGGCATTGTTGACTTCAAACAGAAAAGGAGGTCCCAAGAAAAAAGACCTGCTGGTCCATTAATCTCCTCTGCATTATCTTCTCTCGTTATGCTAGCGCTGTGGTTAATCTGATGCACGTAAATAATATGGAATTCATAAATTTTCTGGTAGACTGATTAAGCCCGAAAGAAATGCAGACAAGTTCATTATCGATTTAGAATAGGAAAGATCGATTGACTTACTAAATCCACAAGTGGAAGCATAACAAGTTGGCCCCTAAGGTGAGAGAATGCCCTTGATCTCAGCATGCTAAATGCCCAAAGAAACCCATCCAGCGTAATAGAAGATGGAAACAGCTGCTCATGCCGCGATATGATTTCTTCTTTTACTTTATGGTATTGACTCTCTACATGCTCTTTCATCTCCCTGGTCATCCGCAATAGTAAGGTTCCTGGATGATTCCGCGAAAAAAAAAAAGGTTCATTCGTTGATATCCAGAGACAAGGCAATTAAACAAAGGCACATAGAGCAAGGGACGTCTGCGATGGAGAAACCACGCGGACCTTTTATCTCTGCAAGCTCTTCTTCTGACCTGCCCTGGAACCAGAAAACAGAAGCACACAACTAACCACCCCACAATCTTAGACTATCCAATAGAATTAATAACAAGTCTTAAATTTTTTATAGGATTCGCAAAGCAAACATGAAACCCACCAATACAATGTCGAGTCGGTTCGCTCCGGCAATATATCAATATAGAACCGCCACGGCGAGTTGCCCCTCATCTTCTCCCTTATCAAGAAGAGAGAGACAGCCACCCAGGGCTTCAAATCGGTGCAGCGATAGCCAATCTCTGAAGCAGCAACGGTGTCTGGGTTGATCCACAACCTCCTGGGGACCTTCACGACAACTTCATCTTGAGCAATGTCTCACCGAGCAACGAGGCAGAGGCCTTCGGGAACGTAAGCCGGGCGAACCGGGCACGTCGAAGAGACCACGCCCTCCTCGGCGAGCACCACTTCCAGAAGGTCCGGACGGAAGGTGGCAATGGTGGATCGGACTCGAGGGGGTCAACATGGAGCGAGGAACGAGTAGTTGTGGAAAAGAGAGGTCTTTTGAGGGTGGTCTTGAGGGGAGACAAGTGTTTGAAGGATTTGAAATGGAATTGAGGAGGGAATGAAGGAGAGGGTGGAGAGACGGAAAAGAAGACAGTGGACATTTTTGTGTTGTGGATCGTGTGTCTGTTTTCTTGGATAATGTCCAGAACCCCGAGCGCGCGCGCTTCTGCTTCTTCGTCTCCGTCTTCTGCTTCGTCGCCGTCGCCGGCGCCGTCGAGCTCGTCGTTTCGCTGGAAGAGAGGCACGACTTCGCGGAGTGGGAGAGAGAGAGAGCAGAGCGGACGTCGCGAGAGGGAGGCGGAGGAGCGTCGGCGGCGTCGGCGTCGGATGGGGGGCGATGGAAGCAACCAGCGGAGGCGGAGGGGAGAGAGAGTCGAGAGACAGAGAGGAGAGAGAGGAGAACGGGGAGAGAGACGGACCAGGTCCTCCCGCGCGAGGCACGAAGAAAGAGACTCGGAAGAAAGAAGAAACCCTCAGTCAGTCAGTCCGAAATTTTTTCAAATTATGGCGCCTGACACGAGGACACGTGTCGTCCTTCGGGCGTCTTCTTGTTTGCCAGGTTGGAACGTCTCACGTACCTAATATTTTCTCAATATTTTCTCTTCACGAGAAAATTGAAGGCGTGGGGGAAGAAACCGAAGGGAGGGATGGGGTGATTGATGGAGGCGGGTAGCAGGGGGAGCAGGTGCCATCAAGGGGGGAGGGGGAGAGAGAGAGCAAGCAAGAAATCAAGAGCAAGATCTTGGGGTGGCGTGAGCTGCTGTCGTCGGGGAGGAAGAGAGAGAGAGAGTAGGGAAGCAATGGAGGAAAGATTTTGGGGTGGCGTGGGGGATAGGAGAGAGAGGAAGAGAGAGAGAGAGTAGGGAAGAAATCAAGGAAAGATTTTGGGGTGGCGTGGGGGATAGGAGAGAGAGAGAGGAAAGATTTTGGGGTGGCGTGGGAGATAGGGGAGAGAGAAACGGGGAGGAAAATGATTTTTTTGGGAACGAAAGTTTAGAGTGAAGAGAGGCAGAAATAATTTTGAGCGGTAATTTATTACCTTTACCGAAAAAAAAAATAATTTTGAGCGGTAAAATTATTTTTATTATAAAATTAAATAAATGAATTTAAAAATTATTTCAAAAAATAAAAATATTGAATGTTAAATAATAATAAATTTTGATGATTATAAAATATCATAAATTTATTGAAATAAAGTTGATTCTATTTTTTTGTTAGTCATTAATCTTATTCATAATTTTTATTAAAGTTAAAAATATGTTCCTAAATATGGTTACGTATTAATTATGAATATATTTTTCAAATTTTCTATAAACAGATTATTAATATTATTTGTATATATTCATTGTAAACTCTTTATTTATTTATTTGTGAATTTAAATCAAATGAATTAAAAATAAAAATATTTATTTAATAATAACGTGTCTTCTCAGAATTTTTTATTTTTTAAAAATAACGTGTCGACATGTCGTGTCGTGTCATATGTCCGTGTCGTGTGTCCGTGCTACTTAGATCTCAAAGCGAAATGCGTACAAAAACTCCCAATGCTCTTATCCTTTCCATGTATCTCCAAAACCCTTCTCTTCATTCACAAACATGGAGTGCTCTTTCTCGTTTCCAACCCCTGCCCTCGTTGGCATGATCTTTGCCTTCGCAATCTTTCTCTATTGCTTTGCTTCGCCACCGATAAGATCAAAAAATAAGAGAGGAAGCGTCGACGGCCACAAAGAAGCCTCCCTGCCAGAAGCCGGCGGTGCATGGCCTTTGATTGGCCATCTCCATCTCTTAGGAGGCCCGGTACCACCCCATATAGTCCTAGCAAACATGGCTGACAAGTACGGGCCAATCTTCATCGTCAAGATGGGTATCCATCGAGCCTTGATTGTTAGTAATTGGCAGATAGCCAAGCAGTGCCTTACGGTGAACGACAGAGTCTTTGCGAGTCGACCCAAGTCTATTAGCTCCGAGATCATGGCCTACAACTATGCCATGTTTGGCCTTGCTCCCTACGGCCCTTATTGGCGCCATGCGCGCAAGCTCACCATGCTGGAGCTCCTCTCCAACCACCGATTGGAATTGCTCAAGCACATCCGGGAATCAGAGGTCCAAGCATCAATAAACCACATATATAGGCGATATATAGAAAAATACAATGATGCACCAAAGAAGGTGTTGGTGGACATGAAGCGATGGTTTGGTGACATTACTCTAAATGTGATCTTTAGGATGATAGTTGGGAAACGTTATGAGGACAAACAAGATGAGAAGGGTCGAGATGCTTTGAGGGAGGTCAGTGACTTGGCAGGGAGGTTTATAGTGTCCGATGCGCTCCCGATTTTAAGGTGGTTCGATTTGGACGGGTACGAGAAGATGATGAAGAAAACGGCCCAAGAGCTAGATCGTGTGGTTCAGGGATGGCTTAATGAGCATAAAAGCAGAAGAAATAGTAACAAGAGACGTGGAAATAACAAGAACAATGACCAGGATTTCATGGACGTGATGCTCTCTATTGTAGATGCTACCGAAGAGCTTTCAGGTTACGATGCTGATACTTTCATAAAAGCAACATGCATGGTAAGTTTATTTAGCATAATCGTTACCCCAATTTTATTAAAAAAGCATTTAATATGGTAGATTTGATTTTTCGACGTTCACAATATAGATTTTTGGGTACATAACTTGTATAAACATCTAAGTTTTGTTATGTATAGACAGTCCTCCAGGTATGCCATGTGTTTTTAAAGGGTTTTCCTAGATTCAAGAACCGACTTTTCCCCGTTTAAATGATCTCATAGAGACCCTACAAGCAATTAAGCGCGTGTCAGGGTAAAAAGTACGAAACTTTACACAGGTTACTTAACTTGAAGCGGAGGCTCTTGAAATTTCTTTTAACACGAAATTTCATAAACTTTCACAAAATCTAATGTTTACACATAAATTCACGTATAATATTTTAACAATCTTTTAATATTTGAATGATATTTTCAAATTGGATGGGAAAAGAAAAGTTGCTTTTTGACAAACGCCTCCTGAAAATCCTTATAAATCTATTTTGATTCCAAAACTCCCATTTCTAGAATTTGGTTTCTAATCTTTTAATTATTTTAATAAACTTAATGTTTTGAGTTAGTTTTAACTAAACCACAATGTCGTTCAGTTTGAAGGGATGTTAAAAATTATCTATTTGAATGAAGACATGCTACAATATAATTTGTATAACCTTTTGGTTACACAAATTATCTCCACCACGGTTGATTAGGATAGTTATAACATAAAATAAAAAATTTAACCGGCTACCAAACCAATCCTGGTAAACATGGCTTGTATAACAAAGAAATTACAAAGCTTGTATAGCAAAAATCGAATCTTTTAATTAGCTAGCAGGTCGTTATTCTCTGTTTGAATTAATTAGCATGTCTTACCTCCCCGCTTTCAATTTTTTAGACAAAGAAACCTTTTCATGTGCTACTTCTTTATTTGTATGCAGTTGGCTAAAGAACTTTTCATTTATGTATCCCATAATTGACACGAAAAAGTACGGTACTATATATGAGAAGGCAACCCGATTTCAATATACAGTTAATCAATTTAGATTCATGTAAATAGTTTTTGTGTTATTATTATATATAGACTCCTAATTTTCCTTTTTATTAGACGTGAATGCATTTGCAATTTCTTGACATATAATGGATAGATGTCCTCCACAATAATTATATGGGCTAACTGGTGTCTTTTGAGTCATTTACGTGCTTCCAAAATTATAACATGAAAAAGTGATCTTATTTTTCAAAGAAAAGTAAGTTATTAGCTAGCTACCCTGACATGGGGATTATTATATTAATCAAGTGGTGTTTTAAACTTCTCTCACATATTTGAAATTTTTCGTTCAATAGAGTAAAAGCAAACAAATATATGCTCAATTTATATCCATTTATCTTGCTAACAGAGAAAAATTAAGCATGTTTTAATGATAGGTTTAAAGTACCAAACATTTGTAGGCAGAAATCATATAAAATTGTTTTGGCCGAACAAAGAATTCATAGAAATTTTAATTCATTATATATCTATCATTATCTTTTTCTTCCTAGATGTAGATTAAAAGATTATTCATGATACAACTCTTGAACTAAAATAAAATGTGGCTGAAACAACTTTTTGTCTCACTTTACTTTCGTCAAGCAAAAGGCACAAATTTGTCACTGCTTAATTAGATTGTTGAATATTGTCTTTGGAACCGCTTCCTATATGGATAAGAACAGGCTCACTTTACGGGTACTTTGTCATCCTTGCATAAGAACAAAAGTCGCTTTCAAGGCACAATGGTCCTTTCGGTCGCCTGCCGCAATAGGATAGACTTCAGGCATAGGATACGTCGGGATTAGATCACGCGATGACGGCTCTGGATTCAAAATCTCTTAGCCCCAAAGAAAAGAAAAATCCTATTATCGTGCAACCAAAAAAACAAAAAGAGAGAGAGAGATAAAAAATCAAATTCGACTCCAATAAGAAAATCCCTTGATGTCAGGGAAAAGAGAAAAACAGGATAATAATGCCAATGTAAATAGAACGGCCAGGTTCTTTTCCTCAAGATTGAACAAATCAAATCATGTGATTCAACTATTTAAAGGTCTTAACTATTTTTCTCTAATAAAATTTACAGTTGCATGAAACAGAAAAACGTTCTTCGAACTTACGGTGTGCAATGAAGCATTTATTATTTCCTAATGTGTTTGATCAATATGTGTCTTATATTTATTTTAAATAATGGTATAATGTATCACCGACTTTTTAAAGTTGACACTAAATAGATGATGTCATTACCTTGTGAATGTGATATAAATTTGTTCTCTGTTATTAGTGAAGGTTACTAGAATATACATCCATTTGACAAGAGATTAAACATAAGTACCAATCTATATTTTACAATTAAGGCATCGAGGTTTGTCATCCTAGTCGCTGACGATCCGTTACTTTGCAGGGACTCGTTATAGCTGGTTCAGATACTACCTCGGTGTCTCTAACATGGGCCTTGTCTTTGTTGCTCAACCATCGTGAAGTTTTAAAGAAGGCCCAACACGAACTAGATACTCAAATCGGTAGAGAAAAGCGAGTTGAAGAGTCAGACCTCAAGAATTTGGTCTACATCCAAGCCGTCATCAAGGAAACCCTGCGTTTATACCCGGCAGGCCCACTTGGCGTCCCACATGAGTCCATGGAAGACTGTACCGTGGATGGCTATCACGTCCCAAAGGGCACTCGTCTCCTCTTCAACTTCTGGAAGATCCATCGAGACCCACACATATGGTCGGACCCTCTCAAATTCCGGCCGGAGAGATTCTTGACCACCTACAAAGATTTCGACATCCGAGGCCAAAATTTTGAGCTAATACCATTCGGGAGTGGTCGGAGAATGTGCCCCGGAATCAATTTAGCCATGCAACTAATGCCGTTGTCCCTTGCTGCTCTTCTGCACGGTTTCAATGTTACGACATTGGCAAATGAACCGGTTGACATGACCGAGGCGATCGGACTGACAAATCTCAAAGCCACCCCACTCGAAGTCCTTGCGACTCCACGCCTTCAAGAGCACGCATACAAGTGACTCTCCACTAAAAATGGTGAAATCTTCGGGCTCTGCATTTGAAGCGCCTCTCCAGCATGTTCCCACTTAGGTAGCGGACTATGTTTCTAAAAATAAGTTGAAGCTATGTTTCTAAAAATAAGTTGAAGCTAGTACTGATTTATTAACCTCTTATGTTGCGACCTTTTCTGAGTTAAACCATCTAGAAAGTCAATGGATTGCTAAGCCCAAAGCCTTTGTGCAAACTCTCTCGAACCCATACTAATCACAACTTTCGGGTTTAAATTTAATCAATTAACATGCAACTTATTTCAAGCTAAGTTACAATCAACACGTACTGCTCCTATTAACCGATAGATTATACTGTCAGGATGCAAGTACTACTATCGCTTTTGTACGCTTACTCTTATCATGATTGCAATGTACGCTTACTCTTATCATGATTGCAACGAGTAGTGCCTCATAAAGATATTATCAGCAACTAAGTAAAGAAGAACTCTCAAAGCACTATACTAGTATTGTTCATTTTCACCAAACCCAACTACTTCTCTTATATAAAATATATAGCCATTTTTTCCTTAGATGACCATTTACACATTCATATCCTTAAGTACCAGCAGTCGAACGTTGCTTAGAATCATTAAAATGGCTCTCCATTATCAGTAACGTCTCTTTGATAATAACAATTTTCGAAAACAATGTCAATGTAATTGTCATAGTCTTCTCATTCTCATTAATGCCAGAATTGCTCGTGATAAACTTTAGTGCTCTTTTTGCGAATTCCAAGTCTTTGCAACGGCATTTTTCATTGCGATTAATGTTATAATTAGATGAGCAAGTGACTAGCACTTTCCAAGCCTTAATATAAACACGATCCATTATCCATAATTAGGACATGCTCATTGTCATCAATCTATTTCACAATCAAACCATATGGAATGACTAGCGCTAAATCATACAATGATCTTTCTGAGTATATCAGCTACTAAAGACTCCTAGTTGATGAAGGATTGGCCATGATACCTCTGAGCCTTTGTAAAATCCCTATCATATTAAACTTGTTCTCCACTTGTCAATAACTTCATTAGTCTTCACAGAGATCACACTGGTCACTGATATCATCATAGTCTCCACCTCATTTGATAGAGAGAGCTGCTCCTAATAAAGATCAGTTGCTCTCGATAACAATTAGATCTTCTATCTTCTCGTCCATCCAAGCTTATTAGGGATTATAACTCTACCTAGCTATTCACCTTCATGGTCCTTTTAAGCTTTACCGACATTCTCATTCTAGGCTTATTCACCATCACTTAGTCCATCCATTTGTTCACAAGATCTTGGTACATCTAAGTCACATGAACATCCCCATTCATCGCAACTTGTTCACCCTCGATCATAGTTCTTCCAAGGATTCACTTCACTTCAAAGTCTGTCTAGCTTGTAGACATCTTAACGCCCTAACTTGTTTCACCCTTGATATCAACAATGATCCCTTTATATTAGCAGAGCATTTTTAATAGTGGTAAGAGTATTTCTCATGTCAAATCACCTAGTACTAATTATGACTTCATTTGCATATTGGATTTTGCATATATCATCGGTACTACTCAACTAATACGTAAATTAATAGCCTTTGATTATTTTGTTATCTTCAAAATAACATAGGGGATTTTCCCAACAATCTCCAATTTTGTTACGATGATAAAATAATCTACAAATATGCAGATGTTTTAATACGCAATAAAAAATATTGAACTTTGTGTGCATGAAAAGTAAAATAAGTTTGCAATATCCAAATAGCAAGATATTCAATAAATATAATCAAGAAATAGCACGTGGAAGCAATATGAGCAAAAAAGTAGGATTTATCAACATTTACTTTTTCTACACAAGTCACTTTTTTCTTTTTTGGTCTGGCACAAGTCACTTAATCACATGAATTTTTTAATTGGAACGAATACTCATCATGTGTACCGGTATTCTCCAAACACATATGCATATTTTATATAACCTCCCATTATTTTTGTCATAATTGAAAATGCGATACTAATCTAATGCAATTCAGCTCATTTTCGCACAACTTTATAAAAAATAGTAGGAATGAAACACAATTTCCATAAATAACATGTTCAACATGTTTCAACGCATAGAAAAGAGGCATTAACAAATAAATATCAAGAAAAATATATGCACACAATCATTCTGATTTTCTTCCTTTTTCATCATAATGAAAAACGTCATATTACAAAGGAATATAAAGATCTACTTAACAAGCTTAAATAATTTCAACAATTTACACATGAACAAATTTCAGTGTCTCCACATAATAATAATCATCAAGGAAAAACAATGACAATTAGAATTCATGATGATATAGAATAGATGACGGATAAAATAATTCTATCATGAAATTCTATTTAAAGACAATCATTGAGAGATGTTAACAATTGATATAAATTATAAATAAGGACACTCCCCCCTATTTAAGTGCTATCACCTAGATCATCATCAACAACATATAATCTTGATCAACATGTAGAGAATATCATCGCCATCCACATATATAATGAACAATCATCTAACTATTATCACTTCATGGTTATCAATATCAGCAAGAGAATTCGCAAATGACCAAGAGAAAGAGATAAAAAAATGGAATAACCATTCTTTTGTGGAACTTAGCAAGTTCTACACATTCATTTATCTTTTCTTCCATTCTCAACGTGATGATTAAGATTCGGGCTAAAACCATCTCAAGCATATCAAGAAACCCCCCCGGCTCTTCCTTTTTTTCTTCTTTTTTTTTTTTTGCAATTTTCGTCTTGCTACTCTTTCTTTCTTTTCCTTTTCTTTAGTAGCTTGTACTCCTTTGAAACTATCCTTGAACCTTTCAATAGTCATGCACAAATAGCTGTTAATTTGTATAATATCTCAAGTCATATATCATGCCCTTGCTTTTAAATAAATAAGAGCAATATCTATAAGCACTTTAAACATTTCAATCAAGAAACTACTCAACCTTTCTTATGGAGACTTTAAGGGCTTGCTTACATTTGTTGACACTAAAATTTTGGCTACGCATTTAGGTAATCATTGCATAGATAAATTAGAGAGAGACCCCAAACCCAAGAAAAATTAATTAATTAAATTGCATTAAGTTATTAGGAGCATTTTGCATTAACAAGCTTGTTATATGCATTTTAATTGGACCGGTTGTGGATAGACTTGAGTGAATAGTTCCGAGCTTGATTGAGTTAATTGAATTAAGCCTGCAGTAATGAAAATTTCACCTAGCTCATTAATTCTCATGGCTGAAATCCATTGGGAAGCTTGACGAGTTGGGAGAGGGAGTAATTAAATTAAAGAGGAAATCAATCGTGCAAGATTGGAACGGGATCGTGGCCGAATGATCTTGGGCGTGGGAAGGATACGGTCAATCAAAGCAAATATTTCAAGCACTGTGCAGATTATGATGAGCAGCTTCGGCAATAGGAAAATTGTAACAGGCTCGATTGGAAAGAAAAATCTCGTGAAAGAGCGGACTTTCTTAACTGACTGCGGATTATACTTTGCCTTATATTTGGTGTGTAATTCTCGGTCAATGAACAAAAAGACAAGAAAGAGAGACAGCCCACAATATATTCTTGACCAAGATAGGCAATTGAGAACATGTGAATGCTCTCTTTGTTTCGTGAAGAGTGAGTAATTTGAAAAATATTTTTCTAAAATAATCGTTCGTATCACTTTGAAAAATCACCCAATAAAAAATGTTTTCATTATTATTAGCAATTTATGTCTAGTTATTTTTGTGAATGATAAAAATATTATTTGTTGATTCATTTTATAAGCAATCATTTTAAAGAAAATGTTTTTCAAATGAGTCAAAATTATTAGCGGCAATCCATATTCAGCACCACTTTTGATAAATTCCCATGGATTCATCTCACATTGATCAATTTGGCTTACTTGAAGGTTGCAAAACCAAGCTAATGTAGTACGATTGGTCTAATTCAACTCGAGCCATTCTAGACTAATATACAATTTAAATAATTAAGCTTCAATTTGGTCAATTGAACTTCAATTACAAACATTGGTTTAGTTTGCTATGTCGAATTTGTTGGATATTTGTGTGTAAAACAAATAAAATGTGTTTTTGCTTATCTCACATAGGAAAGTTGGAAGGAGAAAGACCAATTTATAAGTGTAAGCATTTTCTAGTGTGTTTAAAGAAAAAGTTGGGTGTGGGTTAGACCTCACAATACCCACATGCGGGTGTGCGAATAATTGTGTGATTTTGGTGCTATTATTAGGCGCACTTAGCACTTTGAACGCTTGCTCCTTGCGATTTAATTAGCACGAATTGACCCCTTTAATTTTATTTTATTTCGTGCAGTTATCTTATTAACATTTGTTAGTTGAAAGGTTGTTTTTTGTTTATTAAGTTTTTGGAAATGATAAAAATTCAAAATTTTATTTATTAAAAAAATTATTATTATTTACTATTTTAATTATTCCGAATTTTTCTTATGTGTCTTTTCAAAACAACCTTTGAAAATTATACTTATTCAGTTTATAATCTTTCCCGAAGAGTTGTATTTGTTCATTTTGTAACTTCTTTTGAACGGATACCTTTATTCACTTCGCAACCTTTCGCAAAGAATTGCCTATATTCTTTAAGACCAATATAAATAAATAAATAAATATATATATATATATATATATATATATATATATATATATATATATATATATATATATATATATATATATGTCAATTTTTGGCATGAAAGAGAATAAAAAAATCATTTTCGAGTATTCTTTCCAAAACTACAATCATCTTTTTAATTGTTTCGTAGAGAGACTACTATTTAGTATTCCCATTTGAAGCTTTGTTGTATCCTAAAGGATATTTGCTGATGACCATGAGCAATATTGTGGGACAAATAAATCCTTAAAAAAAGTGATATCCCGTCTCAAAGTTCAACTTAATTGCTCTATTGATTCGAAACTATATTTTTCTAACAGATTTAGTAGTAATTGACTAAATTAAAGCATTTCATACATAATAGGTCCAATTAAAACAATCCAATTGCACCCATTTTCGATTCAATTCATGTGTGAATTTTCAACTTAACTCGAATTAGTCAAAATCAAGAAGAATTAGAACGAAATTGGAGCAAGGCTCAAATTGGTTTAACCTGACCAAACCGGTCTGATCGGTTCAATCTAGTTTTGACTAGCGATTTTTGGCGAAATTTCAGCAGCCGGTGGTCCATTTTGACTAGCCAAGGTATGGCCGACCGGCCCCTCTCCCTTGTACTCCAAAAATTACAAAAATGCCACAATGCAAAATTACCAAAATGCCAATGCCAAGTCACTAATCCAAGTGAGATTAAATCATAACCATTCATTGAAATGTTAATCTTGGCCATTCAATGGTACACCTCATTAATCAATGTGATAAAGTTTCAGCCAATCAAAAGAGTTGCTTAACTATGAAGCATTTTACTTAATCCTTAAGAGATCAAATCTTAGCCATTAGATCACTCTAATGGCTAAGATTCAAACTTGGAGGTAGATATAACCAATTTTCCCTCCAAAACTTGGGACTCTCACATTTTCAAATCCTCTCCCCCCCCCCCCCCACCACCCCCAAGACAAGGCCAGAGCTCTCTCGATCATGCGTTGGTCGGCTGCTGCCTCAACCTAACGAGCCATTGCATTGTAGACGACCACCGGCTCTCCCCCAAGCCAGTTGCAAGCTTGGCCGCAGTTGAATCCCACTAGAAGCCGACGATTGAAGCTATTTTCTTCTTGGAGCCAAACACCAGTTTTTGCGCCTATTGATGAAACCACCGTTCCGATGATCCGATCTTGTTTCCCAAAGTTCCATGCCGTGTGACGTCATTCCCCAACTTGTCTTCAACCTTGTGGTCGTCGACTATTGATGAAATAGCCGTCAGACGCTCTTGAGTCACTTGATCTTCGCTTGTTGTTTCTTACAAACTCGAGTGAGTCGATTTCTCATATTGAGTTTTTGTGATTCGATTCAAATCTTGACAAGCTACCTCCAGCAATTTTGTCGAGGTATCTTGGTGGCCGAATAGCTCATTTAGTATATTTAATTGAATTAACGAAGTTCGGGAATTTCGGAAAACTGTTCTTCAAAAGGAGAGCCCAAATCTATTCAGTTTGCATTTGCAAATTTGAACAAGTTCGGGGCCCTTTATTGCAAAATCATAAAACTAGAAAGTTGCTTAGATAGATCTCTTTTAGTAATATACCAAGTTTGAGGGTTTAATTTCAAATATAGAAGGGCCTGGGTGCAATAAAAACAACCAAGGTCTGTTAGGCCCCGAAAATGGATTCTATTATGACAGCTGTTCAAAAACCGAATTTTCTGGACAAATTGGTTGCTAATTTTGAGAATTTTTTTTAAAATTTTTTGTTGCTAACTCACCATTCTAACTACTTGAAAAATTTGCGCCTTTTTGGTGTCGTTTAATAGTTTTTCAAGAATTTTCAAAATCTAGACCTGAACGAGGGTGGGGTACTGACCTGTCGGTGTAAATCACATATTTCGGGAAAAACGGTCGGGAATCCAGTCAAGTAACCTCTTAAGATTTAATCCTCACATCCTAATCTTTCTAATGAGACTTGAGCCATTCCAATTGGTTGTCGTTTGATTGATCAATCGAGTTTAAATCTAACTGACCTGATTTGTTGAATTAAATGAATAAGTGATCCTCACTAGGCTCACTCATATTGATTGATTGCCTGAGTAATAAGGACTTTGGGGCCTAAATGCAGGCCCAATTTCATGTATATGTGTTTGCTCAATGAATGTCTACGGACGGCGCATGAACGTGGGGTAGACATCAATGGACACTTAGACCCTAATTTAGGGATTAATTGGTATTGAGCTCCGTTTATGAGCACAAAGGATGGTCAATTACCATTAATCATAATTTAATTAATTTAGTGGTTTAGGATGGTCATTATGTATGCAATACCAAAGGCCAAACCCGAGGCCTATTTGCTAAATCAATGATTTGTTCACCCGTTGGTTGTAATTGTTTTGCTATGAGATGTGTGCTTGTACGCCAGATTTGTAAATTGAATGATTCAATTGAGAAAACAATCTCATCAAGATCAAAAGAGAATCAAAATTTACTTTCAAATCAACAAAACTTTTATCCAGACTTTCAAACTAGAAGTTTCCTGTTGCCTCAGTTTAAAATTCTCCTTTTTTAGTTCGGAAATCATTTTAAGAGAAGTTTAAAGACTAAGACAGAGTTCATCTATATACTTCGAGACTTTAACAGGAATTTTTAAATTGCTAACCTCAACTTCTTTGTCTGAGTCTGAATCAGAATCTGTTTTAAAGTTTGAGTCTGATTCTGAATTGGCCATCAAACATATGTTGGCATATTATTCATCACTTTCCTCGCACTCAGTATCGCTCCAAGTTTCTACTTTGAATTTTTGAGTGATCTGCTTCTTATAATTGAATCTTCTTTCCTTTTTATTTAACTTTCTGAACTTCTTAATCATAAGTGCTAGCTCATCATCATCCATGTCATCTTCTAAATCTGTATCATCAGAATCATTGTTAGATTTTAAAGCAATTAATTTCTTACCTTTTGGATATTCTTCCTCATTGATCTGCTCCACTTCATATGATTGAAGTTGATCTGCGGTTGATGTAGCTTTGGGATTAATCCCTTTTTTCTATCACATCCCATTCCAGGGGATCTTTCGATCTCATAAACGCCTTCATTTTGTTTTTCCACACATTATACTCATTTCCATCAAAGTAATGAGGTCTGGTATTGCTCTGACCTTCGATCAATCCTAGAGCCAAAATACTAGCCATAGATCTTTAGTTTAGAAGTAAAAACACTTCAATAAAATAAGCACATAGGCTTTGCTACCAATTGTTAATGCTAGTATGAACACCTAAAGGGGGGTGAATAGGTGTGAAAACAATTTTTCGAAAGAACAGTTAAGATATTTTGTTTCCAAAATAGAGTTTGAAGAACAACAGACTTTGAGTTAGTTCAGACTTTAGCAGTTAAATAGAATTACTAACAAAGTAAAGGAGTTTAGGGAAGAGAATAAGAACACAAGATTTATAGTGGTTTGGCTTAGATCAAGCCTACATCCACTCTCCCATGCTGACAGCCCACTAGCTCGATTCCACTAAGAAACAAAAGAGATTTTACAGCTTGGTGATCTCAACTTCATAGTGAAGAGTTTGCTTCTCTTTCACAAAGTCACACTAAATGTTTCTCTCTTTTGAGTATAACTTTGTGCTCAGTATTAGAGTAACAAGGAAATGAAAAGCTTCAGATTTTGAAATCTTTCACGCACACTTTCGAACAACTGGAGAATCATCCTTAAATACTCTTTCATGCATTCTTGACCGTTGGCACTTTTCAAGAGAATTCTTTCAATCTACCCATTGGACAGAATCAATCAAAGAGATCTTGAGTCGTTTGAAGATTGTGATGAAACCCCGTCAATCATGTTCGCCCATACAATTAGAATCTTGGTTTCCATAAGTAAATACTTTCCAAGTTTACTTGCAATCCGGAAAGATTGGAGTATCAAAATCGATTCCCTTAAAGATAGCCAATCATGTAGGTGCTAAATCCAACCAGAAAACCATCCATAAGCAATACAAACCGAACTCTTGAAAAAAATCTCGCATCTGGATAAGTCTTCATTCCTAAATGGCATTCAGTCTGGAATTTGTCAGTATAGGCAGACTTAGAGTCTGGCGGTCTTCAGATTTTGACACTAAAGTCTGGAAGTTTTTAGACTAGACTTTGGATAAGTTTTGTCAACTTCAAAATAATTAAGAAGTTTTCTCCAACATAGCCTAGCTTTATATAACACCACGCATTCGTGATCAGTGCCCATTGGCACCCAGGCGGCCAGTTTCCGGTGACACATGGCGGTTGGCTTAGTGAAACCCATTCAACGAGTAGCAGCAGCACGCACACCTCATCTGTCTCCATGCCTCAACGTGTTATGCAGATCGGACGGTCGATTTATTAAAACCAGGACAGCTGCACAGTTAGGATGTTGGACGTCTAACGCAGCCTTCAAGGGTCCCACTCACTGCTGCGACAACTCTACCTCAACCCCGCCTTATGATCTTCGTGCAAGGCAAATGGAAGAAAAATAACGAGGATTTGACATTTTACAGACATACATATATATATATATATATATATATATATATATATATATATATATATGTGTGTGTGTGTGTGTGTGTGTGTGTGTGTGTGTGTGTGTGTGTGTGTGTGTGTGTGTGACACTAATATGTCAATTTGTTGTCTTGTTATATGGTCATGGTATAATACAATTGCAGTACAAGTCTCTCCATCATCCCTTTCTATTCTTTCATTTGTTTAATCCATTTGCAAGTGAACTACGTCATTTGGATACCAACTTCTCCATTATTTTCCCCAACTCATGCTCATCGTGCAAGGCAAATGGAAGAAAAATAACGAGGATTTGACATTTTACAGATATATATATATATGATACTAATATCTCAATTTATTGCGTCTTGTTATATGGTCATCGTATTATATAATTACAGTACCAGCCTCTCCATACACGTTTTCGGGTGGATTGTGGGTATTAGGTTGAAAAGAGAGAGAGACTCGTTTTCTCTTCAACGGAGCCACCACTGCGTCATCCCTTCCTATTCTTTCATTTGTTTAATCCATTTGCAAGTCAATTGGCCAGTCGGCTACATGACTCCGAGTCCAGCACGCGTGAAAAGATGAGATTAGCTAAGTCAGGCTAAAAAATCTCCCAAATCAGGACGAGGATCCCAAAATTTTAAGCAAAAAAATGACGGGGAAAAGCACTTGATCCAATCACGCTGGATGAAGGATATATGACTCCAACGATATAATTCAAACTCACGGCAGACTCTCATGGTTGACGTCTTGGGTTGGTTTGATTCATGTGGGCCAGTTTTGGCCTTTTAAGCAAGATCAGGTGGAAGTGATGACTAGCTAGTTAGGTGACGTAGTTGTCCATGGCCATCCTTGGCTTATTACAGTTAAGCACGGCATGAACTATCATACCCCGCCGTTTCGTTGTCCATGAGAGTGCTTGTCCACGGATATTGATGCAAGGGTTTATTCCATCAAACACGGTTAGTGGAGAAACCTCTTTTTCGTTTTCCACAAACAACCTTTAGAGAGGCTATACAAATAAACAAGATAAGCTTCTAAATAAATTATGCGTGATACCTTAACATCTCCTCTTACATGTAAATCAGATTAGAAATGATACATGAAAATTTAACAAATGAGGCCATGCACTCGAAATTTGTTGGAGCAAAATCTATTTTGACATTATGTTAGAGGAGATTTAAGCTTATAGGTGAATGGAGATCAAATGCATGCGAAAACAATAAATAAATCAAAACCCTTAAGCAAATGATGTAAAATACTTTTATATATATGTGTGTGTGTGTGTGTGTTTGAGTGATGATGATAAGTTCTCATTTAGAAACTACTCATAACCCCTAGATGAAAAGGTTATATGTATTTGATGGTGTAATATTTTTCTCAATCAATTTTTTTATTGAGAAATCACAATTCTGGGAAATGGCTATACTTATTTTAAGAGCAATTCTAAGTGAGATTATCTTTGCTTTAAGTTCATGTTGTGTCACCAGCGAGTGCCATTCACTCAATGATTCTTGTGGTTTGATGAAGGCCATATTTCAATTTCAAAGAAGAGGATGGTCGATTTTTTTAAAGACCTATCCACCTGTATGCCTAAATAATCGCAGTCTACCGATACACTAATGAAGTTGCATCGGCAGGCTTGTACATGTCTCTAAATCATAATTAGTATTTTTTTATGATTCAATAAAAGAAAATAATCATTGAGAAGTACGAAATTTCTATGAAAATTGATACTGAGAGTTATTACTACTGCTCCTTCCTTTCCGTCCTATATCTATAAACAAAAAAGTTTTGGCTTGTGTCGTTTAGCGTGAAACTTCTATAGCAATTCATCATATTTAGTCAACTACGATTTATATTCGCTAAAGAAAATAAACATAGCATCAAATCTTAGATTTATTTTTCCGGAATTAAGTATAAAGAGCGCACAGAATCCTAAAAAGGCCGGTGATTGACCACTTCCAAATTTTCTACTTCGTTATTGTCGGATACTGTGGTAGTACTTTAGCTGGTACGTCAATGATGAGGTGCGATTGGAACGCACCATTTTGTCTTTATGCGTTACGATGGAAAGACACTAATGGAGGGGTGCGAAGGGAGACGTATAAAAGCCTCCCGAACACAACCGTTGAAAGGTTGGCAGATCATTTGCATCAGTTTTCTCTCCATTTTCCATCAAGAAATAAGAAAGCATTTCAATTTCAATTTTTGCAAGAACAATCGACATTTACGCCGTGGAAATCGGGTGTTTTCCTTGTGATTGCATCCAGACCAACGTGAGGTATTGTTGTTCGTGATTCATCCGCAATTCAGTGTTCGTTCTGGGGCTATTTGCTGTTTGCGCATCGGAATCAGGTAAGTCGTCTTCCGCCGACAAGAATTCCATCATTGGTATCAGAGCCCGATCGTAGTTTCTGCCTTGTTTTTCATTGAATTTTCCAGTACACCATTTGATATCGAGATTAAGAGTATGATATCTACACTGGTTGTATGTTTATTAATCGAAATTGATATGTGAATCGTCGAAAAATCGAACCAAAGTGAAGAACGGGTTCGAGGTCGCGTGCATCCATGCGGTTTTGGCCAATTTTCGAAATATTTTTTTGGCCAAAATCAACTTTTGAATATACAGGGTGAAAGAGCTCATCGAGACGAGTCCAGCGATGGGTCGATCGCCGCCGGAAGACGCCGGACGCGCCCACACGCGCGGCCAGAAGCCACTACGCGTGGGCGCCACGCGCCTGAAGCGCTGGCAAAGCCAGTGAGTGCGCCACACGCGCTGGCCGGCGAACCGGCGCGTGATGATGTCACTGTGACGTCATCCAACGGTCGGTAACCGTTGGATGCCGTCATCGATGACGTCAGTGCTCCAACCTGTCAACCCGACCTGACCCGACCCGGGATCCAACCCGACCAGACCCGGTTGACCCGACCCGACCGACTGTTGACCGGTCAACGGTTGGACCGGTCAACCGTTCCGACGGTCGAACCGGTCGAACCGGCTAGGAGCCATTTGGCTCACTGGCGCGTGCGCCACACGCGCTGCGCACTCAGGCGGCGCGTGTAGGCGCGTGCGAGCTCCGATGGGAGCGTGGTCGGCGGCGTTTGGTTCATATGAGTGTCTTCTACACTGTGGTATAATTATTTTATATTTTTGAATTTTATAAATGTATGAAAATGCGTAGGAAATCCTATGTATGCGTATTTTTGGGGTTTAATGCATAGTTTATTCATTTGTAGCTTGTATTTTCTTGTGTTTTAAAAAATACAGTAGCTAGCTTGTGTGGAAATGATGTCATATATGCTGTGTAGAGCTTGGTTCGATGATATCATGTATATAGTTTGATATACTTGCAATTATCTAGTTACTAGAAAATTCGAACAATGGTAGGAAATCCATTACATGTTGAATTGCGATTATGATTATAGTTGAAGCATGATTGTTGTTTATACGTTGGTTATTATCATGCTATATATATATATATATATATATATATATATATATATTGTATTAAGGAAAAATGTAGAAATTACATAAGGTCATGTAATTATTTTTCCTAGTGGGAGTTCGTAGGTTGGTAGAATTTGAAAGAGTTCTCACCTAGAACTTAAAATTTGCGCAAATTAAACTAATTAATGATAATAGAACAATTGTACATAGAAGTTGATTGGGAACATGGTGAACTTTTGTTTCTGTGTCTTTTGTTGAATTATCATTAATTTAGTTTATTTTTACTGCAAATTAAATATGTGTTACTTTGGAAAATGTGCTAGTATTGATTCTGCGTTTATTATGTCAATGTGTTATAGCAATTGATTATGGCTTCGGCATCCAAGACCATTGTGGCTGACCTCAATAAGGGTGAGAAGCTGAACGGTGACAATTATGATATTTGGCACTGAAAGGTTCAGTACATCCTTGAGGAGCAAGAGATTTTGGAAACCCTCAACCACACCATGGATCAACCTAAGCATGGAACTTCAGCTTAACACAGGAGAGATCTGGAAGCTTATCAAGCTTGGAAAAAGAAAAATAGGATTGCTCGCATTACGTTGCTGAGCTGTATGCAAGATGATCTCATGTGTGAGTTTGAAAGTTATGATAAAGCTCAAGCTATGTGGGTTGCCTTGCAAGATAAGTTTGGGGGTACATTTGCCACTAAGTTGAGGAGACTCACCATCAAGTTTGACACATTCCGAAAGCGCCCAAATGTAACGATGAGGCAGCATCTTTGGGAGATGTCAAACATGATCCGTGAGCTGAAGATGGCAGGTCACTCCCTTATTGATGAACAGCAAGTTCAGGCTGTTATAAGGTCTCTTCCTGACAATTGGGAGCATATGAAGATCAATATGACGCATAATGAGAATATTGTCACTTTTGATGATATTGCGCGTCATTTGGAATTAGAGGATGAGTGCCTAGAGGCTACGAGATCCTCTACCCATGCTTATGTTGCTGAATCAAGTTCGCGCAAGGCTTCGGGCTTCAAACACAAATGGAATTCTCAATTTAACAACAAAGGGAAGAGGACTGATCAAGCACCTAAGAGGGCTAAGACCTTCCGACGCAAGAAGCGTGGCGGGAAGAAGGACAAGGCCAAGATGGAGTGCCACAATTGTGGCAAGCTGGGTCACTTTGCTCGTGAATGCACTGAGCCGAAAAAGGTACCCTATTACTCCATTACTTTGAGTAATGCTTTTGTTTCTAGTACTGTAATGCTTGCTGAAACTCATCCAATGTGGACTGTAGACTCAGGAGCAACAGACCATGTAGATAGAGACTGAGAAGCATTTGTGGAGTATCGTCAGATACCACCTAGAAGAAGATGGATATATGTTGGGAATAACTCAAGAGTTGAAGTGAAGGGTATCGGCACATGTAAATTAATCTTACGAGGTGGTCGAAACCTGTTCCTGCATGATATCTTTTATGCTCCAGATATTCGACGAAACTTGGTCTCTGTAGTTGTTCTTCTTAGCTTAGGTTATGTATTGAATTTCCATGGTGATTGTGTTGACATTATGTATGAAACAGTTTATTATGGTTCGGGTCATGTATCGAATGGTTTTATGGTGTTAGACATTGACTATAATCAGTACAATGTTAATGTTGATGGTTGTTTTTCTTTAATTGCATCTTCTAATAACGTTGAGATTGATGCAAGTACTTGGAATGCTAGATTAGGTCACATTGGATTGCAAAGAATGCAAAGATTAGCTAGAGAATGCCTTTTAGGGTCACTCACTAATGTTAGTCTATCCGTATGTGAACATTGTCTAGCGGGAAAAGCAACTAGAAAACCATTCGGTAAAGGGACTAGAGCTGAATTTCCGTTGCATCTCATACATTTTGACATTTGTGGTCCTTTGAATGTGAGGGCGAGGCATGGAGCCTCATATTTCATCACTTTCATAGATGACTTCACACGTTTCGGTTATGTCTTTTTGATCTCCCATAAGTCAGAAGCATTAAACTGCTTTAGACGATATATAGCGATGGTAGAGAATCAATTGAACAAGACAATAAAGGCATTGAGAACCGATCGTGGACGTGAGTATCTATCGGAGCAATTCAAGGCTTTTTGCGATGAAAAGGGAATTGTACGACAATTGACTATTCCTAGTACTCCACAACAAAATGGGGTAGCTGAGAGAAGGAATAGAACCCTATTGGAAATGGTTAGGTCTATGATGGCGCGAGCAAATTTACTTATCTCCTATTGGGGAGATGCGTTATTGACTGCTGCCTATATACTTAACCGAGTGCCCTCAAAATCGGTCACTTCCACCCCTTATGAATTATGGACTAGTAGGAAACCAGACTTGAGTAGTCTACGTCCATGGGGATGTGCAGCTTATGTTCATGATTCTTCCCATAAACATGGCAAATTAGGTCATAGAGGGAAGAAATGTATCTTTATAAGATATTCCGAACACTCCAAAGGGTACGTGTTCATAGGTGAACAAGCTGATGGAAGTGTGACCAAAATGGAGTCACGAGATGTCACGTTCTTGGAGAACGATTTTCCTAATAGAGGTGAGATTGATAAGGATTTCCAATTATATGAGATGGAAGATCCTAATAACACACCCACTAATATTGTAGAGAGAAATGAAGATTTACCTCAACACATAAGACCTAGTGGGAGTGTTGCATCGCCTGATGAATTGAATTCAAGAGAAATTCAATTGCGTAAAAGTAATCGTAAAAGCATTCCCTGTTGTCGTTTTGAGATTGAAGGGGAAGCATTTATGATTGCTCAAAAGGACGATGCCAAGCCTAAGACTGTTCAAGAGGCTCTCTCATCCTCTGATAAGGAAGAATGGAGAAAAGCTTTGGAAGATGAAATGGAGTCAATGAGGGCAAATCATGTCTGGGACTTGGTTGATCTACCACCCAATCGCAAAGCCATTGGAAACAAATGAGTCTTCAAGATTAAGCGTAAGGTGGATGGATCCATTGAAAAGTATAAGGCTCGCCTTGTGGCAAAATGTTATACTCAACAAGAGGGTATAGATTATGAGGAAACTTTTTCACCAGTTGTAAGGTTTGCCTCAATACGCCTTATTTTAGCCATCGTTGCACATTTGGACCTTGAATTACATCAAATGGATGTAAAGACGGCATTTCTCAATGGAGAATTAGATGAGGAAATCTATATGAAACAACCAATAGGTTTCATAGCTAAAGGTCAAGAGCATAAAGTTTGCAAGCTTCATCGCTCAATATATGGTTTTAAGCAATCATCTAGACAGTGGTATCTTCGTTTTCATCAAGTCATAACCACTTTTGGTTTCACGATGATCGAGGAAGATCACTGTGTATATGTCAAGCGGTCCAAAGATAAATTTGTGATTTTATCACTTTATGTGGACGATATTCTGTTGGCTGGAAATGACAAGGTTTTGGTTATCACCATAAAAGAATGGTTGTCCTCTAATTTTGAAATGAAGGACATGGGAGAAGTTGCTTATATATTAGGAGTTAAGATCGAAAGAGATCGATCAAGGAAACTCCTTACTTTATCACAAGAGTCTTATATTATGAAGATTCTTGAACGTTTTAATATGCAGCACTGTAATCCCATTGATACCCCTGTCATGCAAGGTGAAG
The DNA here is from genome assembly GCA_016097605.1 of Eucalyptus guilfoylei. NCBI lineage: Eukaryota > Viridiplantae > Streptophyta > Magnoliopsida > Myrtales > Myrtaceae > Eucalyptus > Eucalyptus guilfoylei. Next base: position 24,835,082 of record CM027865.1, on the reverse strand, counting down.
GCCTAAGTACTGAGATGTGTCCTAAGACTACAGAAGAAATTAGAGCAATGGAAATTGTTCCTTACGCTAGTGCGGTCGGAAGTTTGATGTATGCCATAATGTGTACTCGACCCGACATATGTTATGCCGTGGGATTGGTAAGCCGATATCAATCAAATCCCGGTCAAGCACACTAGAAAGCAGTGAAGAGGATCTTAAGATACTTGAAGGGCACTATGGACTATCGACTTTGTTATCAAGGGAGTGATTTACGCCTATTAGGCTATTCAGATGCTGATTGGGGTGGAGACCTGGATGAGCGTAAATCGACTTCTGGATATACGTTCTTGCTCAATGGAGGTGCAATTTCTTGGAATAGCAAGAAACAGACATGCACGGCATTGTCTACGATGGAGGCAGAATTTATTGCATGTTCTGCTGCAGTGCAAGAAGCAGTCTGGCTAAAACGTTTATTGGAAAATTTAGCCACTGTCACTGAGGTTCCAAGACCGGTGATAGTTTATTGCGATAGTCAAGCAGCCATTGCCTATGTGAAGGATCCCAAGTATCATGGAAGGACGAAGCACATTGACATAAAGAACAACTTCATCAGATAAATTATAGCGCAGAAAGAAGTGATCTTACAATACGTTTCAACCAATAGAATGGTTGCCGATCCATTTACGAAGGCTATCCTAGAGACATATTCTTGACCCACAGGATGTCACTAGGATTGCGTAGAATGTGATATGTGTTATTGTAGAGGATTATTGGTTTATGTATTTGTGAACATATGTATTGTACTTGTTTGTTTATTAGTGAATTGATATTTTATCATAAGTACGAATACAGTATGAGACTAGCATTACACACATATATTATTGGAAAGTATGTCAGCAGGCAATGATTGGCTCACTCACACGAGCAATCGCCTCAAGTGCTATAGATAGCACGTTGAGATGAGACGTTATGTACAAATAAACGCTGAGGAGCAAGTTTAGTACATAAAATGATATGTCGCCTTGATTAGAGTCAAGATGAGGTCTGTGATTTATTTATAATATGACCGAACATGATAGTCCCAAAATCATGTATGCCTGTAAGATGCCGGATGCGAGTACTTAATTGGGCGCTATAGGAAGTGAGCTAATTTAGCACTCGAGCTAAACATGAGTACGTGAGAAGCACGTGACTATGTTTAGGCTAAGATTCGTATAGTGGATATAATTAATAAATGACATACGCTCTTATAGAAAGAGAAGTCCACTATAACATGTAATTCATACTACATGTGCATTGTACGACCAACAAGGGAAGGTGAGTAAAATTATCCCTATTTACTCATCGTGTGAGTCCTTGAGGTAATTTATAATTTACCTCATTTTGTGCCCTATGTTACTTCTGACTATGTTCTCAAAGTGAAAAATCAATGTTGCTACTTTAGCATGTTATCGGTGGTCATAAATGGATATGGCCTTATGGGACGTGTCTAGGAAAGCAGTTGTTCTGAAATAGAGAAAGACATGAGTGCGAAGGAAGACTATTGTTGTTTTACATCTATCACATGTATTTACTGGTTGACCAATTATATCGCCCTTATGTGGTTGCGGATATAATTGTAAATACATGGTGTTTTGAGAATAGTCAAGTATAGCCTTTAAGGGATAGGTATACTTGGACTGATGTAACAAAATATGTCTGGGGCACTGTGAGACATCGATTGTTTATTTCTTTTTGGGGTTGTAGCCATTATGTCATCCCTAACAGGTGCATAATTTGAGCTCCCAAGTGCAGGTGTACTCACTGGTCGCACGGCTTATTTGCCAGTATAAATTGTTTTGTAAAGTTGATGACTGTTGAATGCCTTATATTCTTGATAAAGCGCTATCAAGCCCATCATGTCCGAGTGGGAGATATAGTAGTACTTTAACTGGTACGTCCATGATGAGGTGCGATTGGAACGCACCGTTTTGTCTTGATGCGTTACGATGGAAAGACACTAATGGAGGGGTACGAAGGGAGACGTATAAAAGCCTCCCGAACACAACCGTTGAAAGGTTGGCAGATCATTTGCACCAGTTTTCTCTCCATTTTCCATCAAGAAATAAGAAAGCATTTCAATTTCAATTTTTGCAAGAACAATCGACATTTACGCCGTGGAAATCGGGTGTTTTCCTTGTGATTGCATCCAGACCAACGTGAGGTATTGTTGTTCGTGATTCATCTGCAATTCAGTGTTCGTTCCGGGGCTATTTGCTGTTTGCGCATCGGAATCAGGTAAGTCGTCTTCCGCCGACAAGAATTCCATCAGATACTATTTCTTTAGTTAGGAACTAACGATGAAGGAAGCCTTCATATTTGTACTTTCTAACTATATTTAATGAGCCCTAAGGGCAAACCTTCAAGGTATATTTCACGCTAGTTAATTTCAATGTCTTGAAAATATAAGTGATTATCATATATCTTGATCATAAAGTAGACATTACTAAGGACCGCCCTTAGGGAGTCATTAACTAATCAACCAATGAAAATGTACAGAATCAATATGATGCTTGGCTCATTATATATGTAAATTGCGATCAATCATTTGGATAATTGAACTATTCCTTCAAAAGCTTAACAAAGAGTAGCATTAGATAAGTCCTATCTAGATAGGAAAGTGAATAAGTAAATAAAATCAAGCATAAAAGAAATGTCACAAAAAGTAACGTAAGATAAGCTCTGTCCTAATAGAAAAGTGAAAATTAGCGCTAGGACCATCTTTAATGTTCTATGATTGACCTATGACCCCGTGACACGTGAATCGTGTTGGGGCACGTCATTGGGTAATGTCCTAATCAAACAAATAACATGATTAATCACCTCATATTAGCCATCATTGCTCCTTTTCTTATGGCTAATCCAATTACTTTGTCACCAAATCATTGCCATGTCCCCGTATGAATTTGGTTAGCAAGTGGCCCCTTTGGACTAGGGCCACTTGTTCAACACCTAAAGAATGATTTTTTTTTTTTTAATATACTATTGTTCTCGTGTTATTGGTCATTATTGTATTTTAAAATTAAGATATTTTCTTAATCAAGAATGGATGACGAGGACTCTCGTTAATTTAACCCCAGTTATTCACAATTTCACATGAATTCGACCAGCTTCAATTATCCTAACAATATACTTAAAAAATAAATAAATAATAGACCACTACCCCACTAATGAGACTAATTGAAAAAGCAAAGGATATATTGAAAAAAGAGCTATACTTTTACCAAAACGACAAAAACTCTTCCCATATAGCACAAGAGCAGTTGACATACAATGAATTGAAGATATCTCGGTGTTCAAAACAATTAAGTTATTAAATAGGGCCAAAAGAGCTGTATTTAAATATGGCTGAGAAGGATAATCGCACAAATTTCAATTGCCAGCTTCTGTTTTTACCAAAAAGATTTTCCATTGATTATCAAAATTATACATGAAAGAGAATATTAAAAGTCAAGTAACTAAGCAAACCCATATAACTTCAAAATAAACAAAAAATAAAAATCAAGGTGTTTCATTGGAGCATAATTGACAAAGATAATCACATACTCATTCTTCAAGAATAGATTTAGAACTGCATCTAAGTAAAATGTTATGTGGCCAATCAACGAATCACACGGTAGCATCAAGTACACATCGGGATCTCTATTTATAGTTACAGTTTTGTCTTTTGGCGGTGTGCGTCTAGGTTCGATGTTACCAATACCATCACCATAAAATTGTTGAAAAACTCAGATCTAACACCGGTGGAAAGGAGCTTTATAGATAATGCGAAGTGAAAAAGCAAAGAAAAAAGAGCTATACTTTTACCAAAACGACAAAAACTCTTCCCAAATAGGACAAGAGCAGTTGACATACAATGAATTGAAGATATCTCGGTGTTCAAAACAATTAATTTATAAAATAGGGCTAAAAGAGCTGCATTTAAATATGGCTGAGAAGGATAATCGCACAAATTTCAATTGCCAGCTTCTTTTTTACCAAAAAGAATTTTCATTGATTATCAAAATAATTTATGAAAGAGAACATTAAAAGTCAAGTAACAAAGCAAGGGCATATAACTTTAAAATAAATAAATAATAAAAATCAAGATGTTTCATTGGAGCATGATTGACAGAGATAATCACATGCGTGTTCTTCAAGAATAGATTTGAGACTGCATCTAAGTGAAATGAACGGCGGCCAATCACCAAATCACACGGCAACATCAATGATAAGTACACACTGCAATCTCCATCTGTAATTACAGCTTTGTTTTTCGGCAGTGTACGTCTAGGTTCGATGTTTCCAGTACCATCACCATAAATTTGTTGAAGAAACTCAGACCTGACAGCAGCAGTAGAAGTGAGCTCTATAGCCAATGCGAAGTGAAAAAGCAAAGGATATATTGAAAAAAAAGCTATACTTTTACCAAAACGACAAAAACTCTTCCCAAATAGCACAAGAGCAGTTGACATACAATGAATTGAATATATCTCGGTGTTCAAAAAAATTAAGTTATTAAATAGGACCAAACCGACCAAAAAAAAAAGGACCAAAAGAGCTGTATTTAACTATGGCTGAGAAGGATAATCGCACAAATTTCAATTGCTAGTTTCTTTTTTTACCAAAAATATTTTCCATTGATTATCAAAATTATACATGAAAGAGAATATTAAAAGTCAAGTAACTAAGCAAGCCCATATAACTTCAAAATAAACAAAAAATAAAAATCAAGGTGTTTCATTGGAGCATGATTGACAAAGATAATCACATGCTCGTCCTTCAAGAATAGATCTGGGACTGCATATAAGTGAAATGATCGGCGGCCAATCACCGAATCATATGGCAGCATCGGTGATAAGTACACGTCAAGATCTCCATTTATAGTTACGATTTTGTCTTTTAGCAGTGTGCATCTAAGTTTGATGTTCCCAACACCATCACCATAAAATTGTTGAAGAAACTCATATCTGACATCGGTGGAAGCGAGCTCTATGGCCAATGCGAAGTGCCAAAGCTTTGAACGAAAACATGTTGAATGAGCATAGATTTGACACTGAAGCTGCTGTGAACACCATTGAAATTGGAGGCAGATTATTTATTCACTAAAACATCAAAATCTATAATCAGATCAGAGAGAAAAACTCCCAACTTGTTGATTACCATCTATATCTCACTAATAGCTTCACATGATTTTAATATCAACTGCTTGAGCTGATTTTTCAGTATTGGTTGTTGATTTCCACAAAAAGATTGTCATAATTTTTAAAAAACCTATTCACCTCCTTCTACTTCTAAAAAACTTACTCATACTAAGAATTCAACTCCAACTAGGGAACCTATTCAAATTAGAAATCTTACATGGATCATGTTTCCTTCGAGAGCTTGAACTCGAGACATATTTTCAATAAAATAAAGAGTCCTTCACACACTTTGTTTATCACCTACACAAAAGCCTTTACTTTAAGCATAATGCCTTTTCTCGTGTGCTTAAAAATGGGTTTGACACTCTTGCTAACTCTGTGGATAAGCAAGCAGTACATAAATGGACTCTATAGCACTCTCATAATGCTTAGATTTATCGATTTCAAGCACTTGTCGACAGACTAGGTTTTGCACAGTGTTTGGTCTTCTTATAGGTATTCACATGATGTGATTATGCATATACATATACACACTCTGGACTTGTAGAAAAGAGAAAAAAATCCTCTGTTTTGATCTTCTATATAGGGCATATTGCCATTGTACTCGTCACTCTCGTCGTCGGAATATTATACCCACCGACGATGTGCTATCCTCCGTCCTCATCCTCTCTCGCTCTCTGTGTCCGTTCATGTTGTAAAGAAGAAGGCCCTAGCGACCTCGGATTTGGATCACTGAAGGCAACCACGCAGCTACGGGCACGATTGTCGCTGTCACCACGTGGCTACTTAATGGTCATCTAAAGAGAGAGAAAAAGAGAGGCTGGGTGGATAACGCGACGAGATACGGACGGGGGTTGTAGCTGCGGGCCAATGATGGAGGATAGCGCAAGTCGACGGGAGACGACAAGGAGCGAACCCTAAAGGCGGATCCGAGTGAAGGAGAAATCAGGGTATTATTATTTTCTTTGTGGTAATTTCACTGAGAGCATAAGGGTATTTTAAGTAAATTCGGGCTAGGTTGATTTTTTTTATGAGGTCTGGTCATCCCTAAATGGACAAGAAGAAATCATTTTGTATAATATTTTGTAAGGGTGATGGCGAGTATGTGATATACCCAATCAATCACTTTTATCTTGTGCTGAAAAATATCATCGTAATTGGCTCAATTTGTGTTATTCTTTCATTTTGGATTGACTTGTCATACCATATCATATAAATAAACCTTCTCTATAGAAACCCCTATTTTCTCAACTTGCTTGCTTCAAGAAGCAACACAAGATATATTAGGTGAGGCCTAAAAAATGGATATCCAGTATTCAATCAACAGATTCTCGGATCTTTTCTCAATAAGTAGTGCAGTTATTGGTAAGAAAAATGTGGATCAGATACACAGAATGTATGAATGCACTTGGAACAAGTAAAAAAATGATAAAAACCTAAATCTTCGGTACATTCGACCGTCCTTGTCACAATGTGGAGCACTAGATGATATTGCCTAGTAAAATCTAGAAAAGCAAGATGCGCCGTAAAATATGAATATCTCAAAACAATTAGTGGGGACTTGGAATTTCAGAGGCTCATGGAAACATCCAGATATCTCAATTTTCTTCAATATTACCTATGTGCTTACGTCTATAATTTACTAAGTCCAGATGTATTACTGCAGCACTGGGTAACGACTAATCTGCAGTCACACCCATATTTATCTTTTGGGCCTTTTGCCTGCTTGATAATATACTGGTGGAGCCTTGTTCAGTACAGGTCAACAGAGTAGCTTGCGTCCATCAATGAAAGACTCAAATTCCCAAGCTTCGATCCTACATATATCTCCAAAACCCTTTCCTTCATTCACAAACATGGAGTCCTCTTTCTCGTTTCCAACCACAGCCCTTCTTGGCATCTTTGCCTTCGCAACCATTCTCTACTTTTTCCGCTCGCTATTAGTTAGAACAAAAAATGACAGAAGTGTCGACGGCCACAAAAAAGCCTCCTTGCCAGAAGCTGGCGGTGCATGGCCTTTGATCGGCCATCTCCATGTCTTAGGAGGCCCAGTGCCACCCCATATAATCCTAGCAAGCATGGCTGACAAGTACAGGCCGATCTTCACCATCAAGACCGGCGTTCATCGAGCATTGATAGTTAGCAATTGGCAAATAGCCAAGCAGTGCCTTACCGTGAATGATAGAGCCTTTGCGAGTCGACCAAAGTCGGTCAGCTCCGAAGTCATGGCCTACAACTATGCCATGTTTGGCCTCGCTCCCTATGGCCCTTATTGGCGCCACGTGCGCAAGGTCGCCATGCTTGAGCTCCTCTCTAATCACCGGCTGGAATTGCTCAAGCACGTCCGACACTCGGAGGTACAAGCATCGGTGACCCACTTATATAAGCGATGTATGGAAAGCTATAGTGGTGCACCAAAGAAGGTGTTGGTGGACATGAAGCGATGGTTTGGTGACATTACTCTAAATGTGGTGTTGAGGATGATAGTTGGGAAACGATATGAGGACGAACAAGACGAGAAGGGTCGAGAGGCTTTGAGGAGCTACTTTGATTTGGCAGGGAGGTTCATAGTGTCCGACGCATTCCCGATTTTAAGGTGGTTGGATTTGGATGGGTACGAGAGGATGATGAAGAAGACAGCCCAAGAGCTAGACCGTGTGGTTCAAGGATGGCTGAATGAGCACAAAAGCAGAAGAAGCGCTAACAAGAGACGTGGTGACAACAAGGACAGTGACCAGGATTTTATGGATGTGATGCTCTCCATTGTAGATGCTGCCGAAGAAATTCCAGGTTACGATGCCGATACTTTCATTAAAGCAACATGCATGGTAAGTTTATTTAGCATAATCATTACCGCAGTTTCATTAAAAAAAAGCATTTGATATGGTAGATTTGATTTCCGACATTCACAATATAGATTTTTGTGTACATAACATGTATATACATCTATCTACGATTTGTTTTGTATAGATAGTCCCAGAGTATGACATGCCATGTATCCTCTAAAGCTTTTTCCTAGTTTGGAAGAACCAATTTGCTCCCCTTTAAATGATCACATGACACGCATAAGAATATTTTTCACAGAAGCTATAAGCAATTAAGGGCATGTTTGGATATAGTACTAGAAACTTTACGCAGATTACATCACTTGCAATTTTTAACCCCTTTAACACCAAAAATTTCACAAAATTAGTTGACATATAAGTTATATTTCATATTTTGAATTTTTGACAAGTAATAAAAATAAAGTTGCTTCCAAATTGGTTCTTCCAACACGTTAGGGAAAATAGCATTTTACCTGCACTAAGTCCCACTTTCAAGTTTTTTTAGAGGAAATGTACTCCACCTTTATTTTTATGCAGCTGTCTGAAAAACTTATCTTTTATGTATCTGCTAATAATTGACACGTTCAAATACAGTACAAATACAACACGTTGCAGTGTACTATATATCTATATATTTCACATTTAATTTGACTTTTATCAGATTAAAACAAAGAAACCATATAAAATTTAATTCATTATATAACTATCATCTTCTTCATCTTAAATGTATATTAAAAGATTTTTATGATACAACTTATGAACGTAAAGAAAATATGGCCGAAACAATTTTAGGTCCCAATATTCATCATGCAAAAGGTTATCACTAGTTATTTAGATTGTTGAATAATTTATTGTGAACCGATGATACGACACATGACAACTCCATTTAGATAAGAACAGTCTCACTTCACGTTCATTTTGTCATATTCGTGTATAAGAACAAAAATTGCCGTGGAAGCACACTTGTTCTTTTCCTCGCCTGCCTGAATATGATCTGGCATAACATGCGTCAGGATCAGATCATGCAATAACGGCACTAGATTCAAGAAAAGAAGAGACTTTTAATGAGAAAAGAACAAATTCAACTCAAATGCATAAGAACAAAAATTGCCGTGGGAGCACGCTTGTTCTTTTCCTCGCCTGCCTGAATAGGATCAGGCATAACATGCGTCAGGATCAGATCATGCAATAACGGCACTGGATTCAAGAAAAGAAGAGACTTTTATTTAACACATAACAAAGGGAGAAAGAACAAATTCAACTCCAATGTGACAATCCCTTAAGGTCAGGTAAGACAGAAAAACAGGACAATAATGCCAATGTTAATAGAACAGCTAGGTTCTTTCCTTGCACTCGGAACAAATCTTATCATGTGATTCGACTATGTAAGGGCGGCATATAACAAACACTATGGGGTCTAAACATTTTTCTTTAATAAAATATGCAGTTGCATGAAAAGGAGAAAAAAGTTCTTCGGAATTAAGGTATACTATGAACCAAGAAGTATTGCCTAGTGTGTCTGATCAGTTGGGGTCTCCTACGTATTTTGAATGATAGTATAATGTATCACCGGCCTTTTAAAAGTAAATACTAAAGAAATAATGTCATTACCCTATAAATGTGATATAATTTTATTCTCTATGATTGGTGAAGGCCACCAGCATATTTTGACAAAAGATTGTCCACAAGTACCAATCCACTGTTCATGTTGAAATATCTTACATCAATTGACAATTGGGTTTATATACTCTTTATAGACATGTGACCTCCCCCCTCCTATTAGTTTAGGCTTTTGGATTCAACTTTTTAACATGTACTGAAAAAAGGTTCTGCCCCTTCTGTGTGTGTGTCCACCCGTACTAATCAAATTTCACCTGTCACTCATAATTTGATTTGCACATGAAAAAATGTGTTGAAATATCCCACATTACTTAATAATGGAATTTATATATAGTTTATATACATACAATCTCCCTTCACCTATTTATTTGAGTTTTTGGTAAGCAAGGCATCAAGATTTGTGTTCGAGTTGTCGATCATCCGTTACTTTGTAGGCACTTGTCTTAGCTGGCTCAGACACTACCTCAGTCTCTTTGACATGGGCCTTGTCTTTGTTGCTCAACCATCGTGAAGTTCTAAAGAAGGCCCAACATGAACTGGACACTCAAATCGGTAGAGAAAGGCTAGTAAATGAATCGGACCTCATGAATTTGGTCTACATCCAAGCCATCATCAAGGAAACCATGCGTTTATACCCGGCGGCCCCACTCGGCCTCCCGCATGAGTCCATGGAAGACTGCACCGTGGATGGCTACCACATCCCGAAGGGCACTCGTCTCCTCGTCAACTTTTGGAAGATCCATCGTGACCAGCACATATGGTCAGACCCTCTAGAATTCCGGCCGGAGAGATTCTTGACCACCCACAGAAATTTCGATGTTCGAGGTCAGAATTTCGAGCTGATACCATTCGGGAGTGGTCGGAGAATGTGCCCCGGAATCAATTTAGCCATGCAACTAATTTCGCTTTCGCTTGCTGCTCTTCTGCACGGGTTCGACATTACAACATTGGCAGATGAACCGGTTGACATGGCCGAGGCAATCGGAATGACAAATCTCAAAGCCACCCCACTTGAAGTCCTTGTGACTCCACGACTTCCTGAGCACGCATACTGGTGATTCTCCTCTATAAATGGTCAAATGCTCAGGCTCCACATCTGTAGCGTCTCTCTACCATGTCCCACTTAGGTGGTGAAGTACGTTTCTACAAATAAGTTGAAGAGAATACTGATATATGGATAATTTATTAGTCGACAGTTTCACTATGGGGCATGCTTGATCATGTCTAACTTTCATGATTTACTTTTTGTGTTATATGGTAATCATTAAGGATGCTGATGTGTTAGTTTGTGTAACAGTGCAGTTTGAAATATGGTCTATTATTGGGAAGGGAATTACACATTTACTTTTTCTTTCCGTGACAAAAGAGCTGTATATATATGGTAACACGATAAAGTCTACAGTTATGTTAAAGCTCACGGTGTGCTGCGAACTATGCTTAACTCCTTGCCTGTGCAAAGTATGCTTTGAAAACAATATTAGTTCATTGTAGTACCGGATTGAAAAATATAAATAGGATATGGAGGGTATTACTTGGGTAGGTTATCGAGGACTTATACGATGTTTTGATTGTGGCCTTTATATCTATCTTCCCCTTTGTCCATTTAAGTTTTTAGATCATATTGAAAGGTCACCCTCAATTGTTAAAAGTACATCTTGAGTTTGTGTCGAGATTGAAGGAAATGCATGAAAATAAATAGGTAAATAATTTAAATGTCCGAGTATTGAACCCTAAATTTCAACATCCCATTTAGTCATTTATTGCATGAAAATTAGGGATTGACCCCATCCCCTAAACAAAAAATAATCAAATTGCATATGGTTTAGGAGCCTTTTATAGCATATAGATAAACTCATAAAATTGCATTTAATTTGACTGGCGATGGATGCACTTACTTAAAGGTTTTGAACTTAATTGAGTTATCTAGACTAAGCTCATAAAGACAGCAAGATTCGACGAAGCCCATTGCACAAACACATTGGCTGAAATTGACATAGCAAAGGGAGGAATTCTGAACTTTAATTGAAATGAATTTATCCCATAAGAGCTAGAATTAATATTAGGCTTTGAGCTTAATTTTAATGAGCTCATAAGGAGCAAGGCCTATTATATAGGATAAGCCCACAAGGATGGAAAGGATCAAGCCCACAAATCAAGATTATGGAAGAAGAAAACTTAATTACCCCTATATAAAGATTCTTAGGCTACGTTTTATCATGTGGACTTCTAACCAGGTTAAGATTGTATATGATAGAATATGAAATTCAGGAATTCTGCTACATCTTATCCATTATTTGATAATTACAATAATAAAGTTGGATATATTCACATCATATCATTGTACAATGTTGGTATAAATGTAAAAATAGTATAAATAAACTCAACTTTTTTGAATGTAAATGGTAAAAATCTCTCGTGATGATGCCTACTTTACTTTTATTTGCTTTTTTATTTTATTTTCCTCTCTTTTTTAATTAATTTCATTATTAGTTCTTTCTTCCCCTTCCATTCTCTAAAATTTTTTGTCAAATAGTGAATTGTACTAATATACCTAAAATGTGTAATAAATATATATTCATATTTATATATTGAATTTATATTATAAGATAGAATTAAATTCGAATATATAAATAAAAATAATATTAAATTAAAAACCTAAATTGTTATTTTTTCTTATTTTGAATTTCTTATATTAGAATTCGAATATAATTTATTTTGAAATATAATTTAAATTTTGTTAATTTAAGAAATTTTTTATTCAAGAAAAATAATTTTTATATTATGAATATTAGAAATCCCATTCACCTATATCTCACCTTTTCCATGGAATTATTTTATTCGGCCTATATCCCTCTTATATTTGACTTTATCTTATCTTGAGTAGGCACCTATTTTAAATTTTATTTTGACTGTCAAATACAGCCCTAGTCCTCACAATCAGAGGTCAACATTATTAGAGTTAGAGCATAGAAACACAAGAGAGAGAAGGGAGAGTTCTTAATTGAGCAAAACAGGACCAAGCCCTTCACGGCCACCCACTATCGCCTACCGTCACCTCTCCAGCCACAGTTGCCGCTCCTCTGTCACTAAGTCCCTACACCGCAACCCGCCAATCCATGCAACAACTCCAGCCACAAATAGCCCCCTCATCGAAAACCTACTCCCAGATCCTTCCCCGCATCATGTTGCATTGCCGTCAACCGAGCTTCACTGTGAACCTACTGCACCTACCAACAACAAAGCTATTGCACTAATTCCTTTCCGCCAAGAGTTGCTACATCAATGCCTCCAACCCTACTCTGACAAGCCAAGTTGGGATGACGACTTTGATCTTTGATCTTTTTGGAATACTGATTAGCATGCCAACTCTTGATTGGCAACCTCTCGACGTCGAGAGCACCCTTGGTCGAGACTCACTGTGATAACCTACATCTAGAGCCTTTTATTACTTTGCGCCTTACCATCCCAACGAGCTGTTACTGTTTGAGTTGCAACACCCCTTGTTGCTGCTTCCTTGCCATCAACAACGTTGCCATAATCCCCATCGAGTCGAGCATCACACCGAGTGTGACGCCCCAAAACGTCAAATGCTAAACGTGTCATTAATTTTTTTTTCTGATTATTAGCATGCGGAAACACTATAAAATACATCACAACATATCATACAAGAAAGTCGCACGAGTTTATATACATCATTAAGCATGGCAAATACATAATCCTGGAAAAGGGTCACGCTTACCTAGCACCACTCCACCCACACTAACCAAAAGTGAGATTGTACATTACTCAGCCACCACCTAACTCCAAAATTAAGGATCTTTGATATCTTCACTTCTCATTTATCGTCATGCCCAAGAGGACCACGGAACACTCTCATAGGTGCAACCGTCTCACCATTTACCTTAACGTATCATGTAATGAAACGATGGGGTAGGAGCTCAAGTAAACCTACATCTACCCAGATAGTGGAGCTATGCTTAACATACACTACCTTAGAGCCTGGGATAGGTATATTCTGATATTCCAAATTTATATAAACGGGAACTCCAAAACATGGCACAATGGATCAATCCTACAAATCTGAAAAATAAAGGGTGAGCTGAAACCCATAAATAAATCCCCAGATTTAAGGTAAAAAAATCAACTTTAGACTCAACCTGGCATAACAATTACAAGCATTCAAAGCAATATATTAATGCACAAGCACACATCTTACCTTCTTTTGCAAATACCTTACACGAATGCATGGTATACTCTACCATGTATGGCATGTAATTTCTTGATACATTAGTATCATTTGGTGCCTTATCAAATTGCATATATGTATATTCATGAGCATGCATCATCCTTGTCATTACTCCTCCCGGAACACTCCATGAGGCATTCTGATCACACAGCGAGGCATCTTGATCAAACGGTAGGGTATCTCAACTCCGAGGCATCCCAAAAACTCCCCGAGGCATCCCACATGACATCCTAGTACACCATATTCTAAAGACCATCTTAGTTTTCTTTTCTTTTATCACGCAAGCGGAAAAACATTAATCATCTTAAGCATTTATAACATGAATTATGTATAAACAAGCACATTGTTACCAATTGAAAGGAAAGGGGAACGATACTTGCACTTGAGTAGTCTTATTTACATACATCGGGTGAAAAGAAAAAAGACATAATTTGAGAGGATCAAAAAATGCATTGCTCCCTAATCACCACTAGGTGACGTCCCACGATTGTCACTATACATCGCCCCTCCCAACCTCACATCCAAGCCAAAAAGTTATGATTGTGATACTCAAAAGTGGTTTCCCCAACCTACTAGGTCATCCCTAGCTACTACTTCTAGTCATCACCTCCCTCGTTATCGCTGCTGCCAACAAGGTAAGGAATCGGTCCCACTAGTCACCCGTCCACCTGCATAAAGATCGATACAAAACACTACGATGCAAGACCCCCAGGAGATCCTATTTCAACCGGAAGTGTGGCAGTATATCTCACAAACACCACCGAAGGAAAATCCGGATCTATAAACTCATATAGATCACCCATAAAATCTATAGGTGCATCGTAACGAGAAATAGGGGATGGTGGGATCGGAGGTATGGCTAAGAATCTACAAAAACAATAGGAGTGAGCGAATGCTCAATAAGAGAAATAACTAGCTTATAAACCAATCGATCCAACAAATACTCAATTCCTAGGATGCGTCTAACATCAATCATCATGCATACTAGAATGAGTGCACATCACAACTCGAATGCAACATCCACAATCGCATGAAATATGTCAACATGCATTGGTGTATCTCACATTTCATTTTCTCAATCTCATCACATCATTTGGTCCACCCCCATCTCACGGTTCAACAGATCTACTAGTTGATTTGTGCGGGTTGCTTCTAATTCATCGTCTGGACTTTCGCGGTCCACTAGCTGTAGGCATCCCAAATCTAGGGCATCTTAGTTGTTAATCAAGGCATTCCCTCTCAACACCCTACCTAGCAACGTTGAAGCTCTTAGTGCGCAGACCAAGACTTCCAAAGTACACCAACCTTGGGCATCCTTACTCTGGGGCATCTTGGTTGTTAGCCAAGGCATTCCCTCTTGACACCCTACATGGCAACATCGAGGCTCTTGGTGCGTAGACCAAGACTTCCGAGGTACACTGACCTTGGGCATCACATGACTACATCTTTTCTCAAGCCCTTCGGGCACATCACACGTATGCAATGACATGACACTCATGCACCGTGAACTTATGCCATTCAACACACCTTCCACATTAAATGACACCAAGCACAACAACACCTTTCACATGCATTTGATATCATTTCAAAGCCAAACATGCATCATTGGAAAGCATAACGAGTGTAGTCACTATCTCCAGTAGACCAAAATCAAGATTCAACCATCCTCAAGTAGAATATCGTGAGTTTTTAATAGTAGGTAAAACATAACAACTTTGAACAGTATTAAAAATCAAGATCATCACCTCGGTAAATGTATTCGAAAAATTATGAAAATTTAATATGTTGTAGAAGAGACCTCAAATAACATTTTTCATGAGGGTACTAAGTCCAAAACATTTTGTATAAATAGTAGTAAGTCGCTCAAGAAAAACAAAATCTGGTTTGCTGGAACAAAATGAATGATCCTCAAGAAATACCTATCTTGCAACCCAAACCTTTTCAAAACATTTTGAAATTTATGTATGTTCTAAATAAGAATGTTCTTTACAACTTTTGTGAAGAAGGAATGACTAAATTCGAAGTATACTCAAAGTCACCGTTTTTATTGTACTGGGCTGTCGCGACCTCTTTTTTTCAGTGCCCGCAATCGGGTACGGGCGCCGGCGGAGGCTAATGGTTCGGCTGAATTCAGTTATGCCCGGACTCTCTCAAGTCCACCAATTCATGACTTTAATAGTCTAAATTTTTAACCTGCAAGTTGATTTTTAAAATGGAGTCGCCACTAATCGATTTGGGGTAGGTTGATTAGAAACCCATGCGCAGTATTGGGAGAAATACTCGCTCCTGCACAACTAGAGAAATTAGGATCGGGTACTTGATTACACTAGTTAATCACTAATGCCCTTTCGGTACCTAATCTTGTTTAAACCCTGAGACTTTTTGGATTTTTGAGGGATTTTCCATGCATTTGTGAGGAGGAAAAAACATTTTTTGGGTCTTTTTCTCATTTTTTTTTTTTGGACATAAAAGGGATTTTTGGATTTTTTTGGGTATTTTTAGAAAATACAAGTCTTTTTGGGTTTTTTTTTTTGCCTTTTTTTTGGATTTTTGGCATTTTTTGGAGAATATGAATTTTTTTTTTTCGGAAAATAGATTTTTTAAAATATTTTTTGGAAAATAAATTATTTTTACTATTTTTAATATTTTTCAAAAATAAATTATTTTTTATTATTATTTATTTATTAAAATATTATTTTAAATAATAAAAACCGACCCAGTCGGATCTACGGGTTGTGTCCGACTCGGGCCAGCCCAAAACGCAGACGGGCCCGCTACGCGGGCCAAACTTTTTTTTTTTTAAAACGATGCTACGGCCAGACGTTTAGAGACGGCTCGGCCCAGCCTGATGACTCAGCCCCAGCAACCCGATCACCTGGCAAAACCCTACCCGACCCGGCTCTGGCTCGCAACCCGTCTTCCAGCCGCCCCAAAATCGCGAACCCTACCCGATTTTTGAGACCCGAATCCGCTTTGTGACCCGGAAAATCGCAAACCCTAGGGTTTGTGAATCCGCGGCGCTGAAGGGGGGAAATGGAGGCGCTATGGCGGCAATGGCGGTGACGGCGGCTATGGCGGCTACGATGGGAAACGGGTGATGACGGCAGCGGGCTTCTCACCTTTCTTTGAATAGGAACGGTGACGGACAGCCTCCCACCTAGCGGCAATGATCGAGGCGCGGCAAGGGTTTCTGGAGAAGCAACGGCGATGGCGACGACGGCGTCAGGATGGTGGCCAGACCTTCCTCAGCCTCGATTCTCTCTCACTCCGGCCAGATCCGAGCCTCCACCGGCCAGATCTGACCCTCTCGAGCTCGCTTGCTGCCGGCCTTCCCCAAAGTCTCTCGGTGGAGGGTGGGCTGAGCTCGCGACTCGAATTCTCTCCCCTGCGCTCGCCCTTTGATCTTTCCTGATGTCTCTCAGTGAAGTATCTCCGAGCTTGCCACACCTTCCGACGGTGCTTGAGGCTGCCTATTTATAGGCGAAGGAAATCCGGTCGACGGAGGGCCTCGGCCGCTGGCTTCTAGCTTGCCTACCGGTTCCCCTTGGCTGAACAAATGTCCCATCGAGCTTTCCAGCGAAGCCTGCTCAACATTAATGGCGCCTGAGACCTTATCCTCTCCGGTCGACGTCGGCCTACTCTCCTCGGTTGTAGGCCGTCCTTCGCGCGTCGGCTTCCCTCGTGCGCGTGAGTTGCAGCGGCGGAGGAGAGGGAAGGAGGAAGAAGAAGAGAGAAAGGGGCTGGGCCGGGGGGTGAAGAAGGAGGAGAGTGGGCCTAGGGCCCACGCGAAGGGAGGAAGGGCTAGGCTGGGCTTTTGCTTTTGCTTTTCTTATTTTTGTTTTTGTTTTTTTGTTTGTTGCTTTTTTTATTATCCGAAAACTTAATTAATAAAACCTAAATAAAATTAAGGCGTCAACATGGGCAAACTTAACTTGGTAAGAAATCAGGCTTTTGTGTAAACCATTTTAACTCAGAAAAATCTGAAATTAAATTATGTTATAGTCCAAGATGTTTTGCACAACTTTCATAAGGAAGTTTCACCATATTCGAACCACAAAAAGCTCTATAAAATTGGAAAACGACAAAAGTCCAGCCGCTTCAAGACTGTAAATCAAAGCCAGAACTTAAGAAACCACTCAAAACTTGAATCTCACTAATTTTAGTTCAAGAGCACACCAAAAGCAGAAACTATTGCTACATGCAACATCCATATACAACAAAATTCCACAAAAACGGACTCATTGCAACCACATAACTCGCAAATCTCACATGCACCACCATGCAAGCTCCAAAATCCAATATGCAAAGTCCCAGTTCCTCAAAGCACACTTTAAGATTTAATGAGAGATTCTTGCCACTCACAAAGATTTCGACGTCCGAGGTCAGAATTTCGAGCTGATACCATTCGGAAGTGGCCGAAGAGTGTGCCTTGGAATCAGTTTGGCCATGCCAATAAAGTCGCTGTCCCTTGCTGCTCTTGTGCACGGGTTCGACGTCACGACACCCGCTGGCTGAGGCCATTGGAATGATGAATCTCAAAGCCACCACACACGAAGTCTTTGCGACACCATTCCTTCTCGAGCACGTACCCCAGTAACTCTGTATCTGAAGCACCTTTCTAGCAAGTCCTCGCTTATGCGGTGGATATTGTTTCTAAAAATAAATGAAATACTGTAGATTTGATGGATAATTGTTGATCGATAGTTTCACTATGGAGCATGCTTGATCGGTGATGATGATGTCAACTTTCAAGATTAATGCTAGCCATTAATCATGCTGATGGGTTACTTGGAGCATCAATGCAGTAAATGCACTTAGATTTGGTAAGGGTATTCGACGTTTATTTTTCCGTGATGAAAGAGTTGAATATGTATGGTATACAATAAGATCTGTTATAATGTTAACCTTAAGATGTGCTGCAATGCTTGAACTTGCTGCCTGGGCGAAAGTATGTTTCGAAATCAATATTAGTCAAATAAATGTAGTAACTGATTGAAAAATATAAATAGGGCATGGAGGGTATTGCTTGGGGAGGTTGTCGGGGACTTATTCGTCTATTTAATTTTCTAGATCTTATGAAAAAGTCACTTAGTTGGGAAGGAAAGGTGTGAAAAGAAGCGGACATTCAAACCCGGAAAGATACGAGCGCTCGAGCGATAAGTCCTAGACACCCATGAGGCGAGCTACTGGCCACTAGAGTCGAGCACTGGAGCTACCGGCTGCTGGCTTGGGATGGCTAATGGCTTCTTCTCGCAATTTGATGAGCACCCGGCCAGACAAGGCAGGCGGCCAAACTCCAAGCAAGCATCTGACCAGCTTTAGGCCACTCGCTCGGGCCTATCAAAGAAACCAGCTCTGTATGCTTTTTAAACCCGATTCTTTGTTTTCATTACTTGTTGGGACCGTCTAGACAAGTATTTAAAGTTTCTCTTTGATGGTTCGTTTGTAAAACATTGTGAGATGAACACTAAGTGATTGCTGCGGTTAGCAGAAACTAGAAAGAAAAAAGAGTTTTTGATTGTTTTGGGAATGGTTTGCTGAACAATATAAATCGGGAGTTCCATTGTTCAATTTATTTTTCCTATTAGTTTGACTTCGATCTCTTTGTTTATGTGACCAATAGGATGTCAGAGCTTAGTTAAAGTTGAAATAGGATGGACGGCAATTGAAAAAGGCGAATTCAAAATAGACAAAGTTTTATGGGAAGAGTAGCGCCTTTAGATTTCGTGTACCGGGAGTTCCTAGCTGGGGGCCTTAGTTCCTAGGATCTTTCCAAATCTCA
The DNA here is from genome assembly GCA_016097605.1 of Eucalyptus guilfoylei. NCBI lineage: Eukaryota > Viridiplantae > Streptophyta > Magnoliopsida > Myrtales > Myrtaceae > Eucalyptus > Eucalyptus guilfoylei. The sequence goes on along the minus strand of CM027865.1, from coordinate 24,815,468 downwards.
GGTTTGAGTCTGTTACTAAATTGACTTTTACAAACTTTTGAAAAAGATAGGGAGGAGTTACCACCGATCTAACTTTATTTAACGCCGACTAATTAGATACCTAGAATAGCTGAGCAAATTACAGGAAAATTAAACTACCTAGGTGACAATCAAATACCTACAAAAATCTATGGTTTTGGGTCTAGTGACTCACTTACACAAAAATCTTTTAGCAACACACTTTATCATCAAGTCTAAGCTTATTATTATCCATTGATTTTCCGAAGTATTGAAAGACAAAATATTGCAACGATTCGTGTGGAAATGTCGTATCATCATGAGCAGACATGACTTATGTGCCTTGTGTGCTTGTGGATTTTTTAATCCTGATGCATGTCTACAAACATGTTTGAATAACCTAGCATGTACCCATGCACGAAAATTTTGAGATTTCACAACCAATGTTAAATGTTATAGTTTTAACAGGGCTAAAAAAGGCTTAACATAATTGTCTAAAAAGTTCTAAATTTATTGTGCGGTGGTCGACTCAATTTTAAACATTTTAATTTAGCTAATTTAGTCTTAAATTTTTTTACGATTTTTCAATGTACTTAATCCAAAGAATTTTGACCGGAAATAACCGACCTAGCGGTCTAATTAGAGTCAGTCATCCTAGGTGACATAACAAGCAGTTTCAACAAAACTCCATCATTTTAAGAATTTTTATTCTTTTATTATTTTATTATTTTTTCTTTTTTCCCCGTTTCCACTGTCCATCTTCCCATATTTCCAACCAAAGGGGTTGCTAAGGGCATCGGCCCCTGCCAGAGGACGTCGCTATTTCAGGCACTCTCTGATAGTCCGTCCTCCTCCGAAGCTAAGCTTGTCAAATCTAGAATCTTGGATCAACCAGTTTTACAACGTCCCATAAGACCTGTATCAGGACACCGTCGACCTCGACCCTCTTGCTCCCTCTAAATTTCCACTTCAAACGCTTCACCTGCAACACCCCTCCTTTCCGTCGACCTCGAAGCATAGCCTCATGTTGGCATTTGTGGTACGATAGGTCGATCTTTCTCAGTTCTTGCTGCCAAATCTCACGGCCGTCACGAATGCCCTGTGGCCAAACATGTGCTCTCGCCGCAAAATCAAGGCCTGGGCTCTTGGCTCAGGCCTTTACGCCCTCATCCTCATGTACTGGGTGAGGGCCAAATCTAGGTAAAGCGAGGGCGTTGTGGCCCTCGCTTATAGCAGGCAAGGCAACATGAAGGCCCTCACCTTGTGGTTGACGAGGCCACGAAGTCCCTTGCCTATGGCCCTTGTCGACCCCGCCATCCTTTTTTGGAAGATGAATAGTGGGAAAGGGAAAAAAAGAAAAGACATATAATATAAAAATTCTCAAAACAATATTGATTATGTGCCCCAGCCCGCGTAACAGAATAACCGTGTCAACAATTTCTGACCAAGATAGCCGAATGGGCTACGTTGAAAAAAGAAATGTGTAAATGTTTAGAACAAAATTGACTAAATTGAAGGAAGGAATCTAAAAAGCCTCCGAGAAAGAACGAGCTCGTCATGTCACCTGGTCATTCATGCCCTCTCATTGATCATTTGCTATTGATTTGCGGACGATTGCCTCCTACTTTATTAAGAACCAGAGGAGGAACATCCCGACGCAGTCCCAGATTGTTGGGGTAATAAGAAAGCTATCAGATCAACACTTAAATTACTCTTAAATTACCTATTCAAAATACCGATCCTAATAGTCCACAGAATATCCCTGATAGATACTATGAGAAGCGTCTTCGATATGACGGCTTCAAATAATCGAGAGGCTGATTACGGGGTCGAAGAATGACTATTGCAGACTCCATAAACGAGAACAGTGAACGAGACCAAAAGGAGTAGCATGAACTTGCAAAGAATAGTAGCTCAATAAGCTGAAGAGTGATACAAACACAGGTTCTCTCATACAATAATAGAAACCATGAGAACTAGAGTAATAAATTATTTAAAGACCAATTAATAACAAACGGGAAATCATTCAGCCTAAAAGATCTATATCCCACCCAAAGAACGAGAATATAGGACACTATTGACAGATTATACAGCGCAAAAGATACCGCATGAGTGATTAGAAAAGGTAACTAACGAATTTAGTGTACGCTCGGTCAACAAGATCCCTGGATTGTCCCTGGATGTACTGTTCCATACGTGTAGCAAGAGTTACAAATCTGGGAAGCACATAGTCACGGCAAGGGATTAAGACACTTGCAAAACCGACAGCTATTTGTGGACCTTCAAACAGAAAATCAGAAGACGTAATGTGAATAAGATCATGAATTAAGAGATTTAAAATGATTTATTAGTGGTTATCGAAGTGAATTGAATAGTCAGGTAAGATGGCACGGGCAGGAAATCCACCGTGTGTTTGAGTTCTATACCGGCAAACATATTTTCGTATCGATTAATAGAAATGTTCACAAGACAGCGATATCGAAGAGTGGAATCAGATATGACCAGAAGAAAAGATTCAATAAGTATAATCGATGAAAGAGTTCTTTCATTAGTACTTAGGTCGACTAAAAACTTTCAACCTACATAAAACCGAAGTGTTGTTTGAACACATTAAACAAGCTAGCCAACTGTTCCTCTATGCTTTCATTATCTTCAATACTTTGATATTTCCTAGGAGAAGACTCTCGACAAATAAGATATAAGCTTTGACAATAAGTCTTGAGAAAAGTCCTAAATTTATGACATTGGTACCAATTGATCCAATTTAGTTATAAACCTTATCAAATAATTGTCAGTTTAGTCCATCCGGACAATTTAGATAGGAAATTACTAACATGGACTTCGGCAGCCTTACGTGGCAGCGTCGGCACTAATGCAGAAACTTTTTTTATAACTTTATAATTTTTTTTCTCTTTTCTTTTTTTTTTTTTTTACACAAGGCCACCAACTGACCATCATCAGCCACAAGCCAGCCACAGGTGAGAGCCGCCATGCCCTCGCCAGCCACAAGCGAGGGTCTCCGGCCCTCATCCAAATCTAAGTGCGAAGGCCCTCACCCACGATAGGTGAGGGTCATGACGACGTCCTTACTTGGTCTAGGTGAGGGTGTCACAGCCCTCACTGGCCAGCCGTGCGGTGGGCAAGGCATCATGGCCCTTGCCGGTAGCCAATAGAGGTGCAAAGGCCCTCGCCGACCAACAAGCAAGGATTTCGGCCCCTGTTTGGATCTAGGCGAGGGCCGGTGACCTTGTCAGTCAACAACGTATAGAAAAAGAAAAAAAGAAAGAAAAGAAGAGATAAAATAAATAAATAAAACAAAAGATAACATAATAAAAAATTCTGAAAAAATATTCAAAAAATCATAATATTTGTCCACGTCCATGCCTGTCATGTCATGTAGGACCGTCAGCATTCACATCAGTAATTTCTTACCTAAATTGGCTAAATTGACTAAATTAATACTAATGCGAAAAGGTTTATGACTAAATTTGTATCAATGCAATAGGTTTATGACTTTTTTTATACTTTTCCCAAGTCTTGAGCATGTTAACTATCACTTACTGATTGGGTACAGCTTGCAAGTGTGTTCAGTAATCTTCGTAATAGTCTTTAATGACTTCTGTGGCACAGCTAAGATCGATCTTCTTGCTTAAATACTTATCCTTGATGGCTTGTAAAGACTGGATTGAACTTGGTTTGACTGGTAAGCTCCCGAGTCATGAGAGAAAAGGAAAGAGAAATATAAGGCAATCCAAGCTTGGAGAAGCCAAAAAGAGTCAAAGAAAGTGCCAGACTCATTTTGATACATGGATGGAGATGCATGTGTAATTCCCCTATACAACATAGTAAGAACGAGTAGGCCCAAAGCAACCAATATTCCTTCGGCCAGATTGGAAGCTATATCAAGAAGGTCATTTGACACTCTAAGTGAGGGATAGAAAAAGACGTACTTGAAAAGCCAATATATTAAAAAGGGGACATGTTCAACATCGGTGGCCTGACCAAACGTCCGACAGAAGCCGGTCATAAAGTTGCCAGAGGAAAGGGCGCCGTGATCGATGAATTAGAAGTGTTTTGGAAGGATCGATGTTTCTCATAGGCATAGGGATACCGTCAGGACGTAAACCCACAATGCTGAACAAGTCTAGAAGGGTAATTAATATTAATCCAAAAAAAAAGAAACAATTAGTCGAAAGGTACCAAAAACTGGTTAAGGGGCCCAAAATGCCTAAACTCATATCCTAGCCGAAATGGCAAAATTGAAGAGCAACATCCATGTTGATCTTTTGTCCAAATTGCAGATATATTGTCCTAAGATTTCATCCTAAGGTACCACTAAGGGGGTGCATGATAACCCAAAGATTCTGTTCCAGAAATAGTTTTTCTACTTCAGACTTGTTTCTGGAAGAAAAATCCGTCCGATAAACCGTCTCCGTTTTTCTATTTCTGGAATAGATTTCTATTCCAGTGAAGAGAAATCAGAAGTAGAAAAAATCTACTTCTCTATTTCTGAAACAGAAATCAGAAATAAAAAAATTTCTCATCGTTCGTCAACTAGTCCTTCATCCGTTGCCGCTGACCACCGTCCATCGGCCACTCGCCGCCGCCGCGCCCACCGCGCCGCCCGCCTGGCTTCACTGCGGCCGCCACATGGTTGCCCCGCTGCCGCCCCCGCGGTCGCCGCCCCATTGGTTGCCGCCCCACCGCCGCCCTTGCTTGGTCGCCTGTCTGGCCGCCCGCCCGCCCATCGCCGTCCAGGAAGGAAGAAATTTTGTGTCGTTATCAAACGGTTATTTTTTCTTAGAAACTCTTCAGAAATAGAAAATGAAAAATCATTTGTTCCAAACTATTTTACGGAACAAAATGGTTTTTCATGCACCCCTAATACATCAAAAGAGGAGAAACCCCTAAATTGCTAGGACTCCGCCAATCATACAAACTCTATTGGGGACCGATTTTTTGAGAAGAGAGCTTTTCCACCCTAAATCGAGGGAAACAACCTTTTTTTTTTTTTTTTTGGTCGAAAGTAGATAGTTCATTCGATCATCAAACATAATAAGTCTTACAAGACAACGATGGAGAAAATTCCGAACATAAAATTTCCAAAAGAGGTAAAGGAGGGGTGATCAACCAATTTAGAGGAAGTTTGTTGGCACGGTGAGTCCTTGCCAGCCAGTCCGCTGCTCTATTTGCTTCTCGGGGACAATAAACCACCGTAACATTTCTGCACGTTGCTAGTTCTTCTCTGCATTTTTGCACAATTTCGCTTAAGTTCCAAGGAGGCTCCGCTCGGCCCATTACTAGGTCCACGACAGGTAAACAATCACTTTCACACATTGGCAAACTTCTCTTTGCTCCACTTTGCCAGCACTTTTGAAGTCTCATGTAGTTTCACTGAGAAACTGGGCTGGTTAAGGGATGTTGTGTTCCATATTTGTTGTATGAACTCATGATACTCCTCATGTTCTGTCCAAAATGCTTCCATCTTGAAATCTCTCTTTCTTTTCTTTTTTTCAGGGTATAACCAAAGTACGAGAGGACTGTGATTCGAGCCGATAGTTGGAAGAGCTTGGACTTCAGCTTCATGAAAGGTGATTCTCCATTCCAAAGTACATAGAACTCGGTCTAGGCGTTTTTTAACAAGATCCTCCCCTTCCCTGTTGTTTGCCCATGTGTATGCACACCCATGACTATCATTGTCCATTAGGGAAGACTCATTAAACATATCTCTGAAGGCTGCAATTCTATTATTATCAGCTTCTCTTTGAGGGAAACAACCTTGAAGAGACAAAGGGGTTTGAGATTGCCGTTGAAACAAGCACCGAGAATAACCTGGTCAGAATAGTCAGCTTCTATGTTTAGAAGTCGGAGGATGCAGTTGTCACGGTGCTCATCTTCTTTTAGTTTGTCAAAAGCGAGCAAGGTAATCCGCAGATGACTATGTGGGAGGTTTAGGAGCCATTGAAGCAACAACTAAGGACAAAAGAAGTTTCGAAATCAATTGAAATGAGAAGGTAATGATTTTGACTCAAGGTTGGACGTGAAGATGCATTAGGAAAAAAAAAATCAAATCTTTTTGGCCCTTTATACCTTCCAAAAATGAGGCAACAATTCAGAATGACTATCCAAAGGTGAAGAGGAGTAGCTGTCCGAAGCACGGATTACGAAGCGTTAAAAGCTACAATACACACCCCCTATACTCTCCTGAGAAGGGATCGCCTGAATGAGCGAAAAAATCTCTCTCGTCATGTAGAGCTTCTTCTACCTCATGGTAGTTTTCTTCTTGCACCAAACCCTCAAACCCACCGTCGTATTCCATAGCTATGATTGATCATACATCCACCAAATCCCTATAAACCCAGCAGATTTCCTTAGCCCTATGCTTCTTACCTCAACCGCTTCGAAGATATCACCCATTTTAACCATGACTTTCATCAGCAACAACCCTCACAGTCATCCTTGTTGTCTCCGCCACTTACCCTCTCATCCTTGACTCCTGCTACATGCGCGATGGAAATTGCTCAATCGTCGGCCTTACCTCTTCTTACTTGTTCCAAATGGCTGACTCTTGCAATTAGGGCAAACTTACCTGGTGTGTTGTTCTTTTACTCTATCGACAAGGTCTGACCTTCGGCCTTGCCTCATGCTTCCTTCCTCTGCCATTACCTTGCTGTTCCACTGGTGTTTTCGTACGCGATAAGCTCGGACCATCTCCCATTTCAAATTTCCTATTTGCACATGTTCTCTCATGGATCGCCATGGACAGGAGGAGGACGCTCGTCTCACCGCTCTATGCAACAGATTGGGAAGGCTCTGGACTGAACAGGAAATTGATGAATGGGAGGAAGCAGCTCTAGCAGAGAAATTAAAAGAGTGCAAGCTGATCCTTGTGGGTAAACTCCTCTCAAACCCTTCCATTAACTTCCAAGCATTTCAGAACACTTTAAAACGAGCATGGCGTAACGACCAAGTCGACATCTCTCAACGCGGAGCTAGGCTATATGTATTCAAGTTTAATTCGGAAGGGGAAAAACAGAGGATCCTAGACAATGGGCCTTGGCATTTCGCAAACCACCTCATCATAGTAAAGCCATGGGTCCCAAACACGCCTCTCCATTGTTATGACTTTACTACTTGCGCATTTTGGGTGCAAGTGTTCGGACTTCCTCTAGAAAGATGTACAGAGACCATGATCAGTAGAGCCATAAGACAAGTTGAAAAGGTGCTGGAAGTTAAAATTGAAGCTAAAGATGGCACTACTCTACGAGCGGGGAGGGCTCGAGTGGAAATTGACCTAAGACAACCATTAAAGCCTGGTAAATTGATCAGATTAGAAGGCAAGAATCTACAGCTAGACTTTCACTATGAACACTTATCCCACTACTGCTATTCATGTGGTATTCTAGGCCATTATGCGACGTATTGCAGAGTATTCCCTATGATGAAGCTAAAATGGAAGGCATAGACAAATTATATTTTGGCCAATGGCTCCGGGCGGAAGTAAGAGAATATAGCCCTTTCTGGCAAGCTTTTTATGAAACACCAACTAAACAAGACGAAGTCGAAGAAACCGTACCAGAAACCCCTCAAACGTCACCTCTATTACTTCCTGCCATCCCTCACAGCACCAACCAAACCCCTGCACAAATGGAGATCAGTAGAGAACAGCAAGTTGAGTGTCCTACAACGACTATCCGACAACGTACAATCATTGTGGCTCCTCAGCAAGGCGATGCAGCCCGAAAACTTAAATCCCCTGCAATAGAACTGTCAGAAGCTATTAGAGATTCTGCTGCAGACTCTTCTAAGTCCAAGAAGCTGAAAAGCCCAAAGATGCACACCAAAGCGAGCCCCCTAAAGAATGTTAAACGATGTAATCCTTATGGGTCGCGCTCTTATGCACATGATGGGTTGGACGAAAACCAACTTACAGATACCCCGATATTTGCAGCGGAAGGGGTCGATAGTTGGGCTATGGTGGCTTGCCCTAAGAAGCCACCAATGGACAAATGAAAATCTTAAGCTGGAACTGTCAGGGTTTGGGCAATCCCCTGATAGTTCAAGCTCTAAAGGCCCTAGTGGTCCAAGAACAGCTCGATATAATATTTTTGATGGAAACTAAGAATCAGGAATTAGTGATCAAGAGAATTCATAGGAGGTTGAAATACCCGAGCTGTTTTATGGTGAGTCCTACAGGCTTGGCTAGTGGCTTGGTGGTTTTTTGGCATGACAAAATTTCATTGAGTATGGAGAACCATACAGCTAATTTCACTGACTTGATCTGCTCAAATGCTCTAGGTCGCATTCCAATGAGGCTCACCCGCATCCACGCACCAGCAATTTATCAACAAAGACAACAACTATGGGCTGATTTGAGACAACTTAGTAACTCAAACACTTTGTCATGGGTGTGCATCGGCGATTTCAACGAGATTATGTATCATTGGGAAAAAGTTGGTAAGAGATTAGCTGAACCATATCGGTTGTGTTCCTTTCGGGAATTTCTAAACGATTGTTCACCGATGGATATAGAGAGTAAGGGATGTGCCTTTACGTGGGTAAACAATAGAGATGGCGACGATATAGTTAAAGAAAGACTTGATAGAGTGGTGTGTACTATGGAATGGAGATTGAATTATCCGGAAGCTGAAGTGTTTGCCTTACCTGCTTTGGGTTCTGATCATAGTCCGCTCTTATTAGCTATGGCAACCATTCTAGAGAGAGGGAGGAAGACTTTCAATTTCGAAGCCTTTTGGCTTCAAGACAAGGAATGCCGTCAGGTTATAGCAGATTCTTGGACATCTATATCACTGACAGATTCTACTCTATCCCGCAAGCTTCAGGCAGCCACCTTCGCACTCACGAGATGGAGTAAATTGAAGTTCTGCAAAGGACATCATCAAATTAATCTGTTAAAGCAGCAACTTCATAGTTACATCAATCAACCAAGCTGCAACTATGATAAACAATAGGTAAATCGAATTAAAGATGACATTCAACACTTGGGCTATGAGATTACGGATTAATTGGCTGCACTAGGGGGAAAAACACAAAATTTTTCCATGCGACTACAATACAACGAAGGAAAAGAAACCGAATCAGTATGCTGCAGGATGAACATGGAAGGTGGATCCGAGAACCAATACAATTGAAGAATATGACTCTGACTTTCTTTCGAAACCTCTACAATTCTGTTGGCTAACGTGACTTTGACCCTATTATCACACAGTGTCCTCAGGTTGTTACCGAGGAAATGAACTCAACATTAATAGCAGCAGTGTCTCGGGAGGAAATCCAACAAGCAACTTTCCAATTAGGGGCTACTAAAGCCCCGGGACCTGATGGTTTAAATGGCCTATTCTATCAAAATCACTAGGATATCCTTCAGGACGATATCTTCATCACGGTACAAGAATTTTTCAGGTCCGGTTTGATGCCCCCAGATCTCAACAGAACGCTCATCACTCTGATCCCAAAGGTACCCCAACTAGAGAGGTTAGACCAATATCAACCGATTAGTCTTTGTAATTTTATCTATAAAATCATTTCCAAAATGCTAGCAAACCGCCTTAAACCATGGTTACCTGTTTGATTTCAACAGAACAGAGCGCCTTTGTTACTGGTCGACAAATACAAGATAATATATTAGTAGTTCAAGAGGTCCTACATCAGATGAACATCAGGAAACAAAAGAAACATTTTTAAGCAATCTTAAAGCTGGATATGTAGAAAGCATATGATCGGGTTGAGTGGGACTTTCTGGCAGCCTATCTTCACCAAATGGGATTTCATAGTAAATGGGTTCAATGGGTGATGCAATGCATCACCACAGTCTCCCTTTAGTGTTAAAATAAATGGCGAACCATTACCCTATTTCCATCCGACAAGGGGGCTTAAACAAGGAGATCCCCTTTCTCCTTATATGTTCATCCTATTGGCCAATGTTTTATCAAGCCTTATCAAGCAAGCAGTCAACATGGGAAACCTGAAGGGGATCAAATTGAACAGGTGGTGTCCTACTTTATCCCATCTATTTTTTGCAGATGATGCTATATTTTTCCTAGATGGACAGCTTCTCGAATGCCAAAACTTATCGAACATTTTACAGCAATATTGTTTAGCAACAGGACAAGCTGTAAATAGAAACAAATCAGGACTATTCCTTAGTAAAGCTTGCCCTATAAGTTTAAAGGAAAACCTGGCTAGAGAACTCAGAGTACCGATGATTCCAAAAACTGGCAAATATTTGGGTATTCCGTCTGATTGGGGAGTTTCTAAAAAAGACATGTTTGCCTGGATCCTGGGACGAGTCAATGCAAAGTTGGCAAGGTGGAAAGAGAATCTTATATCTAAAGGAGGGAATGAAATCTTACTTAAAACAGTGGTACATGCTCTCCCGCAGTATGCCATGTCGATTTTTAAAATCTCGATCTCTATTTGTAAGTCCATTGAGCAAAAAATAGCCAAATTCTAGTGGCAGAATAATAGCACCAAGTCCGGAATTCATTGGAATAGTTGGGACCTCCTTAAAGAGCAGAAAGATAGTGGGGGGGCTTGGATTTCGAGATTTGCTCACCTTCAACAAAGCACTTATGGGGAAACAGGCTTGGCGTCTCTTCCAGATTTCATCATCCTTGTAGAGTCAAATATTCAAAGGACTATATTATCACTCAAAGGAATTCTAGCATGCGGAAAAAAGGACCAAGACCATCATGGGGATGGCAAAATCTACTATTAGGCAGAGATTCTATTTTAGACCAGCTTCAGTGGTCAGTCGGTAATGGGCAAAGAATAAGGGTCCGAGAAGATAAATGGCTGAAAAATGGGATAATTGGTGGACCAGCACCAAGAGGAGAACTCGAGAAGGTGGCTGGTTTTATCACTTCGAACCAGAACACCTGGAATACCCCACTACTCCGGCAGAGCTTTGACAACCAGATTGTTGAAGACATTACTACCATACACCTACGCCCGGACTCTACTCCAAACCAAATTATATGGACAGGCAGACAGATAGGCATGTATACACCGAAAAGTGGCTACCACCACATCAGACAGATAGCTCACAGCACAGCTAGCAACTGAGCATCCTCTTCCTACAACACACCACGCCATCTATGGTGTCAAATATGGAGAGTGAAGACTACACCCAAAATCCAAATTTTTCTGTGGTCCCTGTGCAATAATGCGCTATCTACAAAAGAAAACATGTTCAGGCGACACATCACCTCTAACCCGGTATGTCAACTATGCTCATCTCAAACCCCAGAAACATTGGAACATTTATTTCTGTTATGCCCCTGGACACAGCATGTTTGGTCACACCCCAATATTAAAATCGACGTTTCAGCGTATAGTACTCACCGAATGGACGCATGGTTAGCATATCTAATAGAGGATAGGGCTAACTTACCCGATTTGGAGACCATTGCATCCCTACTTTGGCAAATATGGAAAGCGCGCAACCACTTCATCTTTCGACGTCAACGTACGCGCCCTCAACATCTAGTCGAATATGCTCTCACAACTGCAAAGCTATACCTTCACACTTTGAAGCCGCCTTTGGACACAAGAACTCCTTTGATGAACCCTAATTGGTCGTGGATCCCTCCTGAGCCAGGCATCATCAAAGTAAATCTGGATGGGGCTTTTCCAATAGGGAGTAACACGAGATCCATTGCATGTGTATGCCGCGATCACTCAGGCACACTGATTGAGGGATTCTCCAGCAACATCCAAGCTTCCTCACCACTGGAAACAGAGCTTCAAGCCTTGACACTCACCCTCAACTATCTGCTACAGAGAGGTATGGCCGATCCTCACCTGGTTCTAGAATCTGATTGTCTTGTGCTGGTGGAGACTGTCAATCACTGCCGGTTGCCGCCGTGGGAGTGCCAAGCTCTGTTCGTCGATATCGCGTTGTTGCTTCTCTGTTTTCCAAACCTACGGATACAGCACTACAGAAGGGAAGCAAACTCTATTTCCGATTGGGCTGCCAATGCCCATGGCCGTGGAACCCTATCACCAACCTGGGCCACTTCACCTCCCCAAATACTTTTGGACATGTTATGTAATGAAGCCCTAATCAAGGGTTGTACTTTTTTCCCTACTTAAATGAAATACTATGTATTTTCGACCCAAAAAAAAAAAACTCTCCCGAGAAAAGGTAGTTCATACATTTCAAATAATTAAAAGAATTAAAGATCTGTCAACTCTTTTGAAAGGAGGCATGTGTTTATACCAAAAATTAACTAAGTCAATATAATCGGCATGACATCAATTTCAATATATAACCTGAGACTTGGTAAGGTGGATATTGGCAGAATACCAATTACATGAGTTCTTATCAATAGTCATACTAGTCACATGAGTTCTTGCCGGTGGTCATAATTATCTATGATCATGATCAATCATCAATATATGATTGCGACTAGCTGACGATTGTCATAATATAGTTGATCAACAGTTAAAGGGTGAAGACGTCAATTGAAGGACATTGAGACAACAAGAGAAGAAAGCATATGAGAACTAACCATTTTATGAGTGAAGTGAGCGCGAGATTCAAGCATAGTGGCATTCGAATTAAAAACTGCTTGCATATAAGATATCAAAGCATAAGATCGTTATCAAGAGGCCAAATTAAAGGAATAACAGCTTAGGCGAGATTCAAGGTGGTGACAGATATATGTAGAGAATCAAAACACGTCTTGAAGGAATAATTGCCTGGAGGTAAAATGTCATGGCAACCTAAAGATATAGAGCTGAAAGTCTTGGAGATGAGAAGGCACGGTTGAAACTGCTTATGGGAATTACATTATAAATACTATAAATACTAGTACTTGTGCATCATAGAATCCCCCTCCCCACCCCCACCCCCACCCTCGAATAAATAAGCAAAACTTATTATCTTTTAATTACATTTCATTTCCTATACCATAGCGGTAATTTCAAGATATCTCGTTGTCAATTAAATTATGGCATGTATTTTAGATCTTCATCATCAATTAAATTCCGGTATTGTATCTTCCCCTTCATCCATTTAACTTTTTAGATCATATGGAAAATGTCACTTTCAACTATTGAAAGTATGTCTCAAATTTTGGTCGAAATTGAAGGAAAGATGTGAAAATAAGTGGATATAGAAATGTGAGCTCTCAAGGAATGACTCTTCGCCACCCGTAAGGCGTCGTTGCAATTTAAAAACTAGGGCAAGCACTCAGGCGACCGGCCACTAGCTTGGGATGGCTAAAGGCTACTCGCAATTCGATGAGCGCCTGGCCGGACAAGGCCGCTGGCCAAACTCCAGGCAAGCATCCAACCAGGTTAGGCCCCACGCTTGGCTCTATGGAAAGCTAAACAGATATTTAGTTGGACTTGTAAATTGAGATTAAATTGATAAATCAACCTATAAAAGAATTTAATATACCAACTGACAACTCCTGTCTAGGAAATCAGAATACTGGGGTTTAGGTATCGTTCCAACGCTTGAACCTTGAAAGATGGACCCTAGATCCGCTATAAGAGGATGGTGCAAATGCTTAAAGTTGGGGCGACATTGTCATAGGGTAACGTCCTAACAAAACACATAATATAATTTAATCACCACGGATTAGGCATTATTGCTTCTTTTTTTTATGGCAAATCGAATAATTGTACATCACTAAAAATTTGCCTTGTCCCGTTAGGGTTTTTTTGACAAATGGCTCCACAATTGTCTTGGAACCACTTGTTAAACACCTAAATAAAAATAATTATCATTTTTAAAATATCGTTTTTCTAGAGTTACATATTATCAGTGTAGTGAAACTGAATTTTTTTTCCTTAAATACAAGTGATGATAATATTTGTTAGCAATCTTCCTGTTATGCACGTGATTTCATTACCAGTTTCAGAACAACGTAACTAAATAAGAAAAACAATAGAACGTTGTCCAATTAAGGAGACTAATGAAAACGACAAAAAAAACTCTTTCCAAATAGGACAAAAGAAGTTAAAATGAATTGAAGAGATCTCGGCATTCCAAAACAATTAAATTATTAAATTAAGGCAAAAGGAGCTGTTTCTAAATAAGGCTGAGGAGTACCGACCAAAAATAAATAAATAAATAAGGCTGAGGAGTAAACGCACAAATTTCAATTACTAGCAAGTTTGACAGTGCTATAACCTAAAGCGGTCCTTGACAATTCCTCCGAGCAATTAATGATACGGCCTAGCCAAAAATCTAGAGAAGCAAGATGTCGCGGAAAAAAATTAAGAAAAATAACACAAGTAGTCCATGAACTTTGACTCAATGTACAATAAGATCTTTGAATTTGTGATTTGTTCAATCTGATATCTAAATTGTAACCCAATATGCAATATAGTCTCTAAAAACTATGTAAAAATGTTCAATGTCGTCCATTGACTTGAAGAATATTTTCCATATATTCAAGAATTAAGTTGAACATATATCATAAGTCCAAGGGTTATATTGAACATTTTGAAAGTTCAGAAATCTTGTTACACGTTGAGTTAAAGTTCAGGAACTATGTTTTAATTTTAGGGACTGTAAAAATCATTTGTGTTGTTTACCAAAAAAAAAAAAAAATTAATATCCCAAAACATGATGCCCCTATCGAAAAATTCTTTAAGGACTTGGAGTTTTAGAGATTTGATTTTTTTTTTTTTGGTCAGAAAGAGAACTTCATTCACTAAAAACGGAGGAGTACAGCCTACTGCTAAAGCATCAGAAATTAAGAGGTGTAACAAAATAGAAGGACGCGAGATGGGCCAGTTTTCGGTTAGGGCACCAATTCTGTGGGCTTTTGCGGCCCAATCCGCTACCCCATTCGCTTCCTGTCGGCAGTAGCTAACCTTAACACAAGAGAAGCTACGCAGGAGACTGATGGCTTCCTCGAAGATGGCATGAACCTCCCACGGTGGCCGAGTAAGCTCATTGACAGATTCAACCAAAATCAGGTTATCCGATTCGATTAGCGGATGATCATGGATTCTACCTTTCTTCAGCAGGTGGCGGAGGGTGATCAGCAGTGCCATGAACTCTGTTTGCAAAGCCGAAGAGGCAGCAACGTTCCTGGTAAGTCCGTCGATCAAATTGCCATACTGATCTCTGCATATACTGGCCATTGTCCCTAGATTGGTGTGTGGCTGAAAAGCCCCATCAATATTCACCTTTAGAGTACCTGGATCAGGAGGTCTCCATATTTCACCATTGTTGAGCTGCTGTCGGGCTGTGTCTGCAGGGTTACGGATGGAGAACAGAGCCGATCGAGCACTGATTATAGCAATATCCACAACCTGGCGTGCTTCCAACTGTTAACGGCGAAAAAAGAAGTTATTATGCGCCTTCCAAATGTGCTAGAGAACGTATACCATAGTGTTTGGTTTAGGTAAGGTCTGTTTGTTCATAAACACTACTTCAATCCATGTGTCTATGCTGTGTATAGCCTGCAATTCGGTAGGAATGTTTAGTGTTGGGTCCGACCATATGGTAATGGTCCAAGGGCAGATCAGAAATATATGATATGCAGTTTCTAGTATGCTGTTATGACAGAGAGGGCAAAACGAGTCTGGAGTTATTTTACGGTGAAAAAGGTTGGCTTTCGTGGGTAAGGCATTATGGCGTAGAGCCCAAATAAAGAACTTAACTTTGGGGGCTATCTTCAACTTCCAGAGTTGTTTCCATAATGGTTGAGGAAGTTGGTAATCATGCGATCCTTCATACAGATTGTTGCTAACTGTGGTTTGCCTAATTGCTTGGTAACCACTTCTAACCGTATAGTTGCCATGTGTGGTATCCGTCCAAATCAGTTTATCTTCTGTATAAGAGGGGCTGACATGGATGTTAAGAATCTCCTGCACTGTGTCGTTATCATAAAATCTGTGAAGTAAAGGAATGTTCCAATCATTGGTTTGGACATCTAAGAGTTCAACAACTTTAACAGGTTCATTCCGATACGCCGGGCCACCTAAAGTACCTTTGGGTAGCCAACGGTCTTCCTTAACTCTGATGCTTTGTCCATCACCTACTGACCATCGAAGCCTTGGAAGGATTGATTCTCGACCTAATAAAAGACCTTGCCAGCCCCAAGATGGTCTGGTACCTCTATCAGCATGTAAAAAATCTCGAGAATGAAAATATATACCTTTGAATAGCTTACTCCAGAGTGCTGTAGGGTTTTGAGTTAGACGCCAGGCTTATTTTCCAAGCATAGCCTTATTGAAGTCCATGAGATCTCAAAAGCCGAGACCTCCCTTAATCTTGCTCGTCTTAAGCTCATCCCATCTTTTCCAATGGATCCCAGATTTTGTGGATCCATTCTGCCACCGGAAACGGGCAATCATCTTTTCAATGGACATACAAATAGAAACCGGAATTTTGAATATAGACATAGCGTACTGCGGGATTGCCTGAACAACTGATTTGATGAGGATTTCCTTTCCACCCTTAGAAATTAAGTTTTCTTTCCAACCTTCCAATTTTTTGTTCACTCTCCTTATAATCCAAGCAAACATTTCCTTTTTAGAACGTCCCCAGTCCGAGGGGATTCCCAAATATTTGCCAGTTTTGACTAACACTGGGACTCTCAAAGCATTTGCCAGACTTTCTTGTAGGGCCGGAGGACAAGTCTTCGAAAAAAAGATTCCAAATTTGTTCCGATTAATAGCCTGTCCCGTAACTAAACAGTATTGATTCAATAAATTGGCAAGATTTTGGCATTCCTGTAGTACGTATAAAGATCTTCCAATTATGTTCAGGAGAAAAGAGTATTGCTTCAAGTCATTGGTTATTCTATTTGGGACAAGGAAAGGAAAAAATCTCAAGATTAATCTATATCAGTTTCCAAAGGCTTCTGTTACAATGCTAATTCTTAAAATGGTGAACTTTATAGCGAATGACCAGAAGCCAAACAAATGCTACTTTTAACATACATTCACAAATATCATGTTGCTCATAAAAGAAGGTGCAGTTATGCATGATATTTTTCAGTTACACTTATCTTAAGATGTACTATTTGCTACCATAGGTACAACCCATCCTGACATTTGAGTTACACGTCTAGCAATAACAGAAAAAAGAAGAAGAAAATTCAATCGTTGTTAATGTGT
The DNA here is from genome assembly GCA_016097605.1 of Eucalyptus guilfoylei. Lineage (NCBI taxonomy): Eukaryota > Viridiplantae > Streptophyta > Magnoliopsida > Myrtales > Myrtaceae > Eucalyptus > Eucalyptus guilfoylei. Next base: position 24,798,362 of record CM027865.1, on the reverse strand, counting down.
TTAATTCGAAAGGCACTTTAAAATATAGTTTGCTAAACCACTTTCAGGCGTTCTTAAAGATCTGATATGAAGGTCTACCCTTACAGCTTATCACCTATGTGCAGCTTTCCGATTTCCTCAATTTGATGGGAATGCAAGAGATGCACCATATATCTTACAACACTTAGCAACACCAAAGTACTTGCAATTATCTAAAATAAAAATACCAATAAAAAAACCTAAAAGATGTCCATCACCTACACACCAAAAAAATGCATATCACAAAAGAAAATGATTGTAATAGAGTTCCAGTGAGTCGGCTAACATTCCCTAATAGCAAGTTATGTCCATTTAAATAGCAGCAAAGCATTGGAATTCCCGGAAGATGCCTGCATCACTCTAAGTTATTTTGGTTTTTTATTGGTATTACCTGCTCCATCTCAACTTTGATGTCTGCAACAGAGAACTGCACAGAGACAAGCTATATAGACCCTTCTCAAAGCATTACCTGCTCAACGGAAGAAGCTTGAAAAATAGACTTCGAATTTAGTATTTTGGATCAATAGAAAGTAGAATGCATTTAGTTTCTTGAACAAGAAAAGAATGATTATGAGATAATACCTTTTCTTTGACATGAAAAGAATGAATTCTAGAGCGCAAAGATGACTTTATACTAGGTGGCAAACTTTGATGCAAAGAATCTCTCAGACTGGACGGCATAGAGCTGGATCAAGCTACCTAATTGGATCAAAATATGCTCTGTAAATAGACTTGATATGCGATCTACACTTACCATAGTTCATTTGATACTTTCAAAGAATCGTGCATCTTTCTCAGCCAATACTCCAGATCAACACAGTTTAAGGCAAACCTAGCAATTTTATGAACTTTTTTTTCCAAAGACAATGAGATATAGAGCTTGGAAGACCTGCTCCATTGACTCACGTATAAGCCATAAAAACCTGGTGGCAAGGGATTCTTCATCTATGAAATGAAGTTCATCTACGTTTCACTTCAATAAACAGATAAGCACATTATAACAGAAGTTAAAACTCTACTGAGCAGAATCCGTAGAAAACCCTAACCTTCGAGACGGAGAGGACGTATCGGAGCCGCCAATAGGGCTTTGACAGGCGATGGCGGGGCTCAGGAGGCGACGGTGTCGACGACGTCGGTGGCGTTGGCGTTCACAAGTAGGGGCGCTTCGCAAAGAAAAGAAAGAGAGAACAGTGCGGAGGTCGCAAGGATGAGGGAAAAACGCGACGGCGGGTCGGGGAGGCGGAGGCGCGTCGGCGTCGATGTCGACGTTGGCGTTCTCTAGCAGATTCAACGCTTTGCGGAGCGAAGAGAGAGCAGATTGATTCAACGCTGAGGTGCGGCAGCTCGAGAGGAGATTGCAAAGGCGGAGGCGTGTCGGTGTCGTGGTTCGCTGGCAGATTGCCTCAACACGGTGGCTTGGGAGGCAATGGCGAAGGCGCGTCGTCGTCATGGTTCACCAGCAGATTCAGCACTTCTCGGAGGAGAGAGAGAGAGCAGATTGCTTTAGTGTGGAGTCGGAGGCAAAGCCGTCGACGCGGCGGCTGGGGACGGCGGAGGGGGAGGCATGGTGGTTTGCTGAATTGATTAAGCGCAAAGTGGGGGGAGAGAGAGCGCGGAACCATTTTGAATGAAGGGAAATTTTTTTCACTCCATAACGAAATGAAGTTTAACGGGGAGAGGGGAGAGAGGGCGTCAAGTCAGAGCAGCTGCAGTGGTGGGCCAGGCCTTTCGAAGAGAGAGACAGAGGAAAGAGAAGATAAAGACGCGGCTTTAACCTGAGACGACGTGGACCCGCCCGGCGACAGGTGTCACATGCTGAGTGGTTCAGAGCACAAATTGCGTGGCACCCTTAGGGTACCCAATATTTTCTCCCTTATACTCTCCTGAGAAAAGGTAGTTCATACATTTCAAATAATCAAAAGAATTAAAGATCTTTCAACTCTTTTGAAAGGAGGCATGTGTTTATATAAAAAATTAACTAAGTCATTATAATCGGCATGACATCGATTTCAATATATAACCTGAGACTTGGTAAGGTGGATATTGGCAGGATACCAATTACATGAGTCCTTATCAATAGTTATACTAGTCATATGAGTTCTTGCTGATGGTCATAATTATCTATGATCATGACCAATCATCGATATATGATAGTGACTAGCTGACAATTGTCATAATATAGTTGATCAATAGTTAGAAAGGGTGAAGAAGTCGATTGAAGGACATTGAGACAACTAGATAAGAAAGCATATGAGAACTAACCATTTTGTGAGTAAAGTGAGAGTGATATTCAAGCAAAATGGCATTCAAATTAAAAACTGCTTGCATATAAGATATCAAAGCATAAGATTGTTATCAAGAGGCCAAATTTAAGGAATAACAGCTTAGGCGAGAGTCAAGGTGGTGACAGATATATGTAGAGAATCAAAACACGTCTTGAAGGAGTAATTGCCTGGAGGTAAAATATGTGACATATTGAATTTCCAGTTCTGTTTTTAATTGAATGAATCGAGCTTTTCATCAACGCGCTTATAGTTCTGTTCTCTGAGCTGATCACTCAAGAGATAACTAGTCTATCTAGTGAAGCCATTAACGGATTTTAATGATAGATTTGAGAATTCGACCAGAAATCGACTGCTCGATCGTGTTAGTCTGCAAGAGTCATTACGGCACAATTAAAAATCGATTAGAGACCGGAGATAGGTCGACTCAACTGAACCATGTAAATAAGTGTAGGTGATTCCACATAATTGCAAAATTATCGTCGATCGGCACTAGACCGGTTTTTCTATCGTTTTGGTACCCTATGTCCGCATTTGGAATCTCGAGATTTTTACGACAACCAAGAGTCACCAATGTGTCGAAAATGTACAATGTGACTCAAAAATAATCGACTAAGGGTCAATTGCACTAAAAATTCCTAAAAGCTACTCGGTAGGCTAGATCACTCTAAAATCGCGCCAGATTGAAATTAACCACGAATTTAAACCCAATTTCAGAAATTGAAAGTTATGTTATCTCACGATTCATTTTAGAACCGTCAACTCATCCTCTGAAGATTTTTCTGCAAACCGAGATTTTTGGCAAAATTTCAAAGTAAGGCCGTTTTTTACAGGAAAAATTAGAGGGCCATTTTTTATTGCGTTTTTGGGATTCAAGTTGGTTCGATTGATGAGAAAAAATGTTGAATGGGATGATGGTGATAGGGCTATTAAGAGCACCTAGAGGGGGTGAATAGGTGATTAAAGAAATTTTTGCGAAACTTAACAAAATAAATCAACTTATGAGAATAATAGACTGAATGTGTAAAAGAATATAAATAGTTATATAAAGTAATGAATTAAAGTTAAGAGATTAGGGAAAGAGAATCAAAACACAATGTTTATAGTGGTTCGGCTTAGATCCAGCCTACGTCCACTCTTCCGCACTGACAGCCCACAGGCTGGATTTCATTAAGAACCAAAAGAGATTTTATAGTCTCACATCCTTGATTCCATAGTGTAGAGACTCTGCTACATTTCCTCAAGGTCTCACAAGTATTTAATCTCTCTTTTGAGTACAATTCGAGCTCAAGAATTGAAACAGCAAAGAACTAGGAGTTTCAGACTTTGGAATTTTTCTTTCACGCACACACTCGAATAACTTGAGCGTCTTCCTTATATGCTCCTCCATGCCTTCATAACCGTTGGCACCTTCCAAAGGAGTTCTTCCAATCTACCTGTTGGACAGAATCAATTAGGGAGATCTCGAGTTATTTAAGGAATGTGATGATAGCCCACCAATCCTGCTCGCCCATACAATCGAGATCTAGGTTTCCAGTAGAACCTTCCAAGTATACTTCGCCAATCAACAAATCTAATTACTCAAATTAATTTCAATACGAATAATTGATCACGAGATGCTATCTCCAGCCGTGAGATCTTTTTCAACCGTACGAATCAAATCCTTAAAGAGATACTCGCATCTGGATAAGTCTTCTTCAACGGATAAAAATTTTCTTCATCAATCTGGAAACTATCAGTGAGGGCAGACTTTAAATCTTGAGTCTAGAGGTCTTTTGACTTTGACAATAGAGTCCGTAAGTCTTCAGACTAGACTGATGGAAACGTTTTGTCAACTTCAAAACAAATAAGGAAGCTTTCTCTAACAGATGGCACCTTGGTTGAATTTATGGGGACCGATTTAGATCCAACTGAAGGAGAATTGAAGTGGATTTGGGGGAATTTGTTCCAAAATTCGTAGGCCATGGGGGAGGGAACATTTGGACCACTTGGTTGGCTTGCTAGAGAAGTTTGTAGGCTGCAAATTGGCTTAGATGATAGCCAAGACAAGTGGAGGCCAAGCAATGATCAACTATGGGATATTTAGGCATTTTTGGGCCCCTCCAAGTGCAGCTGTCTTCTTCTTCTTCTTCAGCAAACTTGCTTTCTCCATTTTCAGATGACTCTTGAAGCTTAGAGAACCAGAGAGAGACCGGCAACCCCCCTAAGCTGTCGCACACCTGCCCGAAGCTACCAGGACCGCTACTCGCCGCTCGCAAGCCGCCGTGCCGCCCACGAGCCCAACTCAACGTTCCGCTCACCTGCACGCCTGTACGCCATCGTCACTAACCTGGCAATTCCTCGAGCCGTTCTTGGTCGCCATCCACCAGCCGCCGTCGCCCGCAGCAGCCTTCGCTAGCCCGTCTCGCCGTTTCCAACCCAAGCCGAGCCCGCACCAACTCTCTCGGCCTAGCAACCAAAAATGAAAGCCAGCAAGGGTTCGTGGACTTCAAGGCCCGTTTTTAGGCCCATCCAATCCTTGTTTGGTGTCACCACTAGAAGGTTTGTCGTCCGTCTCCACGTCACCATCGCCGTGGACTCACCGAATCGCTAAACCGGTGAGTTTACTTGCTAAACTCTTCTTAGGGAGTTAATGACGATTAATGGGTAATTAGTTTAGGCTAAGTATGGATTATGTGGTTAATAAGAATGGATTAACAATTTAATTATTCGTTTGTGCATATTAGGTGGTTAGACCCGATAGATTAGAGACTAGATAAATTGTGCTATTTATCTAGATAGGTTCGGAAATTTTCTCGGCCCGTTTGGGCGGTTAATTAAGCATTTCCGGCCTATTTGCATTTTTTGTAATTAATTGTATTTATTTAATTATTTATTATTTTTCGGAAATTAAATCGAGATAGCCGGTAACCGGAATTTCGTGCTGATTGCAGTGGCGTGTTTAATTTCTGCAATTGAGTGCTATTTTGTGCAAATTGAGTGGTGAGTGTAATTTTGGGTATTTATCCCAAAATTGAGTAATTCTATTATTTAATTAGAAAATACCGGGGCGTCGGTTTTTAACGCCAAAAATGTTTTCAGACACTATATAAATAGTGAGATTTTTTAAAAGAAAGATATAACATTTTGGCTTAGACCGACCGTGTACCCATACGTGATTATTTTTATCGGCTATTTTTAACACGATGAAAATAGGTCAAGTTCATTATTTAATTGAGGAATTGGTGTGCAAAGCACAATGTCATTGGCTGGGATCAATTTATCGTGTATCAGCTTGTGTGAGCCTTAATAAATCGTCAGCTTGTGCAAGTATTATTGTATATCAGCTTGTGAGAGTTATTACCATCTATACCAACTTATGTGAGCAGTGATCGTATCGATGAATTGTTATATGGTATTGATTGATAGATGGTATTGATCGTTTCGAATTGAATGATCGATTGGATTGAATTAATTAGTTGAGATTATGAACTGTACTGACGTGTAGGAGGGAATTGAGGCAAGGTAAGTATTTTGACTTATGTGTATAGCTGCCTCTAGGCGTATTTCCTTCTTAATCGGAGTTTAGGAGGTGAACTTGTTGAGACATTGTTTCACCCTGTCGTGGGCCCAACATTTTTAGGTCCTTAGATGGCGGTTCCTTCGGAATGTTTTGGCCAGCCCAAGAGGATTACCGAGCATGTCACCGATATCCCTGTTCCTGAGGGCCACGGAGTCTGGGTCTATGAACTTGTGAGGACCATCGTCTGGGTCGATGCAGGTCTACCCCAAAGGGTACCCCATCAATTCAGAGCATGGTATCGTCGCGGGTTCAATGGACATAAAGGGGGTCCCCTACAGGATTTTGAGGTTCTAGTATCGGTGTTAGAAGTCGCTTTTGGCGAGGATACAGTTGACCCTCCTAGTGGTGCAGTGGTGGACCCAAATCCCCAGGAGACCTCGGAGTTTTCAATTGGGGATTCAAGTGCCTAGTGGGCTTGTAGGCTTGTTTGCTTTTATAGACTCCTGTTTATAAACTGGTCTGTATATTAACTGGGATGTTTATGAAAGTGTTTTGGTTGTGAATTGGTTTCCTGCTTTTCTATCTCGTGTTGGTTGTTGTCAGGGGTATTTGTTTCGCTTTCACATGTGCATTAAAATGAATGGGTTGGCGACGCATTCTAGGACATCGCAAATTTATCAACTACCGAGGGATAGGCACACGCTCGATGATCGGGGCGTGACAAAATGTCATGGCAACCTAAAGATATAGAGCTGAAAGTCTTGGAGATGAGAAGGCACGATTGAAACTGCTTATGGAAATTACATTATAAATACTATAAATACTAGTACTTGTGCATCATAAAATCCCCCTTCCCATCCTCCACCCCTCAAATAAAAAAACAAAACTTATTATCTTTTAATTACATTTCATTTCCTATACCATAGCGGTAGTTTCTAGATATCTCGTTGTCGATTAAATTCTAGCATGTATTTTAAATCTTCATCGTCAATTAAATTCCAACATTGTATCTTCCCTTCATCCATTTAACTTTTTAGATCATATGGAAAATGTCACCTTCAACTGTTGAAAATATGTCTCAAATTTCGGTTGAAATTGAAGGAAAGATGTGAAAATAAGTGGATATAGAAATGTGAGCTCTCGAGGAATAACTCCTTGCCACCCATAAGGTGTCGTTGCAATTTAAAAACTAGGGCAAGGGCTCAGGCAACCGGCCACTAGCTTGGGATGGCTAAAGGCTACTCGCAATTCGATGAGCGCCTGGCCAGCCGAGGCCGCTGGCCAAACTCCAGGCAAGCATCCGACCAGGTTAGGCCCCACACTTGGCTCTATGGAAAGCTAAACAAATATTTAGTTGGACTTGTAAATTGATATTAAATAGATAAATCAACCTATAAAAGAATTTAATATACCAATTGACAACTCTTGTCTAGGAAATAGAATACTGGGGTTTAGGTATCGCTCTAGCGCTTGAACCTCGAAAGATGGAGCCTAGATCCGCTATAAGAGGATGGTGCTAATGCTTAAAGTTGGGGCGACATTATCATAGGTTAACGTTCTAACAAAACACATAGTAAATTTTAATTACCTCGGATTAGGCATTATTGCTTCTTCTTTTTTTATGGCAAATCGAATAATTGTACATCACTAAAACTTTGCCTTGTACCATTAGGGTTTTTTTGACAAGTGGCTCCACAAGTGTCTTGGAACCACTTGTTAAACACCTAAATAAAAATAATTATCATTTTTAAAATATTATTTTTCTCAATTTACATACTATTAGTGTAGTGAAACTGAATTTTTTTTTCCTTAAATACAAGTAATGATAATTGTTGACACATAAATTTTGTCGATCCGGTCATTTATTTAGTACATAAAAAATTAGGGGTTAATTTTATCCCTGAAAAAAAATATATTAATTGCATAACATATAGATTTATGTGCATTTATTTTAATTTACATTTTTTTTTTACATTTTATTGGACCGGTGGTGGATGGGTTCAAATTTATGTTTTTGAGCTCTAGTTCGGCAGGTCGGACTAGGCCCACAAAAGGAGCAAATTAACCCAAGCCCGTTGTTTTTTTTAATTAATTAATTATCTTGTGAGAAATTGAGATTTGATGCGATATTACGGTGGTTTTTGGGATTTAAAAAAAAATCGGATTGCAATCTTATCTTTAGTCTTTAGGTGATAAAATCGTTGGGAATATTAAAGAGAATAAGGAATGATCTAAAATATTTTGTTGTGGAGGGAGATTTTGAAAGATTTTAGAGTTGGATAATGAAGCTTTATCTTTAATAGTTGAGTAAATTATCTGGGAAAATCTTCACAAAAAAATTTTAGATTACCTTCAACGATTGAGTCAATATATGAAATCTTGGTTGGCAGAATAGATTGATTTGTTTTTTTTTTTTTGCTCTATAAAAAGGGAGTGCAAGGCTTCGAGAAATGGGGGGCTTCTCTTCGTTCGAAAAAAGAGCACAAAAGTAAACAGAGAAAAAAAAAAGAAAAGGGAGCAGGTTTCTTTTTCCCTTCTATTGATTTGCTGCAGAGCAAAAAGAGAGCAGAGGGAGAAGACGTGAGAAGGGACGTGCGGCCAGAGAAAATGAAAAAACAAAAGGAAAAAGGAAAAAACAGAGCAGAGGACGAAAAGGGCTGTGCATCTTCTCCGTTTCGCCGCCTGACCCATCGCACCTACACCGACCACCACTGCTCGCCAGGCCACCGAGACTCCCGCAGCCCAAAGTTCCGACGCTCGCCGAGCCCCCCTGTTTCTCTGCGTTTCTGCTCACGCATGAGAACCGCCCCGTCATCGCTGCTCCCGCTCCGACTGACCCGCCGCCGGCCTCCGAGCAGCAACGCCGCCCCGCCTGCTGCCCAGCGTCACTCTTGCCCCTGTGAAGTTGCCACTGCCTGACACCACTGCTCACCGCCCTCCGATCAATCACGCCTTCGCTTCTGCTCCACCTGCAACGAGCTGTTGCTCCTAATCCGAGCCTCCCCAAGCGACTCCCCTACGGCCTGAGCCTCTTGCCAACGCCTTGCTCACCGCCTTCCAACCTGACGTTACTGCCCGATCTGCAATAGCCGCAACCCGACGCCCCTGTGATTTCGCTTTCAGCCGCAACCCGTTGCCCTCGCCTCCTGCGACAGCCCACTGTCCGACGCCGGTCATCACTGCTCGAGCCTCCGTATCTGACGACCTAGACGCTAGATGCCCGACGACCACGTCCTCCGACCGAGCACCGTCTCACCCCGCCTCACCTGCAACCCGCGCCGGCCCACGACTCGCCCGCTACTCGAGACCTCGCTTCCGACGCCCGTACCTCCCTCTGCCCGTACCAGCAGCACCGAATGCCAGACGCCCGGACAGCCGCGCCTCTGCAACCATCGTCGCCGTGTACCTCTTCCGCTACAACCCCGAGCTCCGACGACCGCGTCTCTGCCTCCATCCGACGCCACGCCACTGTCCCTACTCCGCCCGGCGACCACGCCTCCACTCACCCTTTGCCGAGTCCTGCCCGTCGCCGACGCCGCGACCCCTCGCACCACCACCGTGCCCAAGCCGCCGACAGCCGAAGCCCACCGCGCCATGTACACCCCCCATCGCGTCGCTATCCTTCCTGCAATATCCCCTAGGTGGTTTTTTTTTTATTCTATTTTTATTCATTTTTTTAAGTTTCGTTATTATTGCTTAAGTTAGAACATGATATATCAATGTTAATTATTTGTATAGTTTAAGCATTATCCGTAGGGGTTTTATCCAAAATTATTGTAATTATTAATTTGATCTGTAAGACGTCAGGTCATTTTTTTTAATTATATTAATTTTTTTAGCATTTTTATAGTATTTTGAATGTTAAATCATTATAATAGTTAATTTGATCCGTAAGACTTCGGATCAGATTTTTAATTACTTTGAACCTTTTTTTATGGCTAAGATAATTGTTAATTTAATCTGTGAGACGACGGATTATTTTTTTCGATTATTTTAATTCTTATTTGATGAATACCTTAGATATATTGTTTATCTAATAATTGCTTATCTTGGAAAAACATCAGAAAATAAAAAATCAAATCTTGCATTCGAGTTGTTGGTTTAGTAAATTAAGATTGCATTTTAGGATTGCATTTTTAGATAATTTTTGGAATAGATTAAGATTGATTTTAGATAATGTTTGCACATCTAGATAATCTTATTTTTCTTTAAAAAAATAGTTTTCTAAGATAGGATAGAGTTTAAGTCAAATTAATCCCTAAAATGAATTAGAATATTATTCTTTTTTAGATAGTTTAATCAGGATTTTTATTAATTCCGAATTTCAATAAAAATATAATAATACTAGGTGCATGTTAACTAGTTTGCATAATAGGATCATTTAATTTGAGTTTGTTAGTAAAATTAGGTTCATGAAATGCATGTAATTACTAGGTTCATTTAGTTAAAAATTGATCGTCATTAGAATTAGGTCATTTGATTAATTTAGATTGCATATTTAATTGTTGTATTTCTTTAATTTCAAATTTCATGGAAAATATAAAAGAATTAGAATAAATTCATTTCATGCTTTAGGATAGATTGCATGCTTATTTATGTCATATCGTTTAGGTCATGTTGTCATATCATTTCATGTTAGATTAGTGACATGCATTGCATAAATCATGATTTTCATTAAATAAATGAAAACAAAAATTGAGTGATTGCATGTTAAAAGAAATTATATCTAGGATTGTCGATATGAATTCTAATCTAACATTGCAGATGCTTTCGTTGCTTTGAGATAAATTTTGCAATTTATTCATTGCTTTTTTTAATGTTAAATTGGTGGTTTGCGCACCCGCATGATCACTTCACATGTTAGGAAAGTAGATTTAAAATAAATCCAAGCTGCCTGCAAAAATATTTTTGAAAATTAAAAAAAATGGTACCGAAAGGGCATTAGAGAAATCTAGTGTAACCAAGTCCTTGTACCCAAAGTCTCTGATTCATAGGAGTAAAATAATCCTCCCATTATTTTACTTAGGTGTCTAATCGACCTATCATAAACTGATTAGTGGCGACTCCTAGTTAATAATCTTTTGCATGCTAAATGACCGAAACTTAAGTCGCGAATTGTTATGGGCTTGGGAGAGTCCAAGCTAAGTTTAAAGACTTAGTAGTCCATTAGCCTAAACCCTAGGTGGTGCATCCGAAAATTAGGTCACGGCAATAATAATTGTTAACAATATTCCTGTTCTGCACGTGATTTCATTACCAGTTTCAGAACAACGTAGCTAAATAAGAAAAATGATAGAACATTGTCCAATTAAGGAGACTAATGAAAAGGACAAGAAGTTATAGGAAAAAATGTCCTTAGCTTTATCAAAACGACGAAAAAACTCTTTCCAAATAGGACAAGAGAAGTTAAAATGAATTGAAGAAATCTCGGCATTCCAAAACAATTAAATTATTAAATTAAGGCAAAAAGAGATGTTTCTAAATAAGGCTGAGGAGTAAACGCACAAATTTCAATTACTAGCAAGTTTGACGGTGCTATAACCTAAAACGGTCCTTGACAATTCCTCCGAGCAATTAATGATACAGCCTAGCCAAAAATCTAGATAAGCAAGATGCCGCAGAAAAATATTAAAAAAAAAAAATAACACAAGTGGTCCATGAACTTTGACTCAATGTACCATGTGATCCTTAAATTTGTGATTTGTTCGATATGATATCTGAATTGTAGCCCAATGTGCAATATAGAAAAATGTTCAATGTCATCCATTGACTTGAAGTAATAGAATAATTATATTGAATATTTTCATATAATTCAGGGATTAAGTTGAACAATCATAAGTTCAAGGGTTATATTAAACAAATTGAAAGTTCAAAAATCACGTTGCACGTTTAGTTATAGTTCAGAAATTATATTTAATAAAATTAAAATTCCAAGGATCGTAAAAATCATTTGTGTTGTTATCCAAAAAAAAATTAATATCCCGAAACATGATGCCCCACCGAAAAATTCTATCAAGACTTGGAGTTTCAGAGACTCGATCAAACGTCCAAATATCGCCAGTCCCTCCTTTATTCCGTAACTTGTTACGTCATCAATTACTAAAAATACCATATCAAGAGAGGTTATTGCAACACAGGGCAATGTCTAATGACAAGTCTGCAATCACACCTATATCCTCGCGCAACAGTCAACTGTATCAAGTCAACCCCCAAAGGTCTAGTGGATGGGAACAGGATCATGTTTATATACATCCAAAACCCTCCCTTCCTTCACCGACATGGAATCCTCTTCCCCGTTTCCTACCACTGCCCTCGCGGGCATGTTCTGTGCCTTCGCAATCTTCTCTATTGCCTCGCTTCTCTACTGATAAGAATAAAAAATAACAGAGAAGGGGTCAACAGCCATCACGAAGCCTCCTTGCCAGAAGCCGGCGGCTCATGGCCTCTGATTGGCCATCTCCATCTCTTAGAAGGCCCAGTGCTGCCTCATATAGTGTTGGGAAAAATGGTTGACAAGTACGGGCCAATCTTCACTGTCAAGACGGGTATTCATCGAGCCTCGATAGTTAGTAATTGGGAGAAGGCCAAGTAGTGCCTTACCGTGAACGACAGAATCTTCGCCACTCGACCCAAGTCTGTTAGCTCCGAGGTCATGGCCTACAACTATGCCATGTTTGGTTTCACTCCCTACGGCCCTTATTGGCGCCACATGCAGAAGATCGCCACGCTCGAGCTCCTCTCCAACCACCGGTTGGAATTGCTCAAGCACGTTCAGGAATCGGAGGTCCAAGCATCAATAAACCACATATATGTGATGTACGAATAACTCCAGTGGCGCACCAAAGACGGTGTTGGTAGACATGAAGCGATGGTCACTTATCTTTGGGTGCACCGGTATTGTTTATGGAAAATCCGTATCAGGACTCATTACCTACTTCCACCCACTGTATGATACCATGGATTTTATACAATCCTTTGATACGATTATCTGCACATGCTATAGAAAACATTATGCAGGACTTGGATATGTTTCTTCAACACTTTGCACCTTGGGCTTCACATTTTCTCTCGTAGTTCTCTCCATTTTTATGGCTTTGCTGATGCTGACTAGGCTGGGTGCAAACTCACCCAACTCTCTAACACTAGTTATTGTTCTTTTCGTGGGTCAAATTGTATTTGATGGTGCGCCAAGAACCAACTTACCATGACTCCCTCCATAGTTGAAGCCGAATATTGGACTATTCCTTTCACGGCTACTGAACTTACTTGGATTTCATATATACCATGTGACATTGGGATCTATCATCATAAACCTTCGTTACTTTTCTCGGACAATATGTCTAAATTACATCTCACAACTAATCCAATTTGTCATGATTGGACAAAGCACATTGAAAATTGATTATTATTTTGTTCGGGAAAAGGTTGCTCTCGGTTCTATCGTAATAGGCTATGTTCCGTCTTCCTCACAAATTGCTTATATTTTCACCAAACTATTAACTCGAAATAGATTTGTCAGTTTACCAATCAAACTCAGTCTCTGGTCCTATCCATTGACCGGTTTGAAGGGGAATATTATCAAAATGGCCGTAATGCATATTCTTTTACAAATCAATACAAAGATAACACAAAGTAAATTATCCATGAATTGATCATTTGGTGATATTTTATTATTTGTCTTTTATTCAATTTCCATGTAAGTAAAATTGCTATTTGTTATCTTTAGCTTCCTCAATAATTATAGGTGGTAATATCTCTATTACTATTGTACAACGTATCAATGAAAAGCAAAGTTTCATCTATTCAATTCTCTTTTCTTTAATATGGATCCCACATGGATTCAGCAAATGAGTCTAGAATTCAGCCTATCACAAGTACTAGGTTCAGGTAAATTCTTCTGCCAACCGATCATTGCATAATACTAACTATTTCGGGGCAAATATTGTTTGTATCTAAGCTAAATCAATTTTACTAGGGCTCTTGTTGGCTTAGAATCGGAGGTTTTACTTTATATGAAGAAGAAACCGGATTTCCAATTCAAGAAATCAGGAGCCACCCTAGCTTTTTCCTTTGTTTTGCATGCAGCTTTTGGTCATTCAATAATTAAAATTGCCTTATAGGTCGCACACAAAAGATAAAATCACGAATAAATGTTTGAGAAGTTAATACTAAATCTATAAAATTGATTTACTAAATGATATTGGGTACTTGAAGTTTGAACAAGTGACGCATCAATGGATCAGTAGCCAGTTTCATAATTAGATTTGGTATCCATATCATTATTCGAAGCACAATCTTAACTCTTTCATAAATTTGCACTTGTGAATTGGTATAAGGAAAAGTTATCGATTCAAAAAAACGATGTGATGAATCAAGTAATCGATTTTTTTCATATATCTAAATATAAATCTTTTTTTTTTTTTTTTTGGAAGAAGAGCTGGCGAAAGAAACAACTAACATCTTCAATGCGCAATAAATGAATTACCCAAGAATATACATTAAATCATAAGCGAACGATGGACGATAGACTTCACGATGGTCCGAAAATAATTATGAGAAAAGTATTCACATTTCACGGTATTAATAACGATTGTCTTTTTAAAATAGAAATGGAAGCCTTTTTATTCTTTGTTGGAGAGAGGAGGGGAAGACAGAGAACCTTTTCTGAACGTGCTTTCTTCCATCAATCATAGTGGTTATTTTCTCAGAAATAATTTATATAACTTTTCTCAAAAAATAACTTCTGTAAAATAAAAAATAATTTCCTTCACATCTTTTCAAAAAACTTCTCCATCATATCATATCAAGACGAGCTGATGCATTTTAATTGCCTCTCATCATGGACATACCAACGAAATATAATACTTTTATCTAGTCTAGCATATCAAGGATGCTAGATTTCTAATAAACTCATCAAATACTAAACTATCCAGCAAATCAAAGACTTCCATCTCGAATGATTTAATGTGGTGAATATTATGTTTGCGTAGTAATTCATCTGTATTCGTTCATGTACTAAACAATCATATTTCAAGAATCGTTTATCTAATAAAATGTATCTTTAAACCTGAAGATTAGATCGACGACAGAGTCAAAGAAAATTCATCAAAAGTCACAATCATCTCAACCACCCGTTAAGCATTCTTCAACATAATATTTTAATATCCTCTTGTAGGGCCTGTATTTTGGTCCAACGTCTTCAATGCCACCGTTGGATCCAGCAGATTGCCATGTGACCTCTTCAATTTATGGATGTCAATCTCTTTCGTGAGTAATCATGAAGATTATTTTTCTTTGTGGTAATTTCTCTTAAAGCATAAGAGTATTTTAGTAAATTCTGGATAGGTTGATTTTTTTATGAGGTTAGGTGTGCCGACAAAATGAATATCCCGTACTCAATCAACAGATTTCCGAATCTTTTATAATACAAATTTTATAAACGAATCTCAATAAGTAGTACAATTATTGGTAAAAAAAAATTGAATCAGATCCACCCTTGAGTTTTGACTTTTAGTTAAAAGGATAATGATATTTTAAATCATGCACTTTGATACGAGAGATTTTATAAGAGGGATTACGAAAAGAATGGATTTAATAACACATCTCTAACCCTACCGTTTATATTATTTCATGTTTTATTTTTTTCTATCTTCTTGTTGGACATTTACATCTTGTGGCTCACCGAGTGATTTTAAAACTTTTTGGATTGTACCCTGGTACTATTTGTTAAAGATAGTGAAACCCCACTCTCTTCTCGTGATTTTTCCAATTTTGGATTTTTCATGTAAATTTTGCTCTCCTATGATTTCAATTTCCTTCGCTACCTGTTCTTAGATTGATGCATCTTTGATTGGCATTTTTCCGCAACATACACAATGTATGTATGAACTTGGAACATATAAAAAAATGATAAAAACCAAAATCCTCCGTGTTGATTTTCTAGCTCGCACATTCAACGGTCCTTGTCACTATGTGGAGCACTAGATGATATTGCCTAGTAAAATCTAGAAAAGCAAGATGCGCCATATAATATGAATATCTCGAAAAAAATAGTGGGGAGTTGGAATTTCAGAGGCTCATGGAAACATCCAGATATCTCGATTTTCTTCATTATTACCTATGTGCTTACGTCTATAATTTACCAAGTCCAGATGTATTACTGCGGCACTGGGCAACGACGAATCTGCAGTCACGCCCGTAATTATCTTTTGGTTCTTGCCTGCTTACTAATATACTGGTGGAGCCTTATTCGGTACAGGTCAACAGAGTAGCTTCCGTCTATCAATGAAAGACTCAAATTCCTAAGCTTCGATCCTACATGTATCTCCAAAAGCCTTCATTCACAAACATGGAGTCCTCTTTCTCGCTTCCAACCACAGCCCTTCTTGGCATCTTTGCCTTCGCAACCATTATCTACTTTTTCCGTTCGCTATTAATTAGAACAAAATATGACAGGAGTGTCGACGGCCACAAAAAAGCCTCCTTGCCAGAAGCTGGCGGCGCATGGCCTTTGATCGGCCATCTCCATCTCTTAGGAGGCCCAGTGCCGCCCCATATAATCCTAGCAAGCATGGCTGACAAGTACGGGCCGATCTTCACCGTCAAGACAGGCGTTCATCGAGCATTGATAGTTAGCAATTGGCAAATAGCCAAGCAGTGCCTTACCGTGAATGATAGAGCCTTTGCGAGTCGACCAAAGTCAGTCAGCTCCGAAGTCATGGCCTACAACTATGCCATGTTTGGCCTCGCTCCCTACGGCCCTTATTGGCGCTACGTGCGCAAGGTTATTATGCTTGATCTCCTCTCCAGTCACCGGCTGGAATTGCTCAAGCACGTCCGAGACTCGGAGGTACAAGCATCGATGACCCACTTATATAAGCGATGTATGGAAAGCTATAGTGGTGCGCCAAAGAAGGTGTTGGTGGACATGAAGCGATGGTTTGGTGACATTACTCTAAATGTGGTGTTCAGGATGATAGTTGGGAAACGATATGAGGACGAACAAGACGAGAAGGGTCGAGAGGCTTTGAGGAGCTACTTTGATTTGGCAGGGAGGTTCATAGTGTCCGACGCATTCCCGATTTTAAGGTGGCTGGATTTGGATGGATACGAGAGGATGATGAAGAGGACAGCCCAAGAGCTAGACCGTGTGGTTCAAGGATGGCTAAATGAGCACAAAAGCAGAAGAAGCACTAACAAAAGGCGTGGTGATAACAAGGACAGTGACCAGGATTTCATGGATGTAATGCTCTCCACTGTAGATGCTGCCGAAGAGCTTCCAGTCTACGATGCCGATACTTTCATTAAAGCAACATGCATGGTAAGTTTATCTAGCATAATTAGTACCAGAGTTTCATTAAAAAAAAAGCATTTGACTTGGTAGATTTGATTTCTGACATTCACAATATAGATTTTGTGTACATAGCATGTATATACATCTGTCTACGATTTGTTTTGTATAGATAGTCCCGGAGTATGACATGCCATGTGTCCTCTAAATTTTTTTCCTAGTTTGGAAGGACCAATTTGTTCCCCTTTAAGCGATCACATGACATGCATCAGAATATTTTTCACAGACGCTATAACCAATTAAGGGCATGTTTGGATACAGTACTAGAAACTTTACACAGATTACATCACTTGCAATTTTTAACCCCTTTAACACCAAAAACTATCACAAAATTAGTTGACATACAAATTTATATATATCATATTTTGGATTTTTTACACGAAATAGAAATAAAGTCACTTCCATATAAGCACCTCTTGAAATCCTTACTAAAATGTATTTTGGTTCTAAAACTCTCAATTTGAAGATTTGGTTTCTAATTATGTAACTTTTTGGGTAAATTTTGAAATTTTAAGTTGGTTTTAAGTATACCACAATAGCATTCAGTTTGAAGGGATGTTAAAGATTTTAATTAATACTTTTATACGTTACAGCATAATCCGTACGACCTTTTAGTTATAGAAATTATCTACCATGGTTTATTTCGATAGTTAAGAAAAATTAACCAACTACCAAATCAATCCTGGTAAACATGGCTTGTTTATCAAAGAAATCACAAAGCTTTTGCAGCAAAAATAGAACATTTAATTAGCTAGCAGGTCGTTAGTTTTTATTTGAATTAGGGTGCGTATCTTAATGCATTAGAATTGGTCGGCTGACATTTTATAACAACACGTGAGGGAAAATAGCATTTTACCTGCACTAACTCCCACGTATTTCGAATAATAGTATAATGCATCACTGATCTTTTAAAATTAAATACTAAAGGGATAATGTCATTACGCTATAAATGTGATATAATTTTATTCTCTATGATTGGTGAAGGCCACTAGCATATACATTAAAAAGATTGTCCAAAAGTACCAATCCACAGTTCATGTTGATGTAAGAATGGTGTTTGTATACTTTTTATAGACATGTGATCTCCCTCTACCTATTAATGTATCCAAAAAAAAGGTTTTGCACATTGTGTGTGTGTGTCCACCCATATTAATCAAATTCCACGTGTTACTCTAATTTGACTTACATATGAGAAAATGTGTTGAAATATCTCACATTACTTAATAATGGAATTTATATATAGTTTATATATATGCAGTCTCTCTTCACCTATTTATTTGAGTTTTTGGTAAGCAATGCATCAAGATTCGTGTTCTAGTTGTCGACGATCCGTTACTTTGTAGGCACTTGTCTTAGCTGGCTCAGACACTACCTCAGTCTCTCTGACATGGGCCTTGTCTTTGTTGCTCAACCATCGTGAAGTTCTAAAGAAGGCCCAACATGAACTGGACACTCAAATCGGTAGAGAAAGACTAGTAAATGAATCGGACCTCAAGAATTTGGTCTACATCCAAGCCATCATCAAGGAAACCATGCGTTTATACCCAGCAGCCCCACTCGGCGTCCCGCATGAGTCCATGGAAGACTGCACCGTGGATGGTTACCACATCCCAAAGGGCACTCGTCTCCTCTTTAACTTTTCGAAGATCCATCGTGACCAGCACATATGGTCGGACCCTCAAGAATTCCGGCCAGAGAGATTCTTGACCACCCACAGAAATTTCGATGTCCGAGGTCAGAATTTCGAGCTGCTACCATTCGGGAGTGGTCGGAGAATGTGCCCCGGAATCAATTTGGCCATGCAACTAATTTCGCTATCGCTTGCTGCTCTTCTGCATGGGTTCGACATTACAACATTGGCAGATGAACAGGTTGACATGGCCGAGGCAATCGGAATGACGAATCTCAAAGCCACCCCACTTGAAGTCCTTGTGACTACACGACTTCTTGAGCACGCATACCAGTGACTCTCCTCTATGAATGGCGAAATGCTCAGCTATAGCGCCTCTCTACCGTGTCCCACTTAGATAGTGAACCATGTTTCTACAAATAAGTTGAAGAGAATACTGATATATGGATAATTTATTAGTCAGACAGTTTCCCTATGGAGCATGCTTGATCATGTCAACTTTCATGATTTATTTTTTGTGTTAAATGGAAGTCAATAAGCATGCTGATGTGCTAGTTTGTGTAACAATGTGTGAAATATGGACTATTATTTGGTAAGGGAATTACACTCTTAGTATTTTTTTTTCCCGTGATAAAAGAGTTGTATATATATGGTTACACGATAAAATCTGCAATTATGTTAAAGCTCATGGTGTGCTGCGAACTATGCTTGACTTGTTGCCTGTGCAAAGTATGCTTCGAAAATAACATTAGTTTAAATGTAGTACCGCATTGAAAATTAAAAATAGGATATGGAAGGTATTACTTGGGTAGGTTATCGAGGACTTATGCGATGCTTTGAGTATGGCCTCTATATCTATCTTCCCCTTTGTCCATTTAATTTTTTAGATCAGATGAAAAAGTCACTCTCAGTATTAAAAGTACGTCTTGAGCCTAAAACTCCTCATTGACTGTAAGTAGGTAAATAATTTAAGTGTCCAAGTGTTGACTCCTAAATTTCGACATCCCATTTATTCATTCATTGCATGAAAATTAGGGATTGACCTCAGCCCCTAAACAAAAAGTACTCTAATTACATATAGTTTAAGAGCCTTTTATGGCATATAGATAAACTCATAAAGCTACATTTAATTCGGCCGGCGATGGATGGACTTACTTAGAGGTTTTGAACTTAAACTGAGTTATCTGGACTAAGCTCATGGAGACCGCGCCAAGCCCATTGCACAAATACACTCGCCGAAATTTACATAGTAAAGGGAGGAATTCTGAACTTTAATTGAAATGAATTTAGCCCATGAGAGCTAGAATTAATATTAGGCTTTGAGCTTAATTTTAGCAAGCCCATTAGGAGCAAGGCCTATTATATAGGATAAGCCCACAAGGATGGAAAGAGTCAAGCCCACAAATCAAGAATATGGAAGAAGAAAACCTAATTACCTCTATATAAAGACTCTTAAGCTGCATTTGGTCGACCAGATAAAAGTCAGGAAAAGATATGTTTTATCCTATCTCATATTTGGTAGCTGTCTTGGATAGGATAAGGTTGGATTTAGAGGGGGTATAACCCGGATAAAAAAATCTGAGAGGAAGGTGGAATAAGGACAAATAGGATTTCTTTTATCCGAAACATGAAACATACGCTTCTTTTCTTTCTCCACCATTCACCCACAAACGACTCCAACTCCTATGTTTCCACAGTATCGAGGCCGAAGCCTTCTCCTCGATAGCTCTCCGATTCACATCGAAATTTTATGGAAGTGACGAATTTGCCTCTATTTTTTATTTTCCTAGACAATTTCTCTGTCTCTTTGGCAAAAAACCTACTCATGAACTTAACAAGAGCTTGCAGTCAAGATAGTTTGCATCTACTGCCTTTATATGGACATGGACATGAGTTTACTTTGGTCAAAATGCAGTTGGCTGATACTCAACAAATGTAATGTACTTTATAAATGCGAATTGTTCAAAGATCATTCGTTAACATGATTAATTGGCATTGCATACTCGTGATAGCGCGCGCGCGAGAGAGAGAGAGAGAGAGAGCTTCGGACTTGATGCTTTTTTCTAATTGGACAAACGCTTTTTTCTAATTGGACATTTGTTTGATTTGGTATTTGACCTGTAACAAAATGGAAACAAATGAAAAACTTGTAAGAGAGAAAAAGAATTCATGTTATAAAGTGAACATATTGAAATTAAGGTTATTATAAAAATGCTTGATGTTGAAGGCGGTAACCAAAAGATTATTTCAAAGGGATGGAAAAGATTATTGTAATGCATAATCATGAAATTTGATGAGATTTTGTTAATTTGAAAAAGATATATTGTTTTGGATGATTTTGTGAATATTAAACCTACAAATTTGTACTTGCCTTATGTTATTGTTTTTAAAATATCCGACTTTAAATCCATAGTTCACCAAACAGTGGATGTGATATGAAGAAATCCATGATCTTATAATATCCAGTCCTATCCTGTTTAGAAATTCGGACGACCAGTCCTATCATGTTTAGAAATCCGGACAACCAAACATCGTCTAAATTTCTAATGAAGATAGGACTAGATATGATAGGATATAAATTCTAGGGATTTCGCTATATATCATTTATATCAACTGTTTGGTAATTACAGTTTAGGAAATACTAACACTCTCCGAGAGCCTTCGTGTCATGTCAGACACTCCGACACGTGTCTAACCCTCTCTAACACTCTTTAACACTCAATCAACACGTGTTAGAAAATGTGGTCAACTATCTTAATACTCTTCGACACTCGAGTCAGGAATTTCGACACGTGAGTTCGAAATTCCGACATGCGATTCCAATGCGTAAAGAGTCAATTTTGAAAATTTTCAATAAACAATGGGTCAAAATGTAAAAATATAAAAAGATAAAAACTAATAAAAAATATTAAATAGGGAAAGAAAAAAACCTATTCTTCTTTTTTCTTCTAATTTTCATTTCCCGTGACACAATTCACCCTCAAGTTTGTTTTTTTTTTCTCTCTTCTATTCCAACACGCTCTGGCACGCGAGTCCAAAATGTGGATTGCCAGTTTTTTTCTCCAAGTTTTATGAATTTGTCAAATTGAAATAATTAATGATATTAACAAATGGTGGATTAATGTTTTTAGTGTAAATTCATTCTAATCTCTTTTATTATTATTATTTATTTGTGAATTTGAATCAAATTAATTTGATTGAAATAATTATAAAAATGATAATTTATTATGTATATATAAAAATATACATTTAATATATAACATGTCCCAACGTGTTAAAATTCTCTATTTTTTGAAAAAAAGAAAAGTATCGACAAGTTGTGTTATGTCGTGTTGTGTCGTATCACGTGCTATTGTCGGTTCTACTTAAATTATATTAATAAAGTTGGATATATTCACACCTTTCGCGACCCAACCTCAGTGCCCATGAATTGACGAGCAAACCAACGTAAAGGTAGGGTTTAGATGTAGTTAACCGTAAGAGTGTCCTCACGGCATGTAACTCCAAGGATGTCATCACCTCATCATTTAGGATCGACGCCACGAGGTCACTTAGTTATGATTGTGAGCTCTCCCAAGCTCAGACCTGTTGTGATAGTGGGATTGGTCATGACTCTACCTCAACACCATGGCACATCTTGATCAACGATTTTAAGGTCGGAAGGAAATTGGACGAAAATATGAGTTTAAGGGTATTTCGATCATGATAGCACTCTCATCATACACTGCTCCAAAAAATTTCATCACCTCATCTTTTGGAATCAACCACATGAGTATGCTAAATTATGATTGTGAACCTTTTCCAAAGGTTCATACCCCTCACGACGAATTCATTTATTATCTATGAGTTGCTTAAGACAATCTAAATGACATTTAGGAGTCACTATTAGTCTCATTTTTGGGGACCGGCTAGAGTGCCCAATCGAGGGTTGGGAGTAATCTCTCGATACCTACGCAACCAGAGATCTAGGATTCGATGACTTAGGTTACGCTAATATTATTTTTAAGTACTGAAAAATTAGCGCACTTCTGGTACCTAACAGTCAATGTATTATCTAACGTGATGATACACCTCTTATTACTTTTTCGTGCAAGTTTGAGAGGTAAATGTGATCATGCATGGATGCTTCGTTTGTGCCATTCCACTCTATTTAAATTGGAACAAGAATGAAACAAATAATCAATGGAAAGACAGTGTGTAAAAGTAAATAACCAAAGCAATTTAGAGAAAGCGATTGAAGTCTTCATACTATTCTAAGTGCAAGGAAATAGATCCACAACTCTTCGAGCATTTATACAATGCATAAGAGACCCAAGACATATGTCCAGGAACAAATATTACAAATGAGAGGTCGGATTGGACATCAACCATTTGTCATCTTCGAGTTTTTGGGATCGCTATCTCTATGGGCCTATCCCAACTCTAGACTATGGTTAAAACTAACATACTAACAATGCAAATAAAGGGAATGCAAATGTACCAAACAGACAAGAACAATCACAATCAAAGAACCAAATCAAAGTATTAGCTAATCAAACATGGCCTCAGGGTTGGCCTTTGAAGTTCATGCAACAACCCACCTAGGATGCCTACCCAATTCATTTTAATATAACTTAAAGCTATTAGCCATCATTTGTGTTCCCGCGTGATGGCTAAGGCTAAAAGTCCCTAATGCGAATTCTAAGTGATATCCCAAAGTAACCTTTGTGATCATGCATCACACATAAATTATACATCTAAAAATCACATGCAAAGCGTGTAAGGAAGACCTGCATGTAGGCCATTTGATCTTATTCCTCAATCAATCAATCAATCGAGTTAGCCAACAATGGATCACTTATTCATTCATCATGCGCTAAACAAAACCACATGCATTTCATGGCAAAAAAGACAGTCGATATGTGATTCATATGATGCCCAAAAATATTTTGTGGACAATTAGCAAAAGAAGACACTGTTTCAAAAGGATTTGATGAAAAAAAGAACATAACTTCATCAATCCTATGGAACACATGTAGCCATCAAAGTTAGCTTGGGTGCATCAAGGGCATAATTGATCAAGCATCGTAGACGTTCTAAATATGATCCAAACTTTGATAAATTTTATGTTAAATCATGATTTTAAAGAAAGTGTCGAATAGGGACATGATTTCAAGAATCATGTCTAGTCTTTAAGGTGAACTTGGGTGCATCGAGGGTACAACTGATCAAACATCACAAACATTTTAAACATGGATCAATAATTCAATAAAATCATGTCAAATTATAGTTCGAAAAATGCCAAAAAAAATTTCTTGTGGGGCATCACCTGACTATCAAAACTTGGGATGATTTTGAAACCATACTAGGAAATCAGAATTTCAAAACATATACCACTTTCGCATGGATGGTAAAGGTACCAAACCGTGTTTTTATTTTATGCGAATTTACATTAATAAAGTATAGTACCTCACAATCAATTCTCGAGAAGACATCAAGACCTAATTTTTCACACGTGATTTTCTAAAAATTCAAGAACAAGAGCATATCAATTAGAAATGAAATAGGGCAGCAGCAAAGCACAGGTTCTGTGGCCAATTGACCTTAACAAATGATATGCAAAAAACTGAAATTATGACATATGATAGACCTAAATGTTATGTACAAATTTCATTAAGGACTCTACTTCAAAATTAATCCACAAAAAGTCGCGTTCAATTCAACCCAATTACTAAATCCGAGCTCAGTTGAGCAAAAATAGTAAACATGGCAAACAACGAGCAATTGAGGCGTGCTATATGTCATTTCGAAGCTTGAAATGTCCTTTAAAAATGTCTAGAATGCATTGAAGGCAATTGAACATGTTAACAATCATGATTGAAGACATTTCTATTAAGAGGTCTAATCTACAATAATCACAATAACAATGTCCTGAACAAATCACGCTTTATCTTCTTTAAATGACATGAGAAAAATACATAATTTTTTTGTGCTATTAGGTCTAGATGCAAGGTTTAAGTTCCATGAAGACACCTTGACCTAATTTAATTAACAAAAAACCTTGTGAAATTTGCAAAACAAGTCAAATCATCCTATTGCACAAAATTGCAAAACTGAAATCCATTTTCAGTCATGCGATTAGTAATGAGACGCATTATAACTCTCATGAATGACTTGAGACTAATCGAATGCGTGTACTAGCTCGTTTTAAGACAAAAATCGATCAGGTCACAAATAGAGCAGAGCACCCTAACAACGATTTATCAGAGATTTCCCTAACCAAATCAACTTCAAAAAATCTGGAAAAAATATATGTTGTATCCAAAGACATTTCGAACAACTTTCATGAAGGCAATATCCTATAAATCTAAGCAAAAATATTTTACACAAAATCGGCTAAAACCTAAAATGCTCAAAAATCCATATCATCATATAATCCAACTCAATTTCTAGAACAGATTAATGATTTTTCAAAACGGATTTCAGGTATCAAGTGACATTTTTTCAGAGCCCATAATATATCAAAACGAAGCTTATCAAGTGTAGATTGAAAGTCTAGAATAGCTCAAATTGAGATTTTGAGGTTTAAGACCTCAAATCTGCTATAACAAAAACTCAATCTGTCAAACCTACGAATTTTCAACAAAGGTCAGCCATAATCAATTGCAGCACCTCTAATCCATCATTTCAAGAATATAAGGCTCCTAAACTTTGAATCCTAGCCTCAATTGACCAACTCGACCTTGCTTTATCGGATTCAAGTGTCGGATCATTACCATTGTCATTTCTTCGAATTGAGCTCAATCAAGTCTCGATCAAAGGCTGCCAAATCTCAAGGACTCCTCAAGGATCATCGAAAATCACTTGGATTGCTAGATAGATGAAGAATGATCACCAGAATGCCTTTTGATAGCATGTTCGGTGCCAGAGGGAAACCGTCAACGATCGGGTGTCCGAGGAGAAGATCAGCCTAGGCGGGCTGATCAAGTGATTGTCAGGGGGAACGGCAGCAACAGTGGAGACTAGCGGGCGATGATGGAGCTTGGAGGAGGTGGTCGATCATCAGAGGAGCCTCCAATTGAGGTTGATCGGCGTGGCGATGAAGGACGACTGAGGAGGAGATCACGTGGAGGAGGGGGGGAAAGAGAGAGAGAGAGAGATTTTTAAAATGACCTCCTCTTGCATTTTGGAGGGAAAATTAGTTATATAGTCTAAGGTAAGATGTGATCCTAGCCCTTAAATTGATCTAAGCTGTGATGTCCCCAACACGTCACGGCCAACATGACCATCCAATTTTTTTCATTTTTAAGCATGCAGAAATGTGTAACGACAACCCAATACACACTAATTTCAAGCAACACATGCCAAAATATACAACCAAGCAATCTCATTTCATTATTTGTATATATTTTAGGTAATAGGGTCGGGGTACATCAGAGGATGAGAGAAAGGTACCACTACTCCATACTACACCTAAAAGTTCCAATAAATGCATCATCTCGACCTGGATGCTACATATGTACCATGTCATCTGTCTCCCACCCATAGTACGTCCAAAATCTGGGCCTGATCTTCCCAAAATGCTACTAATATGAGAAATAGTGATCAACCACAAGTTAGCACAAAGCTCAACAAGAAAACTACTAACCTGTTTATACCATATAAATCAATAACAACACATACGAGGAAGTTTAAATATAAAAGACAGAAGATCATTATGATATCAACTTGCCAGAGAACTATTCTCAAAATCAGGATATCAAATAGAAAACAATTTCTCTGAGAACAGTAACCCAGTATGGCTTGAATAAAATCTAGAAGTGAAATTGATCATATTTATTGTGAATTGACTGCCACCATCTTCCGGAGAACCCTGTTACCCCCCGAGCCTTGTTACCCCTTGGGCATCTCGCACCTATACGGCATCGCAAGGACATCTAGGGGAACCATGTTACACCCCCAAGCATCTGAAGGAACCTAATTACCCCTTCAAGCATCCCTACTATAACTTGGGGCATTGTCATCCCGAGGATTGATGGCATTCGCAATTCACACACTCATACGATGGTGCAGCAATTTGATAATTCAATTTAAACATGTCATTCACTATGCTAAAACACAGGGACCAACTCAATTTCACAATTATCAATCCTTTGTCCATTTGGAAACCAGAGAAATATTATAGAATAGTTAGTTGGTAGTACCAGCTAAAAAAACTAGTTAAAAAAAGAAATTTGTCTCAAAATACAAAGTTGACCCAAAAAGGATAGTTCGCCCGCCTTTAGATATCAATGGCATTCGCCAAGTAAATCAGTTTGAAAAATCATGAAACTTTAACACAACATGAATGAGACTCTGAGAAACATTTTTCATGAAGAACTCAAAATCCGGTTTGGCTTGTACAGGCCCCAATAATTTTATGTATTTCGAGTCAAAACAAGGTAAATTTCCATGATAAAACATATCTGAAATTGGACGTTTCGAAAGCCTAAATGAGTTCCAAAAATCATGGAAAAATTACACATTATAGTTTAAAGTATGATCTAAAACTTTCACGATGACTCTAGTCCAAATTTTTTATCAAAAATTTTTTAGAAAATGGAAACCAAGCAACGGTTCGGTAATGGCTTATAAAACAGTTTGGGGCCCACACAGTATTTGAAATATATTTTGCACATATAAAGTCCGGAAAATCTGAAATTTAAGTATGTCGTAGAATAAGCCAAAATGCACGACTTTCATGAAGAAAGTCTCATCAAATTCGTACCACAAAATTGGTATATAATTGACAAAATTAGCATGTACAGTAAACCAAATTGTTAAAATAATCGTCACGCCCTGATCCACATATAGCCGCGCAACAACCCTCGCTCAACACTACCTTCTCTTTTGGTCATTTAATTGCGACTTCTTAGGAGGCATCGCCGACCCAAATCATAATAACATTAAAATGCACAAGCGGAAACATGAGCAAATCTTCAGTCATCAAACAGCAGGGATAGTTAGGAACACATCAACAAACACTTTCATAAACACATCCATTTGCCAATACAATTTAACTTTAATTACACCCTAGTAGTTTAGCTATATTCGTACTTCCAAAAAGGTTCGAGATTGGCCTAGCACCTCTATGCTATGAGGTGACTTCAAAAGAGTGGAATCCCCTGCGCGTCTAGGTTGATAGGCCCCGACTTGGGCTTGGTGTCCGACTACAGAACTAGGTCCACCTCAGGGTTAATGACATCACTGTCAAGGGCATCCAACGCTCCCCTCTAAACCAAACCAAACGTATTAGGCATCTAACCTATGGGGCACTAGGTTGAGCAACTCTTAATCCACCAAAACGGTGGTCACGTGC
The DNA here is from genome assembly GCA_016097605.1 of Eucalyptus guilfoylei. Classification (NCBI taxonomy): domain Eukaryota; kingdom Viridiplantae; phylum Streptophyta; class Magnoliopsida; order Myrtales; family Myrtaceae; genus Eucalyptus; species Eucalyptus guilfoylei. The sequence continues at coordinate 24,770,243 of CM027865.1, read as the reverse complement.
CTCTCGTATCTAGTGTTTGTGCTCTCAACCGGATAAGAGGTCACTTTGGTGTCCTAATCTATGGGCGCACCAAAACGAATATAGTGGTACGACTCAGACAAGCTCAAGGCCTATAAAACATTTAACAAACAACAGCGGGATAAACGCAATGAGTGAACTTCCTAGACCTCACGTAGGAAAGTCATTCACCTTGGGAGCCCCCTAAATGTGCAATTGTCTATCGACGGCATGGCAACGCTTCTCACACTTTACTCTCATCAATCTCATAACAACAAATCTATTATTCAAAGCCATCAATGTAGGTGCATAGGCAATGTCATAACATAAACTTCATGTTCTCGAGCCAACATATGAACACACATTATGATCGATGTCATGCACTCATGCCATGCACTTTCCTCATGTAACTCATACATGTTTATGCCACACACGTGCAGACTATAGCATCATTCTCGTCATATGCAATCGGCATTCATGCACTTTACACACGTGGTGTCTCAAGAATCGTATGGCATCCCATACTAGCATGCAACCCTCGAGACCATGCTTTCAAATTATTACGGCCACTCAAGACCCAAAGAATTCGAAGGTCCAGCCACTCAGGACCCAAAAAACCCGAAGGTTCACAAATCATCCAGTGCAACCGGGCATCGTCTCGCCCCATCGAACATAGCATCCCATTGATTTGGGGGCATTCCTATAAGGAGTTTTGTCCCGGAATCCATCCAGGAACGAAATTCCGTTGACTTGGCAACATCCGAACTTAATCAGATATCGTCCCATGTAGAACACTCAGGACGAGTTCACACCTTGCATAAAATGCTCAGGGTCTTAGGTGATCACACGGATATACCATCACCCAACCAATTTCATATATTTCTTATTAATCAAGTATGAGTGCCTCTATGGCATGCCAAGTGGAGTGTGTTTCATGATCTATCTAAAGTACATCAATAAAATATGCCAAGCACAAAACGAGAATCCATGGCTTGACCCGTTACGTTGAGCATCGGCCTATGTCCAATTCAGATTGGAAACAATAGTCCTCAATGTCGGACCAAGACCAAGAAAGGACTATTCCGTCGTGACATAATCACCGACCTAGTACCAAACTTAGCTCGGGAATGACACATCTTAGTATCACACCGAGAGTAAGAAAAGACCGATCCGTCATGACATGATCACCGATTTAGTACCGATCACCAATTTAGTACCGAACTTGGCTCGGGAACGATACACCATAGTGTCGTTGATCCAAGAGAGAGACTTGACCTATCGTGCTTTCACGCATGTTCAAGAACCATTGTATATCCCGTCTCGGAGGCTCGGGGTGTTCTTAGGCATCGACCATGGACAATAGACATATGTATAACAACTACTTTCAAGTGAACACATATAATAAATCACCATCATGTCATACATGTGCATTACTTATATCAAGCACATATGTAGCATTCACTTCCCAAACACATGGCACACAATTCAAATATCATTTTTAACCATTGATCCACATGACTCATCATCCAAATAACATATATATCCACTAGTCCACATGGCACATCATCTAAATGACATAGATAACCACTAAATCACATGGCACTTCATCCAAATAACATATATATCTACTAGTCCACATGGCAGATCATCAAAATGACATAGATAACCACTGGCACATCATCCAAATATCATGATTAACCACTAAATCACATACCACATAACACGAACATTATAGTTAACAACTAAACCACAACCCACATAACCCAAATATCATAGATCATCATTAAACCACATGGCACATAACCTAGATAACATGGAGAATCACTAAACCACAACCCGCATAACCCAAATATCATAGATCATCATTAAACCCCATGGCACATAACCTAGATAACATGGAGAATCACTAAACCACAACCCACATAACCCAAATATCATAGGTAACCACCAACAAGTCCTAATCTACTCCTAAAGTGCAACAAAGGCCCTAAACAAAGGCTAGAAAGCCACTCACGAGCAATCCGGGCTTCAAAACACGTTGAGGGAAGGAACAACAAGACCGAACAGCGACTAAAGGCTTCTAGTTGCACATCCACCGCGCTTGAGGGAGCCCGACGGTGGCTGGTCGCGACTCCAGTGGCGGCTTAGCAGCAGTCCAATGGCGATTCAGCATTGGTACGTCCTCTGATGAAGGAAATAAGCGAAGAACGAGCTTGAATGAAGATGAAAAGGGCTTGGGGGTTTGGCTATGCAAGGTGAGGGAGAGAAATGAAAGTTCAAGAGAGAAAATGAAAGTGAGAGAGAGAGAGAGAGAGAGAGAGAGAGAGCCGAACGTGAGGGGGGAGAAAGGAGGAGAGAGAGAGAGTGAGTCACGTCTATCATCAATGCCCCATCACATCCCTTGTCCTTTGTCCATTAAGCTTATCCAATTTTAGAAGCAAAGATCTAGCATTTAATGCAAGATATATTGCACTCAAGTGGCTAGATTAGACTAGACTAGGGTAGGTAGCCTTTTTTTGTCCTCTTCTTTGCCGCCCATGCATGGCCATCCCTTCCTTTGTCCATTTTGTGATATCCGGACTTCACCCGAGCCTCGAATATGCAACGGTCCATGCCGCATCGTCAAGCTTGTCACGGACTTTGTTATTGGTACCATGTACAGCCACCTTTTCGCCACCACCATCACCATACTGAACTGTCACGTCTCATCACGTCCCCACGACACCACCTCATCGTCACATCTCCATCGTACTATGACAACTCGACCATCACCTAGTCCATCACCTCATTTAAATTCTTCTTCATGAAATGCCACCAACGAGACCAATGTTCACTCTCCGCAGCACATCACCAAGCTAGTTCCTCATATGAACTGCACCCACCCTCATGCTTACGTACACATGCCGAAGAGAAGAGCCGAGAACCTCCCACCCTTACACGTCCACACCACCACTTCTTCTTGGTTGTCAACAAAGGAAAGTGTTGACTCAAATTGCAGCCACGTTGCTGCGACCTCATCAAAGTGTCGAAAGGACTTCTGCCAAGGAGCCACGTTTCCCCCTACATGCCTTCCGCTTGAGCTGCCACAAAATTTGGATTTGTTGACCAATATGGTCAACTGGCGGAGAAGCCAAAGTAGGGGAGCAGAACGCCTTTATCCTCCTTTCCCTCATTTTCATCAAGTCTCCAACAAACCTCTACCCAAAAACCTCTCACAGCTCAGTTCGTTCCTCCTTGCTGCTTGATGCCGGCCACTTGCACCACCCAGCTGCACCGCCATCTCGCCCCATTTCCGCTGCCGACCAGAGATCTCACCACTTTGACGTCGCTCAGCTCGCGTCACCTTGCTGCTCCGCCACAACTCGCACCACTGTCTCGCTACTTCGCCACTAACCGCACCACCAGCTCGCACCCCGCGGATTTAAGGCAAGTGGAGGTCCTGTTTCACTATATTGCATGGTACTGCCGTTACTCAGATTTCCATTCTAGGAATCGACAAAATTTGGGTTCGGATGCTTTGAATTACCGCTGTATTTGAGTCTATTTCTTGTCGAGTCAAGTTGGATTCGATACTAATTGAATTACCGCTGTATTTGAGTCTATTTCTTGTCAAGTAAAGTTGGATTCGATATTAACTCGTATAGTCGTGTATGGTGACGACTGTCGGCATTGGTTCGGGTGGTAAAGCTATGGACCGCGTCGATCGTCGAAAAGTTAGCACTAGTCTTCCATAGGTCGAGTCGTTACGAGTCGGTCCGGTCCTGGTATGGTCTTGTTCGGACTTGAGGTGAGTAGCGTGTAGGTGGTACGAGAGGAGTTGAGGCCGTAGCCGTTCTCGTAAGCTATGGCCACGCAAGGTTTCATAACCACTAGGCGTGTACTATAGTGTTAGGACAATTCTATGTGGTTTGTCTAGTGTTCGGGCACTAGAATTCTTTAAGTGAATCGATAGGACTAAGTCGATTTCTGAATAGTATGGGTTTGGCTAGAATGATGGCTATAGACTTGTGCATCAGCGAGGGGTCAGTCTAGTTTTGTTGAATGGCATCAATAGAATCCTTAAGTGCTGCACCATGGTTTGAATTGATATTGATACCGTCGGTCCACCGTTGCGACAATGCCCCAAGTGTCGAGATGCCTAGAATGGCGTGACAATGGTGCCCTCTAGATGCCTGGGGAATGTGATTGAGCCCCGGAGGTCCTCGCGATGCCAAATGGGGTACGAGATGCCTGGAGAGGTATAACGCGACTCTCTCTCCAGATGCCCGAGGAATGAAATAAGAACCCGAAGGTCCTCGTGATGCAAGGTAAGATGCGAGATGCCTGGAGGGGTGCAACACGAGAACCTTCAGAAGATGGTGGCAGCTACAACTAAAGTAGATGCGACTTTTGAATTCTCAAATGTCTATTTACTCCTTGGTGTGTCATTTTGTGTGGAATTCCTTTAGAGTTATGGAAACCTAAGCTATTTCAATTTCGCACATTGCAGGTTTAGGATTCCGTTGGATGAGTAGTGGTAAACTTATGTAGTATAGTCTAATAGGCTTTCATTTGCTGAGTGGTTGTACTCACCCCTCGTGGGATTATTACATTTTCAGACACGTAACCAGGCCTCCAACCCGCGTCTTCCACTATGCTCTACAGCATCCCCACTAATCTCACGTAAGACCAAGTGGAGCACGTCGATCCCAATTTCCCTGATGTTACGTTTGTTTGGATTACTGTGATCTTGACGGTGGATGTTAGTCTCATGTCGGGCCCCGTACTAATGGGGTTCATTGCACTATACGCCTGGGTCAATGGGCGCACGGTGGGACCACTTCCACTCCTTGATGACGACGACGATGGTACTAGCGGGGTCGAGTAGGCGAAGGGCCCAGGGGAGCGAATGTAGCATTTTTGGACAATCAAGATGTGATATGAAGATGATCATGTGAATAGGCTGTAGGATGGTTGGGACAGAGTTTTGGTTTAGCCAGAAAAAGGAACTTTTTGGCCTTAATGTACCGACCTAGGTCGTCTAAAATAAAAATAAATAAAGTGCCTGGTTTTATATTTCGTGTGCATCGATTTAAGTTATAATGGAGTTATCGTTGCACGCTTCTGCATAGAAATAGTAGCAATATCAAGGGAACGCTGTGGTGACCCTAATGGGCCGAGGGTCGTCACACATTTCCCATGTTGCCCTTTCATCTTTAGTCCAATGGAAGGGCATTTCAGTCATTTCACCAAGACCTTGCACTATTCATGTATTATTTATGCATTTAATACAAAGATCTTTTCACAAGTGGGCTTGATGGGCTTGAAGGCTCATGGGCCTCCCTTGACTGCCCACCCCTTGGGCATGTGGGCCTTGGGCCACCCACTTGGGCCTAGGCCCAATGGGTTCTCGTCCGTGGCCCGTTTCCACTTTTCCACACTTAAATGCCATTGCCCGATGAAAAATCCAGTTTTCACCCCTAAATGGCCTTCCCCAATGTCCTCGTGGTCTATCGATCCTCGAGACACTCTTGTCTAATGATCACTTGTTGGAATAATTCCGTTCTGAAAAATCAGGCCGAAACAAGGATGTCACAAATTGTGTTCCCGGATTCCATCCACAATTCATGATATTCAAACTCCAATGCACCTTAATGTCAGCAACCGGCATTTCAACAACATATTAACATACTCAAGGTACTAAATTATCAACACTACTTGCAACACGAATATCCCGAACCTGTCGATGGACATAATCAAGCTTGAATTCGATCAAGGCGACTAAAACTAAAGGAAATTGACGTCGATGTACAGAAATTAATCTACGTAGCATAAACGGGCATTAATACCCTTGCCTCTAGTACAATGCAAGCGTCAACGCCGTTCTGGTGAGGTCTCGGAAGTCCCGTTGCAGCTAGTCGTTCGTCGATCCGCAACGAGTCGAGGGGCAGCTTGAGGACAGCGGGGTGGCATGAGTGGAATGAGGGCTGTGATGCTTCTAGTTGGGGGCGAAAATGAAGAAAATTGGTGATGGAACCATGAAAGTTAGGAGGCAAGAATTTTGAGTGAGTGTGCTTCAATTTCCTTCGCCCCTACATGGCCGAACGTGGAGTTTTTATGCCACATTTTTGGGTCAACGTGAATGAATTCTAGGCTACATTTCAAGCTTCCCCCGCCTTTGACTACTTTGGTCAAGGTTCCTTAGTTTCGTGGCAATCCAAAGGAGAGACGCATGGAGTAGACGTGGGCATTGGTGGTAATCCTCGTTTGCCATTTTGACATCTTGCAAAAATTACAGGAACGTGGCTGAATTTTAAGTTCTCTCTCTCTCTCTCTCTCTCTCTCCGCCTTTGAGAATTATCTCGATCAAGGTCTTCAGGGAGATGATAGAGAGGTAAATGTGAGTTCACGGGTTTAATACACGGTCTTGCCTCTTCCCACCGCCTAAGTTGGACCGCCACCACTTGGAATAGGAATTCGTCAACAAGAGAAGATGCCACACGGGGTCAACGTGGACAATTCATGGTGGAGGCAGCTAAATGAGTTAAACTTTATTTCAGCACCATTTATTGCCATCTTATTGTAGTCCGTGGCCATCAAGGAAAACCGGTTGGGGAGAGGGACGTGGTGAGGTGGTGCGCGATTGTGGCAGTGATGGTGCCGAGAGTGGTGGTGCCATGGAGGCGCGACAACACACGACGTCACGGCAAGCTGGCATAACGGTGGCGCAGCAAATGACGGGCTTAGTACTCAAGAGTGCATGGTTTTGTTGGGCGATGACCTGAATGTCACACAAGGGCCAGGGATTGATCTCCCTAGTCTAACAATCTTGATTAACTCTCTAATTACACGCATGTTAATGTCAACAGTCACGATGAATCTTCAATGAACAGTGACAATCAATTTTCGGGTTAAGTTTAAAATTACACCTAATCGAGGATTTTTCATAATTCCACAAATCCGGTGGCAATTGCGTAATTTTGAAAAGTGAGGGCAAGGGCACGTTGGCTACAAGGTAGACCACCTCATGGTGATCGCCAACCATCGAGAGCCAGTCAGACCGGCCATTTCCCCCGGTGACAGGTCAAACCAGTTTGACTAGTCATCTCCTTCTATTTTTTTTTCTTTTGTGCAATTTAGTCCTGAAAGGAATCTTTGCTCAATCAAAGGTATAAATGGGCAAATTTTCACAATTGCTTGTCTCGAGATGTAAATTTGTTAAAATTGAATCTATTAAAATGACAATACATTAATCGGTCTAATTGCCCATATTTGAGATGGCACATAACAAGGGTACAACCTTTACGTCAAAAATAAATTGAGAACCAATGTTATTATTGAACCTCAATCTATCAATTAAACCTTATCCTAGAATGGGTCAACTTGAATTGCACTAATCAAAGTTCGTTAGTTTAGATTTATTGAGTTCAAGTAAGCTAAATCCATCAAATTGGTAAATTCTTGAGTGTATTTACCAAAATTGACCAAGAAAATGAGTAGAACGGAAGTGTTGATATGCAAATCATGTAGAACAATTTGAACCCCTGATTAGGGCTAAAAGTGACAATTTGCAATCCTACATGTCAAATCTCAAAATTAACCGTACGAGTGAATAGATAATTATCTCTAGATCAAATGTCATAAAAGAAATTAAACTAAAAATCAACCGATTAAAAGTAATTTTATTTTTAGTCAATTTTGAATCTAAAACCGAAAATTCAGAAAATGAGCTTCTTAATCGATTTTCACAAAAAATTTTATGTTAAAGTCAAATTAAAGCTAAAATAAAGTGATTTGTGAATTTTTATATTTTTGAATATTTTTGGTCAAATATTTAACCAAAAGTTAATCATTTAGTTGATTTTTTCTAAAAGGTTAATTTTGTGATCAAATCTTTGAAATTTTTTAATACTAATGTGGCTGAAGTGATATTAACACTAAAAGAAACCTTTGGAAAGTCAATTTTTAATTCAAGGTTGACTTTTGGTCAAATGATTGACCAAAAAGTCAACTAAAAAATAAGCCGTTTAACTTTTTGAGTTTAGGGTGAGTAGGAAATTACTTAAAAAAAGATAGGGCAAAAGAAAGAAATAAAAAATGATAGTTTTCGAAAAACAGGCTTCGTCATGATCAGAAACCCTAAACTCAAGTTTCTTACTTTTATTGACACGTCGACTAAAAATTACGTATCAATAATATCATATTACTGTATGTTAGTTGGTATAAACATAATATCAATATAAATGAACCCAAATTTTTTAAAAAGATGTAGTAAAAATCTCTCATGATGTTGCCTACTTTATTTTTATTTGTTTTTTATTTTATTTTATTCCTCTCTTTTTTAATCAATTTCTTTTTTATTTCTTTCTTCCCCTTCCATCATTCTCTAATAAAAATAGTGAACTGTACTTATATGCCTAAAATGTGTAATAAATATAAATATATATTTATATTCATATATTGAATTTATATTATAAGAAAAACTTAAATTCTAATATTTAAAAATAATAATTTTAAATTAAAAAATAAATTGTTATTTCTGTTATTTTGAATTTTTTATATTAGAATTTAAATATAATTTATATTGAAATATAATTTTAATTTTGTTAATTTAAGAAGTTTGTTATTCAAGAAAAATAATTTTCCTGTCATAGATATTAAAAATCATATCCACCTATATCCTACTTCTCCCATGAGGTTATTTTATTCGGTCTATATCTTTCTTTTATTTGATTTTATCCTATTTTGAGTAGGCACATATTCTAAATTTTATCCTGATAACCAAACGCAACCTTAGTCCTCACAATTAGAGGGGTCAACATTATTAGAGTCGGAGTAAAGAAACACAAGAGAGAGAAAGGAGAGTTCTTGATCGAGCACAACACAACCAAGCCTTTCACAACCACCTATGACAGCCTATCGTCACCCCGATAGCCACAGTTGCCGTTCCTCTACCACTAAGCTGTTACACCGCAACCTCCAGTCCATGCTCTAGTCACAAGTAGCCCTTCATCAAAAACCTGCTCCGAGATCCTTCCCCGCACCAAGCTACATTGTTGTCAACCGAACTTCATCGTGAGCCTACTGCACCTACCAACAACGAAGCTACTGCACTGATTCCTTTCCGCCGAGAGTTACTACATCAACACCTTTAACCCTGCTCTAACAATCTAAGTTATGACAATGAGTTGATCTTTGATCTTTTTTGCAGCTGATTAGCATATCAACTCTCAATTAGCAGCCTCTCAATGTCGTGAGCACCCTTGGTCGAGACTCACTATGAGAACTTGCATCTAGAACCTCACAACACCTCTTACTTTGCGCTTCACCATCCAAACGAGCTGCTACTATTTGAGTTGCAACACCCATTGATGTTGCTTCCTTACCATCAACGACGCTGCTACAATCCCCACCAAGTCAAGCATCACACCAAGTGTAACACCCTTGAACATCATGCACTACACGGGTCATTAATTTTCTTTTCAATTATTAGCATGTGGAAGCACTACAAAATACATCACAACATATCACACAAGAAAGTCGCACAAGTTTATACACATATATATGTAAGAGTTTTCCTAATGTGGACTAAATTAATTGATATTGTAATTTACTGTTTTTACGGTTACCGTAAAACAGGGTTGTTTTAAGGTGAGATAGAAGGTTTCTTAATTAGTCTAATATGGGCTGGCTAGTGTGGGCCGAGTTGAGCCTGGCCTGTAATGAGGGGGACTGGTTGGAAACTCTATAAATAGTGCTCAAGTCTCTCCTCTAACCCTAATTCTCACATGTATCCTCACCTAAGGGGCGTTTACCTAACGCTAAACGTGAGGAGGGCCGCCTCATTGAGCCAGTGATACGGAAGGCAATAGAGGAGAAGGACTTGATGCGTGGATTCCCTTGATATGTGGGGTAATCCCTTTTTCTGCTTCCACTTTATGTTCGATGGATCCTAAAGGTGCGTTAATATTTCTACTCAATTATGTATGTTCTTGTTCTGGTTATGGAGATCTTGGGGTTGCATAATTTGCGTCCAACATGTGGTATCAGAGCAACCATAACCCTAGAACTCGAATGCATAGAATTTTTGCCCTAATTTGTGATTTTCGTGATTTTTTGTTCAATAAAAATAAAATTAAATCATAAATTCGGATTGGGCTCGACGAGACAAGCAAGATGGTTGGCGGCGCATCACTAGGGGAGGTCTCACGAGCCCCCACGCACGGCCATGCGCCGCGCGTGAGCTCCACGCGCCGCGCACTCAGGCGGCGCGTGTGGGCGCGTGGAGCCTCCTTTTGGCTCGTGGGTGGTGACGCTGGATTCGTATGGCCATCCCCTATATTGTGATGTATTTATTTTACATGTTTGATGATTTTATGGATGTGAAAATACATACAAAGCCCTAACTACGTGTATTTTAGTGTGTTTTTTTTTTTGCGTATTTTTATTGTATTTTCTGTGATTTTGGAAATACAAGTGTTGGGTTACAGGTATGTTATGAAATAAACATTATAATGGTGTGATTCATTAATAAAAATTAAACTTAATTATGAACTGAAGTTGGCTTAATGAGATACAACCATTATGGGATAGTATTTGAATTATGTATTGAGGTCATGAGAAACAGTAAAAGTTATGGAACTTTTGTTGCTCAAGCATAGTTATTTATATGCATCTTGATGTATTTCTGTTTCTTCTGATAACCTTTGAATGATGGACGTCTTAAGACTTTGTGACCAAATTGATTATATTAATTATTACATCTAATGAATGTGGGTAATATATGTCAGTTAAGTTATTGCATATTTTACCTAAATTCATCTGGTCACTTGTTAATATCTATCAAGTTGAGCATTGGTTTATGGTTAAGAAGTATGACAACATTTACGCAGAGCAATAATATCTACTGTTATAAGATTAGATATTTGGTTATGTGTTTTGACTCAATTTATAGGTCACTAGTTGATATAATGATAATATGTTACTCATAATTGGCTAATAAATCAACTATTGGCCTTGGAGTCATGTTTTGCCTTATAAAACTCATGATCAATAGTTGATCAGCTATTAAGCTTGTCAATCTGGATACTCTATATTGTTATTAATGTTAACTTATGAAGGATCCTTTGGATCGGCATTCTTTTTATGTTATTTTGGTAATCAGTAATCAGGGTGCACAAGAAATGCTTTCTTCTATATTATGAGAAGTTTCTTGTGTTACTATGATCGGTGATCTCATTGAAGTTTAACTTTCAGGTTCTTTATATATAGTTATATGATTATTTTTTATTAATGAATAAAGCAATGTAATTAGCATGATATGTGATTTTAGTGATTTACTGCTCCTATCACTAAAGTTAAAATCACATGTATATGGTGTATGTGAGAAGTAAAGTTTATATCCCTGATATGAGAGAGTTTCAAGGATTCAATTGAGTAGTGACCGCCAAAGTGGCACACTTGATTGGGTTTGAGAAATTTCGGTCTCATATGATGATTGGGATGTCTCCTGGTCTAATGCATGGTCATACTCCCAAAGGAGGTGATTGCGTATTAGTTCATGGAAGGATACATGATGGTGTGGTGGAGGAGTGACTAATCTAGTGATTCATATGCCCAAAGGTGATGAATTCACGAAGAATTGGAATATATTCTCATAACCGCTATCATATGGAGAGTGTACAACTGCATGTCATATATTCTACCCAAAGGTGATTATATGATTATGCGTGTAACTCTCTGGATGTGTACTTGTAAGTCAAGTTACACGGTGCTCACATAATGCTAATTATATACATTGCTTTTTTTTAATCACTTTTTCTATAATTAATAACTCCACTATTATTGAGATTTTTTACTACTTCAAATTTTAAGTTGTGAACATATGATCTGTTGCTTGATAAAAGAGCAATATAATTTTACTTACTGTCCATGAAGCGTTTCATTCTGGAACACTTGAAAAGAGGTTTGCCTGCAGACTGCACTACTATAAGATGATGGAAGCCTTAGTTACTTGAAATTATGTCTTGTCTGATATTAAAATTAGGACATATTTGCAAATATTGTGTTTAAGTCCTAATGACATATACATCTCGTATATGGTTAAAACGTTGTTTCCAAAAGTTTTCTATTTAAGGAAAATGGCCGAGATAAAGAATAAACTGGTTAAAATTAGTCTTGAAGGTTGTCAGGCCTAATAGTAGTGGTAAGTATTTTGGCAAGTATGACAGTACTGAATTGCTTAAAGGGTCATTTGTCAAATACTTGGTAAATTCTGAGGTGGTAATTTAATTACTATGCTTGAAAATCCTGACAAGAAGATTTTGCTAAAAGGCATGAAGCACCATAATAAACATGGTGATGAGTATAATTAGTAAGATTAATTTATCCGGTCTTCTATGGGCTGATATTTTGAAAGTAACTTTTTCACATACAAAAGTTGTGTCATAAACTTCTTTTGAGTTATAGACTAGACATAAATTACTTGAATCATATGAAATTTAGAGGTGTCATGCAGAAGTGAGGTTATCTAATCCAATATTAAGTACGTTGGAATTCAGATCCACTCGGAATTATTTTGTATCTTACCCAGATTGTTAAAAGTGGTATCAATTTTATAACCCTTAAGAAGGTACAAATATTATGGAATCACATACTGTAAAGTTTCTACAATTCGACGTAATTGTAAAGGATAGCTGCTCTCAGACTATTAAGAATAATAGTTCGATGGATATCATTGTGTCTTTGTCTTTACCTATACAGACAATTATGGAATCTCATGTACCATAGACTAAACTTGTTGAGGTTTAAGGTACTATTCTTGATATAGTTTATGATGAAATTTTTTAAACCTCTCAAGTATAGAATGAAGTGGTTGCAGCTTTATTAAGGAGATTTGTTAGGGAAAGACAATCAGTTATACCATCAGAATATATAGTCTATTTGTGAGAGCATGATTACAATATCCACTACATGGTTGTTTTAGCAACTTATCTAAATGTCGTTTCTTGTTCTTAATTAAGTATGTGATTAGATGCCATAAAAAAGATAATAAAGTTTTCACTCTGAAAGAGAGGTGGATAGTTTATAGTGAAGAAATAATTATTTCTTTCTAGTTTTTTTTTTTTTAAGATTCTTTCAGAGTGAACGTGGCATTAATAATTTATTTTGATATGGAGTTACGCCAAATAGATACAAAATCTATATAGTGCAACCGAAGGATTTTGCAACAGATGTTTCAAATAAACTTGTGTGTAAACTGAAAAGTCTTATTCATGGTTTTAAACAAATTTTTAGAAAATATTATTAAAGTTTTATAGTGTTATTATGTGTTATTATTTTGTTCAATTGGGAACAAAGTAATTCAATATACTGCAAAGTCAGTGGGAGGAAATTTATTTTTCTCATACTCAGTGAACATGATATTTTGCTTACAAGTAGTAACTTGAGGTATCTTTTGTCCTTTGCACTGAGGTTCGTAAGGATTGTTTTTGCCATATTATATTAGATTTATTTTGAATGACATTTGCTGATCGTATATTGGAAATATTCAATATACATCATTGCAAGCTAGGAATTGCTCCTGTTGTTAAGGGTGATGGACTGAATCTATCACATTGACCTTATTTAGATATTGAGAAAATCTAATTAAATGGTGTACCTTGTGTCAGTGCACTTAAAAGTATAATGTATGCTCGAATTTGTACTAGACTAAATATCATTTTTGTGATGGGACTTCTAGGCAAATATAGGTCAAATCCAGAACATGATCACTGGGTTGCTGCCAAGAAGGTTTTGAGGTACTTAAAGAGGACAAGAGATTATATGTTAATTTACAGATATGTTCAATTATTGTAGTTAGTAGAGTATTTAGATGTAAACTTTCATTGCTGTTATGATGACATGCGATCAATAACATAATATATATTTATGTTAGTAGGAAGTGCAGTAAATAAAGTTCTATGTCATCTTCTACTATGTAAATAGTGCTAGTAACATTCTTTTAGGTTGTTACTTGGGCTATTAGGCTCCGGAACCTCATTATGAAGTTGACATTTTTTAATTTTATGGATTGGCCCATACGATTGTATTGAGATAAAAAATTTGTAGTATTATTTATTTACTACAGAGGTCTCAAGAGGTCTAAATATATGGTGGTCAAATTTTTTTACCAAAAGGAAACAGTACAGAAAAGCGACGTAATAATATAACATATTTTCACAGATGATATGGTTGTAGATCTACTAATTAAAGGCCTACGCTCATGTGTATTTGAGTGAAATGTCATTAGCATGGGCCTAGGAGCATCATGAGATGCTGCTGTTTAGTGGGAGCTATTTTGGCTTTACTCTGATAAAGGTTTTATCTGTGTTCGTTACACTTTGTAACGGTTTGATATGTATCAACTTTTGCATTCAATAAAATATTTTTGAATGTGTTGTCATAATATTGAATACATATTGATAAAGTCTCAAGGGATTGTATAAACCTTGAGTGAAGGCTAGGGGCATCCGGGCATCCGGTTATTAGCCTTGTGCATATGTCTTGTGATACATAAAAAAAAGGTTAACCATAAGGACAAGACATATGTGGGTTCATTGGAACCATAAAGCATTCTCTAGTGGCACAAGTTTTTGTGACACCTAAGGTAAGAGAATAGTGACTAACAAATGGGATCTATCTATGAGAAATGTTATCCATTTGACACACTACCATATTGAATCTATGTCAATAAAGTTAAGAGCATTCGTGACCATGGAAAGCTCTGTGTATATACATGCGATTACCACCATGATTCGGTATTTAATACTTTATGGGATAGGACTGACTATTAAGAATTATCTCTGGACCAAATGTGCGCACATACAGTGCGATTTCAATTAATATAGTCCAAGTGGGAGAATGTAAGAGTTTTCCTAATGTTGACTAAATTAATTGATATTGTAATTTACTGTTTTTACGGTTACCGTAAAACAGGATTGGTCTAAGGTGAAATAAAAGGTTTCTTAATTAGTCTAATATGGGCTGGCTAGTGTGGGCCGAGTTAAGCCTGGCCCGTAATGAGGGGGATTGGTTGGAAACTCTATAAATAATGCTCAAATCTTTCCTCTAATCCTAATTCTCACATGTATCCTCACCTAATGAGTGTTTACCTAACGCTAAACGTGAGGAGTGCCGCCTCATTGAGCTAGTGATACGGAGGGCAATAGAGGAGAATGACTTGATGCGTGGATTCCCTTGATATGTGGGTAATCCCTTTTTCTGCTTCCGCTTTATGTTCGATGGATCCCAAAGGTGCGTTAATCTTTCTACTCAATTATACATGTTCTTGTTCTGGTTATGGAGATCTTGGAGTTGCGTAATTTGTGTCCAACAATATACACTTCCTTATACATCATTAAGCACGACAAATACATAATCCTGGAAAAGGGTCAGGCTTACCTAACACTATTACACCCATACCAACCAATAGCGAGCTTGTACATTAATCAACCACCACCTAACTCCAAAATTGAGGATCTCTAGTATCTTTATGTCTCATTCATCGCCATGCCTAGGAGGACCACAGAACACTCTTATAGGTGTGACTATCTCACCGTTCACCTCAATGTACCACATGATGAAACAATGGAGGAAGAAGCTCAAGTAAACCTATGTACAACCAAATAGTGGAGCTATGCTTAACATACACTATCTCGGATCCTGAGATGGGTATATTCTAATATTCTGACTCTATATATACAAGAACTCCAAAACCAAAACATGGCACAATAGATCCATTCTACAAATCTGAGAAATAAGGAGTGAGCCGAAGCCTAGTAAATGAAGTCCTAAATCTAAGGTAGGAGATCAACTTAATACTCAACCTGGCATAACAATCCCAAGCTTTCGAAACAACATAATTAATGCATGAGCACACTTTTTACCTTTTTTAGCAAGTGCCTCACGCAAATATATGGTATACTCTGCCATGCATAGCATGTAATTTCTTGATGCATTAGTATCATTTGATACCTTATTAATTTGCACATATGTACATTCATGAGCATGCATCACGCTTATCATTACTTTTCTTCCTGAAACACTCCTTAAGGCATTCCGATCATACAACACAACATCCTGATCAAATAACAAGACATCTCAACTCCAAGGCATCCCAATCACATAGCGAGGCATTTCAATTCCGAGGCATCCTGAAAACTCCCCAGGGCATCCTGATCACACAACGAGGCATCGTCACACACCACTATATAAGTGAAGGAATCGCATAACACTTTATATTTAGTCATATGATGCCATGCACACATTATTGATATCACATGATTTCACATGCATCAATAATGAAACCAACACTCAATTCGGCATCCATTTCACAACACATATCCATACGTATCATTACCTCCTACTCCTTGTAATTACTAATGTCAATAGGAATTCCCACACACTTACTTATTTTCCATTTGTCATCCAAACAGATTCAATACACAACAATTAACATGCTCAACAATGAACTTGAGCGACAAAACAGGTGAATATGAATATATGCAAATGATTCTAAACGAAAAGTCTGAACATAAGAAAATGTCTGAACAGGAAAATCCGAAGCATAAGGAAGTGATTCTCAACGGAAAAGTCTGAAACATAAAGAAATGATACTAAACGGATAGTCTAAAATATATAGAAGTGATTCTGAACAGAAAGGCTGAAACATAAGGAAATGATTCTAAATGGAAAGTCTAAAATAAAAGGAAGGGATTCTAAGTGGAAAGTCTGAACATAAAGAGATGGTTTTGATTGGGTGAGTCTGAACATAAAGACATGGTTCTGATCGAGAAACTATGAACACATGGGAATTGTTTTGATAGGCAAAGTCTGAACATAAGGAAATGGTTCTAATCGGGAAAGATTGAACATAAGAAAATGATAATCATACTCAATAAGTAAATAAACTCAAAAAGGCGAATTAGACTCAGAGAGCGTCCAACTCAGAAAGCAAGGAAAACTCAGACAGTATATGGGACTCAAAAATGAACCAGACTTAAGGAGCATTGAACTCAAAAGTAAATTAGACTCTGGGAGCATTGGACTCAAAAGTGAATCAGCTCAGGAAGCATCAGGCTCAAAGATAAATCAAATTCAGATTTAATAAGTGAATATTACCAACGACAGCTAAATCTAAAATTTCATAGACAACACTTCCAAATTCAAATTCATCATTTACATATACCACCCACTGTACCCAAAAGAAAAAGTCAAATACATTTTAGCCATGTACGAAATCCACAAAACAAATCAAACTATCACAAAACATTTACGTCATTTTCTCACGTGCTTACACTAAGTTCATACATAGTAACCAACCAAGTCAAAAGCATTAAGTGGATCAACCCAACATAGCGCCTAGGATTGTCACTTATCTCCAGAACAACCTAAAATTCAGAGCTTTAAATCACTTTCAAATAGAATAAACCAAACCGAAAATCAACAATGCTTGATTTGTAAACAACAAAATCCATTGATAGAAAGTAGTGAAAATTCAATAATTTATTACGTCCAAACCTGAAAGATAGAGACAGAATCTAGTATTTTGGAATATGGGGCCTTTACTTTTAATTGTGGGTTATTGATGTTAAATTAATGTCTCAAGTTTGAGTGTTTACAAAATTTGATTAGATGAAAAAGAGGAAATATAAAATAAAATATAAAGGTGAGGAAAGTTTCCTCTTTGCTGCGGATGTCCTGCGTGAAGAATCCCTCTTCCAATGAAGGAAAGAAAGGTGGGCCCAAGGTCAAACTTTTGACCTTGGGCACACGCACGAAAAAGGGAAATCCTTGAAGCGGCAGAAAGAAGCCCTGGGTAGAAGAAGCGAGTGAGAAGTCGCACGTCCGCCGAAGTCTACGTAGAGCTGGACGTTCACGCCGCTTGGGAAAGAGCCGCATGTTTTTCTTGAAGTCGCGCGAAGCTTGAACGCGTGGTTATTTTTGTGCCGTGAATTTATATCCAAATGAGTTGTTTATTTATAAACACTTTGGGTTTTGGATTAAATTTAGGTGCGGGAAACACTTGAGCGTTTGAGCGATTGTAAACTCTAATTCTCCGATTATAGTGGATTATTTGCTACTAGCTCTCCCCGTGGACATAAGTACCGATATTCGGACCGAACCACGTAAATTTCTGGTGTCCTTATTTTTCTCGTTTATTTCTCTGGTGATTTTCCGTTGACGTAAATTGCAAGATCCTGTCGTTTTCGCGTATTATATCCCAACAATTGAAAATAAAAGTAAAGAAAAGGTGGGTCGGTGATTGAAATTAATGAAGAGAAACCTCTCTTTTTAGCAAATGAAAGCTTGCCATCGGTTTTCTCATACAACCAAGGCAAGAGAACTTTTTAGAGAGTCCTCAATAGTTATTGAGAAGGAGCAATGACTAATCAAGGTGAAAAAAAAATTGCACTTAAGTAAAAAAAACAAGTGTGCCAATGGATGAGCTTCAAATGTCCTTATAAAGCTAGTTATAATACAAAATGGTCCAATAGAATTTGGACACTAGAATATATCTTTTGATAAGAATTAAGATGGGCCTTTCTCATTTGGCCAAGTAAAGGTGTGAATCACTAATTACATTAATGAACCAAAGTTAAAATTGATGATGTCACAAGTGACATCAAAGTGACATCAAAGCTTCCAAGATCAATGTTTCAAGATAAAGGATGAGTTTAAAATCTTTAGTAAAGAAAAGAGAAGTAGCTTATAAGTTGAAAAAAGAAAAAAGATATTTAAAAAATCAATTTTTGTTCAAAACATCTGATTCTGAACATGCGTGTGTCTGAAAATATTTTCATTCTAAACATCTAATAATCCGAAAATATTTTCGCTTTGAACATCTAATTTTGAGCAATCATGAGTCTAAGGATAATTTAATTCTGAACATCTAGTGCGTCTAAAAAAAATTACGCACTAAAATTATAAATGAAGGATATAAAAATTAAGATTATTTCAATATATTAAATTTAGAACTCGAATATCTTCAAAAATAAAATTCAGAACATACCGACCTTATTCTACCAATAATTTGGCAGCGAATTCGATATTGTCGTCCGCCACCACTAACACGCATGTCGAAATCTATAAACTCAATATAATGCCTCAGACTCCTAGTGATCCAATTACGAATGTAAATCATAAATACTATTATCGAATAGGGGTATTTCTAGATGTCACAACTCCTCCCTCCTTAAGAAATTTCATCCTCGAAATTTAAAATTACTTTATCCTTCAAAAACTGTGAATGCATGCCCCTCAAATCATCTTTGCTTTTCTACTTCACTTCTTCCAAATCATGATATTGTTCCAAAATCGTGACTAAGGAAATTTTCTTGTTTCTAAGGACTTATTCCCTTCGATTCAAAATTTGCACTCGCTTCCTTACCTAAATTGTTCTTTTGTGTACCTAAATCATCTCAAAAATCCAGTCTATATGGAGCATCCTGTCCATATTTCCCCAATAAGAAGCTATAGTGACTGTAATAAGCTTCTATTGACATTTCCTTTCTCCAACAACAACATCACGTACACAAAAGTATTCATGGAATCTTAAGATTTCTTTATCTAACACTCGAAAGTCTAATCTTCTTCCTTTCCAAAACATTTCCTCAAGTTTCACCATAATGCATTTCTCTTTAAAAATACTACTTCTACAACTTCAAATGACTTTCCATTATCAGCATTTTAAACTTGTTCTTTCAGAATGTCTAACTTCAAGCTAGATTAATCTTCCAATTCTACATTACTGTCTCCAAGTATAACCACCAAAGTTCATCACTTAAAATCTGCCATGCCTAAAAGATCATATTCTATACTATTCTAGTAATCTTTTTCCTCTTCCTTTCCTTCAAATACGAAGAATCATCAATTCTTAAATAGTTTCTAATATCCCCAAAATGTCATACCTTTACAAAAATTTCTCTAATACCAAGAATCTATTGCGATTCTCTCATACTCTAACTTGCAAGATATCCATCAAATCATATATATTGCATCTTTTATACTCACCACCAATTGAATTTTCCCTCACCATCGACTAATCCATCAATATTCCTATCATCTCAATTAAGACGTAGTCTTGGAATATCCCTTTATTCACTTGGAGACTTATGTTGATCAACTCTTACACAATATACTAAACTTTGATTATTGAATTTCTTCTATAGAAAAATTGTGTTCAACTCCATTTTCATCACAGTTCTCGGAAAAACATTAATTATCGAATTCTGCCCCGTGATCAGTTCTAATTGTTGTGATGCTGCATCATTTTTAATTTTGGATTTGACAAGTAAATTTCTCAAATGAGTGGAATGTCTCATCCTTGTGAGATAGAAACATTACCCATCTGAATCATGAATAATCATCAACGATTACTAAGCAATCCTTCCACCTAGACTAGTTGTCCTTATTGGTCTAAACAGGTCCAAATGTAATAACTATAAAGATCTATTAGTAGCAATAAATTTTATTGTTTGGAAAGAGCTTCTTACCTACTTTCCCAAAGCGCATGCATTGCAAAAGTCACACTTGTGTAGTTGATCTTTAGTAATCCACGAACAAGATCTTTTAAAAATATCTTGTAAATTTGCTTTGCATTTATGTGTCGGAATTTCTTGTGCCATGAATCATATTCATCTTTGATAGACATTATGCAACGAGCTTCCTCAAAGTTGGTATCAAGCAAATATATGTTGCCATACCCGTTTCTGATAAAAGATTAAGACTTGTCTTTACTGGTACCAATACACTTACCTTCTTCGAAAATGATTTTGTATCTCTTATCACACACCTGGCTAATACTTATGAGATTGTGCTTCAATCCCTTGACTAGAATGATTGGATTTCCTAACTTGATGTTTCCCTTACCAATTATTCTTATTTTATCTTTTCCTCCAAAAGTGACTGTTTGTCAATCTATGGTGATGAGATTTATAAACTTCGTATTGTCTCCAATCATAGCTTAAATATTCCTTAATCTGAAATATTTTTAAAAAAAAAATCTTTAATCTTGATTTGACAATTGTGAATGTCACGATTTGAATTGTATTCAAAATGTCTACAATGCTTGTGAGTGCATATATGCTAGCTTGGGCTAATCTTGGCAATTGAATGTCTTTTATAGCCAAGACATCACTTTGTCTCAAAAAATTTTGTGTGGATGATTTCGAAAGATGTCTATAAAACATCACATGTACTCGTTATGCATACAATTATGTCATACATTTAAAAGCGTGTCTTTGTAATTGGCGCATGCCCTTGATAATAAGTGATCTGCCAACGATTCACTTTCTTACTTGATTGGTTAGAAAATAAGGTTCAAAAGACCTACATGTATGTTTAATTCTTGCAAATGCATGTGATTTCTAAATGAATGGTAGAATCGAGGGAAAATCTTGAGATCACATAGATCGTTTGATTAGGAGACCTATAAGTGTTATTGGCCATGCGAGAAAACAATTAGTCAATGATGGCTATAAGTCATAAAATGAATTGGGTAGGTATCTTAGAGGGACCTACGCATGAATTTCAAAGGCTAATCCCGAGACCCAAATCTTCTTTTTGCATTGAATTTCTTTCGAAAGATTGGTTTTGGCATGATGTCATGTTTTTGATTGTTTTGATGTGTATGCTTATTTCTTTACATTGTATGTACCTAGTTATTTAATTTTATATTCTAGTTTTAGATTAGGACCCTGAAGATGAAGAAGGCACAAAGACAATGAAGGTCAATGTCCATTCCGACCATTATCATGTATTATTCATTTTCTCGACATATGTCTCGAGTTACTTTTGTTGTATAAAGCCCGATGAGTTGCAGGTCCTTTTTTCCTTTTTCAAATGTCTTTCTCTTTTATATTTTCTAGGATTGCATGATAGATTTATAGCTTTCCTTGATTGTTTACTTATTGCTTCGCAATTTTCAATTCAATTAGGTGTTTCCTTTTCATTTTCTTTAGAAATACAATAACATGAAAACAACCAACCACGCATGATCACTTAATTTAGAACTAACGATTTCGAAAATGTAAAAAGAAATGCATAGACACGTTAGGTAAACACAACATACTGTTTAGGTACTAAAAGGGTGCTAATACAAATATTAGCATAACTCAAATCCCTGAACCTAGATATCTGATTGTATAGGAATCGAGAGGACACTCTCGACCCTCAATTGGGTTACTAGCCGACCCCCAAAAACGAGGCTAGTGGCGACTCCTGTCTTATTTTTAAGTTGTCATAAATAACTAGACTATATAAATAAATCCATCGTGCGTGATACGAGTTTCGATAAAACTAACCATGGTTTAGCATACTCAATGTGGGAGTACCCCAAAGAATGAAGTGATGTCATCCTTATGAGCAAAGAGTACTATCAAGAGGGCTACCATGATAAAGGTACCCTTAAATCCAATATCCATACCTGACTTTCTCTCCTGAGGTATGTCGCCCATGTGGGTATGGATCGCGACACTCCACTATCACGCATGGTATGAACTTGCGAGAGCTCGCGATCTCGTGGAGGGAACTCACGAGAGGCTTGACCCAAAAGGCGAGGTGATGACGTCTTTTGGAACGCAAGCCATAAGGGAACTCTCGTGTCAAATACCCCTAAACCTGACCTTTCCCCTTTCTTTCCTCGTGATGAAGGATTGGCGGCGGCGAGATCGGGTCACAACAACCATCTTGATCAACTTTAAAAGTAATAGCTTTCTTACCTTTGGGGTTGCTTTCCTCATTAAGGTGTTCAACTTCATAGGACATAAATGTTCCTATCAGTTCATCCATCGTGATTGGCTGAATTCTCATTATTTCTCATAGTGATGTCTTCATTTTACTCCATTCTTTAAGCAAAGCCCTTAATAGCTTGTTCATTTTTTCAGCATCAGTGAACACTTTTTCTTAGTGTGCAAGGCCATTCACTAACTCAGTGAATCGAGTGAACATATGTGCCACTGTTTCGTTAGGTTTCATCCTGAATAGCTCCTAATTTCTAAGTAGGATGTTCATCTTTATTTCCTTCACCCTGTATGTTCCTTCAAATATCATCGGAGACAATCCCAGATATCCTTAGATATAACACAAGGAGAAATTATGTTAAATTCAGATGGTGACAAAGCACAATATAGTAAATGTTTAGTTTTGGCATTAAGAGTAGCTCTTCTTCGTGTCTCTACTGTGTTATCCACAACAACTGTTTTAGCTTGAGCTTCTTGTGAATAGGAGCTTGGGCAAGAGTTGGTACTTCTATACACTATTAACCACACTTCACATTTCGAGATTTTTAACTTCAATGTATGACTACATTATTTGTTTCTCGTATCCATCGTCAAAGTAAGGTGGCTTGTTAGGAGCTTAAGTATAATTTGTAAAGAAACTACCAAAGTTAGCCATGAGAGAATATCTTTATACTTAAAAGAAATTCACTTCAAATAATGAACAACAAGGCTCCAATACCAATTGTTGGGGGCTAACAATACAACCTAGAGGGGGTAAATAGGTTGTTTTAGAAAACTTGACATTCTTTCGCGAAAAATAGCTAACACTAAGTAAATATTAGGTCAAGATAATATTTCACAGCTCGCGATCGTAATATGTGCTTGTGGTAGTAATAAGAGATAAATATTAGCACACAATTGATACATAGTGGCTTGGTTTTCTCCCCAATCCTACGTCCACTCTTCAGACTAATAGCCATAAGTCAAGCTGGATTTCATTAGTAATCTACTCAGAAAGTTACAATTGGCAAGCATTGATCCTATTACACAATATATCATACTGTCAAGACTCAATTGCTACTCTTACTCTTGTATACTTAATCTTTAGCACAATCACTACGATAGCATGAATACAATACTCAAAGAAATAATTGAAAGAGAGCGTTTCACTTAGAAGACAGTGAGTAGCAAATTTTCAAACTTTAGCACGTGTTGCTCTCTAACATTTGGCTTCCAATATCTTCTCTTTCATAACCATCTTCAATCTATTCGTTGGAGGTGGATTGGAGAAGTAAAGAATCGTTAGAGTTACCGTTGAAGCTACTGCCCAAAGATAAAAATGCTTATACAATTCTTTTCTTGAACATTTACAAACTACCTAAAAATAGCATCGGTTACTATCCTTTCAATGCAGTTTTTGACAAACCTGTTAGACTACATAGCTTCTCGATTACTATTATCACTATCTGCTACTGTGTGAATTCACTGCTGCAATGGTTAGTTTGCTAATCCAACAAACATTATCAACTATACGTTGTTGCCAGACCTGATATTCACAACATCAAGATAAGCATCGTCACTAGCTGATCTTTTAGGTCTGTCAGTACTATTTAGGGGAAATCTGTATCAGGACATACTGCATTCTCTTATCCACTAGATCACACCATGGATATTATGTAATCCTTGGTTACGAACATCTACACATATCATAGTAAAAATCATACTAAGGATAGTTCAAACATGTGACATCTCAGTCCATCACATAAAAATCCCCGTTCTTTAATTAGTTTATGTTATCACATAAGCGGAAGTCTTTTGTAAAGGTTAACATTTATAACATGAATTATACATGCATCACAAAAGAATCAATAGTAAGAGGAATCATGCTTTCATTATATACATCGGGTGATGGGAAATACATCCAAAAAAACCCTAACTCGGAGAAATTCCAAAAAGATACTTATCTCCCTAACCTGCCCCGGCTAATTCCTTGCCATCATCCATCCGTCCATCTAATCCAACTACACGATCCATCATCCCCAAAATGTTTCCGATCGCATCAAACAACAAGCATGACCCCTCCATCGCTCTCCATCATCCACCACCTACCACCTACTCCTCCACATCGCTCCCATCACCTACACCCGGGGTATGAGGAAACGAGATCGGCCCTACCAAACGACCATCCACCAGCACAAAAACGGCCACGAAATGGTACGAGATCAAGTCAAGCTATCCTATATCTACCAACAACACAGCTGTGTAGCGTACAAACATAGTGCTTGGAAAATTAGGGTCGGTGAATAGATGGTGTTCAACCTCTAGAACTACGGGAGCTCCATAGCGGGAAATGGGTGACGCGGGAATAGGCGGCATAGCTAACAATCTGAAAAGGTAACAACAAGATTGACCTAATGCTTAGCAGAAGAAACAATAAACTCATAAACCATTCAATCTAATTAACTCTTGATTCCTAGGACACAACTAACACTCAAGCAGGCAAGCACACGAGTATGAGCACACGACATACCTCAAGCCATTTTCCATCACACAAGTAATGCCAGCATGCATTCAATGCAACACGCATTATGTTCAATCACATGGATCACGATACTATACAACGGATGCACCACTCTTCACACTTTTCATACACAATGTTACTAGGGTTCGACCCCATTTTAACTACTCTACCGGTCCATGCGAGCAGCTCTAGCAGTGACTTCCAGTTCACAAATCAAGCATCCACGGCTCCTTTGCTGCAAGCATCCCTACTATGGGACATCTTGGTTTTTAGCCAAAGCATTCGCCTCCGACATCCACTCCGGGCCTTGGTCGAGCTTTTGAGTTGAACATCAAGACTTCTAGGGTTTGTTGTCACTAGCCCGGCCATCCCTACTAACTATCGGGGTACATTGATTATTAGCCAAGGCATACACCTCCGACATCCACTCCAGGCCATCGTCAGGCATCCGAGGTCCATCGGCCTTAGGCATCACATATACCAATCCCATCAAATGCATCGCAAGCACCTCACACATATGCAATGTCATGGAAATCATACACCACAGACTATACCCCATGCGATGCACCGAATGAACACTAAGTCACCACAACCAATTGTCGACACAAAGACGCCTAAAACAAAGCACACTGAAATTCCAGATTCTGTCCTCACGATTGTAACTCAATGTCCATAAACAAATGGCATTAGATCAAAACCAAACATACACCAGTGGGTAGCTAAATAAATGTACTTTCTATCATCAGCAAACCATAATTTAGGCTTCCATCATCTTCCTATGAATTTAATTAAATTCAGACCAAAGAACAGAACTTACCAGAATTGCAGAGTCGCAGAATTCAAAGCCAAAACCATAGTAAATGAACTTGAAAAATTCTAAAATTTGATTATGTCGTAGAGAATACCTTAACAAAAAACATTTTATGAAGAAGACTAAGTCTAAAGAAGTCTGTATAAAGAGCAGCAAATGACATAAATTCACGCAAAATCTGATACGCTGGAATAGAGCAACCAGTCCTCAAATTATACTCATCTCACAACCCTAAACATGTCAAAACATTTCGAATTTTGGATATACTATAAATCAGAACATCCTCTACAACTTTTATGAAGGACGTAAGTCCAAAATCTAAAAGGAAAATTTTATAAAAATTCAGAAAGACAATGACCCGGAGTGGATGTCAGATTTGTATGCCTTGGCTAACAACCAAGATTCCCCAATAGTTAGTAGGGATGCTCTGTCTAGTGACGACAAACCCCGAAAGTCTTGATCTTCAACTCAAGAGCCCAACGATGGCCTGTAATGGATGTCAGAAGTGAATGCCTTAGGTGAAAACCAACATGCCCCGAAGTAGGGATGCCTGCAATACAGGAGCAGTGAATGCCCGGTTTGTGAATCGGAAGTCGCTACTAGAGCCGCCTGCATGGACTAGTAGAGCAGTTGAAACGAGGTTGAACCCTAGTGACATTGTGCATGAAAAGTGTGCAGAGTGATGCATCCATTGCATAGTATTGTGATGGAAAACGGCTTAAGGTATGTCATTTGTTCGTACTCATGTGCTTGCCTGCTTGAATGTTAGTTGCGTCCCAGGAATCAAGAGTCAATTAGATCGGATGGTTAATGAGTTTATTGTTTCTTCTGCTAAACACGAGGTCACTCCTATGTAAGAGTTTACCTAATTTGGACTACATTAATTGATATTGTAATTTACCGTTTAACGTTTACCGTTTTACGGGGTTTGGTCTAAGATGAGATAGAAGGTTTCTTAATTAGTCTAATATGGGCTGGCTAGTGTGAGCCGAGTTGAGCCTAGCCCATAATGAGAGGGACTGGCTGGAAACTCTATAAATAGTGCTCAAGTCTCTCCTCTAACCCTAATTCTCACATGTATCCCCATCTAAGGAGTGTTTACCTAACACTAAACGTGAGGGGGTTGCCTCATTGAGCCAGTGATACGGAGGGCAATAGAGGAGAAGGACTTGCGCGTGGAACATTGTGTTTCCACTTCCGCTTCAAGTACAATGGATCATAATACAGGTGCGTAAATCTTTCTGATCTTTTATGCATGTTCTTGTTCTAGTTATGGAGATCTTGGGGTTGCATAATTTGCATCCAACATGTGGTATCAGAGCCTCCATAACTTTAGAACACGAAGTAAAGGATTTTGCCCTAACCCTAATTTGTGTTTTTTCGAGATTTTTCGTAAAATAAAAGTATAATTAAATTATATATTCGGACTGGAATCGGTGAGACGAGCGAAACCGTGGGCGGCGCGTCGCCGGAGGGTTCCTCACGCGCCCCCACGCGCGGCCAGACGCCGGCTGGGCGTCGAGCACGCGCGGGCACGCGCCCCCACGCGCTCCCACGCGCGGGGCGCGGCTCGCGCGTGCGAAGCACGCAGGTGCTGACGTCACATGACGTTAGCGACCCGAACCCGGAGCTCGACCCGACCCAGGACCCGGACCCTGACCCGATCCGCTTCGCGGGTGCTGACGTCACGTGACGTCAGCGACCCAGACCCGGAATCGACCCGATCCTATTCGCGGGTGATGACGTCACCTGACGTCAGCAACCCGGAGCCGGATCCGACCCGATTCGCTTTTCGGGTGATGACGTCACGATGACGTCATCCACCCGAACCCGACCCGAATGGCGATTGACCCGACCCGACCCGACCCGACCCGTTGACCCGACCCGACCCGTTGACCCGACTCGGCCCGGTCAACCGGGCAGCTGGATCGGAAGGTCGGACCGGGAACCGGTCGGACCGCCACCGGTCGGACCGGTTTTGACCGGCAGTTGACGCCCGCGCGTGGGCTCCACGCGCCGCGCACTCAGGCGGCGCGTGCGGGCGCGTGGGACGTCGGATCGGCGCGTGACCGACGGCGTTGGACTCGTATGATTGTCCTCTATCTTGTGGTTTATTTGTTTTACATGTTTGATAATTTTATGCATGTGAAAATACATACGGAACCCTGAATACGTGCTTTTTTAGTGTATTTTTGCGTATTTTTCTTGTATTTTTTCTGTGATTTTGGAAATACAGGTGCTGGGTTACAGGTATGTTATCACATGAGCTTTATGATTATTATTCATTAATATTATACAATAAAATTTATTTTTATTAATGAATAAAGCAATGTAATTAGCATGATATGTGATTTTAGTGATTTATCGCCTTTGTCACTAAAGTTAAAATCACATATGTATGGTTTATGTGAGATGTAATTTTATATCCCTGGCATGAGAGAGTTTCAAAGATTCAATTGAGTTGTGACCGCCAAAGTGGCACACTTGATTGGGTTTGAGAAATTTCGGTCTCGTATATTGATTGGGATGTCTCCTGATCTAATACATAATCATACTCCCAAAGGGGGTGATTGTGTATTAGTTCATGGAGGGATACATGATAGTGCGGTGGAGGAGTGACTGATCCTAATGGTTCATATGCCCAAAGGTGATGAATTCATGAAAGATTGGAAAATATTCTCATAACCGCTATCATGTGGGGAGTATACAATTGCATGTTATGTATTCTGCCCAAAGGTGATTATGTAATTTTGCGTGTAACTCTCTGGATGTGTACTTGTTCGTCAAGTTACACAATGCTCACATGATGCTAATTATAATCTGCTTATTTTTACAGTCACCTTTTCGTAAACGGTAACTCCGTCACTATTGAGGTTCTTGCTGGTTCAAACTTTAAGAAATGGAGAGAAGATTTTATGTTTGCTATGGAGATGGCAGATGTTCATATTGCTCTTACTTCGTCGATCGGCCGGCGAGATCTTATCGCGAGAGTACGAAGCTCAGAAAGCTCATTTTACTGCCTGGGAAAAGAGCAATAGAATTTGCTTATTGTCAATGAAGCGTTCCATTCAGGAACACTTGAAAAATGGTTTGCCTGCAGACTGCACTACTAGGCAGATGATGGAGGCCTTAATGGCTAGAAACCGTGTTTCACCTAATGCTGAGATAGGAACACACCTACAAACATTATTTACTATGAAGTTTAATGGTTCTGGTGGAGTTAGAGATTATGTTATGAGGATGGTTGATTTGCAGACAAAGCTTGAGGCTCTCAATGTTGTTATTCCCACTGCGTGCATTGTGCATCAAGCTCTAAATAATCTTCCTCCTAATTTTGGGATTATTAAGACCAATTATAATTCCCAAGATGAAACCTGGTCAGTTAATGATTTGATTGCAAGGGTGGTGGCAGAGGAAGAGAAATTGAAGAAAGATAAAGGGCACATTGCTCTTTATGTTTCTAGTTCTGGCAGTGATAAGGGTAAGAAGGTGAGAAATTATTCTTATAAGAGCAATTCTGAAGTTGCTGGAACTTCCAACTATAAAGGAAATTCTGAAGGTGCTGGACCTTCTAACAGTTTGGGTCCTAAGAGAGCATTCACCAAGAAGGATGGTGTTCTTTGCTACTTTTGTAGGGAGAGAGGACACGTAAAGAAACGCTGCAATAAATTTAAGGCTTGGTTGTCTAAGAGAAACAAGAATGAGCCTAAAGGGGTTCATAAACCGAAGGATGCCAAATCAGGATGAATTAAAGCTCACTGTTGGGAACAGCGTTGGAGTTGACGTCGAGTTCGTGGGAGATGTTATTTTGATTTTAGATTCTGGTTTTAGGATGGCGTTGAGAAATACTTTTTACATACCTTCTTTTAGGCGGAATTTAGTTTCAGTGTCTTGTTTGGACATGTGTGGATACTCTTTTGAAATAAAGAGTAATACTATTTCCATGTTTTATGATTCAAATAAGATTGGGTGTTGCAATTTATCCAATGGATTATATCGATTGAGTTTATCTCCCAACGACATGTATGTTGCTTATTCAACTGAAAAGGTTGTTTCTAAAAGGCCTCTATCTAAGGAACAGTCTTATGCATTGTGGCATAAACGTCTTGGTCACATCTCTAAAGAAAGAGTAGAAAGGCTTATGAAGGCTGACATATTGCCTACTCTTAAAGGTGATCTAGAGACTTGCATAGATTGTTGTAGAGGTAAGATGACAAAGATAAAGAAGAAATCCGTCGTACGAAGTTTTGACTTGTTGGAGGTTGTTCACACTGATATCAGTGGACCATACACGGCTACTTTGTGCAGGAATTTTTATTTCATCACATTTATTGATGACTATTCCCGATATGGATACTTATACTTGATTAAAGAAAAGTCCGAGTCTCTTGACAAATTCAAGATTTTTCAGACTGCGTGGAGAAACAGTTGGGAAAAGTTATAAAGATCGTTAGATCTGATCGTGGTGGTGAGTATTTTGGTAGGCACGGTGATGCTGGACAACTTAAAGGGCCGTTTGCAAGATACCTAGAGGATTCTCGGGGATAGTAGGTCAATTTACTATGCCCGGAAGTCCTGAACAAAATGGTGTAGCTGAAAGGCGCAATCGTACTCTTATGGACATGATGAGAAGTATGATTAGCAGGACCAATTTACCTAATTTTTTATGGGGTGAAGCTTTGAAAACAGCTCTTTATATTCTAAATCGTGTTCCTACTAAAGCAGTTCCATTGACTCCTTTTGAATTGTGGACTGGACGTAAGCCTAGCTTGAATCACCTTAAAGTTTGGGGATGTCCTGTAGAGGTGAAGTTATATAATCCGACATTGAGTAAGTTGGATTATAAAACTACTCGGTGTTACTTTGTATCTTACCCAGATCATTCAAAGGGGTATCGGTTTTATAACCCTAATGGAGGTACAAGAATTGTGGAATCTCAAACTGCAAAATTTCTAGAATTTGATGTAGCTGAAAAGGGTAGCTGCTCACAAGCTATCGAAGATGATAATATGGTGGGGATTCTTGGATCCCCTGTTTCATCCGTGCAAACAATTATGGAGCCTCTTGCACCTCAAATTGAGCCCGTTGCGGCTCAAGATCCGTTGTTGAGACAGTTCCTGAAGAAATTCCTCAAGTCCCTCAAATTCAGAATGAGGTTGAAATAGCTCCACTCAGAAGATCGACTAGGGAAAGACGTTCAGCTATACCACCAGACTATCTTGTCTACCTAGGAGAGCATGATTATGATATTGGCTGTTTTGTCGATCCGGTGACTTATGCGGATGCCATCTCATGTCCTCAATCAGATTTATGGCTAGATGCGATGAAAGATGAGATGCAATCTATGAAACACAATGGTGTTTGGGAGCTTGTTCAATTGCCTGAAAGTTATAAACCCATTGGCTGCAAATGGGTATTCAATACTAAAAGGGATTCCAAAGGAAAGATTGAAAAGTTTAAAGCTAGACTGGTAGCTAAGGGTTTCACTCAAAGAGAATGAATAGATTATGATGCAACATTTTCTCCAGTTTCTTCTAAAGATTCCTTTAGAGTGATCTTGGCTTTAGTAGCTCATTTCGATATGGAGTTACACCAGATGGATGTTAAGACTGCTTTTCTAAATGGAAACCTTGACGAAGAGGTTTATATGGTGCAGCCTAAAGGTTTTGCAGCAGATGACTCAAGTAAGCTTGTTTGTAAATTGCAAAAGTCTATTTATGGCCTTAAGCAAGCTTCTAGACAGTGGTATTTCATGTTTCATAGTGTTGTCACTTCATTAGGATTTATTGAGGACAAAGTAGATCAGTGTATATACACCAAGGTCAGTGGGAGGAGATATATTTTTCTCATACTTTATGTGGATGATATCTTGCTTGCTAGTAATGACATTGGTTTACTACATGAGACAAAGCGGATGTTATCGAAAAATTTTGATATGAAAGACATTGGTGAGGCGTCTTTTGTTCTTGGCATTGAGATCCATAGGGATCGCTCACGCCGTTCATTGGGTTTATCTCAGAGGGCATATATTGATCGCATTTTAGAAAGATTCAATATGCAATATTGCAAACCAGGAATTGCTCCTGTTGTTAAGGGTGATAAGTTGAGTCTTTCACAATGCCCTAATTCAGATTTTGAGAAAGCTCAAATGATGGATGTACCTTATGCTAGTGTGCTTGGAAGTATCATGTATGCTCAAG
The DNA here is from genome assembly GCA_016097605.1 of Eucalyptus guilfoylei. Taxonomy (NCBI): domain Eukaryota; kingdom Viridiplantae; phylum Streptophyta; class Magnoliopsida; order Myrtales; family Myrtaceae; genus Eucalyptus; species Eucalyptus guilfoylei. The sequence continues at coordinate 24,737,975 of CM027865.1, read as the reverse complement.
TTTGCACTAGACCAGATATTGCTTTTGCAACAGGACTTCTAGGCAGATATCAGTCAAATCCAAGTCATGATCACTGGGTTGCTGCCAAGAAGGTTTTAAGGTACTTAAAGAGAATAAAAGAGTATATGTTGTTTTATAGATATGTTCCAGACTTGCAACTAGTAGGGTATTCAGATGCAGATTTTGCTGGTTGTCAAGATGATAAGAAGTCGACGACAGGATACATATTTATGTTGGCAGGAGGTGCAGTATCATGGAAGAGCGAAAAACAGAAATCCATATCTTCTTCTACCATGCAAGCGGAGTTTGTAGCATGTTTTTCAGCTGCTACTCAAGCTATTTGGCTCCGGAACCTCATTAGGGAGTTATCAGTTTTTGATTTTGTGGATAGGCCCATACAGCTATATTGTGACAATAACTCTGCAGTGTTGTTTATTAAGTCTCAAGGGGTCTAAAAACATGGAGGTCAAATTTTTGACAATAAAGGAATTGGTGCAGAATGGTGACGTTGCAGTAAATTATATTCCTACAAATGATATGATAGCAGATCCACTGACTAAAGGCCTACGCCCGTGTGTATTTGATCGACATGTCATTAGCATGGGCCTAGGAGCATCTTGGGATGCTGTTATTTAGTGGGAGCTATGTTTTATTTTTCTTTTAATAAAGTTTACATCTGTTTTTGTTACAATTTAGTAACACTTTGATATATATATATATGTCAACTTTTGTTTGCATTCAATAAATATTTTTGAATGGATTGTTATTATGTTGAATATATATATATATATATATTGTTAAAAGTCTCAAGGTATTGCTAAATCCTTGAGTGAAGGCTAGGGGCATCCGATTATTAGCCTTATGCATATGTCTTGTGATTCATAAAGAAAGGTTAACCGTAAGGACAAGACATATGTGGGTTCATTGGAACCATAAAGCATTCTCTAGTGCCACAAGTTTTTGTGACGCCTAAAGTTAAGAGAATGGTGACTAACAAATGAGATTTCTCTATGAGAGATGTTATCCATTTGCCACACTACTATATTGAATCCATATCAATAAAGTTAAGAACATTTGTGACCATGGAAGGCTATGTGTGTATACATGCAGTTACCGCCATGATTCGGTGTTTAAGACTTTATGGGATAGGATTGATTATTAAGAATTATCTCTGGACCAAAGTGCGCACATACAATACGATTTCAATTAATATAGTCCAAGTGGGAGAATGTAAAAGTTTACCTAATTTGGACTACATTAATTGATATTGTAATTTACCGTTTAACGTTTACCGTTTTACGGGGTTTGGTCTAAGATGAGATAGAAGGTTTCTTAATTAGTCTAATATGGGCTGGCTAGTGTGGGCCGAGTTGAGCCTAGCCCGTAATGAGAGGGACTGGTTGGAAACTCTATAAATAGTGCTCAAGTCTCTCCTCTAACCCTAATTCTCACATGTATCCTCACCTAAGGAGTGTTTACCTAACACTAAACGTGAGGGGGTTGCCTCATTGAGCCAGTGATACGGAGGGCAATATAGGAGAAGGACTTGCGCGTGGAACATTATGTTTCTGCTTCCGCTTCAAGTACAATGGATCCTAATACAGGTGCGTAAATCTTTCTGATCTTTTATGCATGTTCTTGTTCTAGTTATGGAGATCTTGGGGTTGCATAATTTGCATCCAACATCCTATTGTTACTTTTTCAAATTGTTAGATATGCCACCTATCCCTACGTCCCCCATTTCCCAGTAGAGCTCCCGTGTATCTAGAGGGTGAACATTATGAGTTCACCAACCCTGATTTTCCGAGCACTATGTTTTTACGCTACACGGTTGTGTTGTTGGTAGATATAGGATAGCTCGACTTGATCTTGTACCATTTCGTGGCCATTTTCGTGTTGGTGGATGGCTGCCTGATAGGGCCGATCCCGTTTCCTTAAACCCCGGGGGTAGGTGGTGGGAGCAATGTAGAGGACTAGGTGGTGGTGGATGATGGAGCGCGGTGGAGGGGTCATACTTGTTATTTGACGTGATCAGAATTTTTTGGGGATGAAGGATCGTGTACTCAGGTTAAATGGACTGATGGACGGTGGCAAGTGGTTAGTCGGGCCAAGTTAGGGAGATAAATATCTTTTCGGAGTTCTCCCAGTTAGGTTCCTTTTTTGAATGTATTTCCCATCACCCAATGTAAATATAACTACGTAAATAATGAAAGTATGATTCCTCTTACTATTGATTCGTTTGTGATGCATATATAATTCATGTTATAAATGCTAACCTTTATAAAAGAGTTCCACTTGCCTGATAACCTAAAGTAATTACAGAGAATTAGTATGTGACGGACTGAAACATCACATGGGCAATCACATTATAATTACCATAAGTACTAGTGTGGAACAAATAAACAAAACTTGTCATCTTGTAATTACCTTTCATTTCCTATATCATAGCAGTAGCTTTCAGATATCTCGTTGTCGATTAAATTACGGCATTATATCGAAGCTCTTTGTCTATTCAACTTTTTAGAACATATGAAAAAGGTCACTTTCAATTGTTGAAAGTACGCCTCAAATTTCAGTCGATATTGAAGGAAAGGCGTGAAAATAAGTGGATATAGAAATGTGACCCCTCGAGGGATAACTGCTCGCCAAGCACAAGGCGTCATTGCAATTTAAAAACTAGGGGCAGGCGCTCAGGCTAACGGCCACTAGCTTGGGATGGCTAAAGGCTACTTGCAATTCCATCGGCACGTGGCCGGACAAGGCAACCGGCCAAACTCCAAGCAAGCATCTGACCAGGTTAGGCCACATGCTTGGGCCTACCGAAAGCTAACAGAAAAATACTTGCCAATCGTTTGTGTCATTATATTTACCGAAAGGTTAATTTTGCCAAAGTACTTTGAGTATGTCCTTTACATCTATCGTCCGTTTCGTCCATCTAATTTTCTAGATCTTAGTCACTTGATGATGAATGAAAGGTGTGAAAAGAAGCGGACATTCAAACCTGGAACTAGTCGGGTGGAGCATAAGAAAGATAAGAGTGCTCGAGCGATAAGTCTAGACGCACATGAGGCAAGCTACCAGCCACTAGAGTTGGGCACTCGAGCTACCGGCCACTAGCTTGGGATGGCTAATGGCTTGTTCTCGCAATTTGATGAGCACCCGGCCAGACAATGCAAGCGGCCAAACTCTAAGCAAGCATTTTTGGCAAGGTTAATTCAATTGTCTAAAAATTTCTAAATTTATTGTGTGGCAGTTAATTCAATTCTAAACATTTCAATTTAATTAATTTGATCTTAAATTTTTTTATTATTTTTCAATGTAGTCAATCCAACAAATTTTGGCTGGAAATAATTAACTTAGCAGTCTAGTTAGAGCCAGCCAACTATCTTATGTGACATGATAGGCAATTTCAACAAAGCTCAAGACAACGCCATTTTGAGAGTTTTTAAGTTTTTTTATTCTGTTTTTCCCCCTTTCCACTAACCATCTTCTCATTTTTCCAACTAAAAGGGTCGCTAAGGGCATCCGCCCCCACCAAAGGAAGTCGCTATTTCGGGCGCACTCTGATACTCTGTCCTCCTCCTCCAAAGCTAAGCTTGCCAAATCTAGAATCTTGGAACAACCAATTTTACACGTTCCATGAGACCTGAATCGGGACACCGTCAACCTCAACCCTCTCGCTCGCTCTAAATTTCCACTTCAAACGCTTCACCTGCAACATCCCTCCTTGCCGTCGACCTCGAATCATAGCCTCATGTTGACATTTGTGGTACAATAGGTTGAGATCTCACAATCCTTTCCACCAAATCTCGCAGCTATCACAAATGCCCTGTGACCAAACATGTGCTCTCGCTGCAAAATCAAGACCTGGGCTCTTAACTCAGGCCTCGACAGCCTCATCCTCATGTACGAAGGTGAGGGCCACAATGCCCTTGCGAGATCTAGATAAAGGCCCTCACCTATAGCAACCAAGGCAACATGAAGGCCTTCGCCTTGTGGTTGACAAGCCCAGGAAGTCCCTTGCATATGGCCCCAGTCGACCCCGCCATCCTTTTCAGGAAGATGAACAGTGGGAAAGAAAGAAAAAAAAAATATATATATATATATATATATATATATATATAAAATATAAACTAAAAATTCTCAAAATAATATTAATTATGTGTCACAACCAACGTAACAAAACCACTAACGTCAGCGATTTCCAATCAAAATAGCCAAAAATGCTACAATGGAAAAACACATGTAAATGTTCCAAAAAAAAATTGACTATATGAGAGTATAAAACTAAATTAGTCATCATACAAAAAAATTTATGAAGATATTTAGGATTTTTTAAGCCAGTTTTGAAAATTAGGCACGCAAACATGGGAGACTGAATTCACATATTTGAGGCGTGATGGAACGCGATACGGTTAGTTCCTTCTCAGCCATTCAGATCAGTCAGATAAGCAAGCAACGGGATAGTATGAAGGAAAAATATGCGACCTTAGTGAAATTGGAGGCATAACGAGATTGGCGGGACGCTACCAATCGGATGAAGTTGAAGAAAGAAGACAAGCCGCCCTCAACCAGGACATTTGAAGGAAGGAACCTAAAAAGCCTACGAGAAAGAACGAGCTCGTCATGTCACTTGGTCATTCACCCCCTCTCATTGATCATTTGCTATTGATTTGCGGACGATTGCTTCCTACTTTATTAAGAACCAGAGGAGGAACATCCAGACATAGTCCCAGATTGTTGGAGTACTACACAAGCTCAGATCAACACTTAAATTACTCTTAAATTACCTATTCAAAAAACCGATCCTAATAGTCCGCAGAGTATCCCTGACAGACATAATGAGACGCATCTTTGGATATGACGGCTTCAAATAATCAAGAGGCTGATTACCAGGTCGAATAATGACTCTTGCAGACTCCATAAACGAGAACAGTGAACGAGACCAAAAGTAGCGTGAACTTGCAAGAAATAGTAGCTCAACAAGCTGAAGAATGATACAAACACGAGGTTCTCTCATACAATAGTAGAAACCAGGAGAACTAGAGTAATAAATTAGTTAAGGACCAATTAATAACAAATGGGAAATCAGTCAGCCTAAAAGATCTATATTACACCCAAAGAAAGAGAATATGGGACACTATTGACAGATTATACAGAGCAAAACTCTTTCTCTAACTACATGGAGGCGAGAAGATCTCTCATTTCCGCTACGGATGGGATGGTCTCATTCGGATAGATCTTGGCAACAAGTTGGGCAAAACTTTCATACTTGTCAAGAAACTCCTTCTGTCAAGATTAGCAATCACAGCATTAAGCAGCCAACCAACCATATAACTCTCTGACCTTCAAGAAAGTGCATGTCGTGATAGTGCTTGAAATTTTGGTAAAAGATTGAATAAGAGAAAGGAAATATTTGAAAGTCACATATCATGTAGTAATGATGACAATCGGGTTTCTATGGCAAACCATGCTACGATTTATCATTTTCAGGGATGAGATATTTCTACCTTGCACTTGTCCCAAAGGGAAGGCAATAACTCGTCTGAAGTTAAGTTCTTCTGCAATTTCTTGTACATTGCACCAATGGACTTGTCAACCTATACAAGGAAAACAACACTATTACCAAAGTAAACTTCATGCAAAGCCATGATGAGAATATCCAACAACTTACACCAGATAAACTGGATTTTAGCATCTTCCGAAGATCCATTTTGGACAATCCAAGTTGGAAAGGAATCTGAAATTTGCAAGGGAGAATAATTTCAGCTAGTAAATTTAGAATTAACAATTAAAATAGAACTACTTGACGAAGTCTGCAGGCAATATTATCATACGTCTCCGTCCGCTGTTTCATGGTTGTCTAAAGAGAGATTATTAATCCGCTTTTCAGAACCTAATAGTAAAGTGAAAAATCACACTTATCATTTCCATCTAGTACAGCTATCTTCCGCCATTTATGCCATGCATCTTTATCTTCATTCGAAAATTTTTCCAAAACCATAAAGTGGAGGCACTAAAAACCTTAAATTTTGACCCTTCATTTATCAAAACAAATTACCCCAAACGCATGTCAAGTGAGAAATAGACAACCACTAGTCTCACATTTTCAGAATCTAATTGAAAGGGCTTTCTTAATATTAACAATCTTAACATTTTCCTAGAAATCAACATAAGCTCTAATCCATGTTCTCCACAAAGGTGGAAGGTGTTGGACAACTATATGAACATCATACGCAGCAATGTGCATTACATTTAAAAGACATAACTATCACTTTAGGAGTCCATTTAAAAGTAAGAGTAATCTTCCAGGAACTTTTCCCGGCAAATCCCTCTAGAATTCCCAACCATGGCATGTTGAACGGGTAGTCAAAAGGTTGGTGCATGTTGAACGTGTAGTGAAAATGAGTCCTTTCAGGAATAAAAGCAAGCCCTAGTCCATGTTCTAGACAGATGCTGGATCCTTTTAGCAAATGACCACAAAAGGAAGTGCCAACCAGAAACTATAAATCTTTAAGATGTTTCCAAGTTAGTTTGGAGCATGCTTGAATGTCTCAGCTGGCACCAAAGGATACTGCACCAATTCTCTTCCATGATTAAATACATGATAAAAATAAACCCATCAAATGAGAAAATAGAGCCCACAGTAACAACATCAAATTATATTTTTTTAGTATAAAAGTACTGTGCCAAACAAACATTTCAAACATCCAGGAAATTCTGACTTTTTAAACAAATGTAGCGCTCCTATTATGAAATTGAGAGACAACCAATTCCATCAAATTTCCAGCTCTTGTCGTCCATCGTGGACCACTATCCAATCCACAAAGACACGAATCTCAACTCAAACATAAACAGCTCACATAGTACCCAAAAGAAATAGAAGGAATGCAAAATGTGGCAAATATTAGGTAGCAGACAGTGAAAAATGCACATATACCAAAAGGTCAAAAACATGTTCGCTCAGCAACGAAAAGAGAATGCAACCACTGAACCACCAACCTCTTCAGGAGAAATAGTGTACATCAAATCCTCAATTTTTCGAGCAAATTGGAAAAGCCGTTCGAATTGCTGCCATAACCAAACTAAGTGAGGATGAGCCTCAGAGAAAATCTGAAAAAAATTAAGACATTATAATTGCTAGACTAAAAGAGCTAGATAGGCAGAAACTCACGTAGTATATAATCATGCTGATAAAACGCGTACAAGCTTGTTCATAAGCTTCACTTGCTTGATGATAGAACTTTGCTAAGGTGGGTACAACATTGGCTAAATCATATAAGCTGCAGGTAAATGTTCTCACTCAGAAAATCATATGGCGTAGTAGTCAAAAAGCGATTAATTACACTAAACACTTAATACCGGATTAGTTTTGAAGACCTATCCTAAGAAAGTTATACCTGTTCTGGAATGCAGCATAGTTCTCCAAAAGAAAGATGTCAGCATACTTCGGATCAGTTTGAGCTATTTTCTCCAATGTGACAAACATAATACTAACCTGTCCATCCATAATTAAAAGTTAGAAAAACACTGGTCCAAAGAACAAAACAGAACATACTTCTCTCCACCTTGCATGATAATACAATAACCAGGTTAATCAAAGGAAGGAGCACGAGTGATTAGAAAAGGTAACTAACGAATTTAGTGTATGCTTGGTCAACAAGATCCCTGGATTGTCCCTGAATGTACTGTTCCATGCGTGTAGCGAGAGTTGCAAATCTGGGAAGCACATAGTCACAGCAAGGGATTAAGACATGCAAAACCAACAGCTAATTGTGGACCTTTTATATCAATGGCATTATCATCATAGACAGACAAGAAAAGCCAGTAAAATATGAACGAGACTGAAAATTGTTGCTATTAAAATAAAGAATGAACAGTACAAAGATTTAGAATATGCAGTTATCAACTATTAACGTTAATTGACATGCTGCGGTAGCTATCTTCCCTAGTGGTATTCTAGGTCGAAACCGTTGTTTCTCCTTCTATGCATATCTGATAATTATTAAAATATTGAGCACCACCAACCACAAAAATCTACACCAAATAGTTTCAGCCACCAACATGAGATCCATATCAACAATGAGCTAGTGTGTTTAAAGGAGACTAAAGGAGCAAAACTAGCATGTTGATCAGATCATGGACGCAAGCAGCAGACATGACATTTTAATATTCGGGGGTGCTGCTTCATTGTCATTCCCTAAAGTCACCATGCAAAGCATCATCACTTATTTTACTTTTCTGTTCCATCAGTCATACCTAATTTGTTTCTTTAATATATATACCTACAGGAGATGTGCATGGAAATGTACTCTGGCGAGTGTGTTTGGAGATGCCTATACTATCTTTAAGTTGCTTTACCTTGTACTTTTTAGCGATTGAACTTTGAATATACTATTTATAATTTCGAACCCATCAAATCTTCATAAATCCATAGTTACTGATACTTTAAGTCATGTAGAATTTCTCCATAATTTTTCTCACATCGGGCAACTCAAAATCAGTAACTTAAAATACTGTAAAATGGTCCAAATAAGCAGTTAATTTTCAACCCAGAGGCACATTTTCCACATTCAGAGTGTTAATTACGAATCAGATAGTAAGCACTTTGTGCCGGGTCCCACCAACATTTGCCTACTACTGCTTTGTCTTTTTGGACCTGAGCTACTACTCAATTCACATGCTTCCCCACATAAAGAGGCAGAGTTACTCAGACAAGGGAGCAGCTGGGGGTGCTATGCAAGAACTGCATACTTAAAGTGCCAACACTGCAGAATGAGGACGACAGAGAAATATATCTTGTATAAGGCCAAATCTGCCTCATAACCTGAGTTCTTCTTGCCTTCAGATTCTCAATAACTTAAGAGAGTCATAACAATTACTCCTCAGAATGACCAAACATAAATACTCACAGATATGCATCACCTAAGTTGTGAGAGCGTGACTAAGAGATTCTATATACAAAAAAAAAAGCCTATGATAACACTGTACCTTGGAATGTATGATAAAACTCCTGTCTGCTTAACATTTCGCTCGTTTCTTTCAATCTGGTGACAAGCTTCATCAACGAACTGCATATATAAATATATTTTGCAAATGATTACAAGATAATATTAGCAGTGGATCAGACAACGTATGTTTCCATATTAGAGATAACTTACACGGCCAAATTGCATAGATATCCTTGACTCCAGATCGTCGAGCAAGAGACGCACAAAACCTGCAGCATCAGCTTTCTGACCAGAAATATATCGCTCTGTGATCCCATGCATCGATATGCAACGCAAAGGATCTATTTTGTATGCCCAATCCACCACAGCATAGAAGTCCTCCTACAATTCAAATGCACCAACAATTATCTTCCGGATAACTGAAACCTCTCCTAATATAATCAATCAAGTACTTTAAGAGATCCCATTACTGAGAAACTGTTAAGAGAAAAAGCAGTTCACAGTACTTTTGAGCTTTTCTAGTTCTAAATTTCATATCCGAAGGCTTCTTTCAATTATAACAATATTTAAATATGTCAAATATATGATAAAGGTATTTGAAAAAATAATTTACTCAGAACACTTAAAGATAGCATTCTGTTCACCGAAACACTACATTACATTGCAGCCAAAACCAACTCTATCCACAACCATAGTCATCACATTCACAGCATTGTTACAACATGGAAGCTCAATAACAGAAACAGCCACACCCAATGGACTCTAATTATACCATTGAACCACATCTATCTAAGTTAACTACTAATATGGGAAGGGATATTTGATAAATAAGCATGAAACCCTCTCCAATTATTACTCACCAATTGCATTACTTCAGATTACATGGTCACAAGGATTGCTACATCAACAGATTAGAGTATGAAAAAGTCTGCAGCTTGGATTTATGAAGAGTTAGCTTGTGTTTTCACCCTCATATGCTACTCCAATTCATTTATCCAGATCATGTTGATAGGCAGGAGCATTGGCGTAAATATGAGGACAGTATATCCACAGGTCAAACGATCAAAGTATTCAAAGTATAGAATTTTGAATGTCTTCAGGAAGCACAAATATTCTCGCATACGAGGCACCTTAAGTGAAAAGAAATGATTCATATAGTAGTTTTACATTTGTTAATTCAAGCGCTTAACCTATAAACATGAGTTAAGACTCCAAGGTAAATACCTGGACTACACAACCAAATTAGACTCCGCCTAACATGGCATATCGCAAATGATGGCAGCACATCCCAAGCGAAAAATATTGCAAATATTGCCTTGTCAAGAACCATCACAAGGGAAGCTATAACTGTATGCGAATTATATGCCATTATTTTTTTTCTTTTTCTAACTTTCAAGAAACTTAAGTGGTGTAGTTGAAACATGTTTCATTCTGACAGGTTATTCATTATGTCTCTTGCTACAACTTAGACATTGGTAACTCGCTCTCCAATTGTCACACCTACTGCATAACAATATTTAGAGGACAGTACATCCACAGGTCATCGTCAATATATTAAAATTAATAGCATTTTGAATGTCCTCAGGAAGCATGAATATTCTCACATATGAGGCACCTAAGTGAAATGAAATGATTCATATAGCATTTTTACATTGGCAAATTCAAGCATTTAATCCACAAACACGCATGTGCTGTGTCAACATGTCACACTGTCATATAATTGAGTTAGACTCCAAGGTAAATACCTGGGCTAGACAGCCAAATTTGAGTCTGCCTGACAGGGAATATCTCAAATCATGACAGCACATCCCAAGCGGAAATATTACAAATTTCACCTTGTCTAGGACCATCACAAGGAAAGCTATAACCATACATGAATTATATACCAATTTTTTTTTCTTTTTCTAATTTTAAAGAAACTTAACTGATGTACTATTTGACCAAAATAAAAATAAAAATAAAAACTGATTTACTTGAAACATGTTTCATCTCGTAGGTTTTTCCTTATCGTCTCTTGCTACAACTTGGACATTCGTAACTAGAACTCCAATTGTCACACCTATTGCATCACAATATTTAACTACTTCAACTTTCCTTTTCTTCTTGTTGAATGACATCTCCTTGGTGTTGCCCATGTCAAACTGACATAAGAACCAGTCATGAAGACAATCCATGGTTCAACTGGTTTTATCGATGATGTATCAGCATTGACATCCCACAGTAAATGCAAAAAAAAAAAAATATATATATATATATATATATATATATATATAATATTCTTGACTTGACATAGACAAGACAAAACTTAGAAAAGTCAGAGTGGCAATTGCACTTTCATTAAGGTGGCAACATTTCAATTCTCCTTCCACTCAGAAATGGGCATGACCACCTTTACAGGGATTAAAAGCAAACCTTGTCGATACATAAGCAGGAGAATGTGTGGTCCACCTGGTATTGCATCAGATTGTTTTCCCACAAGGATGAGGATTGAATCCTTATAGCTTTACACACCTAGCTCTAGAAGTTTATGTTGTGTTTAACCAAAATCGAACAGTTTGCTAGGACTCTGATTTAACTGTGCAATACACGATTCATATCATGTCTTAAGCAAAACAAATCACAGAATTGTACGAAGGCCAAGGCAACTGGTAGAACTGACTGGTCAAGTGTGCTATTCAAATAACATTTGTGCTTTCCTCTTCTATTATTTCTTGTCTGATGTTGGCTCATAAAATCAATATTGCCAATCCTTCCTATTGCGATGTTCAGGACATTGGATCGGCAGATGCAGTAAATCCTACTTTTGAATCCTCCTAATCGTTTCTCCCCTCGAGTCCCTTTATATTAAGAGGATGCACATTCAACTATATAATAAAGTTAAAACCAATTTGAAAACTTGAGCTCTTTCCAATTTTTGGTTTTGGATATTTGAGGAATGGTTCACAGCTTTACATATTCTCTTTTGTTTTATTGATGGAGGCTTTAACTGTTCTTGTTATCCACAAAGAACAAAAGATAACATACACCTTTTGAGCTTTTAGCAAGTGCTCCTAACTCAAATTCAAAAATACCCAGTCAACACCAACCGGGCCATCACAGGCATATGTAGATAAATACCTATATACACACATATACACATGAATATACCTACAAATACACACACACACACACACACACATATATATATTGAATGAGCATAACCATTTTTACTAATGTAACTCCAGAAATTTCAGAAGCCACACTCTATATTGCTGAACCAGGTTGAGGAGATTCTTTTGGTCCAAGAATTATTTTACTAAAACAATTTGCAGAATATAACAGAAAAGTCGGTGAACCTTACTTGGATACCATCGAGCAAATCCTGTAGGGACTCGTTTAGTGCTACTAGCTCTACAGAGTCATTGCCTGGAGTGCATACCATCATCAAATTTGTTGAAATGTTTGTCATCTTATGAAAGCAATACATTTCAAGCAGGAGTTATTAGATAATCATTGTTAACTAGAAGTTTACCAGCTTTACCGTCATTTTCGTCGATGTCCAAGATTCCCAAATCATCGTCATCATCGTCATTAGATCCTGCTTTATTGCCATTACTGACACCTCCAGGTGGAACAAGTGCTGGAACTTCAAAGCACATGAAGTGTGCAAAGAAAGAACTCTGCAGTTGAAACAAGGTAAGAGCATTTCATTGCCAATTAAAAGAAAAACCAGACTAATAATACCCATGCAGTTAGAATAAAACCTCATCTACAAGGAGAGGGATGAAGATTGTAAGCATCTTGGCATATGCCTCAGATACAGTGGAGGTATCTGAATTATTCACATTCTGACCAGGACCGGTAGAACCTTCAAGCCAGACTGTTGGATTTCTTGATGCTTTTGTACTAGCACGAAGCTCATTTGCAAACTCACGTGCCTGTAAATGATTGATAAAACTCTCATTGACCATTCAACTACACTTCTTTAGTGAGATTGATGGCACACAGCCATTTAAGCAGAGAAAGTCCTTAAGGATACAGCACAAGAACTTACACAAGTAACATGATTTGGCAACATTCTCAGACAAGAAAATTTAATTGAAGGACACGTTTCACCAATTCACATAGGTGGATATGCTGCTTTAGTGAGACCATGTAACTTTATTGAGACCAAATAACTATAAGGTGATGCCCATGGCAACTATTCCCTAGTTATGGGGATATTTCCAAGATTAAGGACACTAGATAGGTAGCCACTATCCAGAAGTGCCTTCAGACTAGTTTTCAAACCTAGGGACAAAAGAGATCTATTCAGTAAAGGCTGACTTGCTTGCCATGCATGCCAGCCAAGGTGCTCTCACAGTCCCCAGCAGAACATCCTGGCAACCATGTTGATGGAATAGTGGGTTCAGGTTTAGGATATCCTTTCTAGGAAATATGCCTTTTCGTAACACATCTGTAAGAAAAATTGAATCAAGTAATAGTTGACTAGCACAAGGGCGTGGTATCTTAAATATCCATTGTAGCTCTATATTACTAATTGCCAATTAAAGAGATAAATCAAACAAATGGAAACTAAGCAAGACCTAAACTAAGTTATAGTATTGACAAACACATGGGCTACAACAGAATTATCAGTAAAAGCTGTAAAAGGCTACTTCTTAAACCATCATGTTAAGAGATGATATCCATATCAGCACTCATATAAAGGCAGCAGCAGCCACAGCAGATACCATCATTGCACCATGAATGCTTTTCTCACTCGTCACAGCTGCCAAGTCCTCATTAAGGCATAAGAGTCATCAAAGAGCCATAGGGGCCATTTTGTTGCTGTTGCTCAAATTTACACTCCTTGTCAGTATCTCAAGAATAACAACTCGCAATTAAATCAGAAATTATCACGTCTCTTTTTGGGTATGTATATTCTATCGAACTTACTTCTGAAAGTAAAGTTGAAAAAGGCATGAGATGGAAAGCCAAGAAAAGCTCACATCCCTCACAAAGAAGCAAAATTAGTCAGGCCACTTCGATAGGATTGGGAGGTCTTCTGTATCTCTTTGTTAATTATGTCAACAACATAGTGAATATATAAACCATCTATTTCTAGAATATAGCTACTCTTCTCAAGTGTTGAAGAAAATACTTCAGCACTTTTGTAAATAGGATCCTGGAGATTGGATCTCAGAGTTTTACATGGGTAAAGCCAAATCTGGGAGGGTGCAGATTTCAGAAACTTTCAGGAATCGTTGCATTAACTTTATTTGGAAGGCTAGGAACCAGATTCTCTGCGGTAGTTCAATCAATTGGAGTAGTTCTTAAGCTAGTCTTAAGAAGCAATTTGTTCCAGATGTGCAGTTCCAACTTATGCTCTGTCTGGAACATTACACTGAATACAAGGTCCGTCTTTCTGTTTAAAGCAAATAGCATTGTTTCAGAAGCTGATTCTCTAGGCGTGTAGTGGAAGTACTTCCCCATGTTCATTCTTGTTCATGTATTGAGAGGGTTCATGTTGCTGGGACTTGGTCAGGGGCCTATGAGGGGATTAGTCCACCCAAAATAAAAGCTTACATGGAAGTGATATCTTACTAACAGATAAAGAGAGAAAAAAATTGGAAAGGCCTGAAAACCATAACTCTTCAGCCCATAATGGATCAATGGATGAAGTTAATGTAGCTAAGAGACAACTTAGGTCAGGTAGATGACCACATTAAACACTAGCACTTTGTAAGCTTTGAAAAAAAAAAACTACATTGTTAAGAAGATATATGCTAGCTATACACTGGGGATCCATTTCCAAGAGCTTCAAGTAAAGTGGTCTAATCTCCACACTCACTCTTGTTTCATTATGTCTGCTGCTCACCTTTTCGTTTGATGTGGTTATGTCCACATTCTATGCTTTACCTATGAAATTCATCTTACAGGTAAGGGAGAGTGTCAAGATATATGCTTGATATGCATTCTGGAAACATTTCGTTCCAGTTTCAAACTTGAATTTCCTAGAACAAATTCAATATCATATATGCAATGCTAGCCACAATTGGGTCTCTGCACCTTCCACGTTGGACAAGGAATGGCCCTTGAGACATTATCTTTAGTGCGAACATGTCAGCTATAACTTCATAAATGTTTTTCTCCTCCATGTTACACGTACTCACACTAGAATATCAAGTTCATAGAGGTTTAAAATTCTAATTACAGTTAAGATTTTATAAATCAGCAGTTAGTTCTTATCTAAATGACTTTCCACTGTTTTTTTCGTAGGACTGTTAGGTCACAGATATACATGAGATATCATCAAAATAAAAGAAAATAAAGAAATCACTAGTCAACTTGCCCTTGACAAAAATCTCTAGCACAACACCAGCAGCAGAAGAACCACAACCCAAGAAGGCAATTTAGAATCTTAGCCAATACCCTAAATGAAGTGCATAAGACCATTTCCATCTTATTATCGCAATGGAATGTGCTGCCATAATGCAGCCTACCCTAACTAATATACACCATGTAGGCTCCTTTGCAGTTGAAGAACAGAAAATAATTGAAGAGGCAAGAGAACCATGGAAAGTTTTGCTGACAAACATAGATGCAATATAGAACATTGGCACAGTCAAAGTAAAGCAAACTTTGAATAAACAGATTAGCAATTTCACATACTGACCTCCCTGCGAAGAAGCAAATTGAGGGAGCTGCAATAGGCTTTTCTCAATGGACCCAAACAGTTCTTATCAAGACTCTGAGAATACAGAGGAGTTTCAGAAAACATAATAAAGACGACAACTAAACATAACAATTTTGTAAACAAGACATTTAGTCTAGGATGTAACCTTCAAATGTTGCAGGAGGCGAGCATAAGTTCTGCATTTATAGCGCAAGTCAGCATGATCAGGTCTCTTCAATTGTCCCCGCTGTGAACAAGTAAACCAATCTTAGAATTCCTGAAGTAATGTCCAAAACATATAGGACCAAATGTAATTAAATCACCTGAGAAAAATAGCTCTTATCACTTATCATGAAATCCACCAGACTAGCAAAGTAGTTTCTCAAAAAATCAGAAGCTCGTCGCACAAATGTACTTTTCAATTTTTCAAGTTCTGCTCTCTTCTCCTTGACCTGAACCCATGATACGTTGCATAGAGAAATCATTATGCACTTAGAATTTATGATAACCCATAAATCGGCATAATAATAGTCAATTCATATTTATGGAATCACAGAAATAAATGTCCACTTGATTTAACAAAGATTCATAAGAGATGTCACAATATAATTGATTGAGAACTGTAATCAGCCTGCAACACAAACACAGAAATAAGTAGAACTATTCTCCTTGATGAATGAACAATTAGAGAGCTAGAGAGCTATCACAAATGAAGGGGCAGATAAAAAGTCTAAGAGACAAATGACTACATAACACACATGCACAAGCCTTCAAAGAGAAAGCCGGGGGGGGTGAAGGGGGTACATATTTGCAGCTTTAACGTACTTTTTCATCCCACAAACCCCCCCCCCCCAAGGGGAAAAATATATATATAAATAAAAATAATAATAATAACCCCTCCTCCCTCTCCCTCTAACCACATAACAAAGTCCTAAGTTCATAATCTGCAACCCAACATAGAATAGCCATATACATGGCAATACGATAGCTAATACCACATCTAGTAATTATACTATCTACTAAAAGAATGCAAAGGAAAAGTGCATACTGCTCGCATATTCGCGTAGGTAGGATCCAAATTAGGAACTTCAAGGCCCCGTAATGCACTAGTCAGCCACTCGCATGCTTCAACATTTTGGAGCATATGGCCCTCATCAAAAGAACCTCCTGTTAGACATGCTGCATACTACAAGAAATAAAGTTCCATTAGGAGTCGTAAACTCAAGACTCTGAAAAGCCAGTCTCACTTAGATTCCTCAGCTAATGGAATGAATTCCGAAAACGACATACCTCAGATGGTACTCGCAACCGTTCAAGAAGCTTATCAAGTTCTTCGATAAGTGATTTATTATTTACAGACTGCATCCCCAATTTGTTATTTCGAGTCTCTATCTGGATGCATATATCAAGTAATCATGGGGTAAGATAAAGAGGTCAAAACTCCAAGGTAAAAATATGAAGATTCATAGAGCTGTAAGCACCAATGTAACAGATCATTTGTAATGCAACAAATCGACTTGCCCAAAGGGCGTGAATATAATAGTTCCAGCAAAACCAATAGTACTGGCTTGAAAATACCTGTGGCCAGTCAATGCCAAAGAACACACAAAGGCTAGTAAAAGTGCAGAATATATTAATGACATGTCAACAAGCAGTATCTAAATTTCTTAACACAATAACTGGAAAAGATAGATGAAATGCTCTTTAAATGTCTGCCAGACCACCTCAAAAGTCTACTGTTTAAAAATAAAGCACCAAAATGTTAAATTATGGCAGAAAAGAGCAAAGAAATAAGAGATGGCAAGAAAGTTCAATTCATCAATTCCATTTCCTAGATATTCTGCAAGCCTGCTTCTGAAGGTAATTTTTAAGCACTCTTTGCTTTTCTGATAAACTTTTTTGTGTATTTACATTAACATTTCCAAAACTTAAGGAAAAATCTAATGCATCGAGTTGTCGATGGTTCTCTATCTCCAAAGATCTTAGGTGTTGATATCAAATAAAAGTTAAATCCTAAATACCATAAGTAAAGCTAATGTAGAAAAGTCAAAGCAAAATTAACCCCAAATACCCACATAGTTCTGAATATGCTAGCATTCTAACAAAAACCAAACAAAGACCGCAACATAAACCTAGAACCATCATCGGAAAAGAAATTCAGGGTACTAGTCTTTACCGATTCAATGTCCTCTCTCATGTGTCTTAGTTTTACATTGAAAATGCCTAACCATTCATCCATATCTTCAACACAGTTTGTTGCTGCCTCGAGTCCTTGCAGTACCTGCAAAACCACATGATGGAACAACAAATGAGTCTTCAACATAAACCACAGTCAGACCAAAAAGAAAAAGAGTTCAAGGGCACCATCCCTAAGCCACCCATGAGAATAGCATAAGCTTATTAACTGATCCATAACAGTTAAGTTCAATGAAACATGCTAATGAGACACTGCTTCCTCATCTGAGGTCATCTTCTATTATTACTTTTAATTTGGGCAATGATACATAGTAAGAGACAAAATGATCAGGCTCAGGTCAAAGAAACAAGAAGCAGATGAGTGCAAGATTAAAATTTGTTTTATGAATAATGTGTTTTTGTCTTTGCCGGAGCCTGTTAATGTGTATTTCTTTAAGAATATAGTAGCACAGACAATCTGAGGGACATACCAGTAACTAAAACTAAACATCGGATACATATCGACATATACAAAATAATATTACCTCATCCACTAAAGGTTCACTTTCCAAAATGGCATGCACATTTGCCGCTTCTAATGCAAGAAGCTCTCGTTTCAACCTTTCAGAGAATGCCTCTGCTTCACCAATTCCCATCACATAGCTGCCCAGGATTTTTATTGCATTATCATGATGCTTTATTGCAACATAAGCAGCTAAAAGAGATGATCGGAAATGGATTGCATTCAAATCTCACTATATTGGAAAGATGACAAACAGCTGGAGTGATCATAAGCAAATGAACCATCGCCAACAAAATTCACTGTTAGTGATATCAGTTCTTTAAGAATTGTCAGATTCAATTACCATGTTTGACATCTTCAACCCAACATCATATAAAACACAAACTCAAGTTAATGCATGTTTAAATGCTCTAAAGGCAGGCTTAGAGGAAGAGAATGTAACCTATTCAGCATATGACTGCCATTCAAGAGTGACATGACCATCATCTACTCCATAACATACCACTAAAAGGCAATACCACTGCCAGAAATTAAAAACATGTCAATCTCAACAACGAATAGGCAGGTTAACAGAGAAAAACAAGCTCTTGGAAAAGCTTGAGTGCAGTTAAGAATTAACCAACCCTACTCTTAAATACTTCTTTCCTTTTCAGCATGCCCATCATACAGATTTTACCCTCTCCTCCTCTTCACCTGCTCCTATGTCTTGCAATTCCCACTTCCTACAGCATCTAATAATCATGCATTCTTATCTTCTTTTCACTCCAATACCAAAGTCTGAACCTTTATTTTCATGACCCCATACCTCCTTGTACTTTTGGACTATGTAGAGCAAAGGAGACCTAAGCAACTTTTACAGGATTTCTACAAATTCTCCAACCTAAAGTGTTGTACATCACAATTCTTACAAAATCTTCACCTTTTCTACTCATTGGAGGACATAAAAGAGAATAGGGCCATTACCCAGGCCCGAAGAAACCACACAAGCATGGGTAATTTATAAGCACTAAGAGGCTTATTAAGTTTTAAAGGTCCAGAATAAACGTACAACAAAAAGAAAAAAAACCATAAATACATGAATGTTAGGACTGTTAGTTGCTCTCACGCCCCTCAATCAGAATTTTTACTTTCCTAGTCTGGTTTCAAGCAGAATTTATCAAGCTTCAAATTTTTGCTAATAAAATATGATTGTACTTCTCTAGAGGGAACTTTTCTGCAGCATGGAATGGTCTGAAACAGATTGCAGCACCAAACTAACCCCCATAGAAAGACACTAAAGCCCCAAGGCATGCTTTAATCATAACATCCAAGGATATGACACATCAGAGATCCTTCCCTTTCAAGATAACTATAACTTAACACAACAGAAGGTTTTTCCCTTCACGGTATATTGTGATCAGAAAGTTGGACCAGAAAATGTTAAAGTGGCTTCTGTTGCATCCCAAAAACTGCACCAAGGGGAAGGTGATAGATCGTAAAGGGACGTGAATGAACCTCCATGTACATTAAGAGCGACCAAATTAAGCAATCCAAGAAGATTTCAGTCAATATCACTAAAGGAGTTGTGGTGTAAGATGGAAAAAAATGAATCATCAAATTTGCGATGGAAAGGATTAGCAAATCCCAGTACAGATGAAAGGTTTCGCCAGGTTAAGCTCCAAAAAGCATTAATTTAAATTAAAATCACAATAAAAGGATTCGACTAAACCACCTTGAAGTAAAGTTATTTCTTACACAACTAGAGACATGAACTACAACACTGCCAAAACATCCAGATATAAATGAGGAAGACCATTTTCACCAGGGGAACAGTTAAAGAAAACATACGTTCCCAAAAGAGCCTCCATGTCCTCTTCCTCGGCTTGGGAGACTAGTTCTTTTTCAACTGTAACTTTCAAGTCACTTTCTGTTACAGCAGTAACAACTGGCCCGTCTTCCAGGTTTCTTTGAGTAGTGACTGTCGGTGTATTTTCCTGCATGAATCCTTGTTTTAGTCCCAGCATCAAAGAAACCAGAAATATAAAAGAGCAGGACTTGAAATGCTACATTTCAAAAGAGCCTGACATTAATTAAAAAGAAGATGACTTTGTTCCCTAAAAACAACCCTCAAAACGAAATACAAGTGATGCAGGATCATAGGAAGAAAATGATACTGATCACAGATTATAGTAGCAGCTTTGTTCTAGAGTTCTTTTGTGACTTCATTTCATTTTCAGATTCCTACTAGTATTGGCTTTACTTTCTTAGATGGGATTCCTGTAAAAATAGAATTTTATGCCTGTGTATTAGTATTTATGGGTTGTTTTAAATCTGAGAATTTTCACTTTTGACATTTGAACAAAGTTTCTTTCAAGAAAGTTGTTCTTTCTTCTGGTCATGAAGTCCAAAACACGATCTTTAGATTATGATTCCTCTGAAGATGTCTCAGTTTTGCCTTTTCAAATCTGTTCTTCGAACCAGACTCATTAGGATTATTTCCCCACATATTCAAGTTTGCTCAGTATGTCCAAACTTGAAAATTAATGATACAGGCAGGGCTATATGATGGTGATTTGACCTATCAATTGTATAAACCCATAAGCATGTGCATGTTTGCATGTCCATGTGGACTTATCCATGCCATGCTAGTTGTAAATTCTTTCAGAGAATTCCATTGGATATTTTGAAATAGTTCATATGATCATGTTAACTCCCCATGACATTATAAGGTAATATCCTGTCGCATGGAATAGATAATGGACTATTCCTTTATTGCTCGCATCAACAGATTCTCTTAGAATTATAAAGTATGCCAGTAATGCATCAAGTCCACAAATTGGAATGTGAAAATTTGCTCAACTTCTGGTCAAAAGAAAAATAAAACTAGCTCACCTTAGCCCAAAGAGCCATTTCGACAACATCTATTCCAACTACTTTTGGCAGGCGACCAAGGACATCTTTACAGATATTTAAGATGCAAAGTAAAAGGCGGTTCCTACAGAAGAATCAATGAAGAGAATTAAGTGGGCAATCATAACTAAGAAACTTAAGTTAAATGCAGGGAAAAAAAATGATACTGCCGGTGACTTCCCCTTTGTACTTAATGTGTCATTACCTGTCATCGATATTGCGCATTGTCCATTGAGGTGGAGCAACACTCTGGCTTCTAAGGTTATCAAATCCCTATAAGAGGCTCGATAAGAAGCCAAATATAAGAAATAGAGAAAAAATGGAATAGCCAATTTCAGAAGTAAAATATTGCATAGCCATTTCCTTTCCTTACGTTCTTTTGTCTGCAAGTCAAATCATGTAGACCACATGATTTATAACAAAATAGTTTGATTTAAAGCTGTGGCCTTACCAACATAAATGTGCATCCGCTGGGGTCATTTGTTATAACTTCAACCTTTGAAAGATGCTTGAGCTTGTACAACTTTGCTGGCTACATTGTCAGAAAATAGCGGAAGTCAACAGCATTTCAAGATGAAAAGTACATAATGAGGAATGCATCATAGAGTAGAAAACTATAATTTGGGGAAGCAAAGAGCAGGGTCTTTGAAATACGCCCCAACTAAACATATTTTGATCACTCCTTTTTAATAAAAATGAAATAATCATGCGTCATAGTAGATTTTTCTACTCTTATTTCCTGCTAAACACGCTATCTGCTTATATTTGGTACTGCCAGTTAAATGTGATGATTGATCTCTGATATGAGTTAGCCAAGGTCCAATATCTTTATTGACACATTCCGTAGATAACACAAAAGTCCAAGATAGAAACATAGAATAGGAACAAAATTATATTTATATATAATATAATGTAAAGGTACCAGTTAAGGGGAACATTATATCAACCATGCATATAGCTGACGATTTGGCCAGCAAGGGACCAGTCCTATCAACAAGATGTATAAGGCTATTAGCAGCAACATAGCCATGACTGAGAACCATATATGATTAACACAACTTACAGACTCATAAAGTTAATAAAAAAAGCAAGATTAAGTAGAAACAAAAGATTGGCTTAGACTCTGCTCTCAAGTCATTCTGACATGCTTAGAACTTCTTTAAAAACTCATAACATCTGATGGACCTATATGTACAAGCCCATATAGAAGCGTAGACCACATTGGCAAAATTCAAAACCATCCAAGTGCCATAGTTCTCTGTGTAAGCATTGTGGATTGCACAGACAGAGAAATAGGAGGGTGTGTTAGGGATTCATACTCTTGGGAAATGTATCACTGGCAAATGGGCAAATTAAAATCCTAAATCTTCTACAAGAACTTACTGTCTGCGATTAGTGTTTTTGGCATCCCACACCCCCCCCCCAAAAAAAAAAAAAAACCTGTCAGAGAGTTCTTACTAATACTGGGGGAACAATGACTATGGTAACCTTAACGTGAACTGCTACTTTTCATTTAGCATAAAGTGCAGTTCCAGGTTATCAAAAGGATGCAGTATTATTAAGTACAAATATGTAAAGGAAATTGAAATACCTCAAGTACTCCTCCAGTAGAATATTTAAGTACCCGAAGAAAAGCTTTTGTTCTCTGACCTTTTGACTTTGCTGCATGAATCATGACGCAGAGCTGACATTTAGCACCCAAAAAAATAAATAAACAATAAAGATTCTTTCAAATTAATCTTTGACAGAGTAAAACCATTGGGAAAATACTCATAAAGACTAATGGTAACCATGAGACGGGGGACCTTAGCAATGGCCATGTTTCACATCTAGCCCGCTCACCACCTCTAAACACAAACAACACTCTAGGATTTGCAGTAGTTAAGGAACACAACCCGATTTTATCAATGAACCTGATCAAGACATTTTCTTATTAAGGAACCACGTGTAAACGTCTGATAGTCAGCATTCACAAACAGGCATCGAAAGTAGATGGCTACCGTGAATAGTTCCAAAATACCCTGTAAGCACTCGGCTTGAACATACACCCTAATGGCTGTCATCATTCAGCTCAGTACGATCGATGGTCTCATGCAAACGTACCTACATAGTTGCTAAGCTTACATACATAGCTCTCCATTCCCTGCTCTCTCGAAACTATCTTTATTCAGAAAGTTCTTAGAAACATCTCCACTTCCGGCAAAACAGAAAACTAAGGAAAAAGGCTCCACCATCCCCCGTACTGTGATTGTTCCCTTCCTTAAATCAAGCAATCAGTTATTCCCTGAACTCAAATCTTCCGTATAGCCCAACAACCATCCATACTAGGTCGGTTCCATGCTAGGACTGATCGCGCTGCATTTCAACGGTCATCCTAAAACCCGCACATCCGCCATAAATCGATTCATCCTCGAAGCGAAATTCAACAGCGAGCCGAGAATTAAGGTTAGAAGATCACTGGGAGCTAGAGGCAATTCATCGATCGAAACGATCGCCAAACCCGGAAAGAGAGAGAAACCGCAGACGGAGGAGGAACGTACTGGAGAGAGCGAGGACCCTGGGCTTGGCCATGTGACGGCCGAGCTTGCCGGACTTGCCCCAGATCCCCCGGCTCTTGGCGACGCGGATCGACATCACGATCTTCTCCTTGGTGCCTTCGATGGCGGCCTCGCAGGCCCGCCTGAGCTCCTCGTCGTCGGCGCTCGATTTCGCCATTGCCGTGCCGCTGGGCAGCTAGCTGCAGATTCAGGCGACGACGGTACGCGAATCTCGCGGATTTCGGGTTCCCCCCGTTCCCGGTGAAGAAGACGAGCGTGTTTCAAATCTCGATGCCGAGTGTGTGAAAATTTGATTAATCCCACTTTCCGAATGATTATCTCGCGGGTTCGGATCCGGTCCGAATCGCCTCTGTTTATCGGTCTCCCGGATGTCGGTAAGGTTGACCTATTTTTTATTTTTTATTTTTTGTAAGAATGAGAAAATTCAAGAATTAATGTACGAAAAGCCCAAACTGCTAAATATATAACAAATTTATTATAAACTAATTTTTTTATCATCAAAAACTCCAAAATATTATATTTACGACAAATTTACTCTCTATTAATTTTCATTAAATTTAATCATTAGTTTGAGGACTTGAGGGACACATGGCAATTAAATAGTGTATCAATTTGGATTTGAACCCTCCATTTGTCATAAGTGTACCATTTTGTAATTTTTGATGGTATTAATCCAATTTAACGAAAATTAAATGACAATAAAATTATCAAAAATATATTGATTTTGAGTTTTTGGTAGCCAAATAATTAGTTTAAGGTAAATTTGTCATAGGTATTGAAGTTCGAGATTTTTTTTTTTTGTATTAACCCTAAATTCAATGTTTGCAAATATGGCATAAGGTAAGTTGTCTTTTCAAGAATACTTTAATATTAAACGTTTAGGCTCCAATCGTTTTGCGAAAATAAATAATTTGGAATATATATTTTTTTTAAATAATCGTTTGTATCACTTGAAATAATTAGTTAATAAAAAAATTTATAACTGAAAATAATTTATGTCTTTAGACAATGAAAATACTTCATTCATTTGTATAAGTGACATGAGCAATTTTATTTAAGAAAATATTTTTAAAATTTTTCATTTTCTGTGTAACAAGCGCACTCTCGTATAGATATTGATCCACCTTTCATTTATAGGATCGACTACACCTCTATAATTCAGTTCGAATTTAGGAACAAAAAGAGCCGGGTACCTTAACATTGATATGCTAAATTTGTTTACAAAATGATTTGGTAGAGTTTTATCGGATTTTATACACAACACCCCTGTTCAATAGTTCAACTTTACCATCGCTTGTGGTGGCTGCGTTGGATAAGAGCCTTCATGAAGTCTGCCTAGGATGGAAGGGTTCGAAACCCAGCGTACCCAACTTGGAGTCTTAAGTGTGATGCTGGGGTGGTGCGTCCTCCGCTAGCGACACCCCAAGTTTGCTCGGCCAGCTGTCAGCTATACAGGGTTCAGTTCAACTTTAATAAGTTAATTCAATACCTCAATCTTAATATTGGGGTGATGCGTCCTCCACTAGCGACACCCCAAGTTTGCTCGGCCAGCTGTCAGCTGTACAGGGTTCGGTTCAGCTTTAATAAGTTAATTCAATACCTCAATCTTAATATTGGGGTGGTGCGTCCTCCGCTAGCGACACCCCAAGTTTGCTCGGCCAGCTGTCAGCTGTACAGGGTTCAGTTCAGCTTTAATAAGTTAATTCAATACCTCAATCTTAATATTTTTAGCATTACTCTTATGAATAAAGTGAGCATGGTCAAGCAAATTAGCTCCAAAAACCCGTTGGCTAACTTCAAAAACGGAAACCAAACGGGATCCGTTTCGAGGTGGGTCGATTCTAGTATCAATTGATTCAAGTAGGGTTGCTCGAGTCTCTCAAAAATGAATGATAGGACTATAAAAGCATGTGAATGTTATGCCCAAGCCACTCAAAAATGAATAATAGGACTATAAAAGCGTATGAATGGTATGGTTAAACTTTAAGCTATTTAAAATATCATTTTTCAGAAAATTTCGATGTCAATTTTATCTTAAAATGATCTCGTTTTTGAGTAGTTAAAATATCATTTACCGGCGATTTGGGAGCAGATTAGCAAGTTTTAGCGCGTGCCTTCTTTGTCTTTCGCGTAGATGTAAGTAGTGTTGTTCATCTCTCCACTTGGTTTATGAAAGGATATGCTTTATTTTTAAATTAAAATTGGTATCTTTCGCTCGCCTTTCGTCTAGCCGGGTTGGAGTTGTAGAGCATCAACGGAAAATTTAAGTGTTCTCTCAATAAAATCATACCGAATTGTTTTAGATTGTTTTCATTACAACTAAGTGGATCGAGAATCTAGTGAAATAGAAACTTAAAATTTTTTATAAAAAAAAAATATAGAAAATTATCCACATCAATACTGATCAGTATCACATAAGATGACTAATGTTCACGTAAGCGATTGACGGCCAAAATCCGCCAAAAAAGGTTACATTGGCAAATATTAAAAAAGATATAGGATTGAATCAATCAAAGTGAAAGGTTTATGACTGAATTAACATTTTACAATAAGTTTAAGACTTTTCCATAACATTGCTATCTTTGCCATTTTGGTAAATGTCAACTTACCTTGGCGTGTATGATGAATCTATAACCAATTTATGCGACTAACGGCCAATCCTAAATTGCTTGCGGCCAAAGATGTTACATGTAAAATGTCGGTGATTGTGGGATTTCTTGATTGTGCAAATCAATAGCCCTGGAGATAGAAGTTGATTTTACTTCTAAGTACAAAGCTTGCACATCAAGCTCTAGGGGTGATCGGGTAGGTTCCAAACCTAGACCCTATACCCAATCCTATTATAATCGATTATCCTTTTTTGGATCATGTATCCTACTCTATTTATAGTGGACCTTGTTTTGGACCCACTCTTTTATTCCGATCCGATTTCAAGATCAATTATGTTTCCACTAGAACTTGTTTTACAATCGCTCAATATCCTATACGACTTCAAATTTTACATTAACACGTGACAAAACAATATAATCCTCTTAATTTATATTGAAACATTAAGCACATGTAATTAATAAGTACATGAATTTTTTAACTAAACGAAACTGAGAATCCACAAAGCTAATATCATAAACAAACATCATAAAACAAAGAAAAAATCCCATGCGATGGACGGTGCAATCGTGAGCCGACGAGCAAGGGAAGCGAGTGAGGAAGAGGAACGATGAAGGAGGAGCATCATGTGAGAGAAAAAACACAACTTTAAGATTAGAAATTAGGATAAAAGAAGATAGGGTTTTGGCCGTTTGGGCTTACAAAATCAATTCCCAAACTAATCTAGTCGATTCAGTTCTTAGGTGGGTATTCACTCGGAATCGGGAACCGAACCGGTTCTGAATTTTGGGAACTGCTCCCCAGACCGATCCCGGCCTTGTTTTCCATGTGGGCCGGTCCAGTTCTCGGGTATACTTGATCCGGTTACACACCCTTATCAAGCTCCATTATCTACTTAGAAGGGCATATAATGCCAATCTGGGCTACAATACTTGCTAATTACATCATTCCACTTCTTACATTCACCACGATTCATACCATCCCCATTAAAGTAAACAAATCTCAACCGCCTTGAAAATCTTTGCAATTAACAAGAGATGCTTTATCTTGTTCATTCATTAAAACACTAAAAAACATAATGGTTTGTAACTTTATATCATGAAAAACCCCAAACTAATAAGCTCATCAATTTTCATGTGTCATCTTACTCAACAATTTGACGATAAAATTTCACGAAATTTCTTACAAGAAACCACAAATTGGTACATTTCCGACAAATTTACCCGTCGTTAGTTTATGTTAAATTGAATTAATACTACGAAAAATTACAAATCTATACACTCGTGACAAACGAAGGATAAAACTCCAAACTGATAGACCCATCAACTGCCACAAATCATCTAACTCAGTAATTTAAAGATAAAATTTAACGAAAACTAAATGAGAGTAAATTTATCACAAATGTACCACTTTAGAATTTTTGGTGGTCAAAAATTTTGTCATAGATGTAACAATTTGGGATTTTCGTGGTATTAAAAGGAGTTAATAAGAATTGAAGGAACTGACAAACTCAACTCAAGAAGAAAAGGCAACGACCAAAGCAGAGAGTAACAAATGAGAGCTTTATACCAGCCATTGGATCTGTGACGCATACAGTTATCATTCTGTCAAATTCCTAGTGTTGAAGGCTTGAAGCTGTCAACTGCCAAGCATTTGAACTGACCATCCTACTAGGTAGACAATACATCCATGAAGCAACGCCGCCGATGCTAAATTAGAGGAGAGCATGAATTTGAAGTTCAGGATTTTAAATAATATAAAGACAAAAGCACTGTCCAAGTAAGGCCAACTGCACAAAAAATTTGGAACCTCAGCGCTTGGAAAATTGAGGAGCTTTACGAGCTTTCTTGAGACCGACTTTCTTCCTTTCAACTACTCTTGAGTCCCTAGTCAAAAGTCCTTCCTCTCTCAAAGGTGATCGGTGGTCTTCACTCACCTTCAGCAATGCACGAGCAACGCCCAAGGAGATCGCTTGAGCCTGACCAGAGAGCCCACCACCATGAGCTTTAACGAACACGTCATAACTGTTTTCATAACCCAGTGTCACCAATGGTACTTTGACATACTGAAGCCACAATGGGTTGCCCTGAAGGTACTCCTGTGAACAATTCATATTTGCCCAATCACAAAGATACTATGGCCATTACTAAACATTAAACAGCAATGGAGCTAGCAGAGCACATTATCACATTATCCCAAACATAAATCAATGATCTACTGGGTAAGGCATTATTTAATTGACTAAACCTGAAGCCATGACGCCTTGTTATTCATACTGTTAGCAATCCAGTGCAGAAGGCTTTTAAAGAGATGGTTGTGCATTCGAAGTGGACACACCATATTTCCATCGTGATAAATTTAACATGGCCTTTCAAAAGCACCAAAAACAAAAGGCCCAACTTTTACAACATTGACAAATTTAACAGAACCTTTCAAACTTACTAAAAAGAAAGCACTATATATGGCCTGTGTGACAAAAGTAGCATCTGTTAGTATCCAGTCCAAGAACAGAAGGTCCTATTCAGGAAAATTCCAATACTTGTTTCTCGGAGAGAGAACTATTTACACTTGTTTAGAGAAAATAATAGTATTTCTGTGTTAAAGAGATACCATGAGAACAGCATTAAGATGAAAGTGGACGATATTAGAGTGGTTAAAAAAGTGCTCGTACTAGCTTTAACGCAGTGAGAATCAGGGGTTGACACATGGACATATTAGTGATAAGAATGGACGGAATACCAAAGGATGCTATTTTAGCCACAGTGGTAAAAGTTTGTGCATTTTTTCGGTGCATTCATCACAGTAGTAAAAGGTTGTGTTTTTTGTGTTTTCTTCTTTTGTTGGTATGTTTGAAAGGTTATACTAAATTTATATGGTGATAATATGTTGTGCCCTTTTCTCCTTTTGTACTTGGCCAAAGGTATTCACATGGTTCTAATGAGAAATACGCACAAAAGAAGAAAGAAAGCATTGTAATGGGTGTAAAAGTAAACAGAAGATAATACTCAAACAGCTATTATTAT
The DNA here is from genome assembly GCA_016097605.1 of Eucalyptus guilfoylei. NCBI lineage: Eukaryota > Viridiplantae > Streptophyta > Magnoliopsida > Myrtales > Myrtaceae > Eucalyptus > Eucalyptus guilfoylei. Next base: position 24,708,612 of record CM027865.1, on the reverse strand, counting down.
GATTCAGATAGCTTAATAGAATGATCTTAGAAATGCTTATAGAATTTCCTTTAGAATCTCTCGCCAAAAAGGCAGAAAAGAAGTACAAATTCCTCTTCTAATCCTAAATAGTTACAAAAAAAAGCTCCATAATTCGCTTAACAGCTTACATATTTCTACCAACAATGTCAATACCAGGCAGTAGTTTGATTTCGTGGTCTGTATAAGCAAAATTAAGATCCCAACAGAAGCTCCTTGCCATATATTCATAAAGACAATTGACACATGGATATGGAAGAGGGCCAGGATTGAAGTCTATACTCTCTAATCCGGGACTTATACTAGTGAAACAGCTTTCCCCAAGCAAAAGGAAATAAGAAAAATGGATCTCAGACAGACTGTGATGCAGATCTGCTTATCTAAAGGGATTAGAGAGTAATCTTAATTGTACCCTCACTATAAATATATCCAGTCTCCTTCAACTATCACACTTTTGCATTTTGATGCCAATGGGGCAGCTCTTTGGACTTCCAGAAGACATGAAGAAGTTTTCTAGCTTCCCACACCTGCTTGCCCCAGCAAGTACAAAATCATGCAATGTTTGAAGGAAGAAAGTTGACATATAAGATGGTGAGAAATACAATGGACTATCATAAAGCCTATCTTCGTCTCCACCCCCCACACACTCCAGAACTTTGAACCTTCTAGAACAAAGGGATTGTGTTATTCCCCACTAAAGCTTCTCTATGTTATTCCAGTTTAATAAGCAGATGTCACCATGATACAGTCATTCTGCTTAGGTGCTTGGATGGAAAAATATAATCACGGCCTTAAGCTCTTCACTCATCCACCACTCCATAATACCCATGTAAATTCAGACTCCTATAGTCCATTCAGAAAGATCACAACATGTGATGGTCATTTTACATTGTAATGAACTCAATTACTCAAGTGCTTATTTCGCATCAAAGTCCCTTAGATTCCAATGATGGGTTGAATACATTTCAAGCCCAACAGGATATTACCCATGCTCAAGGACTCGAACTGTAAGAAGAGTTCAATAAGTCAGAAAAAGAGAGAGAGCTTAAAAAGAACTCATTCTTGCATCACCAGAATCAGCACTCATTTACCATGAAAGATTTAAAAAAAAAAAAAAGGATGAGAAAGTCATCAGTTGAGATAGGCAGTAGACCACAGTTAAGGGACTTCACGTGCCATGGCAGCCACTTCGGGAGTTTTCCAGAGCAAAGGCATAGATTGTATCATGTTAGAGCTCACTTCACGTCAACAAAATTAGAACTGACGGCAACGATAAGACAGAACTTAGCAGTTACTCCAAGCATCAAGTTCTTATCACAACAGGCAAAAACCCGACTGAGCACTACAATTCTTCATCCCCGAACCCCTCCAAATCCAAAAGAGATGCTCCACACTCGAACCTTCTCACGCGTTACAGAAGGCAGACAAGATTTACGTACACAAACACAAACCCACCGTCCGATTTCCTCCAAATCACCATACCGAACGCAACCCGTTTCAAGTCGGGCTAACCCAAAATCAAAGCGGCACCGTATTTACCTTCGCGTCCCGATAATTGATGATGACCTTGCCGGTGCCTTCCTGCAGAACGACCCGAGCGATGGCGCATTTCCGGCGGCCGGTGCCGAAGATCGACTGGGCGGCGAACCCGCCGGGGAGCCGCGACTTGACGTACTTGCGGAGGTCCGCGGCCTCGGGCTCCGACGGCGCGGCGGCGGGGGCGGCGGCGGCGGAGGCGGATACGGCGAGAGGGGAGGCTCTGGAGGGGAGCGAGACGGAGAGGGGCTTGGGGCGGGGGAGGGCGAGGGTGTTGGGCTTCGGAGAGACTTGGGAGGAGAAGGAGAGGGAGGAGAGGGAGGAGGCGAGGGAGGACATGGACAGCGCCATTATCTTCTGGTTTCGGCTACTGAGCTCGGTGTCCGGATAACGTCTGGTTCTTCCCTCTGCTTCTTCTTTCTTGTTCTATCCATGTAAATGCTAGAATGACAATTAAACCATTGGGTCAATTAAGTTAATTAACTTTATCATGTAAATACGACAAGGTCAGAAAATATTCAACCCAACATATTCTTTCTTGTAGCTCAATTTCGATACACTTAATATTACTGACTGACGTAAATATAGCCCAGCACATCACTTAACAAAAAGTATACCATATTTCCGTTTGTTTCGTAAAAATGAATTAAAAATTATCATTTTGTATCGCTTGAAAAAATTAGTCTATGAAAATATAATTTCTATTTGAATATTATAGTTGGAATATGTTTTTCGATTATTCAATTTTTGTAAATGATGTGATCGATTATTTTAGCTGAAATATTTTTTAAATTATATCTTTTTCATAAAACAAACGTATTATAAGACTACATGGACTTGATCAATGATTGTGGAAAAAAGATTTTGTTTAAGGATGTTGTGACTTTTCTAAATAGCATTTGAAAGCATTTTCCTCTCTTTTTTTTTTTTTTTCAAATTGAGATACATTGCTGTCAATCTTGTGCAATGATAACAAGGCAAAGTAAAATTGGCTAATAAGGAGTTGAACGACACTGTACGAAGCACAGATCAATCTAGCAGGAATTGTTTTGAATACCACCCTCTCATCCCAAGCAAATGAGGTAATTATACTTATTTACCCAACAGTAGTTCCTTCCTAAAAAAAGATGGGAAGCCTACCTTCCCTCTCGAGGGCCACCCTTATTGCCACATGAATACTTTTGTAGTCACATCCCGGAAATTTTATGTTTCAAAGTTTAGACAAAATAGTTTAAGCACGTACTCAGTCCAGGCTAGCAACTATATGGGCAGGTTAAAAGATAAGACGATAATCGTTAGTTTTGGACTTGGGATTGATCTTCCACCATTTGAGCCTCAACGCTAATTGCAATTCGTATGGAATAGCCCAAAGTTCTACAGTAGTAATTTTCGGGCTTTCCTAGGGCTAGGCTACCAGGTTGTGCAAGCTCGGCAAATTATCGTGCTGGGCCCCTTTTTTCGAATTACTTTTATTACCACTCCACGAGTGGACCATCTTCGCCTTTAGTCTGGAGCTCGACATATTGAATCGACAGACATATATGACATTGTTTCGCTAAAATTGCCTCCGCGATGAAGTACCTCTCATTTTTTTTTCATTTTTTTTTTTATAAAAATAGATAGATCCTGTGGTGACTCCAAACATGAAACATCACACACACAGAAACCAATAGTTCACTTCAAACGAAACTAAAAGTGCACAAACTTTGCTGAAATTTAATTGATGATGAAAATCTAAAAAATACAACTAAGATACATATTAGAATTTAATTGACAACAAAATATTTGAGTATTACAACTATAACTACCGTGCAAAGATTGAAAGATAACATTTCTTTTGTGTTATGCAAGGAGCTCCAAAGAGGACAATATGCTTGTTTAATGCCACAATCGATGGTTGCCAATGGAGGTTTCAAATGGTTATCAAATGGTTACATCAACTTCACTATCTTAGCGATTACTTTATTCCACAACATTGATGGTTGCATCCAATTGCCAAACTCCACTATTTATAGATTCCTTCAAGGTGTTGATTCCTTCAAGCTGTTGATCCCCAAGTTCATAAATGACCAAATGCTTCTTTCATCAACTTAGTCTGTCACTTGTCGATAATAATCAAAATTTAGTTAATGTTTTGTGTAAACAAATGCTCCTCTTAAAAGAATTGAATGATTGATGATCATTGAATTCTTAAAAATTAAATAATTACGAATCATCATGTGCCTCCTTGTCAATGGCAAATTTGATTTTTTTCTTGCTGAATTTTATCTTGGTCAGATTCATCATTTGACTTATAATTTTCCATGAAAAGCACGTCATGCGTAAGGTCTTCACGTGATCTTCTATCATTGTCCTTTAGTAGTTGCTCTTACTTAGACATTCTCATTGCCAACTAGACTAAATTGGCAAACTTTTGGCTTTCGAATTTTTCTCTAAGATTGAATCTCTTTCCATCAAAAGCCAAATTTATAAATTATTTCTCTAATAGTAAAGTAAAGACATCTAATTTTAACAGTCTTGAATTGAGCAACAAATTGATCAACGTTATCGTATGATAGATTTGGCAAAATTAGCAATTGATATCTCATGTATTGTTTGTAATATTGAGAATGTTATTGTCTTTCCATCTCGACCTAAATATAGATTGAATTATGAGATAAATTCAGTTGCGGAAAGCAAGTGATTGAACAATAAAATAGATAGAATGAGAAAATAAACAGGACACCGAATTTAAGTAATGACCTATATTGACAGGAAGAGCAACAACAAATTCCACTATATACAATGAAGATTATAATCACACTCGAGCCACTTAAACATTCTTAGTGTTTCATAAGCCCCAATTACAGCAAAAAACTTACGCAGTATTTAACCCTGAAATTCCTCGCTAAATAATCTCTCAATTTTCTGAAGGAATTAACAAATTTTACTACAAGATTTAGCTATCAAATACTAACTCATCAAGATGCAATTCTTGACGATTCTCCGACAATTTGCGATGAGAACTTCGATAATTGGACGAGAACCGACTCTGAACGATCACAACTTACTCTGCAAGGCGCCCCCAAAAATACAAACCCTTTTTTGAGAATATTTATATGCATAAGCCACCACCGAAGGACGTGGAAATATATTGATCGAAGGAAGTCAACACCAAATTTTGGCAGGAAAGAAATTTCCTTTTCTGTTTTTTACGTTCTTTGCCCGACACATTAACCTAGTCAGCATCAAATTCAAAGTCCATGTTGGACTTTCCAACCTCAGTAGCCGAAGACTCCAAAATATATTAGGAAAGCTAATTTCAAAAACTTGGCCTTGGATTTTTTTCAGTATTTAACTTTAACTGTAATTCAATTCGGATTGAGTTTTTTTAACAACTGAAACTTGAGATATATTTTAACAAATTTGTATATTAAGTAAAAATAGTTTTTGATCAAGACAAAGAAACAACCTAAGTCTCAAACATTCATTTGTTTTTCCCACTCCACATTAGGCAATAAGTCGACCAATGTGTTTGACGGTTGATTTGTTATCTTCACTAGTGAAAAGAGCGAAGTCATGAGTTTTGAATTCTCTTGAGTAAGGTATAGTGTCAACCCAATCAAAATGTGACTTTCTATAGACCTGACCATTTCTCTATTGACACCTATTTATTTTAATATGAGTAATATGAGTTCAACCACTTAATCAAGACTCGCAAGTTGATAATCTCGCCTTCTTGCCCCCTTGGTTCATAGTAAATAGGATTTCAAGCCTGTGTAAAATCTTCACTGTCGGTGGGATCATTTAAATTATTTTCATTGTTCAATTGACTAAGAGTTGGAGGAAATGCTTGGAAACTATCATATTGGGTTGGATTGGCATGGACTTATTTGATGTTTCGGGCTTGAAGACGACACCATTGATTGCATTGGCAACCATCAACCTAATCACATCAGAGATATGTCTCACTATATGATTCGCCATCTTATTTTTCTATTTCTTGAATAGCTTCTTCATAGTAGCCACCAAAGTGGGGTTTGGTGCTAATTGCCTCGCTTCTTCATGAATTGCTGCGGGATTTTAATGTTGTCCCCTTGTCTTGGCTCTGCTACTAGAGGGATTGATGTCTTGGACTGGATGGCCACATCACCGAGATTGTTACCCACAGCATGATCGAGATCTAGTTGATTCCTTGTTTTGACTGTTATACTTTCTCAAGTCACTAGTCCTACCATGGGTGTCAAAAATATATTTCGCCGAAATTGCGTCCACAATGAAATAAGTTTCATTGACATTAGTTCTTCAATTTTTTATGAGAGGAGATAATGTCTGTGGTGACTCTAGACAAAAAATATCATAGGTACACAAGAAACCAATAAATTCTCTACAAACAGAATTGAAAAGTACACAAATTTTGTCGTAATTTAATTGACGACAAAATCCAAAAACATAAAGATGCAACACTAAAATTTAATTGATAGCGTAGATATGAAAACTATAGCTAAGACATATGGCGGAATTTAATCAAGGACTAAGTATCTAAGAGCTACAACCGTAACTACAATATAGAAATTGAAAGAGAACAAGGATTTTGTGTGTTGTGTGAGCGGGGATCTTTGAAAAGTACAATTTGACTATAAAGCCTACAATAGATGATTACCAATGGAGATTAAAAATAGAGGTTATAAACAAAGGTGATGAAAGGAGGTTATGAACAATTACATCAATGGTTACATTGATTCCACTATCTTAAGGATTTTAATTTATTCCCTTATCTTGGTAGTTGTTTTATTCCACCATGTTGATAATTACTTCTTTGATAATTGCATACAATAATCAACTCCACCATTTATAGATTCATTCAAGTTGTCGATTCCTTTAGATTATCAGTTCTTTCTAGCTGTTGATTCTCTTGTTCATAAATGATTAAATGCTGCTCTCATCAACTTAGTTTGTCATTTAGTCATTTTATCGATAATAACCAAGTGGTCATTTTTTCGGTGCAAACATATTCTAAAGCCAACTCATTGTTCCACCTGCACCTCCTCATTCAATCCCAAATTCGTGTAATATGCAACAAAGAGAGTTTTGAGCCCCTCTGACTTGAACCTTGAATCTAAGACGATATACAAATAAAATCTCCTTGTAATGTTCGAGTTATTTCCTTCATGGCCACTATTGTTATGTTGAACAGGGATCATCGTCCTTGTTTGTCAATTCAACCAACATCATGTATAGAAACGAAATGCCCCAGTTGCTTGACGAATAATTGTTGGTGCCCAAAGCATTCGTCGCATCATTGAAACCTTGTAAAAAATCCCTAGAGATTTCAGCAACCGTCCAATTTTGTTATATCAACGGCACAAAAGACTGGCATTTTCGCTATGAGTGGTAGAGTGGAGAGTCAACATACCAATCTCCTTGCATTTTGAATACCACCTCGTTCTTACATCTAGAGAGAATTTTTCAGCTTGCTTTCCCAATTTCATGCGGACCTCGAACTCTTGATGCCCCGGTGTGGTGGATATAATGCATTAGACACATTCATGAATGTTGCATTGAAGTAACAAATCAAAAGGCAAAAAATCAAGATGGTTATAATGCTGAATCTTATATAAATCACCATGAAGATAACACATCAAGTAAAGTATCCATAACTTAATCATTTGGAGATTATTTTTTTTATTTGTGTTTTATTCAATTTCCATGCAAATTAAATAATTTTCTTTTATTTTTAACTTGCTCTATAATTATAGGTCGTGAATCTACATACGTTTTCGATTGTCGTTGGAAAAGAGAATGTGAAATGTGGAAACACGTTTTTGGCTTGATGACCCGCCAGTAAATTAAAATGTACACTGATGCCTGATGCGACAGTGCCATCGAGTTTTATTGTTGGTCCTCCGCTCATGACCACAACTATATCACGTGGAGGTAGGGTGGATACCTGCGCTGTGCTAGGGTTGGGAGGCTTGCTTGCTATCTTGTGTACCCCTAGTCATGTTTGCCTGATTGTCCTCCTAACGGGATTGTCGCCCCTCATTTCCTCCGCCAGTACGATTTCATCTCCAGAGTTAGACCAAACTTTCTTCTCTTATGTACATACATTACCATATGGCTGTCGGGGATATGTTCTCCGATTTGATCGCGCTGGTCATTGCATCCTTCGGTGTCATGGCCATTGTCTCGGTGAAAGTAGCAGGAGGAGCCTTCAGTTGACTCGACCAATGGATGCTTCACTCCCTAAACTCATCCTGTGATGCCTCGGGGCTTTTCTAGGAAGTGCTATCACAGGAGCCTGTCCCCGGGGCCATCCATGAAGGGCTGACAAATCCTGAGCCACCTCGCCTTCTAGTGAGTTGAACTGATCACTAGTTACATAATTGCCTCTGCAGGCAGGAGCATACCCCGGTGGAGCGTAGGATTCACAACCATATGAAGGTTGTGGATAAGGATAGGGAGGATGGTGATGATAGCCATATGGCCCAGGATATGGTGGTGCTTGTGGGATTGTCTTGAGAATAATAGAGACATCTGTCTGTACATGTCGGGGTCGTTTAGGCACTTTAGGAAGAACTAGGAAAGCTGGGTTCGTCATTCATTTCTGGGGACAAGGCAAACAACAAGCCACAGAAGGACTGATTCTGGAAGTTCCAGGCGAAAACAACACAACTATTGTTTCCACGGACGATGCCAAACTGTCAAAGCTGAACTTGGACAACCGCCTACCTGAGTGGGGCTCAGATCCTTCTGATTTATCTGAAATTTAGAAATCGGGTCAAGGCGTCCGAGTTTAGGACCTAGATTTGTCCTCTGCTGATTAAGTGAGTAATTTGGGAGAGAAAAAAAGATATAAAGTATACAATCTAGGATTCTTAAGAGTCCAACCCCTTACCTGAATTAACTCCTTTACCTCATGCGGACATTTTCCTGGTCGTGGCTAACAAATGACTATACACAATAACAAATCTCAATGTAAGTGGACAGAAATCACTATTAAGGAAACTTGGAATTCCCACGATAGGTAGTGCTCCACAATTGTCAAATGTTTTGTGGACCATTTCATGCGTGGCATTTTAATTAGTGGAGGCACCGTTTTGATTGGCAATTAGACGGGGTTTTAAGTGATGCTTAATCTAGACTCAACACACTCGGGTAAATTTGGTTCGATGACGGCTCGGCCCCGATGGGTCGATCTTATTTCCTTGACACGCGGGATCCTCCAACAGCTCGTTGAAAAAGTCCTTTTATCAATTATAAAGGAAAAAACGCAACGGGAGCTGAGAGGTCAGTTGCTTAGGTGCACGAAGCAGCCATCGTTGACGAGAGAAGACCTGTCACGTCAACTCGCGCCATCATTTTCCTGCTCATGGAAAGAAATGGAGGAAATTAGTCCTCTTTCCCTCCTAAACCAACCATTTGTCTTCGAAACATTTTCCCTCCTTGCAAAGTTTCGGCCAAAAGGAAGAGAATGTTCTACAATGCAATATGCTAAAATATGCACTAAGAAGTAAGACTGATCAGATCGCCAATCGTCCAAACTTTATAGCATCAACTCATTATCCCATATTGAACTTGAAACCCAATTGAAAAAGGCAGTCTAATGACAAAAATGGGTGTGCAACCACCCTTAAATACAAATTGACACATCAAAATGCTAATCCAGCTACATCATTGCTTTCCACCTCGAGATCATATTTCCGTCCTACAAACGGACTCTGAAGTTAGATGACTACTTGCTGAATCACGGTTGAGTTGGTGAAATTCAATTTGGAGAAACCCGCAGCGGCATCTTTTTTGCTGGCTTTTCGGCCCAAGGACAACTCAAACTTGACCAGAAATACGTTGGTGTTATGCTGCTGTTTGTATTCACTACTGCCCATTGTCTCGACTGTGATTTGGAGCGTTCAAATAGATCAATGCTCTTCAGCAGATCCTCCTCCCCATTTCTTCACACGAGTTTCTGCCTCTTCAGCCTGCCAAATAATGGGGTATATCAAACAGTTAACATTGAGTCAAGATTATCATGGGCAATATCTTGAAAAGGAGAATGTGCCAAGAGCAATGATCACCAACCTCTCTGTTCCAGTTGGTTATTGAAGTGATAATTATGAGGATTATGGTTTGTAAACAAATGCCTCCAATCATACCTGACCAGATACCCTGCAAGCACAAAAGCAGAGGCACACATCAGAAGGGAAAAGATGAGAAATTCGAATAGATCAACACTCTAATGCGGATTTCATTAGTTTCCCAGGTTTCCGGGTAATCACTGCATAATTGGCAGATTAGTTATTTGGGATATCGACATCATAGATCCCACTATGAGAATGATAACTCGATGCCCAAGACTATTCAAAAGCTTTCACATGCATAATCGATGTAATCAAAATCACTCCGAGATGAATGGTCTTTGGAACATTACCATGACTCCGAAACCAAATGTGAAACCGAGGAGTATGCCAGCAGGCAATCCAACAATATAGTAGCATCCAATGTTGATGTATGCAACAATCCATTGCCATCCCGCTCCAACAGCGACACCTTCACAAGAAAAACCGAGAAGAAATTTTAGAAATCAAGGCGGAGAAACCCGGCTTTGTATTATGAAAGAGTAGGCCTCAGTGTTGAAATTGACACATATCACCCCATGCTAGTTGTTGTAATGACCATGCATTTTGCACCCACCATGGAAATTCGCAGAATCCAAAGGCAAATAAATCTAAATTATCTACATCACCAGAATTCTTAATAAAATTCTGCAATAGATGCAAGGAGAGTGGTTCTCTTGATCCTCACCAGACAAGACGGGTTGGAGACTGTTTAGGAGAACTGTGATACCAAGCAAGGTGGCCAGCTTCGTGGTTTCAACAGCAACCTCATCACTTGTTGTGAATAGGTAAGGGAAAACATCTCTTGTTGCAAACACCACGGCCATGCACACCACCCCAATGGACACAGAGGTGACGGAAACCACCCATACAGCAAATTTCGCTGCTTTGGCATTGCCGGCTCCAAGCTCATTTGACACTCTCACACTGTCAACTTTCACATGGTCAGTCAGTCATACACAATATTGTAGCTCTCAAATGAGCTACTAGTGACTTGGATCTCTACAGAAAGCCTAATAATAACAGAGAGCAGAGGAGCATTGCACCTAATTGCAGCGTTGAATCCAAGTGCAATCATGGCATCCCATCCTTGAATGTTCATGCTGCATAAGAGGATCAATCAATTAAGGAAATTTCCCCAAGAGAAGATAAACAATTTCATCATCAGTCCTACATAATAATGCATGCAGCCATTGTAGTTCCCAACTTGGATATAAATTCTCACTAAGAAAATGAAGAAATAAATCGCTAAGCAATGTACCAAATAGAAATGGCATCGACTGGGATTAGGGGATTTGGCAAACGTCCTGTAATCACCACCAGGATCATCAAGTACCAGAACTCCAAGCTGTCAGAAAAATCTCAACGTCATAAATCACATCCTTTCTTTATGGCACTGTCCCACTTGGTCAGTGAGAGAGTCGGGAAGAGAATTATACATACCACAACATCACAGCAGAGGCCAGAGAAAGCTTGACAAAGCCCCATAAGTTGGAGAACGCCAGCCATGAGAATCCACCCCAAGCGCCATCTGATTTGGTGATGAAAATATACAGCAGTTGGCCAATAATGATGAGCCACCATGATGTGTTCAGGGTTATTGCTGCTCCGACCAAGCCATAGCCAAGCTTAAGTATGAAGAGCCAGCTGGCTACCGCGTGTATCACCAGTACTATGGCTGAGATCCAAGCCATCACCATGACCTTCCGTTGCGCTTGTAAGAATTTCTGGATTGGAAAATTCAGCGCATATGCAAACAACTGTGGAAGCATCCACACAGCAAATTTACCTGAATGGAAACATAGACATGGTCATCAACTCAAGTCAATCAGCTGCACAATATGTACTTTACTTTCTTCAAAATGCAAAGAGAATGATTATATTGCCTCATCGCGAGATTATTTCAGGTTAAGACTGTCAAAGATTGGAGCAAGGCTTAACCTCGAAAAATTTTCGAATGTGACTGGAACAGTGTGTATGTGTCCTTCCAATTCAGGAGTATAAATTTTTAAATCAATCATATGATTTCACTTCCAGTTTGAACAACTCAGTGATAATTAAAGACAATCACCATTCACCAACTCCACAGAGCGCACTGCCAAATGAGAGACCGTCCTACATATGATACTCTTTCTATTTTCTCCATTGATGCCAGGTAGAGAGGTGGCCCATTATGCCATGATTGTTCAACCTATTCATGCTTGCCCCCGAAAGAATGAAAAGTCGCTATGACTAGCCGGCATAATCCTTGCATGTGATGCACATTAAACTTAAGCGCGCCTCAAGGCTTTGTGTTTGCCATTTGCAAAATGTTCACACAGGTGAATATAAAGCCACAGCAAGAATGACTTGGGAAAGATTGCCACTCACCAGCAGCTTCAGAGATTTCAGTGGTCTCTCCAATGAGCTCCAGGATGGGAGGAGACCACACGTAGAGAGGAACCAGAATGCAGGCCGTGGTCAACAAGATGACCCATGATCTCTGCATATACACCCCCAACATCCTGATCTCGCCCGCACCATATGCTTGCCCACACAGTGTCTCCAGTGCACTTCCCATTCCCAACTGCAGCAGAAACACCCACAATCACATCGCATTACTGTAAATTACGCTATAGGTCACACATATAATGAATCGTTTCCATTAGAAAAGTAAGTAATCGGTGACTTCAACCGAGTTAACTCTGCTAAAAGGAGTCATTAATAAGCCAGCTTGGGGCCAAGCAGACCCTTTTCGTAGGTCCCCATCTCTCTCTCTCTCTCTCTCTCTCTCTCTCTCTCTCTCTCTCTCTCTCTCTAACTAAAACATGCCCCATTTACTTTTACAGGAAAGAGCCATTGTGCTGACAGCCTAAAGAAGACATGTCAATCCAACCACTTTAGCCGGGGAGATCAGATGCAGAGCTTCACCTTTGCGTCATAAGGTATTCTTGTACTTTAATCATGGAAACGCACGACCCTTCAAACCCGATTTGGAGCCTACACGCACCTCCATTTCTCTATCCCAAACACAAAATGACGGACCGAGTTCAAGTGCTAACAGCGACAGAAATATGATCGACTACGCACGCAGTGTGTCAGAAACTCCTAGAAAACAGAGTGTTGCTAGGCATAGCAAGAAGACTGGTATAATTAGACTTCTATATAAGTGGGCCTAGATCAAGTGGGCCCTGATCAAGTGAGCCAAATCAAGCTTGGAAGTCATTTTTCCGAATGCCTTGCTTTAAAAAAAAAGTGGTTCGAGTTTTTTATGAAATTCTCTATGAAAAACTTGTTTTAAGGAATGAAGGTGGAAGAAGCAGAACGACTTGACCTGCGTGTCTTCACTGATGTCATTCCTCTCAAACGCCAAAACGAATATGATGTTTTACTCTCTTTTTTTTTTTTTCCTAAACCGAAAAGAGCCAGAAGGGTCCAAAAAAACAGAGGAACCCGCGCTCACTCTGTTTTTCTGGGAACATGCCAAAAAGCAGAGGAAGCGCTAAAGCGAAAAACCAGCAAAAATTGCGACGTTACCATGACGCCGAAGGCGAGGCCGGCGATGACGGAGTTCTCGACGGAGACGGCGGCGAGGTCGATCTCGCTGATGAGTCCGGCAAAGGTCTGGGTGAGGGCGCCGAGGGAGTACTGGGAGATGGACGTGAAGATGGCGGGCCCCGCCAGCTTCCAGAGCCGCTTCGACTCGCCCCCGAACTCCTTCACCGCGGTCACCCCCTTGCCGCCGTCGCGGACTCCTCCTTCCACTCCATTGCTGTGGTTGTTGCTCGTCAGGAGCGGGCTCTCCAACGCCATTGCGCTCCGCTCCGGCTGGGGGTGGTGGTGCAAGTGCGAGGCTGTGCTTTTGACAGTGCTGCTGGCTTTCGGATTTGTGGGAGTGTATTTATGAAGGTGTGTGTGTGAGAGAGAGAGAGAGAGAGAGAGAGAGGTAGGGTTTAAGGATGGAGATGGGTTGATAATAAAAAAGAAAACGGAGAGTGGAGGAGAAGAAATGGTGGGTGTGGAAGAGGAAGAATCTGTGGTTCAGGAGAGAACAGGTAGGTAGGTGGTGGAAGTGAAGGTGACGATCCCGCGTTTGAAAGGTGGTTCAGGTTTGATCCATGGCTGACTGACTGACTCCCGCCCAGGCCTAATTGCACCCGTCAGGTCGGTAGACGCGCCGTCTTCTTTTGCTAAAGAGACGGCCCCGTGCGCCCCACACCACACAGACTCTCTCTCTCTCTCTCTCTCTCTCTCTCTCTTTCTCCATGAAAACATATTAGCAAATGGAGCCATCTCTCACTTTGAGTATTTCAAAATTGACATTTTCAATTCTTTTATGCTTTTCGTTTGAAGGGCTTAGACTTAAAAAGTTACCCCAAATGCTTCGTAAGAAAATAAGGAGTGACTTGCCCAATCATAGGTGAAATCATGAAATAATGCAAGTAGAAATAATGAATTTGTAGGCTCGAATCGTCACAAATTAATGAAATAATTATCACTCGTTCTCACAAGTTGTTAATCTTGTTATTTATAGTAGATAACACCAATGCACATTGATTGCGCATATTATTGTGCATAAGGTAAAAAAGAAAGCCTGTGAAAAAAATATTGTCAATGACAAGTAAAACATTGAATTTAAGGAGAATTTTTCAAATATATTGTAAAATATGGAGAGGGAGAGACATGAACTAATCCTTTTTTCCCTTTAATGTGTAGAATTTCATAAAGAAATTTGTCCATAATAATTGTCAATCTATGTCATTTTTCTTTTATCAACAGATGTGTAAGAATCTTTAAAAGATAATGGCCGAGTAAAATATCCCATAAAAATTATTTCTGATTTTCATAAGAGTCATTGCCAGTGAAAAAAACACACAATTATAGTAGGAGAGTAACATGCGTGCTTAAAGATATTTATTTAACCAATTTTTTTTTCCTTGCATCAATTATAGATTTAATATAAAAGCTCGTGGAAGGAGACAAACTTGATTTTGGCGCAAAGCGGCGCCCCCGGCACTCCCGGTCGGGGCTCCGCGATCGATGACGTGGCGAGGCGAAAGAGCCGTGACTGTGAGGAGGAGCTAGTTGACCAGCTGTGACGGTAGACTCTCGGCTCGCCAACGGAAAAGAAGTTTTGACCACCACTACATGCGACTGCGGAAGGACTTGCGCACGTGTCGCCAAGCTCCTCCCACGGTCTCCCCCGTTGGTCAGTAAGTACTATCTGTATTTCATTTTCCATCAGATATTTTCCCAATCCCTGTGGGTCCCCAAAGGATAAGTAGATTGATGCCGTCAAAGGATCAGATCACGTACTATGGATTTTATTTTATTTTATTTTTTGGAAAATGAGACGTATAGTATCCAAACCTTGATTTCATATGTAATATTGTTTTTGAATTTTGAATTTTTTTTAATTCGATTCTTAAATTTTAGTTCAATATGTAATGTCGTGCCTAAGTTTTTAATTTGTTCAATGGTACATATTCAATTTTGTTCATGAACTAAATGGAAATGTTTAATGTTGTTTCGAACTTAATTTTATAAAATGATAACGATTAAGAGATCACCTTAAATGAATTAAAATTTCATGGATGACATTACTTATTGAACTTAAATTCAGAGATCGTATTGAAACAAATTAAAAGTTTAGAGACAATTTGCATATAAGGTCCAAAGTTCAAGAACCATTTGTGTCATTATGTCTTATTTTGATGTTATGTCAATCAATCAATAATTATTGAACTAAAACATCAAGTCCAAATTAAAGGAAAACGGCATATTCTTCACAATTTCGATCCCAAGGATCCCAAGGAAAACGGCATATTCTTCCAAATTACCATTGTTGGGACACGAAAGTTTTGGAAAGATAAGCAACCTTTTTCGTTGTTGCAAATTTAACACGAATACTTAAAATGCACCCCCTCCCCAAAAAAAAAACGCAATCTTTTAGGAATAGTTGCGAATTTATTGTTCTAGAAGCATTAAAGAGTAGTGACAAATGGTCCACGCTGGCTTGCCTCATTAAGACGTACCGCACAGGCTGTTAAGGCTGCGCATGGTAACCTTCCCCAGCCCAAGAATTTCTATTCTTTTGTTCCCCGGAACAAAAAAAGAATAGAAACCCGTTTGATAACGGCAAGTTAGTTTTTTGTTAGGAACAAAAAGTTAGCCCGGAATAGTTTTGGAATAGAAATGAGAAGTAAAAAAAAGTTGCTTCTTGTTCGCTGGGAATAAGTTTGAAATAAGTGAATTTTTTTTCTTTTATTCATCTCTTCTTTGCCGCCGCCGTCGACCATCGCCCCGCCGCGCCGCCCGCGCCGCCGGTCGCCGCCGGTCGCCGGTCGCCGCCGGCCGCCGCCGGTCGCCGCCGACGTTGCGCCCGTCGGCCGGCCGTCGCCGGCGCCGCCGGTCGCCGCTGGTCGCCGGTCGCCACCGGTCGCCGCCCTGTCGCCCGGCGCTGCCGTCGCCGCGTCGCCGTCGCTTGATCGCCGCCGCCCCGCCGCCGCTGTCGCCGCCATTACGCGCCGCCGCCGTCTGCTCGCCCACACCGCGCCGCACCTCCGCCGTCGGCGCGGAGGTGGCGGTGATGGGCCGGGCGGCGGAGGCGGCCGGCGGAGGTGCAAGCAGCCAGCGGTGGCGGACGGACGGCGGCGGCGACGACCGACGGCGAGCGGCGGCGATCCGGCGGCAAGAGTAAAAAATGAATAAATACAAAAGAGAAATTGTTGCGTTACCAAACGCATTTCTATTCTTTTTCTATTCTAAGAGTAGAAATTTTGTGTAGTTACCAAACGGGTTCTTTTACTCAGAAATTATTTCCCGGAATAGAAATAGAAAAGAACTATTTCTGAAAAAAAACTCTTCCCCAGCCAAGAAGTGTTGTCATGCGCAGCCTAAGAGGCCGGTGGTTTGTAGCGACGGACGGAGATGCACTGGGCTTGGTGGCAATTTGGTAAATTTGGTACGCAATACGGATTTGATACTGTATAGGTTGGTAGAGAGAGAGAGAGAGAGAGAGAGAGAGAGAGAGAGCTGATGACAAAAGCTGACGTTACGCCTCCTCTGTTACTCCACCACAGTCCAATCGAAGGAAGAAAGGGGCAGTTTCCGTAAGACGTTTTTGACTTTATTTTCGGACATGCATAAAGATTACACTAGTGAAATCATGTTACTTCACAGATAACACCAATAATCTTTATGAGTAATAGGGATGAGCATATAGAACTGTCCGAATCAAGAATCGTCTGGACCGGATCAAACCAACCAATTTTGGGTGATTGTAGAGGGTACCGATTTGGTACTCGGTTCCATAAAATCGAAATCAGTGATTTTTAATTTGGTTTCCGGTTTCAAGATGGCAATCGAACCAGACAGATTTATATATATATATATTTAATTTCTTAAGAAGTAAAGTGTAAACCTAAACCTTAATCTCCTCTCACACCTCGCTCATTCCAAATGATGAATTCCTTCATGTCGCTGCACCGATTCATCCAAGTTGCTCCTTTTATCTCTTGTTGCTTTCTTTGCCTACAATGATTCACCGATTTTACCCTCCATTGCTTACTCACACCTTCCTTAAATTTGTGAGTTGGTCGTTTGTGGAAAAGAATCCACCAGATAGTCCTCCATTTTTTGAGCATGCCTTGGCCAAGATATGTGATCGATGAGTTCTATTAGACTGTCGGAGAATCAAATCGGACCAATCGTCCAAGCCAGTTTGATCCTAATAACATGTGGTTTGGTTCTTGGTTCCAAAAATGGGGAAACAGTCTTCCCAATCTGGATCATGGTTTCTGGCTAGGACTAGATCGAATCAGAAATTGATCACCCCTAATGAGTAACACGCATATGAAAATCATATGGTAAGGAATAAAAGAAAAAATTACAAAAAATGTCAAGAACTTATTGTACGTAGCTAATTCAATAATAGACTTTCCAATTTAGCCAATTTAGCCAATTTAGTCTTAAACTTATTGACAATTTGCCAATATAATCTTTTTGGCCAGCATTGGTTAGAAGTCTCTAATGTGGCTAGCACTAAGGTGGCCAGCACTAATGTGGACAATTTTGCAATAATTTTAAAAAATTTATTTTCCTTTTTATTTTCCTTCCTTTCAAGCTAGCGAGGTCGTTGGGCCTTTGATTATGACTCACAACCCCTGTTAGCCACAAGCGAGGGTGTCGCGGCCCTTACTAGTCACCACTTCAGAAATTTCCGCCCAAAATTGGCTAGAAGGGACTATATTGGCAAATCGTTAAAAGGTTTAAGACTAAATTGACTGAATTAAAAGGTTTAAGATTGAATTGTCATATGTACAATAGGTTTAGGATTTTTTTTTTTATAATCATCTCACGAACAAAAACACCCAATATGGTACCTTAAAAAGTTCACAAGTATACTGATATGATAAATTAGAAACTAAAGTACTTTCCTCGAAATATGATTTGATATGTAGTATATACTACACATAATTCGTTTAATTCCAAAAACAAATGAGTACTATTTCATGAGTATAACTAGAGTTTGGATTACGAAATAGTCGTATTTAAAAATCACATATGTACATACATTTTTTTTTTTTATAACAAACACAAGAGTTTTATAGGAGAGCCCATAACCAACAAAAAAAAAAAAAAACCTCATTTTTATATTCGGAATTTTGTATTTTCTCTTGTATTTGTTAGTAATTTTGGCTTACTTAGATTTGCTTTTTGTCGAGGTGCACGTATGGTAGCGTTAGGTGAAGGAAGTACTCCACCAAGGATTATTGTGTAAAATTCAAGTGTCAATATATCTTAATCAATTCATAACTCATTGATTTAAGTCTATCAATATTTTAAGCGCACATTTTTCTTGCCCCGCTTTTTGATTATTATCATCCATGAGTCATTCCAGTTTGTCGAGATGTTCCCATTCTTTCTAATTACTATGATTAAACTGGTTTTAGACTCTCGTAATACTGAAGTAAGACTAGTAAATTCTCTTTATCAGGTTACGTACCAGCAAAAATCGAACAACGATTAACTATCACTTCTTAAAACATCTCTTGAGGCTTACTAGTCGTTATGTGGGCTACGATCAAATATTGTTTAATTAGCTCTTAACTAGCCTCTTGGCACACGAAATATTCCAAAAATATATAATTTCTCTGTCTTTCAATGTAAATCGAATATTCCCTAACTATTTCACGCGACATCATTCCTTAAACTGCAACCAGTTAGGCTAAAAAAAGAAAAAAAAACGGAAATAGAAAGAAACAAAGGAAAAGAAAATATAATCATGTGATCATATAATATAAAATATCAACCTGTGCATCATGTCTCTCAACGAGAAAGTGAGGGTACTAAGCAGAAACCCTAATTTTTTAGGTCCCAACCGAACATTTAGCTGCTGATATCTGTCCGAGTGCGAGAAGAGTAGGTAGACAAGTCTCCAGTCAAAGAAACTATGTTCGTCTAGCTTATCTTTCGGCATTCTAATCTATTCGGACAACGTCGACACGTGACTTGAAAGAAGCACTTAAGCTTATTGTCTTTACACCATCTATTTGTCAAATTTTCATCGAGGATCTGTTGTTTTCCATTTTTCGTATAAAGAAAATGGTTCTGATATTGAATTTAAAAAAGAAGAAAAAAGAGAGAAAGGAAAAAGACTCTTGGTGGGTATATTGAGCTGAACATCTTTGGCGGGCTAAGGTTGGTTGGCAACCACTTTTCTTGACCCTCGTCCTCTCTTCTCATCCACACGAGGGCTTTGAATTGAAAATCCTGACCCACCACCCATCGCTATCCCAACTCTTTTTCTAAGAAGCATTTTGCTACAAGTTCGTATTAAGAGGCCACAAATTAAATGAAGTCTGAATTCTAGGTTTGTTGATTCTACTACTTTCGTAAGTACAAAGAACTGAGGATGGGGTTTTGGGAATGCAATGACCTCAAGGTAGGACCATCTGGTTAGTTATTGAGGAACCCCGAGTGCCTCTAAAATAAGCATACAAGGACGCGCATTTCTAAACTTCTCGCATTAAAAGAACTCGGGATAGGAAAGTTGTTTCATCTCTGCCCAGTGATTTATGAAGAGATTGACAATTTCAATTTGGGAAGTTGTGTAGCGAATCTTTTACTTGAATCTCCAAGTAGGTGATATGTGCATGGTCGTTGCCAATTTGGTCCTACTCTGCTCCGCCACAATGGTTGCCTTCATATGTAATCGCTCTTCCAATCATCAAACTTGCTTTAATACCACTTGTTTAAACTATAGCGGAAGGCTAATACTTTAATCTAGGAACATCATCAACAAAGATTTCAAATCTAAGCCTATTAACACAATTGTTTGGATTAGCCGTTATTTTGAAGTATAAACCAATAAATTATAGAGTAACATTAATTTTTTGATAATGGATTATGTTTAGCATATCTCACGTGCTTTTTAACAGAGATCATGTCTTGTAGGGGTGAGCATCGGTTTAGGGTCAACTCTAGATCGACCCTGGACCGGCCCAATCCTGTTGGTCTTGGTCCGGTTCCTAGGGGGATTGGGTCGGTCCTTGGTCCTAGAATTCCTAGATCAGCATTGTGCGGGTTGGTTCTTGGTTCTGAGAGTTCCGGGTTGGTCTAACCCGAACTATATATATATATATTATAATTTTTTTATATAGAGAAAACCTTAAAATAAATGGCGTCAACAATATTAAACAGCTCTTTAGTGAGGAGTTCAAGTAATTTTATATTGTTCTTTAATAACTTAGATTTTTAATGTCTTTTATGGCATCAATGGTCATAATTTATGAATGAGGAAAATGTTTTTGTGAGGAGTCCTCACGACGTCCAAAAAGGCATAAATAGCTCCTTATGGCATCATCCTCTTGTATTTGTTCTCTTCCGTCTTATTTGTCATCTTAGTCTTCAATTTGCCAAAATCGAAAGAAACAACTTCTCCGCTCACCACTTGACACTCGCCTCGCTCGCTTTGGGTCACTCGTGCCGCTCACCGCTCGATGCTCGCTGGATTGTTGCTTCTCGCTCGACATTCGATGCTCATTTTATTTGATGCTCACCCCACTTGACCCTCATCGCTTGCCTTTCTTAACTGACCTCGCTCATCATCGAACCCATTGGGTCGATATGGTCCTCGGTTGCCCTTTTAAGGAGTACAAAAAATGAAATAAAAAATTATTGGTTTGTCCTAGGTTGACCCTGAAACCGGATCGAACCCATTGAATCAGTTTGGTTCTCAATCGCTTTTTTAAGGAGTATAAAAAATGAAATAAAAAATTATTGGTTGGTCCTAGGTTGACCCTGAAACCGGACTGAACCTATTGGGTCAGTTCGTTCATCAATCGTTTTTTTAAGGAGTACAAAAAATGAAATAAAAAATTATCAATCTGTCCCGGGTTGACCTTGGAATCGGACCGAACCCATTGGGTCAGTCCGGTCCTCGGTCCAAAGCTCAATAGGGTCGGTTCTCAGTCCCAAAAATTGAGGACCAGCACTATGCGAGTTGGTCTTAGGGTTAGGGAGTGGACCGGCCCAACCCGGACCATGCTCACCCTTGTCTTGCCCATCTTGGTCGCATTGTCTTTTCTCCCTAATCACCTTAGTCCTCCACTTGGCAGTATCCCCTCCTCGCTGCCATCCGTTTTTACCTTTTACCATTATACACTCATCTTCATGATAAGTGAAGTGATTGATGACTTTTACAATTAAAAAGTTGTATGAAAACTCATTATGATGCAATATTTTGCTGTATTTAGGAAAAGTATGCTTTTAAAGGGGTCATTACATATGACTGCATCCAAAAATAAGGCACAACAACTTTATAATAAGCGATGACTTTTATACTAAAAAAGTTGCATGGATACTCGTTATGATAACATATTTTAGTAACCAATGTGGGAAAATCATCAAAAAATTTATAAAGCTATTACACTTTTACCAATTCAATTGTAAATCTTTTAATTGTATTAATTAAGTCATAAACTTTTTCACGCTTTGTTAATTGAATTCATTCGGCTAATTTTGGCCTAAAATCGCTAATGTGAACACCAAGCATCCTATGTGGTATAGTCGACGTTGACATAGACAATTTTTTTTTTAAATTTTTTTTTATGATTTTTTCTTAGTTTCCTTTTTTTCTTTTCTAATTATTTTCTATCCCTTGGCTAGTGAGATTGTCGGCTAGAGGCGAGGAGTGGCAACTCTCACTTGGTCTGGGTGAGGATGTCTCTGCCCTCATCAACCATGGGTCAAGGCCTCTCCATCCTTATTGGCCACATGTGAGGGTTTTGGGCTCTCACCAGTTGGTAGGCAAGGGTCATGACATTGTCGCCTAGTCTAGGTGGGGACCACAACACCCTCATTGGATCCTCGCCTAATGCAGGCAAGGGGGTCGTGTCCCTTGCTAGGCAAAGGGCAAAGGTCAAAATCCTCGTCTAGATTTGGGCGATGCCTATGGCTAGCAAGGGTAGCAATGCCCTCACTTAGACTAGGTGACAGTTGCCGATCCTCTCCTGTGGCCGGTGACCTCGCTGGATAGGATTAGGAAAAAAAAGGAAAGATAAAATCAAAAAAATGTTAAAATTTTCTTAAAAATTCTCCATGTCAACAGTTGTCGTATGTAGGATAGCTGATATTTACGTTAGAGATTTCCTACCAAAATTGGTTGGATAGACTTAATCGGCAAACGTGAAAATGTTTATGAGTCAATTAGCACAATTACAAGGTTTAGGGTAGAATTTGTAACAGTACAATAAGTTTATTACATTTTTGCTAATTTTCCCTAAATTACATAGCACACATCAATAAATAATTGACGTAATTACTAACTGAATTTTTGCTAAATAAGATGCTTATTAAGAATGGTTAATATCACGAAGAATCATAAATTGGTACATCTATAACAAATTTACTCCAAACTAATTTTATGACTGTGAAAAATTACTATCCACCACAAACCCCAAACTGAAAAAATTGGGTTAATATTATGAAAAACCTCAAACTTGTATATTTTTGACAAATGGAAGATAAAATCCTAAACTAATATATCAGTCAAATATCATGTACCATCAAACTCAGTAATTTGATAGTAAAATTTAACGAAAACTAACTAATGTTAGATTTATTAAATGTGTACTAGTTTGGAGTTTTTTTATTATCAAAAAATTAGTTTATGGTAAATTTATCATAAGTATACAAGTTTGAGATTTTTCCTGATATCTTATTAAGAAATAAACAATGTAGAAATATCTTTTATGACATAATAGTTTAAATTTGACGAATAAACGACATTGAAGGATTAACAAAATAGTGTACATCGACAAAAAAATACATTGCATGCTTTATAGGAAAATGAATTTTGGAAAAAAAAGTCATTCGTTATTACAAATATATTATATAATGGCAACAATAAAGTTTTAGAGGGTTAATATATTATAAATAACAAACTAAGTCTATGTTTGGTAGTCGGGATAAAATTCAGGATATGATAAATTTTTATCCTATCCTACGTTTGGTGCATGTTCAAAATAAGATAAAGTCCGATATAAAAGAGATATAGAATGGATAAAATTATTCTATGGAGAGGTGGAATAAAGGTAGATAGGATTTCTAATATATAATATTTGAATTCTAATATAAGAAATTAAAAACAACAAAAAAAATAAAAATTTAGTTTTATAATCTAATCTTATTTTTATTTATATATTGAATTTAATTATATCTTATAATATAAATTCAATATATAAATATTTATTTATTAAATATTTTAGGTATTTTAGTTAATAAATTTTTATTAGAGAATGATGGAAGGGGAAGAAAGAAATAAAAAAGAAATAAATTAAAAAAGAGGGGAAAATAAAATAAAAATAAAGTAAATAAGAGTATCACGAGAGATTTTTATTATCTTCGTTTATAAAATTTATGATTCATATAGGTGTTTATACCAAACAATATATATAATATAATGTGAATATATCCGATTTTATTATTGCAATCACCAAATAGTAGATATAATATAGCAAAATCGCTTTTGAATTTCATATCCTATCATATCCAATCTTATTTTGATTAAAAATCTGGATGACCAAACGTAATCTAAGTGTATAACTATTGATCATGATTTCCCTACATTTGTTAGAATATCAATCGCTCTATAGTTAATGATAACAAGGTCTTACATTGGTTTAAACAACTTAACAGTTGATAAAAAAATAAAGTTGAATAATATATGAGAACACATATGACAAAGCATTTTCCCTTATTCCACAAATAAATGATATCAAAATATCGATTAAATTTTACAAACATGATAGCCCGTATTGATCAAACTATGATATAACTATGATCTAATTAAGTTGACAAAACATATCTTACATAGAGATAAACATTAGCAAAGTAATAAGAAAAATTATCCATTAACACATATAATTCATTGAAGAAAACAATATATTTAAAAGGGCTTTTATGATATGATAGTACATATTTCATAAATATATGATGTTAGAGTTAGGGGTGATTGGTTCCCAATTTGGTCTGGTTCCACCCTAGAACTGGGAATCGGATTCGGAGAATCAATTCCCTATTTTTGGGATGCTGGATCAGACTGGCTAGTCTTAGAATCGAGAACTGGACTGCATCGACTGGTTCAGATTGATTTCAATGGGCCAAATCACTTTTTGTCGTTACATTGAATATATATATATTTATGTCCCCTAGTCTTCCAAATCAAGAGCTTTCTTCGATCAAAGCTTACAAAGTAATGCGATACTCCTTGAAAGGCACCAATGTTGAGCAAGAGGGAAATGCGTTGACATCAACCAAGGCAAGAGGCGAGGCTGCGAGAGGGAAAGGTGTCGATCTCGAGGCTCGAGTGACTCGATCAGAGTGAGGCATGAGGCGAGGCTACGACTGTGAGAGTAAAAAAATGTTGATGTTCGATAGACGCTAGGGAAGCGTGCAAGGAGAGAGAGAGAGAACAACTCTTTCAATTTTCCTTTTGTACAAACCCTGTAATAGGGTTGTTCAGAAATTTTAAAAAAATAAAATTATAAATGGTCGGTCCAGTTCCCGCCTTGGAATCGGGAAACGGATTGACCGGTCATCGATTCGAGAGTAGCACTTTCAATTTTCCTTTTGTACAAACCTTGTAATAAAAAAAAATTATAAATGGTCGGTTCGGTTCTCGCCTTGGAATGGAGACACGGATTGACTGGTCACCGATTCCAAAAATAGGAATTGGGGACCAGATCGAGACCCTCTAGATTAGCCCAAAAACGGCTGGTCTTGTCCGGTCTGGGCGATTTCCGTTGCACACCCCTAGTTAGAGGGTCATTGCAAAAGTTATACAACATGATGATACCTTAAATGAGCAATACATTTGTCTTTCATACTTGGGTTTCCTCAACTCCTCCATGCAAAACTCCTCTAACTTTAGAGTAATTCTGCTAACATCCATCTCTTCCTTGACTAAGCGGCCTGCCGAGCCCGAGTAGTTTGCCTTGATGTGTGTCATAACCGGACCAAAGCAAGATGATTTTACTGTTGGGGTGAATGCACTTTTCTCCTTTGGTTAACAGGGGGATTGCCTGCTCCGCATCCTTCTTCTTTGGTCATACATCGTGGTACTTTCATTATTCTGGATTTTTAATTTCTCTAGATTATTGACATCTGAATTTTTATTGACACATTTATCAAACATTTTTTTTTGGTAAAAAGACATGAAAAGAATATAAATAAAAATGGGGGCCCTAGATTTAGTCAAATTAGAATTGCTCATGAACAAGTCCATGGCCCATGAAACCATTCTGAACGCTCCTCAAGCCCTGCTTTGCTTTCCCCTCCACAAGCTCTATCTCTCGGTCGACCGATTTCAGTTGGCCAGAAATTGCTGATTTTGATCGTCGGCCGCGGAGGCTGAACAACGGAGACATTAGCTAAAGCTATTCATCATTGCGAGGAAGGAAGACCAGCGATTTCCTGTAATATCATCGAGCTCCGTCGGCGCTGATTCTGGTGGTTTCAGCCTGCATTTTGAATCGGTAGGCCTCCTTCTCTGCTTTGTTTTCCCCCCGCCTTTGAAGCGTAGAAGTGCCGAATTCAATCGGTGAATTTATGAATTTGCGGAACCAAGACTCTTTTGTGATGGTTCATGCTGATTTAGAGTCTTAGTCTAGACTAAGAATTGCATTAAATCTGAGTCTAAAGCTCGTATTCGAAGTGCACACCAATTGTTTGATGATTTGCTCATGAGAAGTGTTGAATCTGATTTCACGCAATCGGTCGTTAACAGTGTTTAAACCTAGGGTTGATTCTCATCTATTTCATCGATTGTTGAATTGAATATTGATGCCGCGTTTTCCCTCTTTGTGTAATGTCGTGCTCTTGTGATTCCTTGTGCTGGTCGTCCATGAACACATGAGTTTGGAATCGCCATTCTCGGCCTTCGCCTCCGGTGATGCTCCTGATTGAAATTGTCCCTCTGTCAGTCTTCTACACTCATTTAATTTAGCATGCGTGTTTATGAATTGCAATGGATTGAAATGGATTTTACTTGAGGGATCGGTGATGAACAATCGTAGATGGATGTAGTTTGGTGACTGGAAGTCAGCACGGGAAATAATCCGGTGATGGCGAGAATAGATTGCTGAATGACCAGCGGAGATGGCCGCCGGCGTTAGTGCCGTCTGTACATGAAGAGTCGGTGAAGAGCTCGTCCGAGGAAGACGATGAGCTCTCGGTGAGAGAGGGGAATAAGAAATTAATAAAAAGAAAAATAAATAAAAAATAAAATAAAAGGAAATAAAAAGGGGAAAATAATAAAAAACATAAAAATTGGAGGCTGAGTAGTGAGTATAATAAGGCCGAGCCGGGTAGAGTTCATGGGCTGGATGAAATTCAATAAATCGGCTATATTGGAACCAAGGGCCGATCCGAATTTCAGATTCGACCCGGACCTTTAAGGTCCCGGTCAAACCTACATATTCAGACCGGGTATCCCAGTCCCCATTTTTAGAATAACAAAACAAAACAAAATAAATAAAATGATAAAAAAAATTCCGAAAAATAATTTTTTTAGGAAAAAGCTTGGAAAGTAAATGTTGATTAGTTTTATTAGAGTTTTAGTGTTAACACTAGTTTAAAATTAGTGTTAGATTTTCCTAGATCAGATTTCATATAGTTTAGGGGTTTCAATGAACATTTTAGGATTAACATAGTCTTAAAAAATGTGAAAATCTTTTGAAAAAAACTAAACTCAAAATTAAACAAACTTATGGGGCTTTACAATAAAGTGTTATTTGTTCTTAGACACAAATGTTAGATTGTTGTTTGCGAATTTCTACTTCGATTTTATACTTGAGCGTGCACATTTAAAACATTGATTGTTTTTTTCTTTTTTAGCATAGTTAGGATAAATCCTAACATCATATTAAATGAATATTGTATGGACACTTAGCGGATAGGAACTTCAGGACTCATAATTGGTAAAAAGACTATATGAACATTTTAATTAACTCATAATCAAGTTTAGATACTAAAATGGTACTATTTAGATAATTAATATAATCAAGTTCCCGTTCCTATAATCTCTTGTTCCATTAGCATTGAGACAATGCTTCCACATCTCAATTGGTTTCTAGCCAATCACAAATTGCTAGTGATAACTTTTAGAAATACTTAGGTTGTTAAGAATTTAAAATGAAAATCCAATGTCATGCTAGATATGGTTTGTGAGAACCTGTGCTTGTAATTGGTGGACTGATCTGGATTACCATTAGATGATGTGTTCAAGCCATCTTTTGGGACGTCAATTCGGATCGTTTTATAAGTAAATACCTCTAAATTTATTCTCAAGGGTGGGTCGCGACATAGATCCCTTTTGGGTGAGTGTTATTTTCTGATTATATAGATTTACGATTGCTTCGCTAATCCGTTCCCCAACTGTGGTCTTATTTAGTTCCGGTTCAGCAAACCGACCCAAAGCAGGCCCATCTAGGCTTCGTGGAAAGGCTGGGATAACTCGGGTGCTTCTCTATTTACGAACACAACTTTTCAAGACGATTTTTCCAGGAGCCTGTCCCGTCGTACTTCATGAGTTCCGGTTGTTTTCCGAGATTGACGCTAATTCCATTTTCATTCAGGATTGCGTCAATGTACCTCGTTCCCATTCCCTTTATAGCCAAATTTGACTTCAATTGAACCAGACTCATGATCACGGGATGAGGTAAAACAAATCAACAAGAGGGAAATGCCAACAATTAGTATGTACCATAAGAACCGCATAGTACTAATGTGGTGTCATCCTGGGTACCATTTAGATGATTTTTCCTGAGTATTTCCTTCTAAAAAAAACTTAGATGATCCTCCTCCTTACAAGGCGATTCCTACTTACTTGTACAACCTCTACGTAAGTGTTGTGTTACATGGTGATACGCAAAGATGGGCTTTCCAAACAAGGGGATTTGCAATACTAAGGGATGACCCCTAGGATATAGAAGAATCCGGAAGGTAGAACATATAATTTCCCGAAATTGTGTTCGATTACAAGAAGACTAACTATTTAAAAAGTTCTAAACCTATTGTATAAGAGCTAATTCATTTTTAAGTCTTTCAATTATGCTGATTTTGTCTTAAAACTTTTGAGGATTTGTTAATGTAATCATTTCAGATAAGTTTTGGCGGAAAATCGCTAACGTGGACATTGGCTAGCTTACGTGGCCTATATGCATAGACATGGATACTTTTTGCCAATTATTTTTCACAATAATCTGATTTTTTTTTTTTTTACTTTATTTTCTTATAATTTGTTTTAACTGTTATGAGGTCGGTGGGGGGTTGTTGGCTATTGGTGAGGGCAAGTGAGTCGGCAAGCTCTCGTTAGATCTAGTGAGGTAAGGCCTCGCAAGGGCATCCTAGCCCTCACGTGTGGCCGAAGACCTCTGTTGGCCATTCTCGACCATCACATGGCCTTGACTAGCATAGGGGAATAGGAACAAAGAATATAGAAGGAGAGAAAAGAAAAGAAAAGAAAAAGGAAAAAATAGAAGAAAAATTAGAAATTTTTTAAAAGAATTGCAAAAATTGTCCACGTCACCTTCGTTTATGCCACGTAGGCCAGATTGGCATAGTTGAAAAATTTAGGATTGAATTAGCCGTAGTATGATAACTTTTAAACTTTTTGAACAATTTTCAATTTATGAGATTATATTAGTGTTAGCTAGGGATTCATACAAGAAGATAGCCGAGTACACCCTTCATGATGTAGTGCGACATGATACGACGGTCGGTCGTAGGTTAATCGTCATCTATTCAAGAAGATATCTTACTAAAGTTTATTGTAAGTTCTAAACGGTATCTCATGTTCCTATTAATTTAATATCAATATTATTCATAGAGATGTTGAAGTATGGAGTGACAATATTTGGCTGTTGTGACATGAGTGTTTACGTGAACTATTCAAACTAACATAAGTAAGGAAAAAAAAAAAACCAAATCATGATACATCCAAATTTAAATTTATAAATTTGAGAAAAATAATTGACTTGAAGCATCAATTATGCAAATTATATTAACAGCTGACCATGAAGTTTTCACAAAAAAAATGAAGGAATATGTAAATATTTTTATTCCAAATCAAGAGAATAACTTTAGATAGGTCTAATTCCCTAAAAAATCCCAAACTTTAGATTTACTCCTAATTCTACTATAAATTTTTTTGTCTTAAAAAAAATTCCTAACTTACTCTTGTCTCAATTTGCCACGTTGACTCTCCGTCCAAAAATCATCTTGATATTTTGATGTGGCATTTTCATACACAAGGATACCAGGAGGGCTAAAACTTGGCACAAAAGGACACCTAAGTGTCAAAAGTTGGGAAAATGATACTTAAGTGTCAAAATCGGAGCAAAATGGATTAGTTAAGTGCCAATGGTGAGAAAATCCAACTAAAATGCTGACGTGACGATTTTCCGGCGAGCTTAGTACAAAACGACGTCGTTTTGCACGCTGATATGACTAGATATTGTCAAAACGACATCGTTTCGGTGCTGACGTGGTAAATAATTAATATAAAAATTAATTAAATTAAATTTAAAACATAATAATAATAATAAAAAAACAAAAAAACAAAAAAACAAAAAACAAAATAGGAGGAGGAGGAAGACAGCCGGCGGAGGGCTTAGCCCTCGTCGTTGTCGCTGCCTCCCCCTGAGCCCTCAACCGTCGACTGCCTACCTCCTCCTCCTTTTTTTTTTTTTAAAATTAAATTTAATTAATTTTTATATTGAAATTTGAATTATATAAAAATGACGTCGTTTTTGTGTATTTTGGCTAAGTCAGCCTTCCAGCGAGTCACGTAAGTGAGAAAGTTAATAAAAAACTATCACGTAAGATTTCCGGCGGAGTTCACCGAATGTGGCACTCAAATGTCCCATTTTTCATAAAAAACTTTCGTAAGTTTTGACACTTTAAGTGTTCCATTATGTCAAGTTTTGGCACTTGTGGTGTTCTTTTGCCGGCATTTTCATGTGTATATTTTTCCTTCCTCTCTCTCCGCGTCATTTTTTTCTTTTTCTCTATTTTTTTTTCTTCTTCTACCTTATGCGCCTGAGCTGCACCTCATTGTTCATGTGCACGGACTTCTCGACCACAGCTTCATCAGCGCTCACCTATCACACCTCTGAGCTGCGCCACAACCTCCGACAATCCCTCTGCGACCTCAGCTCCTTGTCCCCATGAGAGTTTTGCGGGGCTCGGGCAACCCAAGATTTAGGGTTGTCCTAAGATGAGTTTAGATATAAGCTCAACGATGTACAATTTGATGTCAGGAGCTCGAATCTGACCTCGATGGCATTGAATTTGTCATGATCAACCTCGAGTCGGTTGCACTCGACTCTGCCGTGACTTGCAACTAAGTCTTTTTCCTCGGCTCTCTCTGCATCAACTCCGTCTTGTGCAGTGATTGTTATGCCGGTTGCACGAATAGTTTTGCGTCGAGCCACTCCATGGCAGCCTAGATTGCAGCAGATTTCACTGGATAATTGAGGGGGAAAGAAGAGCAGTGAGGCCCCTCAGTGTTCATCGTCTTCTCCACCCAATTTCACCTTCCCAGTTTGATTTTTGGGAATTACTATTTTTTCCCCTTTGGTTCTTTTGGACTTGTTGTCTAGAGAGTGAAGTGAAGAGACTTTGTGTCCGATTGTCAATTTGCTTGCTGGATGTTGATTTTGGAGTCGCCTGAAGACTGAATTGCTGGTGATATTATTTTTCTCTTCGTTAGTCTGTTGAAGAGTTCTTCGTTTCTTGAACTTTTGTTACGCACGGAGAATTAAAAAGAAGAAGAAGTTTTGGAGAAAAGTGCCAAAAAAGTCCTAAACCTTTTGTGTTTGTGCCAATTTAGTTCAAAACCTTTTTTTTTGTGCCAATTAAGTCATAAACTTTTTTATATTGTGCCAATTCAGTCATTTCCGGCTAATTTTGGCCAGATTTTGCTGATTGGATGCCGGCCGGCTGACGTGGCATGATCGGCGCTGACGTGGACAACTTTTAATAATATTTTAATATTTTTGAATTTTTGAATTTTTATTTTTTTATTTTTGTTTTTTTTTTTTTCTTCTCATCTTCTTCCTCCAGCAGATCGTCGGACCTCGGCGACCGGCCAGAGGCGACGGCCGGGGAGGGCGACCTTGCGCTGGGCGGCGAGGCTCGCCCTCCCGACGCGAGGCCGCCCTCGAGGCCTGGGTGGCGAGGCTTGCCCTCGCCAAATCTGGCGAGGATCGAGCCTCGCCCATGGCTGGCAAGGGCGAGCCTCGCCACCTAGGCCTCGAGGGTGGCCTCGTGCCTGGTGGGCGAGGCTCGCCCTCGCCGCCCAGCACGAGGCCGCTCTCACGGCCACTGGCGAGGTGGCTGACGAGGTCAACCTCAACCTTGCCAGCCGTCGCCTCTGGCCGGTTGCTGAGGTCCGGCGACCGGTGGGAGGAAGAAGGGGAGAAGGAAAAAGAAAAAATAAAAATTTAAAATTTTAAAAAAGAAAAAAATTCAAAAATATTAAAATATTATTAAAAGTTGTCCACGTCAGCGCCAATTAGGCCACGTCAGTTGGCCGGCGTCCAGTAAGCAAAATCCGGCCAAAATTGGCCGGAAAGGACTAAATTGGCATAACGTAAAAATGTTTAGGACTTAATTGGCACAAAAAAAAAGTTTAGGACTAAATTAACACAAATGCACAAAGTTTAGGACTTTTTTGGCACTTTTCTCGGGAGTTTTGATTAGAGGACTGGAAATTGGTGATCGTTCATTAAGTCCTGTGAATTAATTGGAACTCTTCTAATTATCATCAAGTCTTGTGAATGAAGCTAAACTCCTCACTGTTCATTGGGAAAGAGTGAAAAAACAGATGAGAAAAGGGTGACGGGGACTGACAAGTGGAGGGGGAGGAGAGAGAAATGTACATGTGAAAATGCCACGTAATACGGCTAACAGTGATTGTTGGATGGAGAGTTAACAAGGTAGATTGGGGCAAAAGTAAAACTTAAGAATTTTATATAGACAAAAAATAATTCAGGATAGAATTGGGACTAAACTTAAACACTTTGGGGTTTTTAAGGGAATATGGCTCTCTAGATATGCCTTCTCGGCAAATGTCTTTAGAAATATACATTGAATATTGCATATCTGTACAAGACATCCAACAATTCTCTTTGGTCAATTATCCAAATGGCATGTTTAGGACTAAAATAGAACATTTTCAAAAATTTTTGGGACTAATTTGATAAATTGAAAGATTTATAATTGAATTAGGAAATCTTCAAAAGGTAAAATGGGAAGATTTAGGACTAAATTAGCCGTATAATAAATTTTGACTTTTTGAACAATTATCTCTCTAAATATCAAGATCTTTTATTTCCCTCAATCCTTAGAGGAGACGACCTTTAACCAACACCCATGCAGCTCCAAATGGACCATATCCTTGCACCGAAATAAGCGAAGGGGTATTATAGTGCCTCCCCTTCCAAATATTAAGGACAAGTTCTTTTACGGAGACTCTGGGTAGATGAAGAATCCAACGATCGATAACAATCACGCAGTGAAAATCTTTGTTAGAGAGCCCGAGCCTCTCTAATGGGCCGGTGTAAGCAAGGGGACATTGTAGATTATCTTCACCAAGCAATCGCTGATAGATGGGTGATGAAAAAAATTTCCATCAATGCATTGGTTATCAAAGAAGACCATTTGTAATTCAACTGGCTCAATAAATTACTAGCCTTGATTGCGTCCTTCATCGGCATAGCTGACAGGATTTGGTCCGTAATGTGACCTGGCAAATGTCTGACCTTATCTAACTCTTCCTCCAGCGTTTCTTTCGCGCCTGATTCTCTAGAATCTACAACAAAAGAAGAAAAATGGAATGACCGATGGAGTTGAAAATTGTACATTGTAACAAGTCGACCAAATACATTTGCAAAAGAAAGAAGATGAACTGACCAATGGACTTGGTTATCTGGATGGCATCATGTGCCTTGGCAACATGGATTATATATATGTATATATAAATAGGGTATCTACATAATCAATTGCGACTAACAAGGTAGTAGCGCTCACAGAGAAATGTGTTGATTCTTGAAGTAACTGAATTATTCTTGGTTAAGGATCGACTGACTTCTGCACCAATCTGTATCCGGTGAACCTTTGAGTGAGAGAGAGAGAGAGATGTAAGTGCAATTATATGGCAAAGTTTCTGGTTTGGCTTTCTTTGCTCTGTTTGTTTAGGGTTTGTTCTTCGCGGGCTTGCGCCAATCGAGCTGTGCCGGGTCCAGCCAGGCCAAGCTTCGAGCTCGAGCGACCATGGCTGTTGCAAGCTTTGGAGCTAGATTTGACCTCGAAGCTCATGGCCCCCACAACCGAATCTGGCGAGTGGTGAAGCAAGGGCCAATGAATGCCGCCGGAGGTCCAACCGGTAGTGGGCAGGGAGCGAGCACCAAATAGTAACTTCCAATTTTTATTCTTTATTATTTAATACTTTTCTCTCTAATCTTTTTTTTTTTGATGTGGCGCTCGCATGGCGCTATTTGCTAAGTCGGATCCAAATTTTAACGGCAATTTTTAACATAACCATAACATAGGAGGGTAAATGGGTCACTTGGGTGCAAATTTGGGAATTTTAATACCATAATTTTCTCTTATGTAAACGTGTTACAATGGGTATAATTTGAGATTTTTTCTCTTTTTGTTATTGTATTGTTCTATTTTGGGTCTACAACTACCATCCAACCTACGCAAGTTTCAGTTGTTAATTTCTCTGTCACATGTCTTGAGTATGACTCCCAAATTACTCAAATAATAAGTGTGGTCCGTCGCTCAATAAGTATATCTGGATTCTAATTATCACATATGGCTACATTTGATAGTCGGGATAAAATTCAAGATGTGATAAAATTTATTTTATCTTATGTTTGGTCTCTATTCGAGACAAAATAAAGTCGGATATAAGAAAGATATAATTAGATGAAAATATCCTATGAAGAGGTAGAATAAATGTGGATAAGATTTCTAATACCCATAATATAAAACTTATTTTTCTCGAATAAAAAAATTCATAAATTAATAAAATTAAAATAATATTTAAAGGTAAATATTATTGAATTCTAATATAAAAATTCAAAATAACCGAAGAAAAACAACAATTTTTTTATTTGTTTTTATTTTTATTTATATATTTGAATTTCGTACTATCTTATAATATATACTCAATATATATAAATATGTAGTATTTATGTTTTTACATATTTGATGCATTTTAGGTATATTAGTATAGTTTCCTATTTAATAAAATTTTCTTAGAGAATGATGGAAGGGAAAAAGTGAAAAAAAGAGAGAGGGAAAAATAATAAAAATTAACAAATAAAAATGAAGTAGGCAAAAGTGTGGTGAAAGATTCTTAGCATATTCATTTGCGCAATTTTTAGGTTCATATACACAAATACGTCGTTCATACTAAACAATAGACAAAATAAGATGCGAAACTATCTAGCTTTATTTCTTCAATTTATCAAATAATGGATATGTTATCATAAAATTCATGAATTTCATATCGTATCCTATTAAGTTTTATCTTGATTAGAAATTTAGACGATCAAATGTAACTTATGTGTAATCTCTTGGGACAACATCGAAAACACCAATCTATATGTTTTGATCATTACTCAAGAGTGCCAACCGTCAATTCCCTCACGTCGAAATTGACTCCTAAAATTAGGATGCATCCTCCTGGTGAAGTGTCTACTCAAGCCACCCAACCCAACTCAAATAAAGAATGTCCTTTAATTCAAATGAACATAGGGAAGAAAGTGGTGGGTGTAAGGCCCTATTTGGTTCAGCATTTGGAATGCTCCTTGGGGCTCTAAAGGGGTTTGGCCAAATGCTGTGGTGTTTGGTTCAATATTTTGAAGACTTTGCGGAGATGCAATTGCATCTCCAAGGGGCTTCAAAGGCCTTTGGGAGAATGGAGGGGTAGAGGTCCATTGGGAAGTTGCATTTTCGGAAAGTAACTTCCGGTATTGTTCATCTCTTCGGTGGAGAAGTCGATCGGAGGCCGATGACCGCCGGCCAAAGGGTCGCGCGCATCAGCGACATGCCGGTGGCCGTCGGCCAAGGGTCGCCCGACCCCGGCGACGGTCGCCGGGGTCGCGCGACCCCATGCGGCCAGATCTGCCGGCGGTCCGGTGGCCAGATTTCAAAAAAGAAAATAGAATTTTTTTTTGTTTTTTTAGTTTAATAAAAGTTATTTACAAATGCAAAATTTACCAAACGGTATTTTGGCCAAAGTTGTATCTCAATGCAAATTTTACCAAACGATATTTGCATTTCGAAAAACCCCATTCACCCAAAGGTATTTGCGTTTTGGCAAATGCATTCCCCAAAGGCCGAACCAAACGGGCCCTAAGTCGAGTGACCATAGGTTCGAACCCATATTTCCTTTTATGTTATATAGTGAAGGGAAACCTATGATACTTGGTAAAAATTTGCTTTCCGTTGCATTCTCAATGTCCCATAGCAATGTCATTCCATCTGCACAACACCTAGAGGTGGCAATATGGGTCGCAAATTTGTTTCTTTACTTAGTTTTAGGGTGCGTTTGGGAGGATTTCAGGGAAAGTTCTTAAGAAAATGTAAAGGCCCTTAAGTTAAAGGAGTTTTTTAAAATGCAAATTGTGTTTAGTAAATCTTATTTATGAAAGTCCATTGTGAAGTATCTTTGAGCAAAATAGTATTTGGACAAATTAAATTTGCAAAAGACTTTTGTTATTTAAAAAAAAATGAAAAAAAGGAGAGTTGGCCGGCCAAGGGCTTGGCTGGTTACTGCCAGTGAAGAGCTAATAGTTGTCGGTGAAGGGTAGGCAGTCTAGTGAGGGGGAGGCGGTGCTGTGAAGGGTAGGTGTTCGACTAGGGTTGTCGTGCGGAGGACGCGGTGCGGCGAGGGTCGCTGCGACCCGGATCACGCGATCTGGTCGCGATTAGGGTCGCGGCGACCCTCATTGAACGGCCACGCGACCCACTGCACCGTGACCTCCGTGCGGAGGTGGCTGGCGCCCGCGATCTGGTTGTCGCGACCCAGATCGCGCGACCAGATCTGTGTGCGATCTAGGTCGCCGTGACCCTCGTCGCGCGATGACCCTTGTCGGAGGGTCGTGGGACCCTAGCCGGAGCACCTGTCCTTTGCCGCACCGTCGGCCCTTCGCCGGACCACCTACCATTCGCTGGTGACCATGCGTAGATGCTGGTCGTGTTCAGTAGAGAGAAGGGAAGAAGATGAAGATGATGAATAGTTATTGGGGTAAAACCGGAAAAAACGAAAAAATTAACGAGGATAATTTCGGAAGAAAATTTTTATTTGCTTCAAAGGCAGCCCCTAACATGTCTTGGGCTTTCAGCATTTGGCAAAGGCAAGTGAAAAAAAAATTGACAAACACTAAATATTTGGCCCAAAGACCTTTACACGCCCAAGGGACTTTGGGAAGGCAGTTTCCAAATGCACCCTTAGTATGCCAGGTTGAATATAAATAATTTAAAATTTTAAAAACAAGCTACAATGGGTTTGAAACATTAAAGTCCAACTTTATATGGGTCTGTGTGGGTTTGTATCAGACCCATATTCATCCCTTTTAAGTTTATTAACTTTAGGTCCGAATGTAACTCTATGAAGTTTAACTCCGACATAGGCTTGTGAAGCTTCAGGCAAGGGATTCCACTTCTTGTTGTTGCTTGTTCCTCAAGGACCGCCATTGTCGCCCTTTGCTAGTCGCTCGCGCACCGTCGTTACCTTCCCCAATCGCTCGTCCCTTGGGCGGCACGGCCATCGTCTGTTCTCAGTTTTAGATATATCTCTCTTCCATACTCAAAATCTCTCAGATCTGATACCGACAAAAGGTCCGCAACCTTTGATTGTAGAGGTCTTGGACCTCCAGATACGAAGGTCCTTGAACTCCGGTTGAGAAAAGGCGACGGCCTGATGAGGGAGGCAGTGCGGTGAGGGCGGTCTTGGCGTGACAGGGTGACCAGGACCATGCGAAGGATGTGGCGTGCATATATGCTGGTTGGGAAAGAAGACGACACTCTGCAGCAGCCAATCCGGTGGTGTTGTCTTCTTCTGTTTTAAAATTTCTTTTTTATTTTCATTTTTTTAAGGAAATTAGCTTTTTAACTTTTACATTTTTATGCTAATATTTTGGAATTCTATTTGCCATTTAAGCGAGGTATGACATTAATAAAAAGGCCATATTAACTTCAAAGATTTATTAGACCCGCTAGCAACGCCGTGTTCGCACAAGCGTCAAGATTGTGAGGTCTTGCTCGAGCAACATGTGGTTTGACGGCCACAATTTGGCAAATGGTGATGGCTCACGAATGGTTTATAGAGATGATCTGCAATTTTTAAGAGCATCTACAATGATGAATTTTTTTCCCTTTTCCAATTTTTTGTCTAGTTTTAATGTGCCAATTTTCAAATTTATTTTTTATATTTTTTTCGGTCTATTACAGTTGATATTTAGTACATTTACTCCTGTACTACGTGAATTCCCAGCCCACGATCCAACTTGAGCTCTCTTACTTACTTGACAAGTTGGTCTATGGAGCCGCCCTTTCTTCAAAAATAACAATTTAAAGAGAAAAAATAACTAAAAGTGGAATCTGAGTCAGGTCGTTAAGGTCCCATTTGGTAACACTCCCGTAAATAACTGATTCTATTATTTTGTTTTCCGAAATAAAAAAAGAATAGATTTGAAATATAATAAAAAAGTAGAAAAAAATTGCTTATTATTTTCACAAACAATTCCTACAATCAAGTCCAATTTTTTTCTTTTTTCTTTTTTCTTTTCTCCATCTCTCTTCTTTTTCTTCCTCCCGTTTGGTCACCAACCATTGCCAACCATCGCCGCCGCCACCTATGGTGGCCAGTGACTGATTGGGTGAGGTCTAGTGAGTTTGCTGGAGGCTTGCTTGGCTAGGCGAGGCCACCATGAGGCTTGTCAGGCTAGGCAAGGCTTGCCTGGCCACTGGCGAGGCTCTGACAAGGTGGTCAGCAATCAGCCATAAAGAAGGAGGAAGAAGAAGAAAAAAGGAAAAAGAAAAAAAGAAAAAGGAAAAAAGAGAAAAGAGGAAAATATAACCATTCTGGCCAGAAATTGAGGGTGCGAATGATAACCATTCTGGCCAGAAATTGATTTTTGGAAGAGAAATAGATTTTTCTATTTCTATTTCTAGATGAGTTTTTAAGCAAAAATAACCGTTTGATAACGATATAAAATTTATACTTTAAAAATAGAAATTCATTTGATAATGACACAAAATTTCTTCCTTTCGGATTGCGGTGGACGCGATTGGCGGCGACGGATGGCGATGGCGGCGGCCGGTGACTGGCGATCGGAGGTTGCGGCGATTGGCGGCGACGGCAATCGGCGACCGGCAACCGATGGACGGTGGTCAGCGGCGACAGATGAAGGACTGGTTGATGAACGATGAGAAAAATTTTTATTTCTCATTTACGTTCGAGAAATAGAGAAGTAGAAAATTTCTACTTCGATTTTTATTCCAAACCTATTTCGGAACAAAAATCTATTTCAGAAATAGAAAAATGGAATAAGTTTATCAAACGGATTTCTATTCTAGAAACAAACGGAATAGAAAAATTATTTTGGAACGAAACAAGTGCTTGTCATGCACCCCTAATTTTCGGAAGAGAAATAGATTTTTCTATTTCAATTTCTAATGAGTTTCTAAGCAAAAGTACCCGTTTAATAATGATATAAAATTTTTGTTCTAAAAATAGAAATTCGTTTGATAACGACACAAAATTTCTTCTTTTTGGATGGTGGTGGACCGGCGACGACGGATGGTGGCGGCGGCGGCCGGCAATCGGAGGTGGTGGCAATGACCGGCGGCGGGCGGCGAATGGTGGTTGGCGGCAACAGATGGAGGACCGCTTGACGAACGATAAGAAGAATTTTTATTTCTCAACAGAAATAGAGAAGTAGAAAATTTTTACTTCTGAATTCTACTCCACACCTATTTCTGAAACAAAAATCTATTTCATAAATGAAAAAATGGAATAATTTTATCAAATGGATTTCTATTTCAGAAACGAGTATGGAATAGAAAAATTGTTTCTGAAACAGAAATAGGGAGTTGTCATGCACCCCTTAAGCACCTTTAAAAACTTAGAAACTGTTCCGCGGAATAGAATAAAAAAAAATCATTTTGAGTAAAAATTATTTCCAAAAACAAAATGGTTATTAAACACACCTTAAATGTACATTGCATATAAATGGGTTATTTTGAATTGGAACATTTTTTATCCAACCCAATCCACCTGTTTGACAGCCTATCATCCCTTGTTTACATAAGAATGAGAATGTCAATATCTGCATTTCATTGCGCCTCAATTCATTCTGAGTTGTCAATTAGTGGGGACTCGTATGTTCTTCCCCTGTTTCATAAGTTCTTATACCCATACCTTGCCTTCTCTCATTAAAGAGGAAAAAATTACTTGCGACATGCTGATATCGGCTAAATTGTTGAGCGTAATCCGTTATGAACCGTCTATTTTTCCGCAACATAAATGGCAAAACTGACCTTCAGAGCTGATTCCCAATATCCAGCACCAGCGACAGCAACTAATTGTAAGTTTCACACCAAATTTGTTTCTAGTAGCTCGGCTTATGGATTCACAGGATCGAGAAAGATCAGTTCAGCTTGTGCTGATGCTCGCGGGAACCGCAGCAACTCCCTAACCAGCTTGCCATCGTCACTTCTGGATTTAGGCTTAATTCTCATCTTTTGCAGCCCCGGCAAATGAGAAAGCAGAAACTTGATGAAGCGGAGATCTGGTTGGCTTCCAGATATGTTATCCAGTGATGCAACTCTCACTTGTTGGAAGCAAGATGACTGGTGATCTTCCCAATAGTTTGCTGCTAATCCGACTGCTGTCCGTTTCTCGGTGCGGGCCTGCATTTCTCTAAAATCAAATGGTGATCAACGAAAATCTACCAAGGTAACATGATGATCACCAAAAAGCATATCAAATCAAACTAGAGCTAACATACATTCTAAAACTTGATACAAAGGAAGCATCGCCCTTTGAACGCACATGTATCTTTTTTTAAATGATGAATGTTTTTGCCAGATAGAAAAGTATACTTGACCTGTTTCGTTATTATGTAAAATCCACTATAATGATCGACCATTGAAATTTTCCCACTAAGCACTAATCTCAGTGATCATACACACCTTAAAGTCTACTTGTTTCAACAGGGGAGAGCTTCTGATTAGGCACATAATAGTCAAAATCTCCTCCACCCTATTGAAGTCTATGCACGTGAAGAGGTACTTCAAAGGAACCATTGCATTGGGCAGTGTCTGTGGAACACTTCCAACAGCCAAATACTGCACATATCAGCCAAAATCAAGTGTCGGTAAATGCCAACGATTTTGCAGCTGAGCCAACATATTTCATCCCAAAAATAACGGTGAACGAAGTCCTAACGAATTCCAGAATTTACGTGCTTAATATGTACCTTTAATAAATACTTTTCAAGCTTCAGAATCTGAATTTTGGGCAGATTTTGGAAGAATTTGTTCAGATTGCTTGAGTTGGTATCGCCAGGTTCACTTTTGCTAGCAATATCATCATAGAAACTTACCGTGACTGACTTCAAATGGTTCATAACACCAAAAACGACATCCTGAAAGCCTCCTTGAAGAAGAAGCCGCTCGAGATTGCAAGCTTTGACGTTAACTCGCGTAATTCCCTCCACCAAAGATAAATCTTTTAGTAGGGGGCATCGAGAAATCAGAACCTCAAGGCTGTCCGGAGATAGCTCAACGCGCAAAAGATACAAACTTCGTAAGTTTTTGAATCCTTCAAACGTCGACGGAATTTGGATGACACAACGGATGAGTTTCAAATCCATCAATTTCTGGCAATTGAATAAGGAGGTGGGAATTTTGTAATTCTGCCCTTTCCAGACAACGAGTGTGATTGATTCAGTGGAGACTCTGGATAGATGAAGAATCCAGCGGTCAATGTTACTCGTGGCGCAAAATCCTTTGTGAGAGAGCTTGAACTTTTGTATTGAGCCAGTATGAAGCAAGAGGACCTCGTCAATTATCTTCACCAAGTTTTCGTTCAGAGATAATTGAGGAGAATGAATTCCCATGGTGCTGGTACATTGGTCATCAAACACAAGATTAGGAAGAGAGGACCATTTGTACCTCCACTTACTCGACAAAATACTAGTCCTAACTGCCTCCTTAATTGGCAAGCGTGATAGGATTTTGTCCGTTATGTGCCCCGGTAACTGGCTGATCTTGTCTAACTCCTCCGTCATTCTCTTATTCATCTGCAATGCTCTGAAATTTCTCATAGACAATGACGCATTGGAAAAGATCAGAAAAAGTAACGTTACTCCAATGAAGTACCGCCTAATATGCTAACGAAATTACCAAATTAAATTATAAGAAAATAAATAAAAATTGTAATCTTTGTAAATGTACCTCTGCGTCAATTTTTCTTTCTTTTGGCCATCAATTGGAATTCCCTAAAATGTATGGTAACTTTCACCCCCAATTTCTTGATCCATGGGTTAAGTGGGACACGTGGAGCCTTGAAATCCAAGGGCCTAGATTTTGGGAGCGCGCATGCACGGAGTTCACCAGTTCGTCCTCTAAAAAACCCATTACTACTACTTTCTATCCTTCTCGCCCAAGGCTCGAGACAGATGCTAGAATCGATATGTCTTTTGCGTAGATACCATGTAAAGGTCAACTCCAATAAAAAAATAATTATAAAAAAGAACCATGTGAAGTTCGGCTGTGTTGCTCGCCAGAATAACAGTTTAAGTGACTCTACTCTTTCTTGCTCAGTGATTATAAGGAACTTCTGCAACAAACTGAATTTAGTTAACCTGAGAGAGAGAGAGAGAGAGAGAGAGAGAGAGCTTGAGCTTGTTGATCACTGAAACCCAGTTGAAGATGTAAGTATATGGGGCAGAGTGAAGTGCATTTGCAAGAGGTGAATAGTAAACTTGGAGGCACGTGGAGAGCAGAAGAGTAGTTTGATTTTGTAGAATATAAAAAAGGAGCCAACGAAGTCTTTGTCCCTCCTGACCAGTGATAAGAATCCTTAGCCGGGAAGCATGGAACAGTGTGTTCAACCCTTTTCTCAGCTCTGTGGCCTTTTTAAATGTGTAAATACTCGAGTTAAAGAACGTCCAAAGCGCCAGCATGCTGCTGAGTGTTTGTCTACGAAAGATAAGATAAATAATCAAAGTAATCGATTTGGGAGGATCTTGATGTAGCGAGTAATTATGAAGCACGTATATTGATTAATCAATTAATGAAATGAGCATTATGGGTACATTCAATCTTCATATGTTCTATGCCGTGGTAGTTATGAAATATAAAAAAAGTGAAACATACCTTACTTTTACTCTCAAAGTTTAGCCATAAGATTTCGTGTTTTGCCTAGTCTACAATACAACTTAATGATATAATAGTAATCTTTCCCGATCTTTGTCTGTCCACTCTCCCACTATTTCTGTTACTCTCTTTCTCTTCCCATCTCTAAAACATAATGAGGAATTTTTATAACGGACACATCACATGATAGTAACATTAAGAAAAGCAAGCCAATTAGAAGAAGAAATTTCAAAATTCAAAATGCTAATTTAATTGAAACGCATATTGTGTCAAAGATCTATTACGTCTCGTTAATCTTATGATCACTAAAGAACATACTCTCCTCACTTCATTGTGTTTGAACTTGGTCCATAGATCAAGGCTAGGCAAGAATTTCCCAAGCCCTCCTGTCACTTTTGGTTAATAAGATAAATGCAAAGTCTCCTAAAGATAAAAAAGCTACTTCATAATTCATGGCTCATTTCTCTTTATGCTGTCCCATTTTAAAGAGGGAAGTATGAAAACCCCAGGCTTTACAATAATACTAAGAATTATATTACTGATTATGAAGACTCGCATGACGAGGCTTCGTTACTGTATTAGATGCTGCAAAGGCCAGAGGCCAATAAGAGCCATAAAGAAAACCAATCACTTTGCTCCTATATTATGATAAAGTCGAAACAAAAAGTAGAATATATGAACTTAGGAGTATATTAGCATTGAAATCACATATCTAGTTTTAGGCGGTCTTAATCTTTGAATCAATCAATATGGATGAAGTCATACCAACCAAGAACTAGGTCATCCTCTTTTTCTCCTCTCGTAATGGTCCCAATTAATAAACCGTACCTGTATGGAACAAGGAGGAGGAGACGGGGCCATAAGCTTTTTTATAGTGGGTATTTTAACAGTCTCATTTATCAGAGATCACTTTTAAAAATTAATCTACACTTATGGCCCAACCACATTGTAATTTCAAAATCGGGATGTGCTAAGCGCACTATAACACGATCACATAACTATATTCGAATTATTTGTCATTAGCTCATAAGTCTAATATAATTTATAACAGTATGTTATTCACAAATTAAAACATTATGCGATTAATGTTAGCCCACATTAATCAGAATTTCCAACGATCTTCCTCTTGAGCAATATTAACTACAAACTACTTTGAAAAAAAAATTGAATTTAATAAAATGACTCGCAGGCTATTTAAAATATTAATTGTATGTGGCCACCTAGAAACAACATTTCGATAAACAACCCCGACCAACAAACTCGTCGACGCCAAACCCTAACCATCACGACATCTCTCAATAGATGTCCGACAACCATGATTACGAATGCTAAGCAGTTGGCCGTCATGGGTCAATGAGGTAGCGTAGCTGAAAATAGCAATCTTAAATGTGATATGACATAGTGCTATTTTAAAGTCTGGTCCTTCTTTAATTTTTGTGAAAACTATATACATCAGAAGCAGTCAAGGAAACCCAACTGGCACTTATGGAATATTCTCTTATAACCTTTAACTTACCCTAATATTGGATTATGTCATTCTTGAAAATTATCCTTTTAATAGACCATCATATCCAAGAAAGACACCCAAATCTTGAGCATCTACTAGAATTAGCAATGTGCACATTTAATAGACCATCATATCCTTTTATTTTTTTGATGGAAACTAAAAACCAAGAGGTCGTAGTCAAACGATTGCAAAAGAGACTCAAGTATCCTAGCTCTTTTCTGCTCAACCCCATTGGTTTAGTTGGTGGGTTGGCTTTATTTTGGACTGACCAGCTTACTATAACTTTGGAATGCTCTACCTCAGAGTTTTTTGATGTGATATGCACTGATATAATGGGAGGTACTCCAACGTGACTCACCTGCCTTCATGCTTCGGCTACTTT
This sequence comes from Eucalyptus guilfoylei, assembly GCA_016097605.1. Lineage (NCBI taxonomy): Eukaryota > Viridiplantae > Streptophyta > Magnoliopsida > Myrtales > Myrtaceae > Eucalyptus > Eucalyptus guilfoylei. Next base: position 24,664,127 of record CM027865.1, on the reverse strand, counting down.
CCAACAACGCCAACTGCTATGGGCAACCCTGCGACTTATCAGCGCCTCTAACACCCTACCATGGGTTTGTGTCGGTGACTTCAATGAAATACTCTATCATTGGGAAAAAATAGGTAAGCGCTTGGCCGATTCTCATAGAATGCAATTTTTTCGAGATGTATTACATGACTGTTCACTCATGGACATAGAAAGTAAGGGATGTACCTTTACCTGGATGAATCATAGAGCTGGTGATGACTTTGTCAAGGAAAGATTGGATAGGGCTTTTGTGTACTCTGGATTCGCGTCTCACCTTCCCTGAAGCTGAAGCGTTTGCTTTACTTGCTGTGGGGTCGGATCACAGCCCCTTGCTCTTAATCACTGAAGCCTTACCCTGTCAACGACATCGGCCCTTCATTTTCGAAGCTTTCTGGATCCAAGACTCGGATTGTCGTGAAATCGTTGCTCGGTCATGGAGATCCACACAGTTACCGAACTCCACCCTTTTATCCAAACTAAAGGCGGTCTCCTTCACACTAGCTCATTGGAGTAGATCGAAATTCTCCAAGGGACATCATCAACTTGCAGCTTTGCACCAGCAACTTCAAAGTCACGTCAATCAAACCCATGATCACTATGATGCACCGTTGGTTATTCACCTGAAAGAGCAAATTCAGAAATTATGGCAACAAGAAGAACAGTATTGGGCGATGCGCTCTAGGATCAACTGGCTGAGGTGGGGAGATAAAAATACTAAATTCTTCCATGCAACTACCATTTAAAGGAGACAACACAATAAGATCAGTATGCTACAAGACGACAATCACGGTTGGGTGCGCGATCCCCGGCTTTTAAAGAAGATGACAACGGATTACTTTTCAAATCTATATCAGACAGTGGGACATCATGATTATGGGCCTCTTATGAATCAATGCCCACGGGTTATTACTGACGAAATGAACATGTCTTTGACAGCTCCTGTCACTAGGGAGGAGGTTCAACATGCTACGTTCCAGTTGGGGGGTTACTAAAGCTCCGGGCCCAGATGGTTTGAATGGACTTTTCTATCAAAATCATTAGGATATACTCCAGGACGAGATCTTTTCATCAGTGCAGCAATTCTTCCTATCTGGAGTAATGCCACCAGATTTAAATAAAACCATAATCTCCCTAATCCCCAAGGTACCACACCTTGAAAGACTAGACCAATACCGTCCCATAAGCCTTTGCAATTATGCCTATAAAATCATTTCTAAGGTGATCACCAATTGCTTGAAGCCCTACCTGCCTGAGCTTATTTTTAGGGAGCAAAGCGCCTTTGTGAGTGGACGCCAAATACAGGATAACATTTTAATCGTCCAAGAGGTGCTTCATTAGCTTAAGGTTAGAAAATGCAAGCGCCAATTTCGAGCCGTCCTAAAAATGGATATGCAAAAGGCATATGACCGGGTTGAATGGGATTTCCTCCAAGATTATCTCCTCACGTTAGGCTTTCATGCTACATGGGTACAGTGGATCATGCAATGTATAACGACAATGTCTTTTAGTGTTAAATTCAATGGTGACCATTCACCATACTTCCAATCAACCTGAGGACTCAGACAGGGAGATCCTCTCTCCCCCTACCTATTCATCCTTCTGGCGAACGTCCTATCACATCTTATACACCAAGCAATTACCATGGGCCATCTCAACGGCATCAAGTTGAATAGGTGGTGTCCTACTCTATCTCACCTTTTTTTGCTGATGATGCCATATTCTTTTTAGATGGTAAATTACTTGAATGTCAAAATTTAGCTAACATAGTCAATCAATATTGCTTTACTACTGGTCAGGCTATTACTAGGAATAAATCCGGAATCTTCTTCAGCAAAGCCTGTCCTCTTAGTCTACAAGAAAATTTAGCAAGCGCACTTTGAATACCTGTGATTGATAGGACTAGCAAATATCTAGGTATACCATCTGATTGGGGAAGATCTAAACGGGAGATGTTTGCTTGGATTGTGGGAAGGGTGAATGCCAAACTAGAAGGATGGAAAGAAAATTTGATATCTAAGGGTGGAAAGGAAATTTTACTCAAGACTGTTGTACAAGCGATTCCACAGTATGCCATGTCCATCTTTAAAATTCCTGTGTCTATTTGCAAATCCATTGAACAAAAAATTGCTCGGTTTTGGTGGCAGAGAGACTGTACTAAATCAGACATCCACTGGAAAAATTGGGATGTTCTCAAACGTAGAAAGGACAGTGGGGGTCTCGGATTTTGTGATCTCACAGAATTTAACAAAGCCATGCTCGGAAAACAAGCATAGAGGTTAATCCAGCACCCAACATCTTTATGGAGCACCCTTTTTAAAGGGCTTTATTTCCACTCACAGGACTTTAGGCATGCCGATAGGGGAGCTAGACCATCCCGGGGATGGCGGAGTATTCTACTTGGGAGGGATTCCATATTACCTCACCTACAATGGTCCGTTGGCAATGGACAAACTATTAAAATCCGGGAATATCGATGGCTCCCTAGAGGACTTATAAGAGGCCCTGCTACTAGGAGTGACCCGATGAATGTGGCTGATCTGTTGGACCCGGAAAGCAACAACTGGAATATTCCCTTACTAAACTAGCACTTTAATGCCTCAACAGTTGAAGAAATACTTACAATCCAGGTAAGACCTCAATACACTATTGATCAACTTATGTGGACTGGGACATTAAATGGTACATATACTGTGAAAAGCGGCTATCACACCATCAAACAAGCCGTTCCCAACAATCAGCAACACCTACCATCGTCCTCCTATCAACCCCCCAAGCTACTATGGAAATCCATTTGGGCTGTGAAACTTACCCCCAAAATTCAACCTTTCCTCTGATCATTATGCCATAACGCCTTAGCAACGAAAGCTAATCTCTTCCAACGATGTATCACCACTGATTTGACATGCCCTCTCTGCTCTCACCACACATTGGAAACTACAGAACACCTCTTTCTTTTATGTCCATGGACGCACCAAATATGGTCACATCCACATATTTGTATACAAATTACACCACAGTTAGTAACAAGGATGGATGGGTGGTTAATGGCACAGATCGAACAACGACGTACCTATCTTGGACTGGAGACAATTGCTTCTCTCTTGTGGCACATCTGGAAGGTGCGCAATAGGTTCATATTCCGCCGACAGCGCCCCGATCACCTTCAAGTCATGGATGTAGCCCTTGCCCAGGTAAGAATAGCACAACTCTCCACACAACCATTGACGCGAATAGGCCGATCTCCTCCTCAATCCGATCTACTATGGCGACCACTAGATCCTGGCGTGGTGAAAATCAACACAGACAGGGCCTATCATCCCGCTAGTACAACAGGTGCTATGGCGTGCATTTACAGAGATCACTCAGGCACTTTTCTATATGGCTTTACCTGTGATTTCCCAGTAGCTTCAGCCTTGTAGAGCGAGATCCAAGCATTCCTCATCACTCTCGATCATTTGTTACAACACGGTAAGGATCAGGACCACCTTGTGATAGAATCTGATTGTCTGGTGCTGGTGGAAGCTGTTCATGATCCGCATTCGACACCATGGGAGGTGAGAGCTCTACTTGCAGAAGCGGCAGCCAAGCTCTCTTCTTTCCCTAACCTAAGTGTACGACACTGTAGACGAGAGGCCAATTTCATGGCTGATTGGGCCGCTAAGGCCCATTGTAATGGCACCTTACCACCGGACTGGGCTACGTCCCCTCCCATTTCGCTTCTGGATCTTCTGTTTTCTAAAGCCCATGCAATGGGTTGCTCTGTTTCTTTAACTTGATTATATAATATTTCCTTTTCCGACTAAAAAAAAACATGATATACAATCAACTCATAATGGTGATTCTCACATATGTAATGACTAGATATTCACTACACATAAGCACAAGTAATACGAATGAATATCCGAAATATTAAGATAAGGAGAACGAGTTTTTGCAATAACTCCCACCGATCAAGTAGATCAAAAAATTCTGAAACTTCTCATAATTGACATGTTTCTTGCACTATGGGTCAACAATGTTATAACTCAAATTCTAGTAACAACAACAACAACCATATTTGCATTTCATAAAAGAAATATCAATAACTTACTTTACTCCAAAAAAAATGTTAAAAAAATCTTTAATCTATTACATTAGTGCCATTTTAGTCCCAAACCTTAAAAATCTTTTGACTTAGTACAAATTCAATTATTCTGACTAATTTTGATCGGTTATTACTGATGTGCATGTTGGCCGACCTTCATGATATGTCAGTGCTGACATGGACAATTGTTACTAAAAATTTTAATATATTTTTTTCGATTTATTTATTTATTTAGTTTGCCTTTCTTCTTCTTTTTGCTAGGGATTGGCCACAAGCCATTAGCAATGCCTGGGTGAGCTGGCTTTGCCTAAGCAAGCGTCACCCATCACAGGCGAGGGTCAACCTTGCTAGATTTGGGTTGGGTGAGGCTGACCCTCGTCAAGTCTCACCAAGTCTCGCCTGACAAGGGCCCCCTCGCCAAATCTAGCGAGGCTAGCCCTTGCTTAGGCTAGGATGGCCTCGTCAGGTATTGCTTGGGTGAAGGTGACACTCGATGAGGTCATCCTAGTCTAGGTGAGGGTTGGCCTCGTCAAATCTACCACGCAAGGCGGACCCTCGCCAGGCCTTGCCTAGGTGAAGGTAGCGCTCGTCGTGGCTCGCCCTCACCTAGACAGGCCTTGCATGTGGTGAGCAAGGGTTACTATCACCCAGGCAAGGCCGATCCGCCCAATTATCACTTGTGGCTTGTGGCCAATCAACGTCAAAAGGAAGAAGAAAAGAAAAAGAAAAAGAAAAAAAAATCGAAAACAATTAATTCAAAAACAATATTATAATTTTGTTAAACATTATTTACGTTAGTGCCAACGGTGTCACGTGGGTCAGCTAACATGCGAGTCAACAATGTAAAGAAAACTCTTACCAGGTTTTGAAGTTGACAAAACTTTCTTGTTCTTGTTCTTATTATGGAGAATAGTAGACGTTTGAAGTCATATCGCAGATTCTTATCAAAGTCTATTCATTCCATAAGTCTTTCCCACTCTGACACAATCCAGATTGAAACCAAGTCCACAACGAAGATATAATCAGACTTAGAATTATTGGTCTTACGACAATGATTCAGTATGAACGTTATAGAGATTTATTCTTTAATATATGGCTTTCTAGCGAAGAATCTCGCTTACCTTTTATAAATACATTAATGGAATCAATCACGAATTGATGAAATCAATCACGAATTGATGAAATCAATCTTGAAGACAAGTTCCTTTTTGAGAAGCATCTACTTATGGAAATCTAGATTTTGATTGTATGGGCAACTAGAATAAACATATTTTCATCTCAATCTTCAAACGGCTACAAGATTTTCTTAATCGATTATGTCCAATAAATTAATTAGAAGAAATTCCTCTGGAGAATGCCAATGGCTAGTAAGGTGCGAATGAGTATTTAAGGAGGTCATTTAGTCTATTTGAGATAGTGCATGAAAATTGAAATTCCAAATTTGAAGCCTTTCCAACCACTTGTTCTTCAACGACAGCTCTTACAAATTGTATTCAAGAGAGAAAATCAGAAAAAGAATGACTTAGTGTGGGAAAAAGAAATCTTCCACTGAGTGTTTGCACTCGAAATATTATGTTTCTGTGATGATACTTTAGTGAATTTCAGCCAGAAGATTACCAGCGTGACAGAGTGGATGTAGACTTGATCTAAACCGAACAACTATAAATCTCGTGTGCAATTTTCTCTTCCCTTAACTCTTTTCAACTTTATTTGTTGCAACATTTTAAGTTTTGCAAAAATCTAGTCTATCTCTTATCTAATTCTGAATTTTGCACCAACAGTCTAATAGCTCGTTTAATTAGACTCTAATCTTTTTTCAGACTTTGTTCTCAACTTATTTTATTCCGCATTTATTTGTCAAGGTTTGTTTTCAAACACCTATTCACCCCCTCTAGGTGTTCGTACTAGCTTCTTCAAATAATATCCGGCTAAATTAGCTGGAAGAATTGAATTGGTACTTTATCAAAAGGTTTAGGACTAATTGATATCGATGCAATAGGTTTAGGACTTTTCTAACACTTTTTCTTATTTTAATCTTTTGATGAAAATTAGGCTATGACACCACAAGCACTTGAACTTTTCCAATTTTACAATTGGATATCAATTTTCTGTTTTTGTTCAATCAAGTACCTTAACTTTTCAAATGTGAGACGTGAGACATTCATTAAAATCAGGAATGGAAAATGGCAAATTGGCATTAATAATGCTAGTAAATAGACTTTAGCTGTCCATATTGAGATTCTTTATAGGAAAAATTATCTAATTTGTCCTAAACATATTGTGCAGATATCTATTTAGTCATAAACCTTCCAATTTTGTCATTTTAGTTATAAACGTTTTTGTGAAATTTCAATAAAATCCTTCTGATCAATTTTCGCTCTAAGTCGTTGATGTGGCACGCCGGCACGTCAATATTGATTTCAATGTGGACCAAACTCTTGGCTTCATGATCTTTGGAACTTACCCTATCAGTATGGATGTCCATAAAAAGCTCTTCCACGAGCTTTCCAACAACGAGAATACGCATAGCAATTTCATTGTCACTGTCGTCAGTGGAAGATGCATCATCTGCGTCTGTCGTCTTCTGTACATCTGCTTGAGGAAGCTTCAAGTGCAATGATCTTTTCCTTGATAGAGACTCCTTTCCATCGGAGTGTTCAATCTCAACTTCATTTGCTATGAAGGATCCAATTAGCTCATCTAGTGGGAGAGCTAATAGATCCTTAGGCTTTAAGTGCGGTCTTCTTGGGTCTCCACTCCTTTGGTCAACACCTTAGAATTGTCTTCACCAGCTCGACATTTGCGAATGTTTTCCAAGTGCAATTACCATTCACACTACCTGCCATTCTGCCATTCTGTTTTGAACATTTGCAGGTTCTTCTTGTCTAGGATCATCTTGAAGAGCTTGTAAACCTTGGCCAAGAACCCTGCTATCCTACTCCTTGCCATTCTAGTTTGAACATTTTTAAGTTGCTCTTGTCTAAGTTCATCTTGAAGAGCGCGTAATCCTTGGTACACTGCTATCCTACTCTTTGCCATTCTAGTTTGAACATTTGTATGCTGTTCTTGTCTAAGTTAATCGTGAAGAGCTCGTAATCCTTGGCCAAGGACACTGCTATCTTACTCCTTGTGTAGTTCCTCTAGAAAATTTTCAACCAAATAATCTCCTTGCCATCTTTAAATATAGTAACATATTCTGTTTCGAGAGACACATTTTGGCTCTACACTCCTTTACACAAGTTGTACCTTCATGTGTGACTATAAATTTATTCCAAATTTCTCCTGCTGAGTTACATGAAGAAGCACAATTAAATTCAATCAGAGATAAGGCACAATATAAAACTTTCGTAGCCTTGAAAATTAATGATATAATCAACCACAATAAACCCATTTTCTTTTTTCAGAGACGATGTTCCTTCTGTGCAGCCATAGGAAGAAATCATCCATTTTACACAATCCTCCAAAGCTCCTAATTCACGGATTTTTCTAAGCATAGTCATAATGGCACTTGTAATATGAAAAGTTAGAGCCATCAACCAGAGGTGGACGCGTGATTAAATTTCCGTCATTCATGCTTGTCCCGACAAGGACCTTTGACTCTGAAGTAAAAATACTTCCTGAAATTCTGACCACGAGACTATGATACTAAATATACGGTCCAGATACACAATAAAAAAGGGGTGAATTGGTTGAAACAACCAAGGGTGATTCTTCAAATCTTTTAAACTAGATGTAGATTTTAAACATCTACCAATTGTAAATTTTGGAACTTTTAAAAACTGTGTGAGTGCATTCATCGAAAGTCATCTTATGCATGTATAGGAAACAATAAAAGAAAAATGTATAGAGAATATGAAGACGAGATTTATAGTGGTTCATCCTTCATTTCGCCTACTCTGCTCTGCCAGCTTTAGCAGCCCAATTGGGCCATATCAATTAGTATGAATAAGTGTTACACTACTTCCATGCAAAACATGTTTCCCTTACATTTCATCTTCTACAGCACTGGTTTCTCTATTCATGCCCCACATCAGAATTAATTATTTTTTTTGGGCTGATACAACCACAACGGTATTAGAGCTCTCGTGTTCCCCATTGATCCCACAAATGGATTTGCAAATTCCTTCGCTAAACACTTTGACTAAATCACAATTCCCTGTGTTTGTACAACAAACAGCTTATTTGAACGCTTACAGTGAAAATCCTTGTTCTCTCTCACACTCATCCAAGTGTGTACAAATTAATAACAGGTGTTCAGAGAAGATTTACAAGAAATCTTTCCACTTTCAGAGAAAGAGTCGCTAATTTCAGGCTCCTAAAAATGAATATATGTTCGTAAGTTCACGTACGTGCAGCAATTCGATTGACGGTCTTCACAGCTTCACTTCTCATATTTATAGATCTCCAAATCTGAATGTTGAAGTTTGAATCAATAGCCATTCCATTGATCTCAAGTTTCCTTGAATAATGTAGCCCTTAATTTATGAAATTATATCTTCCCCAATCCAGTTGAATAGCGTGTATCAGTTCTTCTATATAGCAGTAAATCTCAAAATCTTTGATTAGTCATCATTCCCACAAATCCCGGATCATGTCACCACAATTGGGTCCGCTACCACATATGATATATCATAATAATGTCTCTCAGCTGGGTCTTATATATTTGAATTTCCACAAGCTTGGTTGATATATGAAAACGGGGAGAATTATTAAAAAAAAAAATTCTTAAACTATTGCAATTGTATCAATTTAATTTTAAACTTTTATTTTTTATCAATTAAGTCATCAACCTTTTGTATTTGTGTCAATTCAATCCATCAGACTAATTTGACAATAAACTGCTCACATGGATGCTAACCATCATATGTGGTGTGACTCGCGCTGATATAGACAATTTTTAATAATATTTTAATATTTTATGAAAAATTAGGAGATTCTCTAGAAGAAATACGGGGTTCTGCTTCTGGCGGCAACATGCTATGGGGTTCTTTTCTTTCTTTCTCCCTTTCTTTTTCCTTCCCTCCTTCTTCCTCTAGCCATTCGCTAGATCTCGGCAACCGGCACAAGGCGAGGGCCTGCGAGGTCGACCTTGCCATGGGTGGACGAGGCTTGACTAAGGCTGATGTTGAAGCAAAAATTTTGACTATTCATTTAATGATATATTACATAAAAAATTAGAGACTAAACATTAGTCCCCAAACAAAAATAACAAAATTAAATTGAACATCATATAGTTTTTAGGAGCATTTACGCACAATGCATTGACCCCGCGGCAGCCAATGGGCTTAAATTAATCACGTGGATCGGGCCAGTAAATTAAGCAAAATTCAGCAAGCACTCAGGAGGAGGGGCCGAAATTTCCAGCCAATAATTAAAAGAGATTGGGCTTTAATTGAGTTGGGTTTAGCCCATAATGTCTTCAGGCCTAAAGCTTAATTAGCACAAGCCTTAAAGGGACAGAGCTTGTCATGAATTAAGCCCACAAAGGGGTCAAAATTCGGCCACACTGAAGGACACAGGGGCTGGCCCAAAATCACATAGGGACAGGCCAATTTGAGTTCAATTTCATTCATTTTCAGCCTCTTAGACCTAGGCCCTGGTGATTAAAACCCATTATGAGTTTGTTATCTCTGTATCGTCTTATGAGTAAACCAACTTGAGAAAGTGCACGAATCCATATGACGAAACAAAGAGGATGAAAAAACCTCAGATGATCAGTTTGAAGTGAGAATTCGAGTTCATATATATCACTCAACATTCCTTCGACATAGATGCCACTTAGATCAGCCAAAAGAACAAAAGAGGGAGTCAGAAAAAAAATGGAACGTGAGATCATGTTGGCTCTATAAAGAGTCAGGGACGTCAAAGAAATGCTTGCTTCGAGCACAAAGAAAGGCTTTTATATTCTCGCTACGCATCGTCAGTCCCTTCATATTCTAGAGTGTAAACTAATGCATCATTAACTACAAGCAGATCAAATTAAAGGAGCCAATTACATGAAAAAGCTGCTACACTGTGTCCACAATTCCGTTGAGAAATTTATCATCAAATCGGTTTTTTTATGATAGAAAGTTGGACCGCTAGTCTGTGACATGAATAAACCAATGAGACTGAAAGCCCTTCGATTTTCCAAGCTTCCTATTGGGACAGCGGGGAGAAATCGAGGAGGCAAACTGAGTAACCCGAGAGCTTCAGATGATGTGTAGACTGATACACAATTCTTCATATGCAGTTTTTGAAGACGGACTGGAAATGGTTGAGGGCTTATATCGCGATGTTAAAATCTACCTTTTGTGGAGCATGCGGTATGTTCAGAAGCAAATTGGTGATTTTTTTCCCTTTTTTTCCATATATTGTATTTAATTATTTAGTATGGGCTAAAGGGCAGAAATCCTATACTATTCAACTGAATAGCAACTCTTACAAATAAACGTTATTTGTATTAGTAAATTGACAAACAAAAATTTATAATATCTAGGAGTTCCTGTTACATATGTAAATAGGACGAATAAAATTTCTAAGTTTTCGGATGTTTTTCAGTGCTATTATCAACTAAACCAAGTTCGATTTTGGTTGCTCAGATTTTATGGCTTATCTATTCATTAATTAACCTTTTGACCAGTTATTCAGTATTACTCTCTCTCTCTCTCTCTCTCTCTCTCTCTCTCTGTTAACAACTTCTGAAAAACATTTAAATAATTTATAAAGAGCTTATCATTTATCGGTAGAGCCATTGCAAAAGGTGGAATATAGCTGGCTCAATATAATGTCTGTTTAAATTTCCTTTTACCTTTTCCTCTTAATTATATGGTCTGTGTTTTCCTTTTTTTTTTTTTTTTTCTTTCTTGATGAATGGACGACTATAGATCCTTGAATTTATTTCACTCTAATTTTAAGACGATGTATCTTCACAACGCTTCTACTTCACTTCCAATAGCCTGTTATTACAGATATCTAGGGATAGTTATATTTAATATAGAGATACTCGATATTGTAAATTGAAGTCTTCCAAATATGAAAGCTCACTACAGGGATGAGAGACTGGTATAAATAACGTCGAGAACACACGTAGTGCAACTCCTACCAATTTCACAACTGAGGGAAACTAAAATTAAGGGGGACTTTAGTATTTCGCATCCCATAAGGATACATTATCCCATGACTCCACAACCAAATATTGGGTTAGCAGTATGTCAATTTTGAAAATCGATATCAAAGCTCAGTTATTGCCTTTATCTGGTGTCATCATTAGATCATATAAGTTCTGTATGGGGTCTTACTCATCTAACAGTGAATGTGAGTTGGCTCACATGTATCTAGATAATACTTAACATTACCTCTAGTAGTCCCAATCTAACCTAAAGAATGCATATAGAGAGGATAAATTGTTCCCTGATCTTTCATGAGTAAAACCGAATCGGGAAACATCATTATTACCCATGAATGATCAGCATGTGTAAAAATGTTACATCCCTTTGAGACCATCCTCTAAGATGAGACACGTGAAGAATTTACTTGTCCCTTCGTCTTCGACCCTTGGATGTCTATGCACATTGAATACCGATCCGAGAGGGGTGCGAGCTGAAAAGATTCTCTCCAACAACAAACCCCTCTAAGAGAACCAGTTTTTTTTTTTTTTAATAAGAGAATTAGTTGATGTAATACAACATGCCGCCCAAAATACCAATGGCTATGATTGAACACGTCATACTTTTTAATCAAACTGTTTGTTCTTATGGATATCAAGAAATTTGTGATTTTTTATGATGAAGTGAGGATAACATGAATATTCAGTCAGAAGATTTTTGATACTTTAAGAATTGTGTGAATTCGATTTACAACGAAAAGGATCGCAACTTTGCAATATAAATGTGCATTTAGCTTGTTCAATCAATTCTAAACAATTTCATCTTGATTTTTTGTGAAACAAAAATTAGGTTGATTGGATGTTTTAGGGAAACTGTGCTTATAGTCAATTGTTGGTCAAATATTCTATGAAAAAAAATATGTCGCTTTGAGTGGGAGCACGGCCAATAAGGGGGTACCATCCGGTCAAGTAAGTACCAAATCGATGTGGCCACTGGCAGCGTGTGGGGCAAGTGCTGGCTCGTCCAGGTCTGCGCGATGATGTTGACACAATCTTAAGCAATTTTATACTGACTTGTTTAATAGCACTACAAATTGTACCAAAAAAGTTATGAGTTTTGACCGACAGATTAACCTAGGGCTCGAGCCGCTTGTTAGGTCGCCCGATCCTGCCGATGAACTACCGGTAAAAGACAAATTAACCGATTAAAACCGTCCCTCAACCTGAGCAAGCCAACTCCCCGGTAAAAAAAAAGAAGAAAAAAAACACATCCAAAGAGCGAGCCCCCTCACCGTAAGTGGCGTTCCCTTTATTTGAAGGGGGCGTGCGCTTCACAGTAAGAGATCCTAAGGATCGTGCCCTTCGATTTTGAGGGGCGTGCCCTTTACACTAACAACGTGCATCTCAACTCAGAGGTGCACACTTTACCTTTAGAGGCAGACTTCTTAGCATCAAGGACATACCACCTTGGGTGGGTGCCCGTCACCCTAAGGCTACATGCCTCACGGTGGGGTGCACGCACCCTATGGTTCAAGGAGCACATTTCACCCCAGCACTGTTTGAAATCTCATCAATCAAGCTTTCCCCGATCGTTTCCAGCCATGATAAGTTGCTTCCGTTCTCTCTATTTCATATTTGCTCTCATTTCGGAGAAAATACTAGCACGTAATGTTTTTTGATCTTCACCTGTGAAGGTTTCTCAAAGAATCTCGGAATTCTGTCCATCCCATATTTTAACTTCTTCAAGGATTTCAAGGTATAGCATCCTAATGCCCTATTCTTCCTATAGGCCATCCTATTGCCATCATCACATTAGAAACCTAATACTTGCATAGGTCGTCCTAATGCATCAGATTTCACATTCTCTCTTTTATGATTTCATAAATGCCAAAGTTTTCTTCATGAGGTTTGATGTTTGATGTTTCGTTATTGACATACATATTTACGTTTCATTTATTTTTTTGTCTTCTTTTGTAATCCACTTATTTTAATATCACTCTCTCATATACAACACATATATTTAGAAGAAAATGAAAATGAAATGGATTTTACAAAAACTCCGTTTTTCTTTAAGTTGAGTTAAAATCGTATAAGATCAATACATTTTTTCATTTAAATGAAGGTCCCTGCAGAGGCCAGAGCCAACCAGGGCATAAGAAGAGCAACCATTAACGCTTCCAAAATGATGATGAAAGTTGCAAACCACTAAACATATATGTAATGAAGAACTCCTTACACTAGACTTAACACAAGATGAAAGAAGAGGATTCTCATTTTTCTGAGTAATACACAAACTCTGCGTCACAGTTTATTCATTTTCCACTCAGCATAGTAAAACATTGCAGTTCCTATTAATCCCATGTGTGATTCGATCTTAATGTGGGTAGGCTTCCCAATCAACTGGGTCGAGAAAGATCACCTCTTCTTGAGCCAAGGCTCGCCGGAATCATGGCAAGTCCCTGAGCAACTTGCCCTTGTGGAATTAGGCCTGATCGTCATCGTTCGTAGTTTCGGTGAACTAGCAAGCAGAAACTTCATCATTTCTTGCTCTGGCTTACTACCAAAAATTCCACCCATCGATACAACTTGTACTTGTTCTAGGCAACTCGCCTGGTGGTCTTCTCAAGAATCGGCAATTGTCCCGATCCATGTACTTTGTCGATTCCCGGCACGAGACTGTGTTTAATAATCAAAGATCAACTTTAACATAACAATGCATAGGGAGAGCTTAATCTGGTCATTTAATTAAGAGAGCAGAGAACCTGATTTGTCTATTTGCTTTATGAATAAGATTACAAATTGCAATATCCTTCTTTTTCGGGTGAACCAGATTACTATACCATCATTTATTTTGAGAATGTATAATATGGTCGCTGTAAAGTGTAGATTAGCTCTCTTTTTCATCACATTCGATGATTAAAAGCACCAAGGTAATACGATGATCACTAAAAATCAAATCAAATGAAATTACTTCCAACATATATTCTAAAACTTGATACAAAGGAGGCATCAGTCTTGTGATACTCATTTATCTTCGCTTTCATTATGAACACTTTTGCTAAACAAAAAAGGTTTCGCCAATTTGTTTCATTATGATATATTGAAGCATACAATTAAATCAGTAAAATACATTTAGACTACAGCGATAGAGACTTTAAGTTTGACTCACTATTGCCAAGTAACAAAAATTTGTTGAGAAGATCACGTAAATACCTAAATAAGATCTTTGATAATAGTTTCAAAGAAATATCAAATTAGTCCGCTGAACAATAAATGATCACACTCGCCCGGAAGTCGAGATGGTTCAATTGAGGAGAGCATCTGATTAGGCACATAATAGTCAAAATCTCCTTCACGCTATTTTAGTCTATGTATGAGAAGAGGTACTTCATATGAACGAGTTCATTAGGCGGTGTCTGTAGAACATCTCCAACAGCCAAATACTACAAAAATCAGCCAAAATCAAGGCATACCAACGATTTAGTAATAGAACACACATATTTTCATCCCAAAAAATAATAGTGAATAGAGTCGTAACAAATTTCAGAATTTATGCGCTTAAAATGTACCTTCAGTGAGTAATTTTCAAGATTGAGACTCTGAATTTGGGGCAGATTTCGGAGGAGTTTGTGCAATTTGTTCGAGTTGGCATTGCCGGGTCCATATTTGTTAGCAATATCATCAGAGAAACCAACCGTGACCGACTTCAAACTGTTCATAACACTGAAAGCGACATCCTGAAAAGCTTATCCAACATCAAGCCACTCGAGGTTGCCAGCTCTAATGTTAAATTGCTTAATTCCCTCTAAGTTCCTCAACTTCAAACGTTTTAGGAGGGGCCAGAGAGAAAATCAAAGCCTTAAGCCCGTCCGATGACAACTCAATGTGTCGAAGATCCAAACTTTCCAAGTTCTTAAGTCCTGCAAACCTCGACGAGATTTTCACCAAACATCCGTACAATTCCAAATGAATCAAGTTCTGGCAATTGAATAAGGAGGTGGGAATCTTGTAATATTGCCCTTTCCAAATGTCGAGTACAATTTCTTTGACGGAAACTCTGGATAGATGAAGAATCCAGTGGTCAATGTCACTCAGGGCACAAAATTCTTCGTGAGAGAGCATGAACTTCTGTATTGGGCCAGTGTGAAGCAAGAGAACCTTGTCAATTATCTTTGCCAAATTTTCATGTAGAGATGGTTGAAGAGAAAGGACCTCCTACATTGGTCATCAAACTCAAGTTGTGGAATAGAGGATCTTTGTACCTCCACTTTCTTGACAAAAATACTAGTCCTCATTGCATCCTCAATTGGCAAACGCGACAGGATTTGGTCCATTATGTGCCTCGGTAATTGGCTGATCTTGTCCAACTCATTCATCATTCTTATTCTTACCTGCAATACTTTGGAATTTTTAACAAACAGTGACGTATTGGAAATGGTTAGATGCGAATAAATTAAAACATTTTAATGAAATTCTAAGTATAATATAAGAGATATATTAACTGATAAGAAAAGAAACATACTAAATCTTATATATAAAAATGGATAGCTACTCAAATTTTTTTATAAAAAATCACCTATCATCCTAACGTAATTTTTATGATAAAAAGATAAGGAAATAAATAAAAGTTGTAATCTTCGAAGATGTACCCCTATAACGCATGGTAACTCACTAAAGAAGTAACTATCATGAGTGCTCATGATGCGTTTTCAACACTAAGGGTCCGTTCGTTTCGTGGAAAATGGGTCATTTCCGGAAAATATTTTCCTAGAAGTCATTTTCCAGGAAAATAACAATATTTTCTAGTGTTCGACTAAAACCTGAAAATGTTTCGGAAAATATAAGGAAAATATTTTCTAAGACTTTACCATTTAGGCATATATCACTTACCGAACTATAAATCTATCAAATATGAACTTGCCTTTAAATCCGGGCAAACTTGCTTCATATCTTTATTCACTTATTGTCGCCAAATGCTCATCTACTCTAAAAAAATGTTCGTATGGATTTTAAAAAGAAGCAAAAGAGAAAAGAAGCAAAGCATGTACAACCCTAATGAGAATCTTCCAGTTGAGTGGCTTATTTTCCCCCTGCGTCTTTTGTGTTCTATTAAATAAAAGAAAAAAGAAGCAAAGTATATAGAGCCCTTTGCTTGAACAATGTACAACTATGTAGGGTAGAATAAATAAAGAAAATGATAAGCAAGAGTGTAGAGAGCAAGCTTGAGATCGACAAGCTTGAAGTTCGCCTAGCAACGGCGACGACTAGCCAAGAAAGAAGAAGATGAGAAACAAAGAAAAGAAAAAAAAAAAAAGAAAAAGAAAAAAGAAAAGAAATAGAAAAGAAAATTAAAATTAAAAATAATTCAAATTAAAAAATAATTCAAATAAAAAAAGAAAAGAAGAAGAAGAAATGGGAGGAGGAAGTGAGGATTTATAGAGGTGTGAGATAAGAGAGATCAAGTGAGGAAAATGTTTTTTACTTTTCAAAAGTGGAAAATATTTTTCCTTAATTTAGAAGACTTTATTCCTTTCATGGAAAATATTTTCCTCAAGGAATTCATTTTCCGTGAAACGAACGCCAGAAAATCCGGAAAACATTTTCCCGAAAATTATTTTCCACGAAACGAACGAAGCCTAAAATTAAAATCTTGATCCTTGGATCAATTGGGACTCATTTGAAGTCGCCAAATTCAAGGGTCTATATTCTGTGATTGCACATGCACGGAGTTGGGGTTGAGTAAGTTCGTCCTCTAAAAAATCCACCATTATTACTTTCTAACCTTCTTGCCCAAGGTCCGAGACAGATGTCAGAGTAAATGCATATTACTTTTGCATAAATAAATACCATGTAATGTTCAGCTAAAAAGAAAAAAAAGGTAAAGTTCGGCTACAATGCTCCCCGGAGGAACTGCTCTTGCTTAGCGATGGAATCGATCAACCTTTGAGAGAGAGAGAGAGAGAGAGAGAGAGAGAGAGAGAGAGCGAGAGAGAGAGATGAAGTGCAATTGTATGGAGCAAAAGGAAGCGGTAAATGCAGGAAGGGAAGTAGCGAAGTGATGAGACAGGGAAACAAGGGAAGCCGGTTTCGCTTTTTAAAGTGGAAAATTGAACAGAGCCACAAGCAACCCCTTATGTAACAAGTTACTTACTTTAGAACTCCTTCGTCAACAAGGTTTTGAAAGTGCCCCACCCCTTTTCCAACTCTGTCGTCTTCTACTTGTCTCCTAGCATGTCTTCTGTCTATTACAAGAATAAGTGGACCACACTTTTTTTTTTTATTATAAAAGAAAGTAAAATAAAAGGATTGATTTTCAATTTTTGAAAGAATTACAAAGCTTGTGAAGAAGAAGAAGAAGAAGTGAGGATTACAAAGCCATAAGGGAAATTATCTCCCCTAAAAAAATTGATGAGTGCAGCTAGTCTAACAGCACCATTACACTGAATTGTGTAACGGTGTTCGTGTGGCCATAATTCTCATATTATGCTAGGTGGACTCATTTTGGCAACCGGAATATAAAACTTCCCAAGCTAATTACCAAAAATGGCCCCTATGCTGTAAAAGCACAAAAGCTAAACCCATTTTTCATATTTATTTTAAGTCTCATGCTTTACACTAAAATTAATTAGTAAAATATTGTGCACAATTTTTAAAAGGGAAATGCAAATTTTAATTGATTTTAGAAAGTAAAACGTTACATCAATGTATTGCTAGGTATGTGATAGATTTCAGACTTCACGCTAACAAATGAAGAATCATAGCCTAAAGAGTGAGACAAAATGTTTCGTTAACTCCAATTAATAGGCTGATATATGAGAAAATGCATAGAAACTTAGTAAAAGATGAAATTTGTTCAAGTAAAATCGTATAATGTAAGAAGTCAAATTCGTCTTAAATTCTAATCACGTCTCTAATTCCATGTTACTCGTGTTTGAATTGTTTGCTTTTGTAGACTAGCGAGTCTCCCCAAAATTTCAAGCTAGTAGCAAATGTTTTTAAAACTGTGAAAATGAGGTAATCATGACCAGAACAAACAGTATTGTTCCAGCTCGAGTGAAAAAAATTAAACATAAAGTGTGGTATAGTAGTCATGTAAATACTTGTGTTGTCTTTGTATGTTATAATGTGTCAGCAACATTACAAAATGACACAAACGTTGGAAGTTCCAATCTAACAAATATCAAGCAAAATAATATTTCTTAAACTCGCAGAAAATTGTCTTTGATGTAGTAATTTTTTTTAATATTTATTTTCGCACGACCCTATATAATCTAGGTAAATAAACTGGTGTTTTAAAGAAGGTCACATCCTTTGTCCTAGGACGCAGTATGTATGGACAGACCCTTGCTTGAAAATCCAAATCAATAATCAGGAAATTTCATGTCTTGATGACTGGTTGATTAAATTCACAGTTAAAGGAGCAGATTTACCTTGGATGGAATTGGTGGTGACGACTCTCTGGTGTATTTGGAAATCCCGCAACAACTCGGTTTTTAGAGGTATTTTACTAGACATAGTGGATACAGTGGAATCAACTGAGATTTTGTATGCTAATTTCAATAGATGGAACACCCAGAGTACAAAAACAACCTCGGAACAAATGCAGCCGAAGGATCCCTAAAGTTCAATGTTGATGGCTCCTTTATCAAAGGCTCGACAGATGGATCGATCATTGGCATTTGTAGAGATCATAAAGGAAATATTATTACTGGGTTCGCTAAACTAGTGAAGGCCTCTTCAGTGGCTCAGGTGGAAACCCTAGCCATCCACGAAGCTCTCCAGTTCAGTAAGGACAGTAAAGTCTCGCACGATGTGATCTGCGTTGAATCAGATTGGCTGGATGTGATAAGCACTTTGATAAGCAAGTCAACAGATAGTTGCAATTGGGAGGAACGTTTACTTATCTTGGATTGTTTGGAAATTTTAGAGGCCCATCCATGGTTTATTGTAGCCCATTGTCCTAGGTTGCAAATAGAGTGGCCGACTGGGCTGCCAAATCTCTTAGACTAGGCCGTCTTCCACAAAACTGGCTTTGTGCGCCACCGCAAGTCCTATGGGCTCTTCTGTCTTTAGATTGTCCTTGTTTGGGACCTTTGACATTTTGATAATGAAAGAAAGCTTTACCGACTGAAAAAAAAGGTCACATCCTCAGAAAACGGACCACAAGTCATTCGGTTCCTAGGGAAAGATTCTGTGGCCAAAAGTAGACCGTCACTTTCCATAGGGTGGCAGCGGCGTTTTCTTTGCATTTCTCAAACATAAATGCTGAGAAGTCTTCAAATTACCCAAAAAAACACTACTCTTCCTGGCTCATCTTTCTTTTCAATTACCTTTGTAAATTTGAGAATGTGAAAGATGTAGCACATTAATATATTAAGACCCAACCCAGAAAAAAAAAAAAAACCTACGGGTTACATTATTCAGTGCGAAGACTAGTATAATCAAAGCCAGAGGGCCAATCCGACCATAAGAAAAGCAACCAGTTGCTTCCAAATATGACTATATATTGGACGAGAATGAATGTCCTTATGAGAGGCTAACACAAGATGAACAAAGAAAATTTTCATTTTTCTTAGTAATACGAAAAAAAAATTGTCTAATGATATTTTCAAGTTCAACACAGCATAGCAAAACAATTGCAGTGATTGTTACTCCCGTGTGGGATTCAATCTTAACGAGGGTTGGCTTCCGGATCGACAGAATCAGATAAAGATCACCTCCGCTTGCGTTGAGGCTCGCCGGGACCGCAGCAACTCCCTAAGCAACTTGCCTTCTTCACTCGTGGATTCAGGCTGGATCGTCATCTTTTGTAGGTTCGGCGAGCTAGTAAGCAGAAACTTTATAAATTCCAGCTCTGGCTCACTGCCAGAAAACCCATCCATCGATATAACTTGTACCTGTTCCAAGCAACTTGCACGGTGATCTTCCCAAAAGTCGGCCATTGTCCCAATCGTTGAAGTCTGTTGATCCTTGGCACGATTCTGTGGTTTTTGCAATCAAAGAGCAAGTTTAACACAAAGATGCACGGCGAGAGAGCTTAATCTAGTCATTTATCTAGAGAGACAGAGAGGTCAATTTGTTTATTTCCTTTATTGTGATCCCCGTATCACAATTTCTTTTCTTTTTGGCTAAAACAGATTACTATACCGTCATTTATTCTGAGAATGAATAATTTAATCAATATAGAGTACAGATTAGTTCTCATTTTCCTCAAATCCATGATCAAAAGCACCAGGGTAACATATGATCACCGAAAATCAAATCAAATCAAAGTATACCTAACATGTAATCTAAGACTTGATACAAAGGAAGCAACAATCTTCTGATATCTATTCATCTTTCTTTAAATGATGAATAATTTCACTAAATAGAAAAGGATTTGTCGATTTGTTTCATTATGATATGTTATAGCATACCACTTATTGAGTAAAATCCACTTAGACTATAGCGACAGATCATTGTACTTTCAGTTCGGTTCACCGTGCGCTTCCAATTTTTTGCCAAGTCATAAAAGATTGTGGGAAAATCAATTGACTATGATCTGTGATAATAGTTTCGAAGAAATATAAGATTAGTACACTAGACTATGATCTCAATGATCAGACTCACCCGAAAGTCTACATGTTTCAACTTAGGAGAGCTTCTGATCAAGCACATAACAGTCAAAATCTCCTCCGCACTATTGAAGTCTATGCATGAGAAGAGGTACTTCAAATGAATGAGTTCATTAGGCGGTGTCTGTGGAACATTTCCAATAGCCAAATACTGCACAAATCAGCCAAAATCAAGTGTCAATAGATACCAAGGATTTAGTTATAGAACCAACATATTTTCCATCCCAAAAATAATAACGAACGGAGTCCTAACAAATTTTGGAATTTGCTCGCTTAAAATGTACCTTGAGTGAGTAATTTTCAAACTTGAGACTCTGAATTTTGGGCAAATTTTGGAAGAGTTTGTGCAAATTGGTGGAGTTGGCATAGCTGGGTCCACATTTGTTACCAATATCATAAGAGAAGTCTATTTTGACCGACTTCAAACGGTTCATAACACCGAAAGCGACATCCTGTAAAGCTCCTCCAACTTCAAGCCACTCGAGGTTGCCAACTTCGACATTAATTTGCTTAATACCGTTCAACCTCCTCAACGTCAAACGTTTTAGTAGGGGGCAGCGAGAAATCAAAGCCTCAAGCTCGTCTGGAGACAGCTCAACAGCTTGAAGATCCAAACTTTCCAAGATCTTGAATCCTTCAAACGTCGATGGGATTTTCACCAAACATCTGTACAGTTCCAAATGAATCAAGTCCTGGCACTTGAATAAGGAGGTGGGAATCTTGTAATATTGCCCTTGCCAGATGTCAAGTATGATTTCATTGACGGAGACTCTGCATAGATGAAGAATCCAGTGGTCAATGTCACTCGAGGCGCATATTCCTTCATGGGAGAGCTCGAACTTCTGTATTGGGCCAGTATGAAGCAAGAGAACCTTGTCAATTATCTTCACCAAATTTTCTTGCGGAGATGGTTGAAGAGACGGAACTCCCCCGGTGCTGGTACATTGGTCGTCAAACACAAGTTGTGGAACAGAGGACCATTTGTACCTCCACTTTCTTGACAAAATACTAGTCCTCACTACGTCTTTAATCGGCAAGCGCGACAGGATTTGGTCCATTATGTGCCCTGGTAACTCGCTGATCTTGTCCAACTCATTCATCATTGTTGTTCTCACCTGCGATATTTTAGAATTTCCAACAAGTGACGACGCATTGGAAATGATTAGACATGAATAAATTAAAAACAATTTAGTTAAATTTTGAGCATAAAATAAGAAATATATTAATAATAAGAAAAACGAACATCCTAAATCTTAAATATAAAATCGGAAAACAACTCAAAATTGAAAAAAAAAAAAATCACCTAATATCTTAGCGTAATTTCTTGATGAAAAGATAAGGAAATAAATAAAAAATGGCAATCTTCAAAGATGTACACTCCGGTTAATTTTTCTTTCTTTGGCCATTATTTGGAATTCCTTATAATGCTTGGTAACTTACTAAAGAAGTAAGTGTCATGATTGCACAGAATGCATGTTCACCCCCGAAACCTCGATCCTTGGGTTAAGTGGGACAGGATTCATATGGAGCCGGGAAATCCAAGGGTCTAAATTTTGTGAGTGCACTTGCACGGAGCTCATGAGTTTATCCTTTGAAAAACCGATTACAACCACCTTTCATCCTCGTTGCCCAATGCCCGAGACAGATATTATTAGATCGACATATCTTTTGCATGAATACCATGTAAAGTTCAGCTCAAAAAAAAAAAAAAAAAAACGTGTAAAGTTCGCTTAGGTTGCTCACCGGAGGAGTTGTTGAAGTGACTTTGCTGTTTCTTGCTTAGCGATTTTAACGAACTTCTGCAACAAACTGCATCTAGTTAACCTCCGAAGAGAGAGAGAGAGAGAGAGAGAGAGAGAGAGAGAGAGAGAGAGAGAGATTTTGTTGATCAGCAACACCCAGCTGAAGGTGAAGGTGTTAGTACACTGGGCAGACTGAAGTGCATTTGCAGGAGGTGAATAGTGAACTTGGTGGAGATACATGGAAAGCAGAAGAGTAGTTTGGTTTTGTAGCATATTAAGGGAGCCAATGAAGTCTTTGTCCCTCTTGACAATTGTTATAAGCTAGGTAGCATGGACACGTTGCCCGTGCTTCCCTGTCGTGTCCGACACGTGTTGGAGCGTGTCAGACACGTCGACACGGTCAGACACGCGGTCAACGCGTGTTGGATTTTCCGACACGTGGTCAACTTTTGCTCAACACG
Source organism: Eucalyptus guilfoylei (assembly GCA_016097605.1). Lineage (NCBI taxonomy): Eukaryota > Viridiplantae > Streptophyta > Magnoliopsida > Myrtales > Myrtaceae > Eucalyptus > Eucalyptus guilfoylei. Next base: position 24,641,121 of record CM027865.1, on the reverse strand, counting down.
TTTCGACACGCATGTCCGGAAGACAATGGAGGATGGAGGCGAGGGCGAGGGAGCAGAGACGAGGCTGCGAGCGACGGCGAGCCCGTGACAGCGAGAGACGGCCAAAGAAAGAGCATAGACTGAGGTGGGGACGCCACTATGATGCTGCGATGGATTGGCGACGAGGCTGCAGTTGCGAGGGAAAAATGGCCGAAGGTGAGGCGGTAAACGATTGTGATGAGGACCAAGAGCAAGCAGAGATCGAGAGGAAGAGGAGAGGAAGGCGGTTGTGCGGCGAGGAGGAGAGGAGAAGGATCGGGAGGAAGAGGAGAGGAAGGGGGTTGTGCGGCAAGGAGGAGGAGGAGGAGGAGGAGGAGAAGGATCGAGAGAAAGAGGAGAGGAAGGGGTCGTAAGGCGAGCGGCAAGGAGGAGGAGGTAAAGGAGCTAGGGTTTTTGATAAGAAACTAAAAAAAAAAAAAAAAAAAAAAGGGGGACTCTAATGGGCCATCAGTGATGGCGTGACTTTTAATTTTGGGGGGAGGGGAAGTGACAGCCTGTCTGTCAGGTGGTGGGGAGGCAAAGAAAAATAAATTTGGGGGTGAGGGGAAAAGGACGAGGGAAAGAAGGGAGTGGGGGTGGACCCTAGTGGGGATTTTTTTTTTAAATCGAAAAATAAATAAATGAGATTAAAAAATAATTTCGAAAAATAAAAGTACTGAATTTGAATTAAATTAATTAAAAATAAAAATATTAATTTAATATACAACGTGTCGGAATTCTCTATTTTTGAGAAATGACGTGTCGACGTGTCGTGTTGTGTCGTGTCGTGTATCCGTGTCGTGTGTCAGTGCAACTTAGGTTATAAGACTCCTTCGCTGAGAAGCTTTGCCGAGAAGCATGTAACAGTGTGTTCAACCCTTTTCTCAGCTTTGCTGCCTTTTCAATTGTGTAGACATTCGAGTTAAAGCACGTCCAAAGCGCCAGCATGATGCTGAGTGTTAGTGTACGAAAGATATTAACAAAAAAAAAGTAGTAGAAAAAATTAATCAATTTGGGAGGAAGTTGATGGTTATTTAATAAAGTGGATTCAGCGAGTTATTACAAAACACGTAAATCAAGTAATTAATTAATAAAATGAGCACAATGGGTCGATTCAATCTCTATATTTTTTATACCATGGTAATTATAAAATATCAAAAAAGTGAAACCTACCTTACTTTTCCAATTATAGCATTAGATGTATCTACACTTCATTAATTATAAGTAGCCGGCAGCTTTTATTTTCAAAGTTTAGCCATGAAATTTCATGTTTTGCCCTTGGCTAAAGCATATTATGCGAAATATCACTTACGTCAGGTCATTCTTGTAATCAACAAAGAACATACTCTCCTGAACCACTCCGCTGTGATTACACTCGATCCATAGACCAAAGCCAGACAAAAAGTTCCAAGGCCCTCCTTTCAATTTTCAATAAAAAAGATAAATGCAAAGTCTCTTGGAGATAGAAAAAAAAAAAAGAAGCTACTTTTTAATTCATGGCTCACTTTTCTTCATTTTTCTTTATGTTTTCCCTTTTTAAAGTGGGAAGTGTGAAAACCTTAGGTTGTACAGAAACACTATGAATGATATTATTCATTGGGAACACTCATATGATGAGGCCACGTCACTGTACTAGATGCCACGAAGGCCAGAGACCAATTAGAGCCATCAAGAAACCAATCGTTTGGCTCCTATATTATGATAATGTCGAAAAGAGAAATGGTAGGATATGTATATATATGAAAGAAAAGGAAAGGTTTAAGTCTTTATATAGAATTTAAATACCTATATTACAATCGAAATTGCATATATGATTTTAGCCGGTCTGTCTTTGAATTGATCAATACTGATGAAGTCGTATGAATCCAAAACTAGGTCATCCTCTCCTTTTCCTCCCTTAGAGGTGCTGATGTAAAATGACACAAGGACACTAAGAGTGCCAAAACTTGGCACAAAGGGACTCTTAAGTGTCAAAAGTTAGGAAAATGACACTTAAGTGCCAAAATCGGAGCAAAATGGATAATGTTGATGTGGCGATTTTCCGGCGAGCTTAGTGCAAAACGACGTCATTTTGCACGCTGATGCGGTTAGACATTGCCAAAACGACGTTGTTTTGGTGCGACGTGGTAAATAATTAATATAAAAATTAATTAAATTTAATTTAAAACAAAATAATAATAATAATAATAATAATAATAATAATAATAATAATAATAATAATAATAATAATAATAATAATAATAATAATAATAATAATAATAATAATACTTAAAAAAAAACAAAATAGGAGGAGGAGGAGGAGGAAGGCAATTGTTGGCCGAGCCCTCGCCGTCGTCGGAAGGTGGGGGGGAGGGTCGGTTGGGGCCGCCAAGCCTTGGCGGAGGGCCGGCGACCCTAGCCGACCAGCGGCGAGGGCCTGTGAAGCCCTCGCCCAGATCTGGGGCAAGGGCTTCGCAGAATTCATTATCTCAACCTTCGCTGGGTCCACCGAGATTCATTCTCCTGATACTACATGGCCTAGAAATACTACTCGGTCCAACCAGAATTCACACTTACTAAATTTGGCATACAATTTATGGTCACTAAGGGTTTGTGGTATTATTCTCAGGTGTCACTTGTGTTCTTCTGGCCCCTTTGAGTATATTAGGATATCGTTAATAAAGACGATTACAAATTGATCCAAGGAGGGTTTGAATACCCTATTCATTAGGTCCATGAATGTAGCCGAGGCGTTTGTCAATCCAAATGGTATAACTAGGAACTCGTAATATCCATAACGAGTCCTAAAGGCGGTTTTAGGGATGTCTTCCTTTTTAATTCTTAACTGTCGATACCCTAACCTTAAGTCTATCTTAGAAAAGACTGAACTTCCCTGCAACTGGTCAAATAGGTCGTCAATTCTAGGCAACAGGTACTTATTTTTTATTGTCACTTGATTCAATTGCCTATAGTCAATGCAAAGGTGCATTGACCCATCCTTCTTCTTTACAAACAGGATTGGTGCACCCCATGGGGACATGCTTAGCCTAATGAATCCCCTATTGAGTAGTTCTTGCAACTGTACTTTCAGCTCCTTTAGTTCCGCTAAAGCCATTCTATACGGGGCTTTTGATATTGGTTCAGTTCTAGGCATTAGTTCGATTACGAACTCAATTTCCCGTTCCGGTGGTAGTCTAGGTAGTTCTTCGGGAAATACGTCTGTAAATTCCTGAACCACTCGAATTTCATCGAGTTTGGCTTCTTCTTTAGTATGGTCCTTTACTACTGCCAGGTATCCTTAACATCCTTCGTTAAGAAGTGCATGTGCCTCTACTACCGAACTAAGGGCCATTGAGGGGTTTGTTTGATCTCTGTAAAATTCAAAACTAGGCTGATTAAGTGGATTGAACTGAATCATCTTTCTATAACAATCTACCCTAGCCCGTTGTTTACGGAGCCAATCCATTCCTATGATGGCGTCAAAGTCATACATGACCATCACTACTAGGTCTATTTCCTGATCTCGTCCACCTATAGACATCTTACATTTTTTTGCATACTAATGTAGACAATACCGCATCTTTCAGCGGTGTAGAAATATGGAGAGGCGTATCAAGGGGTTTGGTTTCTATTTCACCCAATTGTCTATATCTTTCAAACACAAAAGAATGTATAGCACTCGTGTCAAATAATGCATAAGCCTTCTTGTCATTTAAAGAAATTGTACCTGAGATAACGTCTTTGGAAGCTTCCGCTTCTTCTTGGGTGACCGCGTACACCCGTCCTTGTGCTGACGGCCTCTGTGGATTTCCTTGTGGAGGTGGTCCGCCTGCACATTGTTGCATATGTTGCGCCGGATCAACGTTCAACTGCGGTCCTCCTTAGGGTCAGTCCCTCCTAAAGTGACCCTTTTGCCCACATCCAAAACACTTCTGGTGATCTGGGCAGGAACCTGGCCCATTTTGTTTACCACACTTTCGACAGGGATTATTTTGATATTACAATTTACCTGTGGCGTGACCATTCTTGGTCCTTCCATAATTTTCAAAATTATGCTTCTTCTTAGGATCCCAAGGTAGCTCTTGGGTTGGATAGGGTCTTTTACCACGTCGGGTGTCACTTAGTGTCATTTGTCGCCCTGATTCTATTCGTTCCTTGCTTTCCAACTGTTCTCTTATTACTTCTTGTTCCACAAGCTGGGCCCATTCATAAATTTCATTATAATCTTTTATATTCAGAGGCACTAGTTGCCTCCTAATGTCTGTTCTTAGGCCCTTCAAAAATCTCTTAGCTTTTTCCTCTCGGTTTTCTACCAACTTAGGAGCATACCTTGACAGTTCAAAAAATTTGGCTTCATATTGGTCTACTGTCCGCTCCTTTTGTTCCAGTTGGACAAATTCTGTTATTTTCTTATCCTTGGCACAGTTAGAAAAATGCTTTCTGTTGAAAGCCTTGACAAAATCATCCCATGTTATTGCAGTACCATATGGGAAGATTGTGTCTCTAGAAGCCCTCCACCAATGTTTAGCGTTTCCTTCCAATTGGTACTTTGCCAGGGTTATCTTCTCTGTGTCGCTATAGTTCAATAGTTGGAAGATCCTCTCTATCCCATCAATCGATTGTTTCGTCTCTTCAGGACTCCCCATTCTAGTAAACTTGGGTGGCTTTAATTTCAGAAATTGCTCCACCAACCCTTGAGTACGACGTTCCGCTCTTAGTTGTTGTTGGGCTTGCCTTTCCATCAGACTCCCTATATTGGCAAGCGCCCTGTAGAATATCTTCCATTTGGGGTTCTGCCCTTGAAGTAGTGGCTTCTGCCCTTGACAAGGAAGAACTTCTTGATCGTACCATACTTCCCTGCAGATTACTGAGCATTTGCCACACGAACAATTAGTGACCTAATGTCACTAATCGACTAGTAAGGGAATGTAACGTTCACACATTACTGAGATCATATAAGTAACATATAAATGTTACTGGTACGTATGGGTAACTCACAATCGTTACCGGCACCTTACGAGTGAAAATCGATCGCCCGTTTTTCAAAGCAAATCAACCACATGCATTTAGTGCCTTATCGTATGCGATCATAGCCCATTTTTCCACTGGCGCACCTTATCACTCTAAACAAACTTAAGCTCTGATACCACTCGAGTTGTGACGACCCCAGCACGTCATGGCTACCATGACGTTCCATTATTATTATTATTATTATTATTATTATTATTATTATTATTATTATTATTATTATTATTATTATTATTATTATTATTATTATTATTATTATTATTATTATTATGCGGAAACGTATAACTACAACTCAATTATAATTTAGATTGATGCACATAAAAATATAGAACCAAGCACTTTTATTTATTTATATGTTGTAGACGACCTAGGTCGGTACATTAGGGTCAAAAAGTTCATTCTTCTGGCTATATCCAAAATACTGTCCAACCATCCTATTGCCTATTTACACGGCCGCCTGCGTAACACGTCCTGGTCTCGCCAAAAATGCCACCCTCGTCCCCCTGGCCCTCCTTCTATTCAACCCCGTTGTCGCCATCGTCATCACCGTCTGGAAGTGGGAGTGGTCCCACCGTACGCCCATTTACCCGGGCGTAGAGTGCGACAAACCCAATTAGCACGGGGCCCGACGGGAGACTAGCATCCACAGTCAAGATCACAATGATCCGACGGCTTCGGGCTTCCACTAATAAATGTGACCTCTGGGAAGTCGGGGTCAACTTGCTCCATTGGTCCCACGTGAGATCGGTTGGGACACCATAGAGCATCATGGAGGACGCGGGTTGCAGAGGTATACTTACGTGTCTGGAAAAAAATAATCCATAAGGGGTGAGTACAACCACTCAGCAAGTAAAAACCTATTAGACTACATGAGTCTACCATTACTCATCCGACGGAGTCCTAAATATAAAATATACGAGATCGAAACAGCTCAATTTGCAATGACTCTAAAGGAATTTCACGAAAATAATACACCAGGGAGTAAATAGACATTTAGGGAATTTCAATAGTCATATCTAGTCTGGATCCAGCTGCCACCATCTTCTGAAGGGAACCGTGTTGCACCTCTCCAAGCATCTCACACCCCAACTGGCATCATGAGGACCTTTGGGGTCCTTATTTCATTCCTCGGGCATCCAGAGAGCGTCACGTTACGCCCCACCAGGCATCTCACATCCCAGCTGGCATCGCGAGGACCTCTGAGGCCCAATCACCTTCTCCCTAGGCATCTAGAGGGCACTATGTCACACCCTCTCCAAGCATCCCGACACCAGGGGCATCATCTTGTTGGCACACAAGACACGTCCGCACATGGCTTCGATGTCATCCCTCATGCGTGGCCAATAATATTGATCCTCGATGAGTGCCATGGTGCGGTGGATTCCCGGATGACCCGTCCATTTGGAGTCGTGGCACTCATGCATCACCTCCTTCCAGAGTTTCTCGTAGAACGACACATATAGTCGCCGTCCCTTGGTATAAAGGAGATCATCCTCGCACCAAAACCGCCTCGTCTTGCCCTCTTGGGCATATTGAAGGAGAGCTTGGACAGTTTGGTCGTGCTTTAGCCCCTCCTTGATATGATCCATCCATGGACAGTCGAGCCAGCTCATCACATTGGCCAATTCCAGCTTCCTGCTTAAGGCGTCGGCCACGGAATTGGACTTTCCGGGCTTGTATTCTAGCACATAATCAAACTCGGCTAGGAAGTCTTGCCACCGAGCTTGTTTCGGGCTGAGCTTCTTCTGATTTTGGAAGTAGCTCGTGGCCACGTTGTCGGTCCTCACCACGAACCGCGATCCCAAGAGATAGTGCCTCCACGTACGAAGACAATGCACCACCGTGGTCATTTCCTTCTCTTGGACCGTGTATCGTCTCTCGGTATCATTTAATTTCCGAGACTCGAAGGCAATCGAATGCCCCTTCTGCATGAAGACACCACCGATAGCAAAATCAAAAGCATCGGTCTTTACCTCATACAGTTTGGTGTAGTCAGGCAGCACAAGCACTGGCTCTTCGGTCATGACCCACTTCAATCGATCGAACGCCTCTTGGCACTGATTCGTTTATTCCCACGGTCTTTCTTTCTTTAGCATATCCGTGAGTGGCACGGTGAGGCTCGAGTATCCTCGGATGAAACGCTGATAGTAGTTTGTGAGCCCGAGAAAGGATCTCAGCTCTGTCACCTTGGTCGGTGGCTCTCATTCCATGATGGCACGGATCTTGGCCGCGTCCATCTGCACTCGTCCGCCCCCAACGATGTGCCCAAGGAAAGGGACTTCTCTTTGTGCGAAGGCACACTTCTCCCGTTTCACATATAAATTGTTTTCTCGAAGGATCCGGAAAACTCAACTCAAATGCTTGACACGGTCAGGATTGGGATCGATTAGGGCTGTCCTCAGCAACGCCCTGGTGCGTGACACGGCCGAATCACAAACGGTCTTGGACCATGCTCTGTCCGTGGGCCATGTCACTAGCCTAACGGCACTGTTACACTGAATTGTGTAACGGTGTTCTTGTGACGACAATTCTCATATTCTGCTAGTGGACTTATTTTGGCAACCGGAATATAAAACTTCCAAAGCTAATTGCCAAAAATTGGGCCTTATGCTGTAAAAGCACAAAAGCTAAACCCGTTATTCATATTTATTTCAGGTCTCGTGCTTTACACAAAAATTAATTAGTAAAATATTTTGCACAATTTTCAAAAGGGAAATGCAGATTTTAATTGATTTTAGGAAGTAAAACGTCGCATCAATGTATTACTAGCTATGTGACAAACTTCAGAGACATAGTGATAGTACACTTCACATTGACAAATGAAGAATCATAGCCTAAAGAGTGAGACAAAATATTTCATTAATTCCAATTTATAGGTTGAAATATGAGAAAATGCAAAGAAACTAAGTAAAAGATAAAATTGGTTCAAGTAAAATCATATAATGTAAGGAGTCAGATTCGTCTTGGATTCCAATCACATCTTTAATTCCATGTTGCATGTGTTTGAATTGTTGCTTTTGTAGACTAGCTAGTCTCTCCAAAACTTCAAGCTAATAGCACACGTTTTTAAATCTATGAAGATGAGGTGATCATGACTAGAGCAACTAGTATTGTTCCAGTGTGGTATAGTAGTTATGTAAATAATTGTGTTAGCTTTATATGTTATAATCTGTTAGCAACATTATAAAATGACACAATCCTTGGGAGTTCCAATCTAACAAATATTAAGTAAAATAAAATATATGCAGCAATTTTTCTATTTTTGCATGACTATGTGTAATCTTGGGTAAATAAACAAGTTTTTAAAGGTCACATCCATAGCAAACGGACAAGAAGTCATTCGATAACTAGGGAATGATTTTGTGGCCAAAAGTAGACCATCACTTTCCATAAGGTGACAGCACCGTCTTCTTTGCATTTCTCATACAGAAGTGCTGAGAAGTCTTCACATTACCCAAAAAAACATTACTCTTCCTGGCTCATCTTTCTTTCCAATTACCTTTTGTAAATTTGAGAATGTGAAAGATGTAGTACATTAATATATTCTGACCCAACCCAGAAGAAAACCTCCGAATTACATTATTCAGTGTGAAGACTAGTATAATCAAAGCCAGAGGACCAATCCGAGCCATAAGAAAAGCAACCAGTTGCTTCCAAATATGACTATTTATTGGATGAGAATGTCCTTACGAGAGGCCAACACAAGATGAACAAAGAAAATTTTCTTTTTTCTTAGTAATACAAAAAAAATAAATTGTCTAATGATGTTTGCAAGTTCAACACAGCATAGCAAAACAATTGCAGCGACTGTTACTCCCATGTGTGATTCAATCTTAACGAGGGTTGGCTTCTTGATCAACAGGATCAGAGAAAGATCACCTCCGCTTGCGCTGAGGCTCGCGGGGACCGCAGCAACTCCCTAAGCAACTTGCCTTCTTCACTCGTGGAATTAGGCCGAATCGTCATCTTTTGTAGGTTCTGCGAGCTAATAAGCAGGAACTTTATAAATTCCAGCTCTGGCTCACTGCCAGAAATCCCAACCATCGATACAACTTGTACATGTTCTAGGCAACACGCACGGTGGTCTTCCCGAAAGTCGGCCATTGTCCAAATCCTTGTAGTCTGTTGATCCCTGACACGATTCTGTGGTTTTTACAATCATAGAGCAAGTTTAACACAGAGATGCATAGAGAGAGAGAGAGAGAGAGAGAGAGAGAGAGAGAGAGAGAGAGAGAGAGAGAGAGAGAGAGAGAGCTTAATTTAGTCATTTTATCAAGAGAGACAGAGAGCTCGATTTGTCTGTTTCCTTTATTGTGATCCCCGTATTACAATTTATTTTCTTTTTGGCTAAAACTGATTACTATACCGCCATTCATTCTGAGAATGCATAATTTAATCAATATAGAGTACAGATTAGTTCTCATTTTCCTCAAATCAATGACGAAAAGCACCAGGGTAGCATATGATCACTGAAAATCAAATCAAATCAAATTATACCTAACATATAATCTAAAACTTGATACAAAGGAAGTAACAATCTTCTGATACCCATTCATCTTTCTTCAAATGATGAACAATTTCGCTAATAGAAAAGGATTCGCCGACTTGTTTCATCATGACATGTTATGGCATACCACTTATTAAGTAAAATGCACTTAGATCTTTGTACTTTAAGTTTGGTTCACTTTGCGCTTCAAATTTTTTGCCAAGTCATAAAAGAATGTGGAAAAATCAGACAAATAACTGAATACGGTCTGTGATAATAGTTTCGAAGAACTACGAGATTAGTCTGCTAGGCACTAATCCCAATGATCATACTCACCTGAAAGTCTAAATGTTTCAACTGAGGAGAGCTTCTTATCAGGCACATAACAGTCAAAATCTCCTCCACACTATTGAAGTCTAAGCATGTGAAGAGGTACTTCAAATGAACGAGTTCATTAGGCGGTGTCTGTGGAACATTTCCAATAGCCAAATACTGCACAAATCAGCCAAAATCAAGTGTCAATAGATACCAAGGATTTAGTTGTAGAACCCAACATATTTTCTATCCCAAAGATAATAGTTCTCAGAATCCTAACAAATTTCAGAATTTTTGTTCTTTAAATGTACCTTGAGTGAGTGATTTCCAAGCTTGAGACTCTGAATTTTGGGCAGATTTCGGAAGAGTTTGTGCAAATTACTCGAGTTGGCATAACCGAGTCCACATCTGTTACCAATATGATCAAAGGAGTCTATCTTGACCGACTTCAAGTGGTTCATAACACCGAAAGCGACGTCCTGTAAAGCTCCTTCAAATTCAAGCCACTCGAGGTTGCCAGCTTTGACATTAATTTGCTTAATCTCCTCTAACTTCCTCAACTTCAAACGTTTTAGCAGGGGGCAGCGAGAAATCAAAGCTTCAAGTTCGTCCGAAGACAGCTTCACACGAAAAAGAGACAAAGTTTTCAAGTTTTTGAATCCTTCAAACGTCGACGGAATTTTCATCACACTGCAGCTGAGTTCCAAAATAATCAAGTCATGGCAATTGAATAAGGAGGTGGGAATCTTGTAATACTGCCCTTTCCAGATGTGGAGTACGATTGCTTTAACAGAGACTCTGGATAGATGAAGAATCCAGTGGTCAATGTTACTCGTGGCGCAAAATTTTCTGTGAGAGAGCTTGAACTGCTGTATTGGGCCAGTATGAAGCAAGAGGACCTCATCAATTATCTTCACCAAGTTTTCTTGCAGAGATGATTGAAGAGAAGGAACTCCGCCAGTGCTGGTACATTGGTCATCAAACACAAGTTGTGGAACAGAGGACCATTTATACCTCCACTTTGTTGACAAAATACTAGTCCTGACCGCATCCTTAATCGGCAAGCACGATAAGATTTTCTCTGTTATGTGCCCCGGTAATTGGCTGATCCTGTCTAACTCTTCCATCATTGTTATTCTCTCCCGCGATGCTTAGAAATTTCCGACAAGTGCTGACGCATTGGAAACGGTTAGAAACGAATGAATTGAAGAAACATTAATGAAATTCTAAGCATAAAATAAGAAATATCTTAACTAATAACAAAAACGAACACGCTAAATCTTAAATATAAAATCAGATAAGTACTCAAAATTGAAAAAAAAAAAATTCACTTAATATCCAAACGTAATTTCTAAATAAAAATTGCATTCTTAAAAAGATGTACACTCCGGTCAACTTTTCTTTCTTTGGCCATTAATTGGAACTCCTCTTAATGCTTGGTAGCTTAACTAAAGAAGTAAGTGTTATGATTGCACAGGATGCATGTTCACCCCCGAAACCTCGATCCTTGGGTTAAGTGGGACGGGATTCACATGGAGCCGTGAAATCCAAGGGTCCAAATTTTGTGAGTGCACTTGCACGGAGCTCCTGAGTTTATCCTCTGAAAAACCGATTACTACCACTTTCCATCCTTGTTGCCCAAGGCCCGAGACATGTTAGAATCGACATTTCTTTTGAATGAATACCATGTAAAGTTCAGCTCCAAAAAAAAAAAAAAAAAAAAAAAAAAACACACACACACACACATGTAAAGTTCGGCTATGTTGCTCACCGGAGGAATTGTTGAAGTGACTACTGTTTCTTGCTTAGCGATTTTAACGATCTTCTGCAACCAACTGCATTTAGTTAACCTCCGCGAGAGAGAGAGAGAGAGAGAGAGAGAGAGAGGGAGGGAGGGAGGGAGGGAGGGAGGGAGAGGGAAGGAGATCTTGTTGATCAGCAACACCTAACTGAAGGTGAAGGTGTTTTCATACGGGGTAGAGTGAAGTGCATTTGCAGGAGCCAGGAGGTGAATAATTGAACTCGGTGGAGACGCATGGAGAGCAGAAGAGTAATTCGGTTTTGTAGCATATAAAAGGAGCCAATGAAGTCATTGTCCCTCTTGACAAGTTATAAGACTCCTTCACCGAGAAGCAACTTTGCCAAGAAGCATGCAATAGTGTGCTAAACCCTTTTCTCAGCTATGTTGCCTTTTCAAATGTGTAAACACTCGACCTAGGCTCCGTTTGATTCAGCATTCCCAAAGGACCCTTTGGAAAAAAAAAAAATTAGGTGTTTGGTTCAACTTTTTGAGGCCTCATTAGCCAAATGCTAGCATTTGAAATGATGAAAGCCCAAAATAAGTAGGGATCTGCTTTGGGCTTTCAGCATTTTTCGGAATGCTAAGTGAGGGTCTAATGGCTTTTTCTCTTTCCAATATTGCCCCCAATGATAATTGTGTTTTCTTCTTTTGTCTTCAAAAAACACTGTCCATCGTCTTTTTCTTTGGACTTGAAGTTGCTGGTCCACCGCAAAACTCTGGCCATCAGGAAGCCTCGCTTGAGGTTGCACAACCCAGGCGGTTGGGTTGCGCGACTCAGGGCGTCACCTGAGGTAGCCGACCTCAAGCAAGCTACCTCCCCCCCCACCACTAGCATCGCCGGCACTAGCTGCATCTCCACCACCACTAGCACCTCCATCGAGTTGCCTCCCCACAATTTTGCCCTCTTCCACGCATTTGCATCTCCTCCTCCTTTTATCTTTTCTTTTTCCTTTTTCCCTTTTTCTTTTCACCTCAATCTTGCTTTACAAAATATACACAAATATGAGTATCCAAATACACTTGCTTTCACCAAATGCCCATTCATTTAAAAATACTTGGGAAATGATGTATCTCCCCAAAGTTGAATCAAACGACCCTTAAAGCACGTCCAAAACGCCAGTATGATGCTGAGTGTTTGTGTACGAAAGACATAAAATAAGAAAAAGTCATCAATTTGGGAGGAACTTGATGGTTATTTAATAAAGTGGATGCAGCAAGTTATTACAAGACATGTAAATTAAGTAATCAATTAATGAAATGAGCATAATGGGTGATGTAATCTTTATATTTTTTATTCCATGTTAATTACGAAATATCAAAAAAGCGAAACCTACCTTTTCCTATTATAGCTTTAGATGTATCTACTCTTCATTAAATATAAGTGGTTGGCAGCTTTTAATTTCAAAGTTTAGCCATAAGATTTCATGTTTTGCCTTAGTCTACATTATGACTGAAGGATATTGTGCGAAAGATGAATTACGTCAGGTCATTCTCCTGATCAACAAAGGACATACTCTCCTAAACCACTCCGCCATGATTCCACTCGATCCATAGAACAAGGCTAGACAAGAATTTCCCTTTTTTTAAATGGGAAGTGTGAAGACGTTAGGTTGTACAGAAACACTGTGAATGATATTACTCACTGGGAAGACTCCCATGACGAGGCTACGTCGCTGTACTGGCCAGATACCAAGAAACCAATCCTTCTGCTCCTATATTATGATAAAGTCGAAAAGAAAAAGGTTGGATATCTATATATATATATATATATATATATATATATATATATATATATATATATATATATATATATCAAAGAGAAAATATTGGATAGGGGAAGCGATTTCAGCATGTCAAAATTCCAGTGTCAAAATTCCACCCCATTCATCGGCCGACACGTATTGCTCGGGTCTCACCACACGTGAGAAGCCTTCTGTCGCCCGGGCCCCACCTTTTGTGATCCGATCTCCTTTTCTCCCTTTGTTTCTCTCCTCTCACACTGTTTCTCTTCTTCTTGGCCTTTACTTTCTTTTTTTTTCATTATATATATATATATATATATATATATGGCCAGTACTCGACGGGTGAGGGTGTCGCAGCCCTCACCGGCCACAACGAGGGTTGCTTTCGTCGAATTCGGTGAGGACTCGACCCTCGCGGCTAGGGTGAGGGTCGCCCTCACCAGATCTAGTGCCGGATCTGGAAGCTAGGATCGGAGGTGACAACTTCATATATGTAGGGGATCTCGAGGATGCGGGGCCAAGCGAGGGCTCAAGGCCGCGGATGACCGGGGGCTTGGTCTTGCTCTTTGACTGAGGAGGGGGCGGCCATGGGCGCAGTGGACGACCTATGGAGAGAGGCAACAACATCAAAGCCACAAGGGACCTCGAGAGGGCTCAAGTCGCAGGTGATGACGGCGGGGAATTTGGGCTTGTTCTTGGACTTGGGGGCGGCGGACAACCTCAATGGTGGAGCCATCATCGAAGGGGGATCGGCAAACGAGGCGATTACGGAGGCAGACGAGAGAGAGCAGAGTAGGTCGACGGGAGGAAGAGAGAAAGAGCCGCGCCTAAGATTTTATAGTAGGGGGAGAGAGACCGTGAAGAAGAGAAACAATGCACAAGGAGAGAGAAAGGGAGAAACAGATTTGACGGTGGGCTCGCGATGGACACATATCGCGTGATGAATGAACTTGTAATTTGCTGAGTTGGCAACACTTGGGTATCCAATATTTCTCATGTATATACATATATACATGAAAGAAAAGGAACGGTTTTAAGTCTTTATATAAAATTTAAAATACCGATATTACAATCAAAATTGCATTAGCTGGTTTTAGTCTGTCTTTGTGTTTGAATCGATCAGTACGGACGAAGTCGTATAAATCCAGAACTGGGTCATCCTCTCCTTTTTCCTCCCTTAGAGGTGCTGATGTAATAAACAACACATGGATGTAAGGAAGGGCTGGAGAGGGGAACATGGACTATTTATAGCGTGCATTCTAATAATCTCATCCATCATGGGTCACCCTTAAAATTACTAGCCTACTTTGACCATCCAACCGCATTGTAATACCGAAACCAAGATGGGCTAGGCCCATTTTAACTTGATAATGTAACTACATCCGAGGCTACGTACCATTGTCTCAGATATCTTATTTACTTCATGACAATATATTATTCACAATTAAAATATTGATTGTGTGTGGCCACCTAGAAATGACATTTCAAGGAAGGGAAAATAACATAAAGGATCTTTAAACTTTAATTCGATGTGTAATATGGTATTTGAACTTTTAATTTATTTAATTTGGTCCTTAAACTTTAACTCAATTTATAACATGGTTCCTAAACTTTGCCATGTACTTTAGCAGGCTTGGCGTGGAGTGTGCTTTGTTTGTAGTGTTTTAAGCATCTTTCGTACTTTGCAACTTTCATATCTATTGTCTTTAGCATCATTAGAGGGACTTGTCTAGGCACATGGATGCTAGATGGTGTTTGATTGCTGTCAACAGAAATGAATAAAGCATCTTTTGTGGAAGATAGCTTTAGGTCCAAGGCATGCTTTTGGACTCGATACACTATTTGGAAATGAAGGGTTGTGGCAATTGAATCAGCAGTTTGGGGTGCTTCGTTTATTTGCAACTGGACTTTTAAGGCATCAAGGACTTGAGAATTGGACAAGGCCATATTGAAGTTAGGAAAAAGAGTAACAAAGACTTTGCCAGCATTAAGGGTAATCTCAATTGTTCCTATGCAAGCAAGTTGGTACTCGAGGAATCGAGTGTCAAGGAGCGCCATTTTGACGGTGATTGGAAGGCCTTTTCGTCCATGAAAGGTTAAAGCAAGATAGACTGCTACGAAATGAAGATGTGTATACCCTTGGGAATGCCATTGTTGGACAAGTTCAAGAGGAAAATGAAGATTAACAAAATGTTCTTGCTGAGTAGCAGGAATAGCATGCTGATCAAAACGAGTAAACTGGATATACTCCTTGACATCTTTTGGAGTTTGTTGGATTAATTTTTTAATAGAATGGATGGACTTTTTGTATATGTTCAACTTAGTCTCTAAATTATATAGAAGTATTAAATGTTGTCCCTAAACTTGAATTAATGGATGACAACATTGAACATTTTCATATAATTCAGAAACTAAGTTGAATATGTATTCCAAGTTTAAGGACCACATTGAACAAATCGAAAGTCTGGGAATCACATTGCATGTTAGGTTAAAGTTTAGGGATTACATTAAATAACTTAAAAGTGCAAAGACCATATTGCATATTAAATTTAAAGTTTTAAAACCATTTATGTCCTTATCCCGTTGAAAAACAACCTCGACTAATAATCACCCTCACTAAGACATAACATGATATCTCTCAATAGATGTCTGACGACGATACGATTACAGATGCTAAGCAATTCAGTCGTCATGGGTCAATGTGGCTGTGTAGCAGAAAATAGCATTCTTTGAGGTGATCTAACCTACTGCCATTTTCAAGTCCGGTCCTCTTTTGATTTCTGTGGAAACCTAATACTTCCAAAGAAGTCAAGGAAATCCAATTGGTGCTTATGCAATATAAGTCTGTTATCACCTCAAACTTACGGTAATATTGTATGGTATCATTTTTGAGACATATCATTTTGATGAAACCGTCGTACCCAAGACAGACACCCAAATCTTGAGTATCTACTAGAATTAGCAACGTGCACAATTAAACATGATATATCAATCGACTCATAATGATGATCATCAGATATATAATAACTATATTCACTACACATAAGCATATGTATTACGAATGAACATCAGAATAACAAATCAAAATCAAAATTAGGGTAATGATACTATTAAGTACCTGAACACATGCTGATTTTACAATTGAATCTATTTTTTTTTTTTGTTATATCAAGTACCTGAACTTTTAGTGAATATGAAACATTCATTAAGATCACAAATGGGAAATGGGAAATTGAACATTGATGCAGCTAAATAGCTGTTAACCATCCATATTAAAGTTCTATATGACCTCTTCAAAATGATGTTAAGTCAACATAGACATCTTGGATGTCAAAATTGTCCAAGCCGAACTCTCTTTCTCTTTCTATAACCAAAACCTAAATGGAGATGACATGATTTTTCCTAAATAGGCAAGCAGTCACTATTATGTAAGTCGTGTCTCACATTGAGCCAAATTTGAAATGTTGAGATACTTCATTAAAGTCAAAAAATAAAATGAAATTAGGTACTTGGTTGTAAAATCGAGAAGAATTCAAGTGCTGGTTGTTTCATAATCCGAATAAAATTAGTCAATGATTGCAAAAGGAAAACATTATTATGTCTCGTCCATGGCATAGACCATGATCCAATATTTTCTAAAGTATCATTTGTTTCGCAGAAAATTTAATAATTTGGCTTTTTTTTAAAAGATTTGCTTATATCTCTTACATAAATGAAAAAAAAAAATATTTTTATCATCAATGTAGATGTTTAAATATAAATTATTATTGATACTGAAAATACTTTGTATTAACTGATTATTCTAAGCGATATAAACAATCAAATTTAGGAAAATATTTTTCAAGTTATTTATATTTCCCGAAATAATTGTAGCCTGAAAGAAAGTAAGACAAAACTTATTTCAATTGTCTATTAAAGCCTTCAAGATGGAGTTAAGTATGAAACGCCAAAAAAAAGTTAAAACTGGCAGCCTGTACTTGGAAAAACATATAAGTCGGCATATATAATTTGCTACTTTGAAATATATTAAATATCTTGAATTTGCAGACTAATGAAGTGAGTACTAAAATCAAAAAAGAATTTCAATATTCAACAAATATTGTAAGACTTTCCATAAAACAGATAATTCCTCCACTTATTCAAAAACCTGAATAAAACAATCACAAATGAATGCAATTAATAGCATTGCCAATGGAACATAGATATCCAGGGAAGTCAAATGTGTCATAAGATAAACATGTCGATTGCATCTATTCTTTTAACATGATAACAAACCCCTCATCTGTGGCATCCTAGAATTTCATGACAACCTCTAGATGTGCTATGAACCATGGATAGGTGATGGAAGTACCATCAAATTATATTGTAGCCATTTGATCCATGATTTGCAATAAGATTAAGGCCAAGCTTTTCAATGGATAATTACTTGATGGGAAAATTCTATTCTTGGCCATGTGTTTTATAAGTTGGAATTTATTAATTTATGTTGCAAGTTTTATGGTTTTATAAATTTCAATTAGGTATTTATATGAGTGGGGGTTTAGAGTAGATTATTAAGAGAAGGAGTGGGCTGAAATTATAAGGCCAAGACTAGCCCACAAGAGCCCCACCGTTCGGCCATTAGGGCCTGGCCCGCGAAGCCCAAAGGGAGGGGGCTGCTGTCGACCGGATGGAGGGAGAGGCCCGGCCCAAGGATGGCCCATCAACCTGCATGCAAATCCCCAAGTGGCAAGAGAAGCTTGCCAAGTGTTAGTCCATTTTAGCCAAGTGTAAGATGCCATGCAAAATCAAATGATTGCAAATCATTGAGGGGGAAAGAAAAGAGGAGAGGCGGATTGGGAGAGAGAGAGAGAGAGAGAGAGAGAGAGAGAGAGAGAGAGAGAGAGAGAGAGAGAGCTGTCGTGCGAGAGAAGGAGAGGAAGAGAGAAAGGAAGAAGGAGGCCCGTCGCTGCCGTCGAGCCACCTAGTCCCGCTGTCGAGCAGCCTTGCCCCGCCGTGTGTTTGCTGTGATTTTTGCTTGGATTAGAGGCAAGTAGAGTCCTTTGATCTACACTTTGCTTGCTGTGATTGTGTGTGATGAATGGTGAATTTCGGATGTGGTAGAGGTGAGAAATTTCGAAGTTATAGGAGTCGTGTTCTAGCCTAGTATTCTGTTTCTGGAAAAACAGTCCGACCTTTGATGATTTCGTGAGTTGCATGCAATGTTCTGGTTGGAATCTCACTTCGACTTCTTGATGAAAGTTGTAGAGGACTTCTTGGAGAGTAACATATAAAAATTTTAGAGGAAATGAAAAAGTATAGGTCGGTGAAAACATTTTTCTTTGAAGAAGCTAGATCTGGAAACTGTTATGTTGGTCTATTGTGATTCTGTGAATTTTTTGAAATTATCCAGTCCGAATTTGATCTCGTGTTCTTGATAAGAGTTGTAGAAGACATCTTTAGGAGAAACATAATAAAATTTTAGAATAAAATGACAAGTATTGATTGGGGAAAATGATTTTTCTTTGAAAAGGATGAATCTGGACAGTGAACCGAGTTAGGGAGAGTTATAAAAATTATAGCTTTTAATACAGAAGGAATTAGACTTCTATTTCTTCATGAGACTTTTACCTCTAGATCTTATCTATAACATATTAAAATATCCGAATTTTCGGAGTTCATTTAATGACTTAATCTAAATTATTTCTGAAACTGTGCAAAAGTGGTGCTGGAATTTCTTTTTGCTGTGATGTATGGACTTATGTGATTGATGTGAAACTTTCTTGACATGGTGTTCTTCATGAAATATCTTCCTCTGGATCTTGTTTACATTATATCGAGTTTTCAGAATTTATTGAGATTGTTTACTAATTTTCCAAGAATTTTTACTAAAGAGGTGCATTCTGTTTTACCCGAAAATTGGTTCTATTTTCAAAAACCAATGAATTTCTTTATGAAATGTGACATCATGGGTGTTATTTGTACTGCATATATGGTGACGTTTGGCATCATATGACATCAAAAAGCTGGTTTAGACCTTTGATATTGTTGCATCAAATGCCATGTTGAAAATGAGACATATATGTGATTATGAATTGTGATAATAATGATACCGTCGGAGGTGTGAGCCAACGACGCCCCGGGAGTGTCGGGATGCCCGGAGGTTTATGCCGGATGCCCGGAGATTTGTGCCGGAGGGTCCTCGGGAGTTTCGAGATACCCGGTGGTATACAGTACGTAATTCCAGGGGGAATGCCTGGTGGTATGTCGGTGCGTAATTCCGGAAGCCCTGGAGATTTGTGCCGGGGGGATTCCTTGTGATGCTAGTTGGGATGCGAGATGCCCGGAGGTTTGTGCCGGAGGTTCCTCACGACGCCAGGTTGGGTGCGAGCGATAAATTGAGGGATGCAAACATTGGTCCCTGGAAGAAAAATGATGAGATCCTTGTGAAAGATAAAAATTGAAATTGAATCATGTGCATGGGTGTATGCATATGGCATGGAATGAACCTCATGGAAATACAATTATGATTGCATGGTGGTATATGCATGATGGCATGGTGAGATATGTGTGACTGCATGATGATATATGCACGACCACATGGTGATGTATGCTCGATAGCATGGATGATATGTGCTTTACTTGTGATATCTTGATTGTCTTGTTTGTTGCATTGTGTAGTTTGATGGATCTTTACTGCTGAGTGGTTGTACTCACCCCTTTGGGGACTAACATTTCAGATTGAGAGATGCCTCTATCACCCGTCACGCGTGGTACATTTTATGGATTACCGTCTGATGTCGAGGTCGAGTGCTCGGAGCACCCCTGCGTCGGTGTTCATGGTCTGGTGTTTATCCGCGTCCGTGTTTTGGTCATGTATGATGTGGGCTTATTTGATGGCCCCTTAGTACAAGAGTTTCTATCTGTCCATGTTCGTCGAGATGGGAGGATGATGGGGATGCTGCCGCCGCCACCGGCCGATGCACCGGGATGGGTATGATAGGAGCGTGTGACTGGTGGAGGTTGACACTTTTTAGGATGGCCGACACTAGCTGATGGATAGATGTTCACGTTTGATGTATAGTCGGGTTCTTTTTGGGTTTAGCCAAGCTTACTTAAAGTCTTGGCCTTTTGTTGTACCGACTTGTGAAATCCATCTTAGTTATGTAAATAAAAGTGATTGGCCCTAAAATGCATATATATATATATATGAAAGGTTGTAGTTGGTGTGTATTGCATTGTATCATTTAGTTTGTGTACGGGTTAGGGAGATGTCGAGTATGCTTCCGTCATATGAACTGCGCTGGGACCGATCTAAAAGATGTAAACCCCCAGGTTGAATGGACCCACTACAATTGAAATGGTATCAGAGTGGACTGTTATTAGGACAAGTGATAGGTGAGCGAGCTGTGGCGACCCTAGTGGATCGGGGGCCGTGTCGAGGGGGTGCCACAGCCTTGTTTTGGTATAAGAGCAATGGTTATAGGTGGAGTGATAAGGAGCCTCATTTGGAAATTGAGGAATATGATGACAATGCACACCATAGGATATTAACTGGAATAGTTGGTTAACTTTGAATAACGGGTGATGGGTATTCACTCGTAGATCCCTAGTAGTTTATTATGAGTTGTCTTTAGGTGCCAGTAACATGTATATGTTACTTATATAGTAGTAGTTGCTTTTAATTGGAGACAGTGAGTCTCAGATTATTCCTGAGGCAAATGCTTGGAAACTGCAGGAAAGTCATGGTGCGTGCTGGAAGTGCTCATCCATCGAGGGCTGGAGCCTCTGCTGCAAGGGCTGAACCCCGAATGGAAGACATCCTGCAGGCATTGGCCAATATTGGAAATCTGATGGAAAGGCAAGCGCAGCAACAATCGGAGTGGAACGTCGCCCTCAAGGACTGGTGGAACAATTTCTGAAGTTGAAACCACCTAAGTTTAGTGGAATGGGAAGTCCTGAGGAGGCGGAACATTGGATTGATGGGATAGAACAGATCTTCCGGTTGTTGGACTGCAGTGATGCTGAGAAGATAGTTTTGGCAGAGTACCAGCTGGAGGGAAATGCAAAGTTTTGGTGGAGAGCTTCAAGAGACAGGATCTTTCCACTAGGTACTGGTATAAACTAGGATGAGTTTGTTAGAGCTTTTCATAGGAAGCATTTCTCTGATTGTGCCAAGGATAAGAAGATCACTAAATTTATTCAGTTGGAACAAAGGGAGCTGATAGTGGATCAGTATGAGGCAAAATTTTCTGAATTGTCTAGGTATGCTCCTTGATTGATTGAGGATCGTGAGGAAAAAGCTAAGAGATTCCTGAAAGGGTTGAGGACTGATATTAGGAAACAACTGGTGCCTTTGAATATAAGGGATTATAATGAGATTTATGAGAGGGCACAGTTAGTGCAGCAAGAGCTGGTGAGAAAGCGATCAGAGTCTAAGAGACAGTTGACCTTGAGTGATATCAGAAGGGGTAAGAGACCCTATCCTGGTCAAGGTCAGACTTGGGATGCTAAGAAAAAGAGCAATTTTGGAAATTTTGGAAGAGCTAGGGATGGCCTGAATATAGGGAAAGCACCCTATCAGCCTGATGTTTGTCGAAGGTGTGATGGACAACATGGCCTAGGACCTTGCAATGGACGGCCGAAATGCTATGGTTGTGGACGAGTAGGTCACCTCAAGAAAGACTATCCACGAGAGAGGTCTAGCTGAGTGTTGGCTCGGTGCGACAGGTACATCAAAGTGCTATTAGACCAAACCTACCAAGGAATCCTCAGAGGCCACCAGCACAAGGACGGATGTATGCGGTCACTCAAGAGGAAGCGGAAGCTTCCGAAAATGTTATCTCAGGTACGATTTTCATAAATGGCAAGAAGGCATATGCATTGTTTGACACGGGTGCTACACATTCATTTATATCTGAAAGATATAGGCAATTAAGTGAAATAGAAACTACACCTCTTGAGACGCCTCTTTGTGTTTCCACGCCTTTAAAGAATATGGTGTTATCTACAATAATGTGTGCAAAATGTAAGATAACTATAAAAGAGCGAGATATGGAAATAGATCTAGTTGTGATTGCTATGTATGGCTTCAATGTTATCATAGGAATGGACTGGCTCCATAAGCATAGGGCTAAGGTGGACTGCTATAGGAAAGTGATCCAGTTCATGTTGCCTGATCAGTTTAGTTTTGAATCTTTTGGAGGTCAGACAAACCCCTCTATAGCCATTATCTCAATGGTAGAAGCTTGTGAACTACTTGACGAAGGATGTCAAGGATACCTAGCAGTAGTAAGAGATCTTACTAAGAAAAAGGCTGAAATCGATGAGATTCGAATAGTCAGGGAATTTTAGGATATGTTTCCTGAGGAGTTGCCGGGATTACCACCAGAGCGAGAGATTGAGTTTGAAATTGAATTAATGCCTGGAACAGGACCAATATCGAAAGCCCCGTATAGAATGGCCTTGGTGGAGCTGAAGGAGTTGAAGGTGCAACTACAAGAGTTGCTTGATAAGGGATTTATTAGACCAAGTGCTTCACCTTGGGGTGCACCAGTTCTATTTGTGAAAAAGAAGGACGGGTCAATGCGTCTATGTATTGATTATAGACAGCTAAACCAAGTGATTGTAAAGAATAAGTATCCCTTGCCTAGAATTGATGACTTATTTGATCAGTTGCAAGGAAGTTCAGTCTTTTTCTAAAATTGAATTAAGGTCAGGATACCATCAGTTAAGGACAAAGAAAGAAGACATTCCTAAGACTGCATTTAGGACTCGTTATAGACATTATGAGTTCTTAGTTATGCCTTTTGGATTAACGAATGCACCAGCCGCATTCATGGATTTAATGAATATGATATTTAAGCCTTATCTGGATCAGTTTGTAATTGTCTTCATTGATGATATCCTGATATATTCTAAAGGACCTGAAGAGCATGAACGACACCTAAGGATAGCATTGCAAACACTAAGAGATCATAAGTTATTCGCCAAATTCAGTAAGTGTGAATTCTGGCTGGATCAGATAATATTTTTAGGGCACGTGGTGTTGGGTAATGGAATTGCAGTGGACCCTGCAAAGGTTGAAATGGTAGTGAATTGGCCGAGACTGACAACGCCAACTGAGATAAGAAGTTTCTTAGGATTGGCTAGCTATTATAGAAGGTTTATCGAAGGATTTTCACAATTGGCAGGCCCTTTAACGAAATTGACCCGAAAGAATGTGAGTTTGAATGGAGTGGAAGATGTGAAAGAAGTTTTCAGGAACTTAAAAGAAAGTTGACTACAGCTCCAATCCTAACTATACCATCTGGATCTGAAGGATTCACGGTGTATAGTGATGCGTCTCATAAAGGACTGTGATGTGTTTTGATGCAGCATGGCAAGGTCATAGCCTATGCATCGAGGCAGTTGAAACCTCATGAGTTAAATTACCCAACCCATGATTTGGAATTGGCAGCTATAGTATTTGCTTTGAAAATATGGAGACATAATCTGTATGGAGAGAAGTTTGAAATCTATACAGATCATAAGAGCTTGAAGTATTTGTTTTCGCAAAAAGAGTTGAACATGAGACAGAGAAGGTGGATGGAGTTATTAAAAGATTATGACTGTGAAATACGATACCATCCAGGAAAGGCAAATAAAGTGGCAGATGCCCTTAGTCGAAAGTCGGCTATGGACATGGCTAGTCTGAGGATAACAGAGTGGAATCTGTTAAAGTCAATTGTGGATTCAAACTTCAAGTTGGAAATGGATCACCTTACTGGTATGCTTACTGCATTAAGGATTGAGCCTGAAATTATTCAGAAAGCTAAGATTTTACAAAAATCTGACCCGGAGATTTTGAAGATACGAAACGCTGTGTCTTTAGGGAAAAGACCAGAGTTTCAAGTTTATGAAGATGAAGTAGTAAGATGCCAAGGACGGCTCTGTGTTCCTGATAGTGAAGAAGTGAGAAGGGAAATCCTATCAGAAGCACATAAGAGTAATTATAGTATTCATCCGGGGAGTACGAAAATGTATAGAAATTTACGCCAGCAATTTTGGTGGAATGGCATGAAGAAGGATATAGCTAAACATGTTTCTCAATGTTTAACATGCCAGCAAGTGAAAGCGGAACACCACAAACCCGCAGGACTGTTGAGACCATTGGACGTACCAGAGTGGAAATGGGAGCATGTAACGATGGACTTTGTGCAAGGATTGCCAAGGACATCAAGTGGTCACGACTCTATTTGGGTAATAGTAGATCGTTTGACTAAATCTGCTCATTTCCTAGCTGTCCGCGTAGACTACTCGATGAATAAACTTGCTGAGATATATGTAAGCCAAGTGATACGCTTGCATGGTATTCCTGTAACAATTACATCGAATCGAGACTCTAGGTTTACTTCAAATTTTTGGCGAAGTCTCCAGAATGCTTTAGGGACAAAGCTTCAGTTTAGTACTGCTTTTCATCCTCAAATAGATGGACAAACGGAAAGAGTGATTCAAACTTTGGAAGATATGCTGAGAGCTTGTATTATTGATTTTAAGGGAAGCTGGGATGAAAAATTGCACTTGATAGAGTTCGCCTATAACAATAGTTTTCAGAAAAGTATAGGCATGGCTCCGTTTGAAGCATTATATGGAAGAAGGTGCAGGACTCCTGTTTGTTGGAATGAAGTAGGTGAAAGGAGTTTGACAGGACTTGAATTAGTACAAATTACTACTGAGGCTGTGGAGGTAATAAAGAAAAGACTTAGAACAGCCCAGAGTAGGCAGAAAGACTACGCAGATAAGCGTAGGAGACCTTTAGAATTTAATGTGGGAGATCATGTATTCCTTAAAGTATCCCCTATGAAAGGAATATCTCGATTTGGAATGGAGAGTAAGTTAAGCCCTAGATTTGTTGGACCTTTTGAGATACTTGAAAGGATAGGAGATGTAGCTTATCGTTTGGCGCTACCTCCTAAATTAGGAAATTTGCATGACGTATTCCATGTATCGATGCTGAGGAAGTATCAGCCGGATCCTGGTCACATACTCGATCATGAAGCCATCAAAGTGGATGAGAAAGTGAGGTACATTGAAGAGCTTGTGCAAGTGTTGGATCGAAAGGAGCAAATTCTTAGGACCAAGAAAATTTCATTGGTTAAGATATTATGGCGACATCATGATGTGGAGGAAGCCACATGGGAGAGTGAAAATGAGATGAGGGAAAGGTACCCTCACTTGTTTCAAGAGACATAGGAAATGTCTAATTTCGAGGACGAAATTCTCTAAGGAGGGGAGAATTGTGGCATCCTAGAATTTCATGACAACCTCTAGATGTGCTATGAACCATGGATAGGTGATGGAAGTACCATCAAATTATATTGTAGCCATTTGATCCATGATTTGCAATAAGATTAAGGCCAAGCTTTTCAATGGATAATTACTTGATGGGAAAATTCTATTCTTGGCCATGTGCTTTATAAGTTGGAATCTATTAATTTATGTTGCAAGTTTTATGGTTTTATAAATTTCAATTAGGTATTTATATGAGTGGGGGTTTAGAGTAGATTATTAAGAGAAGGAGTGGGCTGAAATTATAAGGCCAAGACTAGCCCACAAGAGCCCCACCGTTTGGCCATTAGGGCCTGGCCCGCGAAGCCCAAAGGGAGGGGGCTGCTGTCGACTGAATGGAGGGAGAGGCCCGGCCCAAGGATGGCCCATCAACCTGCATGCAAATCCCCAAGTGGCAAGAGAAGCTTGCCAAGTGTTAGTCCATTGTAGCCAAGTGTAAGATGCCATGCAAAATCAAATGATTGCAAATCATTGAGAGGGAAAGAAAAGAGGAGAGGCGGATTGGGAGAGAGGGTTTTCGACCGTGAGAGAGAGAGAGAGAGAGAGAGAGAGAGAGAGAGAGAGAGAGAGCGCTATCGTGCGAGAGAAGGAGAGGAAGAGAGAAAGAGAGGAAGAGAGAAAGGAAGAAGGAGGCCCGTCGCTGCCGTCGAGCCGCCTAGTCCCGCCGTCGAGCCACCTTGCCCCGCCGTGTGTTTGCTGTGATTTTTGCTTGGATTAGAGGCAAGTAGAGTCCTTTGATCTACACTTTGCTTGCTGTGATTGTGTGTGATGAATGGTGAATTTCGGATGTGGTAGAGGTGAGAAATTTCGAAGTTATAGGAGTCGTGTTCTAGCCTAGTATTCTGTTTCTGGAAAAACAGTCCGACCTTTGATGATTTCGTGAGTTGCATGAAATTTTCTGGTTGGAATCTCACTTCGACTTCTTGATGAAAGTTGTAGAGGACTTCTTGGAGAGTAACATATCAAAATTTGAGAGGAAATGAAAAAGTATAGGTCGGTGAAATCATTTTTCTTTGAAGAAGCTAGATCTGGAAACTGTTATGTTGGTCTATTGTGATTCTGTGAATTTTGTGAAATTATCCAGTCCGAATTTCATCTCGTGTTCTTGATAAGAGTTGTATAAGAAATCTTGAGGAGAAACATACTAAAATTTGAGAATAAAAGGACAAGTATTGATCGGGGAAAATGATTTTTCTTTGAAAAGGATGAATCTGGACAGTGAACCGAGAGTTAGGGAGAGTTATAAAAATTATATATTTTAATAAAGAAGGAATTAGACTTCTATTTCTTCATGAGACTTTTACCTCTAGATATCATCTATAACATATTAAAATCTCAGAATTTTCGGAGTTCATTTAAGGGCTTAATCGAAATTATTTCCGAAACTGTGCAAAAGTGGTGCTGGAATTTCTTTTTGCTGTGATGTATGGACTTATGTGATTGATGTGAAACTTTCTTGACATGGTTTTCTTCATGAAATATCTTCCTCTGGATCTTTTTTACATTATATCGAATTTTCAGAATTTATTGAGATTGTTTACTAATTTTCCAAGAATTTTTACTAAAGAGGTGCATTCTGTTTTACCCGAAAATTGGTTCTATTTTCAAAAACCAATGAATTTCTTTATGAAATGTGACATCGTGGGTGTTATTTGTACTGTATATATGGTGACGTTTGGCATATCATATGACATCAAAAAGCTGGTTTAGACCTTTGATATTGTTGCATCAAATGCCATGTGGAAAATGAGACATATATGTGATTATGAATTGTGATAATAATGATACCATCGGAGGTGTGAGCCGACGACGCCCCGGGAGTGTCGGGGTGCCTGGAGGTTTGTGCCGGATGCCCGGAGGTTTGTGCCGGAGGGTCCTCGGGAGTTTCGAGATGCCCGGTGGTATACGGTACGTAATTCCAGGGGGAATGCCTGGTGGTATGTCGGTGCGTAATTCCGGAAGCCCTAGAGGTTTGTGCCGGGGGGATTCCTCGTGATGCTAGTTGGGATGCGAGATGCCCGGAGGTTTGTGCCGGATGCCCAGAGGTTTGTGCCGGAGGTTCCTCGCGACGCCAGGTTGGGTGCGAGCGATAAATTGAGGGATGCAAACATTGGTCCCTGGAAGAAAAATGATGAGATCCCTGTGAAAGATAAAAATTGAAATTGAATCATGTGCATGGGTGTATGCATATGGCATGGAATGAACCTCATGGAAATACAAGTATGATTGCATGGTGGTATATGCATGATGGCATGGTGAGATATGCGTGACTGCATGGTGATATATGCACGACCACATGGTGATGTATGCTCGATAGCGTGGATGATATGTGCTTTACTTGTGATATCTTGATTGTCTTGCTTGTTGCATTGTATAGTTTGATGGATCTTTACTACTGAGTGGTTGTACTCACCCCTTTGGGGACTAACATTTCAGATTGAGAGATGCCTTTATCACCCGTCACGCGTGGTACATTTTATGGATTACCGTCTGATGTCGAGGTCGAGTGCTCGGAGCACCCCTGCGTCGGTGTTCATGGTCTGGTGTTTATCCGCGTCCGTGTTTTGGTCATGTATGATGTGGGCTTACTTGATGGCCCCGTAGTACAAGAGTTTCTATCTGTCCATGTTCGTCGAGATGGGAGGATGATGGGGATGCTACCGCCGCCACCGGCCGATGCACCGGGATGGGTATGATAGGAGCGTGTGACTGGTGGAGGTTGACACTTTTTGGGATGGCCGACACTAGCTGATGGATAGATGTTCACGTTTGATGTATAGTCGGGTTCTTTTTGGGTTTAGCCGAGCTTACTTAAAGTCTTGGCCTTTTGTTGTACCGACTTGTGAAATCCATCTTAGTTATGTAAATAAAAGTGATTGGCCCTAAAATGCATATATATATATATGAAAGGTTGTATTTGGTGTGTATTGCATTGTATCATTTAGTTTGTGTACGGGTTAGGGAGATGTCGAGTATGCTTCCGTCATATGAACTGCGCTGGGACCGATCTAAAAAATGTAAACCCCCAGGTTGAATGGACCCACTACAATTGAAATGGTATCAGAGTGGAATGTTATTAGGACAAGTGATAGGTGAGCGAGCTGTGGCGACCCTAGCGGATCGGGGGCCGTGTCGAGGGGGTGCCACATCATCCCATATCATGAAATGGAAAAACTTTCAAGAAGTTAATGGGCAATATTAAATGAAAATGACCAAGTTCTAAATAGGAAATATTTTCTTTTACTTGATGGCCTTTATACAAAATTTAGTAATTAACAGATCACGCTTGATTAACAAGAAAGAGCAATTAGGGACTCTCCGAAAGATACTAATCTCTAACTTAAACGTCTTTGCCAAGGAATCTAAAGAAGTTTGCAAAACCAAGTTATATAATAATACATTTAATGATCAAGAAAACATATTTTTGTCCCAAAATTGACTCTTTAAAGCAATTTTTAAACACCAATACCAGAATTCAAGCTTCCATCTCATATGATTAAGTAGTAGCTAGGAACTTCACAGTAAGGGCGTGCATAAAAACCAGAAATTGCTTGGACTGACTCGGAACCAGCATTTCCCATGGGTACCAATCTAGTTTCTAGTCTAATTTGTTAGAACTAGTGAGTATTGGTCTGATTTCCAGTTCTGGACATGGAACCACCCACCGGACCAAGATATATATATTTGGAAATTCCGATTCAATTACTTAATTATTTTGTATTTTTTTCAACCAATAAATGTACATATATATATATATATATATATATATATATATTTGTAGTCTTGGACATTATTGTCTAATTTTCTCTCTTGGGCACACAATAGAATTAACCCCTACTTTTTGTTCATTCTAATAGTCCATTTACTCTCTTTTTCAGTCAAAACAAAATAAACAAACGAAAAGGATGGAGGAGACTGATGGGATATGTCCATAAATGTTGTAGTGCTAAGAGCCAATGGCTCATTTTAAGAGTATAATTAGGTTTCTCATTAGTCATCCTATGATTAAATTAGGTTGACGTTAAAAAAATGGATTGCACGATTAATGTTTTACCTTCTATGGATGTTAGGACTTTTAAGGTACAAATGATAACCATTCTGGCTGAAAATTGATTTACGGAAGAGAAATATATTTTTCTATTTCTATTCTTAAATGAGTTTCTAAGCGAAAATACGTGTTTGATAACGACATAAATTTTTTATTCCGAAATAGAAATTTATTTGATAATGACACAAAATTTCTCCCTTCCGACAGTGGCGGTGGCTGGTGACCGGCAGGCGATGGTGGTGGTGGCCGGCGACTGCGGTGGCGGCGGCCAGTAGCGGGGAGTGGCGGCAACGGACGGCGAACGGTGGCTGACGACGACGGATGAATAGCGAGAAAAAACAATAAGAAGGGTTTTTGTTTCTCTTTTTTGTTCTAGAAATAGAAAAGCATATTTCTGAAATTCCAAACTTATTTCTGGAGTGGAAATCTATTTCAAAATAAAATAGTTTTACCAAACGGAATTCTATTCCATAAACGAGTTTGGAATAGAAAAATAATTTTAGAACGGAAATAAAATGGTTATCATGCGTGCCCTTAACGTAGAGTCTAATTCTCCACATGTTCTCAGTGTTAAGAAACCCTAAGAGAACCTCAACATATACTTTCAAGAAATTAAATTCTTAGCTAATGAGTCGTTTTGCCTTAGCAATTCAATTGGAATTTAAGACCAAACAAACTTTAGTGTTGTCCATAAAAATTAGGTTGACCATGATATTAATTGATGAATGCAATTTTGTAGAGATTGGAGACCAACTCTATGGATTCACCCTAGACCAGACCTCAATTTTTTCAGAACCAGTCCTTGATAGGTAGTTCTTGGTTCCAAGGTGAGAACCATCCACCCAAGCCATATATACCCCTACTTCCCAGTACAATTTAACCTCACGAAAGAGACAATCGAGCAAAACTTAAAAAGTTATGGCGCATTATAACAATACTCGTCTATAGGTATAGGGTGCAACACATAAATAAATATTCTCTACATTAACAATAAAAAAGGCACATCTTATAATATTACCACGACCTTGACTTACAACACAAAAATGTCCTCTAGGAGATGACCACATGCGCGATAAGATAATGAACATCTCGTAAAAGAAAACTTGTGGATACTCCACGATTCTCAACAAGCGAAATTGGTGGTCACACACCCATATCACAACGCGTAAGTATTCCCAAAACTGGGATGTGAAGCATAGTCCACAATATCATGGAAAATTCCACCGATCTCAATACATGCAGTTTAGTTCTCAAGCAAACATTGAATCATGTGAAATCTCCGAAAAAAAAAAAGCTCAAAAAACCATGAGAAAACTCTTCGTGTCACCGTGGCAATCCACTTCGGTAACCAAAGTACTTGCCAGAGGAGACAGCTGCCAGAATCCCAAGATGTCACGGATCCAAATAGATGATTTCTGCTCGGACCGATGCTCGCCGAAACCGCAGCAACTCTTTCATCATCAGCAATTGTCCATTGGCCGAAGCGGGCTTCATGGTCATCCTCTCAAGTGCAGGAGAAGCCAAAAGCAGGAAGCTTATGAAACCCAGCTCAAGCCTAGTTCCAGATATGCCAGTAACTTTCACCAGCCGCAACTGGTCAAACGTGCAACTCCAATGCTCGCCTTCCCAAAAGCTAACAAAACTCTCCATAAGGAACGCTTCTTCAGGCCGAGCCTACATCAAATTTTGATGACATCAAATATTCCAGAAGTCGTCAATTCTAGAATACAAGTCAGGCCTTGCTAATATACCATGGACAGTGCATGTAAAAATCAGCTGAATGTACAGGTAAAAGGCCAGCACCAGGAACACTAATTCGTTTGAAGTACTACACTATATTGGAGGGGTCCAGAAGACTGACCAATATCTCAAGTTCTTGTAAATTTGGGGAGCTTCTCAATAGGCATAAAGCAGCTTTATTCTCTTCGCAGTCGTCAAAGTTTATGCGCAAGGAAAGGTAACCGAGATCCACACATGGGCTAGGCAACTTCAATGGCACATCACCAACAGCCAAATACTGGATAAAAAGAACAAATACAATGAAGCCACTAATCACCAGTGAACATGTGCAGTAGTGTAGTGTGGAAGCCAATGAGATGCGGAAACAGAATTAAGATAAGGAGAAATATATTAGTTAAGGGAATGACTTTGAAATTTGAGGAATTAGTACATGCTATATGGTATACTTCGAAAGTAAGGAACAACCCCCTCATGATTTCACCGTTCAACTTCTCACTGAAAAAGAAAAAGAAAGCTAAAGATATTATGTAAAAGGGAAAAAAAGGATATTTCAAAGTCATATAGATCCATTACATCGATGGTTATCCATTTTGTAGACACACATGAGCTACTGTTTAGTGGGGTGAAAAACCATTACCTTCAAAAAGTAACTCTGTATCTCAAGTCTTCGAATATGAGGCAAATGAGCAAAGAACTTGAGCAAATTGCTGGTGTAACCAGGCCGTTTGCTGATCTTATCTTTGGCATACAAGCCGATGGAGACTAGAGCTAATTGAAATGTATTTTTAAAACTTACATCATCAAAAACACCTCCAATGTCAAAGAACAAAAGGCTTGTTGCATTAATGTTAAGATGTGAGAAACCATCAAAGTTCATCAACGTCAGTCTTTCGAGAAGAGGACAGCTTGTTATCAGATGTTCAAACACATCTTGCCCCATTGTAATGTGTTGCAAATCAAGGCTCTTTAAATTCTTAAAGCCATGGAACGTTGATGGAGGTCTGACCAAACAATTGAACAGCTCCAGGTGCGTCAAATTCTGACATGAAAACAAACAAGAATGCAGCTTGTATCTTTGGCCTTTCCATATTTCAAGAACAAATTCTCTGATAGGGCTCCTCGACAGATGGAGAATCCACCGGTCGATATCAGTGACACCAACAAGATCTCGATGAGAAAGCCTAAATTTGTACACGGGACCAGTATGAAGTAAGAGAACATGGTCGATAATGCTCACAAGCTTACTCTTGATGACTGCCTGGTCTTGGGAAGTAAGTGAAATACAATGGTTGTCAAATACAAGATTTGGAAGTGTGGCCCACTTGTACCGCCATTTTGTTGACAGAACACTTGTTCTTACTGCATCCCTTATTGACAACTGAGACAAGATTTGATCTATAATATGTCCTGGCAAGCTACTGAGCCTATCCAGTTCGATCTCTGACTGGCAAGGACTTTTGGGTGGCTCTCTTTTCTGCAGCAAGATTCATCCATCAGATGACTAAGAATATAAATCAAAAGAAAGTAGTGGTAAGATTTTCTCGAAGTGCATCCATCTTGGATAGGAAGTCAGAGTAGGGGTGTAAACGTAACATGATGGATCAAGATAAATAATTTCAGAAATCTCCCTTGATAATTCTAGGGGTGAGTCCTCTATTAAGTCTATCCTTCACCTTGTAAGACTGACAGGAGAGCCAATGAAACTACTAGATATGAACACAAGCAAAGCATCTCCAAAACATAGAGTGTTCAACTTTGTCAGAAAGTAAAGCCCCCTTTCTGGCTTTCCCCATATAGAACAAAACGCCTTTACGACATCAGAATCTTTCTAATGAATATCATTCTTAAGAATATAAGGTGTATGTAAGCAAATCACTGATGACACTGAGCTGCTGCTTTAATACATGCCAGGATGAAAACCATGCCAACTTATGGCTTGTACTTTCCAAGAACACTCCACAAGACATCCCCAGCTACCTCCTACTAATTGTTGTGATCAGAACTCAGAAGAACCACTGGAGTGAATTTGTTTTTCCCTCTTCCCCAAAGTAATTCATGCATATAGAATGCAATTCCTTTTAAATTAACTGATTTTCTTTTCCTAGTGTCAAGAGTGTACTAGAGCACCTCAAACAGACTGCCTTTAACTGCATCATACAATCAATAAGTCTAGCATCTGATGGAGCATTCCATTAGGCAAAGATATAGCTGTCAAATTTCACACGATTCGTAAATCAATTCGCAACTTGGCCCATGAAAACAAAAAAACAATTGACATCTATAGCACTTTAGCACGAACTACAGAAAAAAACTCCAGCTTACCATCTTGCTTTCTTCCAGCTATTTCCAAAAACCTTGCCCTTCCTGAAATTGAAAAAACAAAAACAATTGAAAAACACAAAGTGAGAATCATTCTCACAGATCAACTTCACCAGCTAAAACATCCGCTCACATTTCAAATGAACAGAAGCATCATAAGCTCAAAATCATCAGCAAAAGCCACAGTGCACAAATCGGGCACCCTCAATTCACGCGCATACCTAAACCCCAATCATTACACTATCTCTTTTCCGTTTGACAAACATGTGAATTCAACCTCGGACATAACAACCTCATGTATTCCAAGAATATCTTGGGTCGAGTACATATAAAAATTAACCAATTACGATGCCATAAGCGGATACACTGTGTTTTACCAGGATGAATTTCGGGTGGTCCTTTTTTTTAAGGGAACGAACGAATTTCTTCAAGCGAAGCAGGGACTCGAACAAAAATTCGCGACCATCGACTGACTCGTGGAAAAGGGAGCAAATTACCTGGGGAGGCGCGCAAAAGAAATGGGATGTCGAGGATTCCGACGA
Source organism: Eucalyptus guilfoylei (assembly GCA_016097605.1). Taxonomy (NCBI): domain Eukaryota; kingdom Viridiplantae; phylum Streptophyta; class Magnoliopsida; order Myrtales; family Myrtaceae; genus Eucalyptus; species Eucalyptus guilfoylei. The sequence continues at coordinate 24,606,794 of CM027865.1, read as the reverse complement.
GGTCCGATTCAAGTCGAAGAAGCCATCTCAGAGCGACCGGCACGCTCTCCAGCAAGCAACCGCGAGAAGCTCTTGATGAAGAAGGAGAAGAAGAAAGGGGGTGAAATTATCATTCCAATCCCAGAAATTCTGTAACGTAGCAGCTAGCACCTGAAGTTTATGCCAAGAAGGAGGAAAGAGAGAGCAAGGAAAAGGGGAGGGTGGATTTTGGTGATGAGTTGAACTGTGAAAGTGACTGGCCCACGAAATTCGGACGCTCGGAGCGAAGGAGAGACTCCTCATGGGATGTTTGGGTGGAGAAGGTTCGTTCAATAAACCCCATTTGTTTTGCCAAAAAAAAGGATAACTAATAGTAATGTATGAATAAAAGTGTCTAAACCCATTTTTTGGAATCGGGAACTGACCTTATTGACTTTGAAATCGAATCGATTCTCGAAATTGACCCCGATATCAATGGGGGCTGTTTTGTTTTTTGTTTTTTGTTTTATATTATTATATATACAGTATGTCCTAAAATATGTAAATACCAAATATCACATTAATCTAACTACTTAAATTTTCAGAAAAACGGTCTTAAAAAATTCTCATGTAGTTTGAGAGTAGGATCTTCTGAATTCAACAATCCCGATTCAAAAATGGCGAAGATCCAAGTGCTGCTACTCCTTGCCCCGTCGGTCTCATCCTCGACCTGCCAAGCATCCCAGAGCCACTCGCGAATTGGCCGTGGGCCCTCCTTAATGATAATCATTAATCACCCTGTTGTCCGGCCTTTACTGAGCATCGCCGCGAGCAGCCATGGAAGGCCACACAACGAATGTGAGATCTCCGGTCGAAAGGAAAAGTCCATGCGGGGGTCGAGGAGCTTTGGCGGAAATTTGAAGCAAGAAGAGTAAGGGCTGGCTGAAGCAGCGGTGATTTTTCTTTGGAAGTCAAAGGAAAATTCGACTAGAATTTCTCTGTCCAGCGCACATCGAGAAAAGGAGAGAATCCTTTGCTCTATTGTCGTGCCATTTGGGGACCATCGGAGAGAGTTCGCCAACTCCAAAGCTTTTTTTCCCTCCTTTGTTCTTTCTTGCAGGTTTACCGACGTTCATCAACCGTGCGGCACATCTCAAGGCGTGGACTTCTCGAGGAACAAATACATAGACAAAGAAGGCGGCACAGCCACATAGTGGAGAGGAAGAGGGAGAGGGAGAAGGAGAAACTCGTAGATGTTTTTTCACATTGCGCCTGTGGCTCACCGAGCGACACCATCGCTACCATGGTCCGTATGTTCTCTTGGCCATGCGTCGTCTCTAGCCATTGTGCCGCCCGCCCTCATTGACTGCCCATCTGTCGAGCCCTGTGATCTTGATTTCGCTCCAATTACGTCAAGTTTGAATTTGTAAAGTTTAATCTTCAAATTAGGTAATATATTTTATTACCTGTTTTGAGTGATTTGCTGTATTCAGCTAAATATTTGATTAAATAATGTATATCCACATTGCCCTAAAAGATCACATAAGTTAGGAAGTTACTTTCTTAGACAGTCATTCGATCTCTAACTATGAGATGCGATGCTCACTGTCATGGAAAATCCTCCATTTTATCCATAACCATTTGGATACAATTGTCGATTTACCCATTTCCAAAATAAATGAATAAACTTCCATCAATATTCATAACTAATTGAATATGATCGCTAGTTTATTCCATTTTCAAATTTAAATAAGATCATATTTGTGGATTGCATCAATTAATTGAATAGTTATCTTTTTGCTTAATTGTTACCATAAAAAGAAAACCCAAAATAACAAATAAGATTTACTTTGATTTTTGTTAGTAATATTGCATGTTTTAGGTTAGATTACATGTTTAAATTAGGTAATTTTTTTTTATTCTGATTTTTTTGAATAAAAAATACAAAGACATTGCTTTAAGATAAATTAAGTTTTCATACTCTTAATTTAGCTTGCATGTTAAGAAAGGGGATTTTTATTCCGAATTTTAATTAAAAAGAATACAAAATAATCATCATGCGTGTGTTGCGTAGAATTAGTTTGCATATCGCACATCATTTAGCAATTGCATGTTTAGGTCATTAAATTGGAATGTGCAACATATCAAAATAGTTGCATTAATTTTTGCTCATCAATAGAGTTAGGTCTTTTAATCAGGATTGCGTCACATATAATTTGCACGTTAGGTTGCAGGTCACATGCCATTTTAGCATAGACATTGTGTACATCATTGCAATTAGGATAATTGCATTGTACGTGGATTAAATCTCATTAAATAAGTGAAAATCCCAAAAATTGAGTAACTAGGAAAGAATCTATGTTTAGAATAAGAGTCTTCGCAAATGCAAGTATTTAGTCCCATTTCAGTGCCTCTCTTAGGCCTTATCCTATCGAGACCGTTTTTTAACATCCAATTAAACTCTCATTCCAAATATAAGGTTTTTTGGGCTCAGTTTTTGATACACAAGATCCATATGAGTGCAAAACATACTACCAAGATAACGTGTTATCTTATTATTCTAAGATCTCTAATGCCAGATTGAAATTTAAAGAGAAAGAGGGAGAACTAGTTTTGCATGGTTTAAGTACACAAACACACAATTTTATTGATGGAGGCTAGTCTTGCCATACATAACATGTCACAAACCATAACTTTTATAGGCATAAGGGAAAGAAAAGACAAGCATGATTACATCATCGATGACACAGGCATATTAATGCCTCATAAAAACATTCTAAGACACCTAGGATTATGATTCGTCCTAAAACATTAATTACATCACGGCTCATCACTAAACATATATCAGCATTAATTACATCATGACTCATCACCATGATTCATCTTGAAATATTTAATGACACATGAGCCATCACATGACATTAATGACTACACGAGTCATCAACAAGACTCATCCAAAACCATTTGTGACGTCAAGACTCATCCAATCACTATTAATCATCAATTGATGATGAAGGAGATGAGCATCCTATTTCTATCGCTTTTTCTAAACGATGCATGGTAACTTCTCACTCCCATCTTTTTCATCTTTCTTCTTTAGTTTCTTTTGTAGATCGCAAAAATCTTGACAAGGGAATCTCGAGTCACGGCTTTTTGGGAGGAGATTGATAAGAATTTGGTGGGATATCTCTGGATCTTGGTGGAATATTTGCTGGGTCCAAGTCATTATAGAATCTTTCACGTGGATAGATAGATTCGTTTCAGGCATTACTAGCTAGGACTAGTTATCCACATTCATCAATGATGAGGGACTTCCTAGACTTGATGACAATCCAAAATCAAAGGGATCTTGAGAGAGGAGTCCGCCCATGATACTTGTGATGATGATGATCCATTTTGAATTTTGCTAAAGCAATGTTAACCAGAGGTTTAACCTTGAGATAATCTCCTAAATAATCCCAAGGCACATCACCATTATCATTTGGCCAAACTCCTTTAGGAATAGTGCGATTAGTCTCACAAAGGATTTGTTGGATTTCCCTGTATTCTCGTGGATTGGCTTTAATACAATGCAAAAGCGTTTTATAAACTAGAAGGAACGTCTCGAGCTTTATAAGTTGAAACTCCTGTGTCTGCTAGGTACCAGGAAACATTGCCGTTTGGTTTGATCAACACCCATGGCCTATAAAAGAATATGATTTTGTGTAGCTTTGGATTTGGCCCGCATGTTCTTTACCATTCTATGCACAAGGCTTTCCATGCTACTAAAGATTTGGCTTGATTAGTCTCACAAAGGATTCGTTGGATTTCCCTGTATTCTCGTGGATTAGCTTTAATATAATGCAAAAGCGTTTTATAAAGTCTAGAAGGAACGTCTCAAGCTTTATAAGTTGAAACTCCTGTGTCTGCTAGGTATCAGGAAACATTGCTATTTGGTTTGATCAACACCCATGGCCTATAAAAGAATATGATTTTGTGTAGCTTTGGATTTGGCCCGCATGTTCTTTACCATTCTATGCACAAGGCTTTCCATGCTACTAAAGGTTTAAACCAGCAAAGCATTTCTACAAAAAGGTAGTACTTCCCACGATCGTCGATTTCACAAATTGGTTGGCCAATAATGCTTGGCATTTTTGCTGTTGGGAACTGAATGGCAAAAGTATGACAATTAAATGCATACTAGTAAAATCGTATAAGTTCTTCCGGAAATTCATCATGGGGAATAAGTCAAAGGATGAATGAACGAATAATCCAAATGCATGCCGAATGATTGAAGACATATCCCACCATATTTTCTAAAGATTTTATGCTAATATTTCCACATGAGGCATTTGAGATTATCAAAGAGAGTGTTGGACTTGATTAGCTTTGGAACTTCACAAGGTTAATGTATATTAGGGAGTTTGGGTTTCATGTCTTGTATTTGAAATCCACCAATCAGACTTCTAGAAACGAACATGAATAATGAGGAATCTTCTGAGGAATCTTCTGTGGGCCTAGAGAGGAGATCTGCAAGGACTTTTTTATCTCCTTTAATATGCTTGGACTCAAAAGAGTACTTTGAAAACTATTCAACCCATCGAAGAAGTTGTGGATGAGGCAATTGCTTCTGTTTGAACTTCATCATCTGGTCAAAGGAAGACATATCCATAGCAATAAAAAAAAAATGATAACCAATAAGATGGAATTCAAATCTCTCCATTCCATATTTTACAGTTAGAATTTCTTTAAAAGTGGAATGATAATGTATTTTAGCACTGTGAACCTTCCACTTTTGAATCCATAAGTACGCTTCTTACCTTCAATTTCTTCTAAGAGAATGGTTGCCCAATATTTGTCACCGGCATCTGTCAAAAGGATTCTTTAACCATCTGAAGGAATTTGCAATGGAGACAAATTCTAGAGTTTCTCTTTAAGAGCTTCAATCATAATGGTTTGGGATTTTCCCTCAGGAGGAGGATCCTTCTTAAGCATCTTTTGTAGTGGATGTATGACCTCTGAATTCCTGGGCACAAAGTCCTTAAGTAATTAATGATTCCAAGGAACTATTGTATTGCTTGGGGAACAATTTCTCATCAAGAAATTTTAGTAGTTTTTTGGCAATATGCTCCCCTGGATAGTAAGAACCATCTTTAAGATGCATTCCAAGGAACTCAATTTCTTTCTAAGCTATCACCATCCTCCTTTGTGAAAGCATTATCCCATATTGCTTGACAAGATTAGCAAACTGGACTAGTAATTTACAATGAGATTCCTCATCAGGACTAAGAGGATATCATCAATGTAAATTTGAGAACTAGCATTGATTGGCTGGAAAATCTTGCACGTGGTTTTTTTGGAAGAAAGAAGGTGCAGTTTTTAATCCAAAAAGAAGTACCTTCCACTAGTAATGTTGATTAGGAATGCAAATTCGTGTATTGTGGCAATCTGTAGGTTGAATTCCAAGTTGCCAAAACCCCGCATTGAGGTCAAACTTGGAATAGAACTTTGCATCAGTCAGGCATGAAAATAAAGCTTTTCTATTGGGCAAAGGAAACTTAACTACTTATAGGAAATGATTTAGAGGATGGTAGTTTATTGCCAATCTTTTCTTTCCTCTACTTTTGTCACGCCCCGGAGCTCCAAGCGCGTGCACATCTTTCAGTGGTCAAGGAAATTGCGATGTCCTAGGACACGTCGCCGACCCATTCATTTTATTGTACATGCGGAAGTGAATAGACAAATCCCCTAACAACAATCAACTTGGGATAGAAAAGCAGGACAATCAATTTTCACAAAAACCACACTAGTCTATCTACCAAAAAGATCGGCCCTAAAAAAGGAAACTGTTCTATGACCCACTAGTCGGACACGTTCACCGATCCTTTGGACTCCACAAACTCCGAAGGCGCTGGGTCCACCACAACACCATCAGAAGGGTCAGCTGCACCCTCGCCAAAGGCGGTGTCAACTACCACAGCGGGGATCTCAAAACCCTAGAGGGGACCAACTCTGTATCCATTGAGCCCACGGCGAAACCACGCCTTAAATCGATGAGGTAGGCCCTCATCAACCCAGACGGTGATCACTACGAGCTCATAGACCCAGACCCTATGGCCTCCGAGAATAGGGTAGTCAGTAACCAGCTCAGTCACCCTCTGAGGCTAACCATAACGTATCGGAGGAGCTGCCATCTAAGGACCTAAAAAGATTTGAGCCCACGATGGGGTGAGACAATGTCTCAGCAAGTTCACCCCCTAAACTCCGACTAGGAAGGAAATACGCCTAGCCACACAATCACACAACCACAAAGACTCATCTTGTCTCAGATCCTCCCTGCAAGTCAGCATAGTTCAAATACACAACCATATGCACTAAACAAACTCAATCAATTGGAACGCTACAAATTTCATCTCAATAAACATAAGGGTCTTGATTATAAAGCAAAATCGTTATGACACATCTCATACCGTGCCACACAATTTTGTCACATAATCAGACGCGTCAAATCAATCAATCATGCGTCCCAATTGATTACGACCCAACGGTCACGGCTGAGTCATCAGTCAGCGGTCTTCCGGTGTAGCCGGATGTCGTCTCATACCATCAAGCACGGCAACGTTTACATCTAGACGACATTCCACATTGGAGCATCGGTCCAGCCTCCACTGCGACCAGCATCCGTTGACTTAAGGCATTTCCAAAGGAGGATCGCCCGGCCCCAAAGGCTCATGACAGTTTCTCATATCATTCATGCACCCATCCCATCCTAACCAAGACATTATGCTTTGCACTCAAACGTCCAAATTAAAATAATGTACTTGGTCTATTTTCTTCGTATTAAAAACACACGGTAAAATAATCGTGTATGGGTACACGGTCAATTTGAACAAAAAAAATTGATACCCTTCTTTTTAAAATCCCACTATTTGATATATGATTTAAAATTATTTTCGGTGTCAAAACCCCACACCCGGGATTTTCTAATTAAATAACAAAATTTCACAATTTTGGAATAAATAACCAAAATTCCAATCACCACTCAATTTGCACAAATTAACACTCAATTGCATAAACTAAGCACACCACTACAATTAGCATGAAATTCCAGTCACCAGCTATCTTGGCATAATTTCCAAAAATTATTAAATAATTACAAAAATTACAAAAATAATTAAATAAATGTAATTAAATCCAATACAGGCTAACCTAAGCCGCAAATGCTAAATTAACCACCTAAACAGGCCTAGAAAATTTCCGAACCTATCTAGTAAATAGTACAATCTATCTAGCTCTTAATTAGTTTATTCTAACCACCTAACATGCATAATTAAGCAATTAAATCACTAATATAAACTAACTAACCACCTAATCCCTAATTAACTTAAACTAATCACCCATTAAGTATCATTAAATCCATAAGCAGAGTTTAGCAAGTAAAGTCACCGATATAGCCATCCGATGAGTTCACGACGACGGCGACGCGAAGGTGGGTGACAACCAAGCCTATAGTGACACCAACCAAGGCCCGGAAGAGACCTAAAACGGGCCTCGAAGATCTCAGCCCTTGCTGAGGTTTCAGCTTCTGCCTTGGGCTGGAGGAACTGGTTGAAGGGGCTACACAATTTAAGAAAGGGGCACGGCGAGACGGCAACGGCAGCGGCAGACTAGGCGGGCGATTCTGGCAGCTAGACGGCAACGGTGGAGCTTTGGCTGAGCTTCGATGGCGACCAGGGGCTTCAGGACGACAGGCTGGCACGTGAGCGACGCAGGATGATCGTGAACGAGTGGACGGGCTAGCGCGGGCTTCGGCGACGCTCGATAGGCAGCAAGAGGCTCGAACGGGCGGGCACGGCGATTAGGGGCGATTGACGGGCAAGGGGGAGCTTTCTATGGTTCTCTCAAGCTTTCAAAACACCCAACTATGGAGAAAGGAGTTGCTGAAGGAAGAAGATGGCTCCTGTAAGAGGAGGGGGCCACCAAAATATCCAAAGCCCTCAAGTGGCTGCCCCACCATGCATGGCTATCCTCCTCAGCCAATTTCCACACCTAAACTTCCCTTAGAAGCTTCCCCAAATGGTCTAAATGTTGCTTCCCCTTGGTCCTATGAATTTGGACAATTTCCCTCCAAATTTAATTCAATCCTTCTCTAATTGAGCTCAATTTGGTGTCCATAAATTCAGCTAAGGTGCCATCGTCCATCTCATGATTTTTCCTCATCAATTGAACCAACTTGGCGACCAAAGTTGCGACAAAAAACGGCCCCCTAATTTTCCCGGTCCAAAATAGCCTTACTTTGAATTTTCACCAAAAATCCCAATTTGCAGAAAAATCTTCGGAGGGCGAGTCGACGTTCCTAAAATGAATTGTAACATGACAGAACTTTCAATTTCTAAAATCAGGTTCAATTTCGTGGTTAATTTCAACTGGGCGTGATTTTAGCGTGACCTAACCTACCGGGTAGCTTTTAGGAATTTTTAGTGCAATTAACCCGTGGTCGATTATTATCGAGCCACATTGTACATTTTTGACACATTGACGACTCTCGATTGTCGTGAAAATCTCGAGATTTCAAATATGGGCACAAGGTACCAAAACGATAGAAAAATAAGTCTAGTGCCGATCAACAAGAATTTTGTAATTATGTGGAATCACCCACACTTAATCACATGGCTTTATCGAATCGACCCATCTCCGGTCTCTAATCGATTTTTAACTGTGCCGTAATAACCCTTGCAGATTAGCACGGTCGAGCAGTCGATTCCTGGTCGAATTCTCAAGTCTATTGTGTTTATATTCCTTAACGGCTTCACCTGATAGGCTAGTTATCTTGTGAGTGGCCAACTCAGAGAAAAGAACTATAGACGCATTGATGAAAAGCCCAACTTATTCAATCGAAAATAGAATTTGAAATTCGGGATGTTACAACTCTTCCCTCCTCTTATAAAAATTTCATCCTCGAAATTTAAACCGTTACAAATCTTAAACAAAAAGGTGGGGGTACAGTCATCTCATTGAATCTTCACTTTCCCAGGTTGCTCCTTTTGTACCATAGTGTTGCCAGACCACTTTAACCAACAGGATCGTCTTGGTGCGCAAAGTTTGCTCCTTCCGATCTACAATGTGAACCGGTCTTTAATCTGTCTTGGATAATTGCAATTGCATCCATTGACTACTGAACCAACTCTAAGCCTGTGGTCTTTCGTTCTCCAACCTTATCCCAACAAACTGGCGTTCTGCACGCTCTGCTATGCAGCGCTTCAAAATGGGCCATTTGAATACTCTACTAGTAGCTATTGTTGTAGGTGAACTTGACGAGGTGAAGCTGTTTCTCCCAGCTTCCCTTGAAATCCAATACACACGCTCTCAACATGTCCTTGAGAGTCTGAATCGTCCTTTAAGACTGGCCATCAGTTTGCGGATGGTAAGCCGTACTGTATTGCAGCTTCGTTCCCAAGGTGATCTGCAAACTTTTCCAAGGGTCTCTATAAGATGTAATCGTCACTAGCACTCCATGCAAACGAACAATCTGATGCACGTACAATTATGCATGCCTGTTCAAATCAAGGTCCTTTCATACGGCGATGAAGTGAGCCGACTTCGTCAATCTGTCAACCACTACCCAAATTGAATCATTACCCCTCTAACTCCTCGGTAAGCCCATCACAAAATCCATTATGACGTATTCCCATTTCCACTCGGGAATCTCGAGAGGTTGTAGAAGTCCTCCCAGCTTACAATGATGTGCCTTCACTTGTTGACACGTCAAACACTTGGCGGCATGCTTGGCGATATCCGCCTTCATACCGGTCCACCAATAGTGTTGATGCAGATTCTGATACATTTTCGTACTGCATGGATGAATGCTGTAACTGCTACGATGAGCTTCTGACAAGATCTCTTCTTTAAGCTTTGCATCGTCAGGTACACACAATCGTCATCGAAACCTTAGTGTTATGTTTTCAAAAATCTGAAAGTCAGCCTTTCTCTTTTTGGTATCCTCTTGCAGGATCTTCTGAATCTCTAGGTTTGTCAACTAAAGCGTCTTAATTCTAATTTTCACTTCCGGTTCAATTTTGAGGGTGGCCATAAGATTTGAAAGGCGGCCTACCTCAAATTTGAAAACCGAATCTCGAGCTCTCTCGAGTAAAATCCACTCCTTAACCATCATCTGTGCAACTGAAGACTTCCGACTTAAAGCGTTTGCGACTTTATTAGCCTTTCCAGGGTGATACAAGATGTCGCAATCATAATCCTTTAAAAGTTCCATCCAGTGACGCTGTCTCATATTTAACTCATTCTGAGAGAATAGATACTTGAGACTTTGATGATCTATAAAAATCTGGAATCATTCTCCACATAAATAATGTCTCCAAATCTTCAAAGCAAAAATAATTGTTGCAAGTTCTAAGTCATGTGTCGAGTAATTCAGCTCATGAGGTCTCAACTGACGGGACACGTATGCAACAATTTTGCCATACTGCATTAACACGCAACCCAGTCCTCTAAACAATGCATCACTGTAGATCTCGTACCCTTTAGGACCAGATGGAATCATCAACACGGGTGCGGTAGTTAGCTTCTGCTTAAGCTCTTGGAAACTACGCTCACACTTATCCATCCACACAAATTTCTCTTCCTTCTTCAAAAGTCGAGCCAACAGCGAGGCCAAAGCTGAAAATCCTTCCATAAAACCTTCTGTAGTACCCTGCCAAACCCAAACAGTTTCTGATCTCTGTCAGTGTCATCGGTCTTGGCCAGTTGATAACTGCTTTGATCTTCATTGGGTCCACGGAGATTCCTTCGCCTGAAATCACGTGACCTAGGAACGCAACACGAGTCAACAAAAACTCGCACTTGCTAAACTTAGCATACATTTCATGATTCCTCAATGTCTGAAGCACCATCCTCAAATGCCTTTCGTGCTCCTTAGGACTTCTCGAGTACACCAGGATATCGTCAATGAACACGATCACAAACTGATCCAGGTATTCTTTGAAAACTCGATTCATCATATCCATGAAAGCAGCTGGGGCGTTCGTCAAACCAAACGGCATTACAGTAAACTCATAATGGCCGTATTGTGTACGAAACACTGACTTCGGTATGTCCTCCTTTCTTCTCCTCAGCTGATGATACCCTATCCTCAAGTCGATCTTAGAAAATATCGACACTCCTTGCAGTTGGTCAAACAAGTCGTCGATCCTCGGTAGTGGATACTTGTTCTTAATCGTCACCTGATTGAGTTTGTGAATAGTCGATGCACAGGCATAATGAACCATCTTTCTTCTTCACGAACAGAGCCGGTGCTCCCTAAGGTGATACACTAGGACATATGAATCCATTATCCAACAATTCATGCATCTGCACCTTTAGCTCTTTCAACTCAGACAATGCCATGCGGTAGGGAGCCTTAGAGATTGGCTCTGTCCCGGGAGCTAACTCAATCACAAATTCTCTCTCTCTTTCTTACAGCAGACTTGGCAATTCTTTCGGGAACACATCTGGAAACTCTTGAACCACTGCAATATCTTCGACCTTCAGCTCCTCAACTGTCGTATCCACGACAGTTGCCAAGTAATCTTGACAACCCCCGTCTGACAAACGAGTTGCTTTAAGCGACGAGATTAAGGTAATCAAGGGTCCTCCTCGACTCCCAATAAACTTGAAACTCTCACCCGTTAACAGGTTAAACTGAATCGCTTTAGGATAGCAGTCCATTTTAGCTCATTACTTGGTGAGTCAATCCATGCCAATTATTACATCAAAATCATACGTGGCTAGAACTATCAAATCTATCTTCCCCTCTCGCTCACCAATCATTAACTTGCAACCAGGACAACCCATCGTAGACAACACATTATCCTTTAACGGTGTAGATATACTAATCACTGACTCCAACAACTCATGACTTAATCCTACCAGCTTAACAAATTGCTCAGCTATAAACGAATAAGTTGCACTAGGGTCAAATAAAGCATAAGCAGCATGGTTGTTCAGCGAAATCGTACCTGTGATCACATCAGGCGAGTCCTCAGCTTGTCCTCTGGTGATAGTGTACGTCCTTCCCTGAGCTAGAGGTCTGTTCAGTGCACCCCACTATGCAATCTGCAGCGTGAACCCTCTATTTTGACCCATCGGTGGCAACGACGATAACTGATGTAGTCCCCTCGGCTTTCTAGGACAGTCTTTGGCCTGGTGACCCTGTTGGCCACACTCAAAGCAAGCATCCATCCTAAAATGGCACGGGGCTGAACCATGTCGCCTTCCACAAAAGCGACACGCGTCATTCTGACTCGGCGCAAACTTGCCAACTCCACCCTTCTTATTAGGTGGGACAAGGTACCTTCCTCCTATCATAGGTTTCTTCCTAAACCTATTTCCATCCCTGTTCGAACTGAACCTCGACCCAGATGTAGCGGCTTGTTCGATCAAGTTCCTCTCTATCAATTGGGCCCGACCATATAGCTCGTTGTAATCCTTCACGTCGAATGGCACCAGCGGATTTTTCAGCTTTGGTCGGAGGCCGTTCCTAAACCTCCGAGTTCTATCCTTAGGATCTTTCACCAGTCTAGGAGCGTACTGCGATAGCTCCACAAACTTAGCTTCATACTAATCTACTGTCAACATTCCTTGACGGAGGCGCTGGAATTCCTCCATCTTCTGCTCTTAGGCACTATCAAAATAATACTTGCTATTGAAGGCTCTCAAAAATGCGTTCCACATCGGAACTTCACCTTCAGAGACTACTTTGCCTTTGGTGGCCCTCCACCAGATACTCGCGTTACCCTACAGTTGATATACTACTAGGACAACATTTTCCTCTTCAGTGCACATCAGAAGTGCAAAGGCTTTCTCTAGGTGTTGGATCCAGAGTGATGCAACTTCGGGATCTCCTGCACCTATGAACCTTGGCGAGTTCAGCTTCAAGAATTGTTCCACCAATTTGTGCATCGGCCTCTCTCTCTCCACAACCATGTTCCAATGAGGAACTTCGGCAGGTGCGACTACGGCAGCAGCAACGGCAGCAGTAGCAGCAGCTGTAGCGGCGGCGGTAGCGGCAGCAACTTAATTCTAGGCCTGTTGCCCCATCAGTACTCCCAGCGTCTCTAGCGCCTAAACAATTCCATCGATTCTAGGATCGCCGGGGGTTACTACCCTAGCACCAATTGGAGGCAATGCTACTCCACTAGCGCTGGCCTGAGCCGATGCTCGACCACGACCACCTCGGGTACCAACCCTAGTCGGCGTCCTAACCTGAGTCACTGGTCCTATGGTTCTTTTCTTAGGAGTCATCTGCTCCTGATCACTTCTTTCGCAAGTTCTTTACAGAAACCTACTTTCCAATTCCACACAAAATTAGAAGTTGAGTGATCACACCAAACAAGCTACCAAACAGTTATCAAACACATGCATAAGCATAAAATAAAGGCCATTCCTACTAACTATCCCATGAACCCCCGCGCATTATCACTCCAACTATCGACCAACTTTGATATCACTCCGGGCGGGGATGTCACGCCCCAGAGCTCCGAGCGCGTGCACATCCCTCGATGGTCGAGGAAATTGCGACCTCCCAGAATGCGTCGCTGACCCATTCATTTTATTGCAATGTGGAAGCGAATAAACAAATCCCCTGACAACAACAAACTTAGGATAGAAAAGCAAGACAATCAATTTTCACAAAAACCACACTTTATAAACAAGCTGAGTTTATATACAATACTAATCTATCTACCAAAAAGATCGGCCCTCAAAAAGGAAACTGTCCTATGATCTACTAGACACGCTCATCGATCCTTCGGACTCCACAGGCTCCGGGGGCGCCAGGTCCACCACAGCACCATCAGGAGAGTCAGCTACACCCTCGCCAAAGGCGGCGTCGACTACCACAACGGGGATCTCAAAACCCTGGAGGGGACCAACTCTGTATCCATCGAGCCCGTGGCGAAACCACACCCTAAATCGATGAGGTACTCTCTGAGGTAAGCCCTCATCGACCCAAACGGTGGTCACTACGAGCTCATAAACCCAAATCCCGTGTCCTTCGAGAACAGGGTAATTAGTAACCAGCTCAATCACCCTCCGAGGCTGACCATAACGCACCGGAGGAGCCGCCATCTAAGGACCTGAAAAGATTTGAGCCCACGACAGGGTGAGACAATGTCTCAACAAGTTCACCTCTTAAACTCCGACTAGGAAGGAAATACACTTAGCCACACAATCACACTACCACAAAAACTCACCTTGTCTCAGATCCTCCCTATAGGTCAGCATAATTCAAATACACAACCATATGCAGTAATCAAACTCAATCAATTAGAACGCCGCCACTTTCATGTCAATAAACACAAGGGTCCCGATTATAAGGCCAAATCGTTATAACACGTCTCACATCGTGCCACACAATTTTGTTCCATAATCAGGCACGTCAAATCAATCAATCATGCGTCCCAATTAATTACGACCCAACGGCCACGGTTGACTCAAAAGTTAGCGGTCTTCCGGCTTAGCCGGGCGTCGTCTTGCACCATCAAGCACGGCGACGTTTACATCTAGACGGCATTCCATATAAGAGCATTAGTCCAGCCTCCACTGACACTGGCATCCATTGACTTGGGGCATTCCTGAAAGAGCATCGCCCAGCCTCAAAGGCTCGTGACGGGTTCTCATATCATTCATGCACCCATCCAACGCGGCCAAGACATCGTACTTTGCACTCCAATATCCCAATTAAAATAATGTACTTGGTCTATTTTCTTCAAATTAAAAACACACAGTAAAATAATCGTGTGTAGGCACACGGTCAATTTGAACCAGAAAAATTGATACCATTCTTTTTAAAATCTCACTATTTAATATAGTATTTAAAACTATTTTCGGTGTCAAAATCTCATACCCCGGATTTTCTAATTAAATAACAAAATTTCACAATTTTGGAATAAATAACCAAAATTTCAATCATCACTCAATTTGCACAAATTAACACTCAATTACATAAACTAAGCACACCACTACAATCAGCACGAAATTCCAATCATCGGCTATCTCGGTATAATTTTCGAAAAATATTAAATAATTAAATAAATTACAAAAATAATTAAATAAATGCAATTAAATCCAATAAAAGCTAACCTAGGCCGGAAATGCTAAATTAATCACCTAAACGGTTATAGAAAATTTCTAAACCTATCTAGATAAATAGTACAATCTATCTAGCCCTTAATTAGTCTATTCTAACCACCTAACATGCATAATTAAGCAATTAAATCACTAATCTAAACTAACTAACTACATAATCTCTAATTAGCCTAAATTAATCACCCATTAAGCATCATTAACTCCATAAGCAGAGTTTAGCAAGTAAACTCACCGGTTTAATGATCCGATGAGTTCATGGCGACGGCGACGCGAAGGCAGGCGACAACCAAGCCTACGGCGACACCAACCAAGATCCGGAAGAGACCTAAAACGGGCCTCGAAGACCTCAACCCTTGTTAAGGTTTCGGCTTCTACCTTGGGCTGGAGGAATCGGTCGAAGGGGCTGCACGACTTGGGAAAGGGGCACTACAGGACGACAATGGCAACGGCGAACCAGGCGGGCATTTCCGACGGCTAGATGGCGACGGTGGAGCTCCGGTTGAGCTTTGATGGCGACCAAGGGCTTTAGGACGACGGGCTGGCACGCGAGCAACACGGGACGATCACAGACGGGCGGATGGGCTGGCGCGAGCTTCGGCGACACTCGACGGGCAGTAGAAGGCTCAGACGGGCAGGCACGGCGGTTAGGGGCAGTCGACGGGCAGGGGAGGAGCTTTCTCTGGTTCTCTCAAGCTTTCAAAACACCCAACTATGGAGAAAGGAGCTACTGAAGGAAGAAGATGGCTGCTGTAAGAGGAGGGGGCCACCAAAATATCCAAAGCCCTCAAGTGACTGCCCCACCATGCATGGCTGTCCTCCTCAACCAATTTCCACACCCAAACTTCCCCTAGAAGCTTCCCCAAATGGTCCAAATGTTACTACCCCTTGGTCCTACGAATTTGGACAATTTCCCTCCAAATTCAATTCAATCATTCTCTAATTGAGCTCAATTTGGTGTCCATAAATTCAGCCAAGGTGCCATCGTCCATCTCATGATTTTTTCTCCTCAATTGAACCAACTTGGCGGCCAAAGATGCGACCAAAATCGGCCCTCTAATTTTCCCGGTCTAAAATAGCCTTACTTTGAATTTTCGCCAAAAATCCCAATTTGCAAAAAAATCTTCGGAGGGTAAATCAACATTTTTAAAATAAATCGTGACATGACAGAACTTTCAATTTCTGAAATCGAGTTCAATTTCGTGGTTAATTTCAACCGAGCGCGATTTTAGTGTGACCTAACTTATCGGATAACTTTTAGGAATTTTTAGTGCAATTGACCCGTAGTCGATTATTTTCGAGCCACATTGTACATCTTCGACACATTGGCGACTCTCGGTTGTCGTGAAAATCTCGAGATTTCAAATATGGGCACAGGGTACCAAAACGACAAAAAAATCAATCTAGTGCCGATCGACAAGTATTTTGCAATTAAGTGGAATTACCCACACTTAATCACATGGCTCTGTCGAATCGACCTATCTCCGGTCTCTAATCGATTTTTAACTATGCCGTAATGACTCTTGCAGATTATCACGGTCGAGCAATCGATTCCTAATCGAATTCTCAAGTCTATTGCATTTATATTCCTTAACGGCTTCACCTGATAGGCTAGTTATCTTGTGAATGGCCAACTCAGAGAAAAGAACTATAGGCACATCAATGAAAAGCCCAACTTATTCAATCAAAAACAGAATTTGAAATTCGGAATGTCACAACTTTGCTCAGCTCTTTTATTGACATAAAAAGCTCTGCATGCCCATTGAGAGTGAGAGGGCTCAATTGGACTAGCTGTTGGCATTCTTGAAGAGCTAAAATCGCATCTTTTGATTTCATCTTAGATTGAGTTGCCTTTATTGGGTTGATATCTTCATTTGCCTTTGATATCTTCATTTTTCTTGAAAGGCAAAAATGAACAAAAAGCTCAAAATTATAGTGTATTGATTTGTCGTTACCCATTTTCGCATGCTAAAAGAAAATGATAGAGAGAGAAAATAAAAGAAAGAATTGGATAGTCATGTCAGCAATGACGTGCTCGGGGCATCACAGCTCGAGTGGTATCAGAGCCAAGTTGTCTTGAGTGATAAGGTGCACTAGTTGTAAAATGAGTTATGATGATCGCACACAATAAGGCACTAAAATGCATGTGGTTGATTTGCTTTGGAAAACGGGTGATTGATTTTCAGTTGTAAAGTACTAGTAACGATTATGAGTTACCCATATGTACCAGTAACATTTATACGTTACTTATATGATCTCAATAATGTATGGACGATACATTCCTTATTAGTCAATTAGTGACACTGGGTCACTAATTGTCCGTGGTGCAAATGCTCAGTAATCTATAGGGAAGTATGGTGCGATCAAGAAGTTCTTCTCTATCAAGGGCAGAAGCCACTACTTTGAAGGCAGAACCTCGAATGAAAGATATTTTACAGGCGCTTGCCAATATAGGGAGTCTAATGGAAAGGTAAGCCCATCAACAACCGAGAGCAGAACGTCGTACTTAAGGGTTGGTGGAGCAATTTCTAAAATTGAAGCCACCCAAGTTTACTAGAATGGGGAGTCCTAAAGAGGCGGAACAATGGATTGATGGGATGGAGAGGATCTTCCGACTGTTGAACTGTAGCGACATGGAGAAGATAACCCTAGCATAGTACCAATTGGAAAGAAATGCCAAACATTGGTGAAGGGCTTGTAGAGACACAATCTTCCTATCTGGTATTGCAAATAACATGGGATGAATTTGTCGGGGCTTTCAACAGAAAGCATTTCTCTAACTGTGCTAAGGATAGGAAGATAATAGAATTTGTTTAGCTGGAATAGAAGGAGCTGACCATAGATCAATATGAAGTAAAATTTTCCGAACTATCAAGGTATGCTCCTAAAATGGTAGAAGACCGAGAGGAAAAAGCTAAGAGATTTATGAAGGGCCTGAGAATGAACATCAGGATGCAACTAGTGCCCTTGAATATAAAGGATTATAATGAAATTTATGAACGGGCCGAGCTTGTGGAACAAACAGTAATAAGAGAACAATTGGAGAGCAAGGAATGAATAGAACCAAAATGACAAATGGCACTAAGTGACACCCGACGTGGTAAAAGACCCTATTCATCCCGAGAGCTACCTTGGGATCCTAAGAAGAAGCGGAATTTTAGAAGGACCGGGAATGGTCACGCCACAGGTAAAGTGCCAAATCAAAACAATCCATGTCGAAGGTGTGGTAAACAACATGGGCCAGGACCCTGCCTAGATCACTAGAAGTGTTTTAGATGCGAGCCACAAGAAGGATCGTAGTCGAACGTTGATTCGTCGCGACAGATGCAATAATGTGCAAGTAGAACACCTCCACAAGGAAATCCACAGAGGCTGCCAGCACAAGGAGGGGTGTATGCGGTCAACCAAGAGGAAACAGAAGCTTCCAAAGATGTTATCTCAGGTGCAATTTCTTTAAATGATAAGAAGGCTTATGCATTATTTGACATGGGTGCCACGCTTTCTTTTGTGTGTGAAAGATATAGACGATTGGGTGAGATAGAAACCAAACCCCTCAATATGCCTCTTTGTATTTCTATGCCGCTAAAGGATGCGGAATTGTCTACATTAGTATGCGAGAAATGCAAAATATCTATAGGTGGACGAGATCAGGAAATAAACCTAGTAGTGATGGCCATGTATGACTTTGACTCCATCATAGGATTGGATTGGCTCCGTAAACAACGGGTTAGGGTGGATTGTTATAGAAGACGATTCAATTCAACCCACCTAACAAGCCTAGTTTTGAATTCTACGGAGATTAGAAAAACCCCTCAATGACCCTTATTTTGGTAGTAGGGGCACATGCACTTCTTAACGAAGGGTGCCAAGGATACCTAGTAGTAATAAAGGACCATACTAAGGAACGAACCAAACTCGATGAAATTCGAGTGGTTCAATAATTTTCGGACGTATTTCCTAAAGAACTACCAAGACTTCCACCGGAGTGGGAAATCGAGTTTGTGATCAAATTGGTCATTGGAACTGAACCAATATCAAAAGCCTTATATAGAATGGCTTTAGCGGAACTAAAGGAGTTGAAAGTCTAGTTGCAGGAATTAGTTGATAAGGGATTCATTAGGCCAAGTGCGTCCTCATTGGGTGCACTGGTCCTGTTTGTAAAGAAGAAGGATGGGTCAATGCACCTTTGCATTGACTATAGGCAATTGAATCAAGTGACAATTAAGAATAAGTACTCGTTGCCTAGAATTGACTATCTATTTGACCAGTTGCAGGGAAGTTCAGTCTTTTCTAAGATAAACTTAAGGTCAAGGTGTCATCAGTTAACAATTAAAAAGGAAGACATCCCTAAAACTACTTTCAAGACTCGTTATGGGCACTACGAGTTTCTACTTATGTCATTTGGGCTGACAAACGCCCCAGCCGCATTCATGGACCTAATGAATAGGGTAATCAAACCCTACTTAGATCAATTTGTAATTGTCTTTATTAACAATATCCTAATATATTCAAAGGGGCCAGAAGAACACGAGCGACACTTGAGAATAATACCGCAAACCCTTAGAGACCATAAATTGTATGCCAAATTTAGTAAGTGTGAATTTTGGTTGGACTGGGTAATATTTCTAGGCCATGTAGTATCGGGAGAAGGAATCTTAGTAGATCCGGCAAAGGTCGAGATTGTAGTAAATTGGACAAGACCAATGACGCCAATGGAAATACAGACTTGTAGGATATTATAGGAGGTTTATAGAAGGATTCTCACGACTTGCAGGCCCATCGACCCAATTGACTAGAAAAAATGTGAAGTTTGAATGGAGTGATGAATGTGAAAGGAGCTTCCAAAAACTCAAGAAAAGATTGACCACAACCCTAATACTAGCTATTCCTTCTGGATCTAGTGGATTTACGGTATATAGTGATGCCTCCCATAAATGGTTGACGTGTGTCTTAATGCAGCATGGGAAGGTTATAGCCCATGCATCGAGACAATTAAAACCTTATGAATTGATTTACCCAACTCATGACTTAGAATTAACGGCAATAATTTTCGTATTAAAGATATGGAGACATTATCTGTATGGAGAGAAATTTTAAATTTATACAACCCGTTCTCTCAAAAGGAATTAAATATGAGACAAATAAGGTGGATGGAACTATTGAAGGATTACGACTGTGAGATACTATATCATCCAGGAAAGGTGAACAAGATAACATATGCTCTCAGTTGTATTTCGGCAATGGATATGGCAAGTATAAGGGCAAGAGAATGGAAATTGTTAGAAATAATAGCAAATTTGGAGTTTAAGTTAGAAATGGACCATCTCACCAGTGTACTAACTGCACTAAGAATTGAACCAGAAATTATTCAAAAAATTAGAACACTACAATAGTCTGACCTGGAAATTGTGAAGTTTCGAGAAGAAATATCATTGGGAAAAAGACCGGAGTTCCAAGTTTCTGAGGATGGACTAGTGAGATACCAGGGACAACTATGTGTCCCCAATAATGAGAAAATAAGAAAGAAAATTTTATCGAAAGCACATAAAAGTAATTATCGTATCCACCCTAGAATTACAAAGATGTATCAAAACCTACGTCAACAGTACTGGTGGAATGGTATGAAGGTGGACATTGCTAAGCATGTTTCTCAATGCTTGACCCACCAACAAGTGAAGGCAGAACATCACAAGCCCGCAGAAATGCTAAGACCACTAGATATACCGAAATGGAAATGAGAGCACATAATGATGGATTTTGTGCAAGGGTTACTAAGGATATCAAGTGGCCACAATTCTATTTGGGTAATATTAGATTGCTTGACTAAATCTGCCCATTTCCTAGTAGTATGTATGAATTATCCGATGGACAAATATGCAGAGATGTATGTGAGACATATAGTATACTTACATGGTGTCCCTGTGACCATCATCTCAGATCGAGACTCGAGATTTACCTCAAATTTCTGGCGGGGTCTCCAAACTGCATTAGGGACAAAACTTCAATTTAGTATTGCCTTCCATCCACAGATGGATGAACAAATAGAAAGAGTAATCCAAGTGCTGGAAGATATGTTGAGGGCTTGCATGATTGATTTTAAGGGAAATTGGGATGAGAAATTATATCTAGTAGAGTTCGCATATAACAATAGTTTCCAACAAAGTATTGGTATGGCCCCCTTTAAGGCACTATATGGAAGAATTTGCAAGACTCATGTTCGTTGGAATGAGGTGGGCGAGAGAAAACTAACAGGACCAAAGTTGGTACAAGTTACTTCGAATACGATGGAAATCATTAGGAATCGACTCAAGATGGCTCAAAGTTGACAAAAAAGTTATGCAGATAAGTGTAGAAGACGTCTAGAATTTAACGTGGGAGATCACGTATAAAGATTTCACCGATGAAGGGCGTAACAAGATTTGGAAAGAAAGGTAAGTTGAGCCCGAGATTCATTGGACCCTTCGAAATCCTTGAAATGATAGGGGATTTGGCTTATCGAATAGCATTGCCTCCGAAGCTATCAAATCTACATGATGTCTTCCACGTGTTGATGTTAAGGAAATATCATCCCGACCCTGCTCATATACCAGATCATGAAGTTATCGAAGTCAATGAAAAAGTGAAATACGTGGAAGAACCGATACGGATACTAGATCGAAAAGAGCAAGTCCTCCGTACGAAGGTAATCCCACTAATCGAGGTCTTGTGGCGACACCACAACATAGAAGAGGCCACGCAGGATAGTGAAGAGGAAATAAGGCAAAAGTATCCCCATCTTTTCAATGAGACCTAAGGGACACTCAATTTCAAGGATGAAATTCCTTAAGAGGGGGAGATTTGTGACATCCGGATCCTCGATTAATAAAACCAAGTACTCTTAGGATACCAAGCCGTCATCACCATATCATGACACTGTTGCACCAATCCACCACATCGCCTAACTACCGCCGCCACGACACCACTACGACACACGCTGAATACCCTTTGGACCCAAGCCGCTTCTTCATGAAATTTGCCGAAGTGGATTTACTTAAGCCCAAAAGGGAATCATGCCCATGAAGAGGCAAAATGCCAAAATGACCAACCCAAAACCAGTTGCTCAATTTTTTGAGCTGTCAACTTGGTGAATTGAAATCCATCACCAATAGCCACGTTAAACCCCAAAGCCACCGGGCCACGTTTGGGTCAACTTGGTAGCTCTTGGGAATTGGTCACTTAAGGGAGGAAAGGCGTGGCTGTTAATTGAGCAAATTGACATCAAAAAACAGCCACGTTATTCCCTTCTTCACTAAGCAAGTTGAGCTGTCCACATGTAAATTAAAATTACCACCATCAGCCACGTCCAACTCCAGGTGTCATTTCCTTAAGTTCCCCCAAATGGAGAATATGGACCAAAAAACTACAACAGGCAGTGAAGGACAGAATATAAATCCGCCCTTCCTTTCCTCAATCTCACGACAATTTCTCACTTTCGTTACCCCCACCCCAACACCACTTCCTCTTGTCTTCTTCACCAATTTCCTCCATTTTCGTCCCCCAATTAGGACCATCACCGTCCGTCGTTTGGCCACTCGACATCATTCTTTTTTGAGCTATTTTTGTAATTTGATTGAATTACACATTTATGTTCCTTGTTTATAAACATCTGAAATGTATCTCCATATGATGATAGGTGATAAGGTATTTGATCGTCGTATTCTACTCTTATTTTATTGCGAACCTGGTCGCCTATCAAATAGTGTAATTTTGCTAAAAAAATTTCTTTCTAAAAGGTTTGGTTATAATCTAGCCTAACCAATACCCTTCGTAGGAAAAGATCTTTATATTCTCCAAATCTTGCTAAGTATTTGCATTTTATATTTGAAAGAAGATCTTGATTTATATCTCTTATATGGTTTGGGTCTTCTATAAAGTGTTGAGATATGGAATCGATGACAATACAAATAACATCTTGGATGGCTTGTCCATTTGCATCCTCAATATGCTATCCATATCCATCTATTTTATATGCATTTAAAAAATTGAGTTTTTTGTTCATTAGTCAATAATTATCCCACAAACCTTTTAATTACCCTATAAATCCGGCTAGTAAAAGATTAACACTGCATGATCGAAAAGTTCTTGTTAGGATGATCGGTTCCCAATTCAATCAGGTTCCAAGGTGGAACCAAAAATCGGATCAGGAGAATTGGTTCCCAATTTTAGGAATTGAGGATCGGATTGTTTGGTCCTAAGACTAGGAACTGGTGAGTCTGGTTCAGTCCAAAAGAACCAACCACTTCTTTCTAGTACTAAAGGGTGGCTGTACACAACGAGATAAAATGACAAATCTTAAGATATTGACAAAAGCGATAATGAGTGAAGTGTTATCATACTGTAGCTTATAGTACCGATGGACGAGATAGTGTTTAGTTCACATTTTATTAATTTTTTAAGAAATAATTTTAAAAAGTATATATAGTCAGTCTAATCCGATTCTCCCTTGGAACCGAGATCTGAACCACTTGGACACTGATTCCACTTTTAGGAACCAAGAATTAGACCAACACTCCCAAGAATCGAATCGAACATTACAATCCCCTAGTTCTTGTTGAGTTTTATATGCATTTACTACCGTACCCATTTGATTTAGAATATTAATAATGTTATTTTCGGAGACACCATATATTTCATTCATAAATGGCATTAGGAAAATATTTATTTTGGATCCTATGTGATAATTCTTCCAGAGCAATACTGATAAGTTTGGCTCTCTGATAGTAAAGTTTTGGGGGATAGAGTCTACGTATTTCAGGAATTGATTCATTTTCAGATTTTTCATTGGATTTTTCAAGGATATTTATTTGGTCCAGAGTTTCATTGATAACAAGTTCTCTTATCCTAAAGGTTTCTTTTGTTGGGGCTCCTCTAACATGAGGGATGTCAAGGATTGGCATTCTTCCTAAAGACCTCCTTCTATTTTTTATAGCTTTAGCAAATTCTGGACTGTAGGTTTTAGGAAATTCAAAGGGTTTAAAGATTGTTGATTTAAGGGAATTAAGTTTTGGTAAATGAGAAGAGTAGAATAAAATAGAAGATTCTATCATATTTAATTAATTACCAATAGTATGGAGATATTGATTAATACAATTATTTTTTTATATTATTTTTACATTTTGAGGATCATCGGTTTCAATTGTAATTCGAAAGGGTGTGACAATAATTTCACTATCTTTATGCTGGAATCTTTTTCAAAGGAGAATGATTAGATTCTATGTTTGGCCATAATCTAGTTGTCATCTATAAGCATGATCTAAAACATAAATTTCTTTAGGTTGAAGGAAATATTCTTCAAACTAATATAAGAAAAAGATATGAGTTTCATGTTCATAAAGGAGATTATAATATTTTTCTTAGTTTCTTTAGCTTGATCATGGAAAGTATTAAACAACCATTGTCTAATTTCTTTGTTTTCTTTTGAATCGAATTCTTTGCTTAAAAATTTTAGGTTGGGTTCTAATTCCTTTTCAAGAGTACCAATCTTAGGGTCTACTTTGTGAATAAATAGGAGAGTGAAGAGGAGAATCTAATTTTTCAAGGTTTTGTTCAGTTTGGTCTTGTTGATAAATGGGTCTAAAAATCTAAAACTGATTATCAAGACCACTAATATTAGCTGTTATAGGATTACTAGGCCGATTTGAAGGTGTGGCATTATCTTGGTTTCTTGGTGGAAGAGTGATAAGAGGAGGGAGGTTTGGATGAAGATCAACTGATCTTCTCGATGAATTAGAAGGAATTGATCTTCTATTACATGATCTTCTAAGAGATTGAATGGTTACTTTTCCTTCTAGATATTGTACTATGTTTGTTAGTTCATTATTTCGAACAACACTTTGAGGGACTTGATTTTCCAACTCCCATTGTTTTGGTAAGAACATATCACTCCAATGTATTGATCTAGGGATGATGAAATTGGCTCTATAATATCGATTTGAAGTAAAAAGGTTTATCCTTTTGGACTATATTTGAAGACGTTAACTTCAAAGGCTGAAATCATTGCTTTATAATGAATTCTATAAACAAAAGCTAAAGGAATTGAACTTTCGACTATTTTGTAATATGTGTTTTAACTTTAAGGGTTAAAGATTTAATAATGTTTGGGTCTCTGAGTGATACTGAAAATTTTGGGTAACAATCGAAATGAATTTGACCATTACAAAGACTTATTTCTATTATTAATAATATGGATTCTTCAAAATTTAATAATCTTGAATCACGTAGGATTAAGAGAATAGAAGTATTTAAACCTTCTTTAGAGTAGGGCTCTAATACCAAATCCTCAAATCATGTAGGATGATACCTATGTGATATATACATATATGTATGTATATGTATTCCGTGAATTTATTGCAAGGTGACATTACATTTACCAGAGGGGCAACAAAAAGGTCGAATAATTCAAGGCATAGACTGAAGCATGGAACAAAGATTGAATAACACTCATTTACGTCTTTTTCTTTCTTTTTATATAGAAACCTTCTCCTTTATTGGGCAAGAGTTGGTCTTAGTCTGAGAGTATTACGGCCTAATATTTGTGGTGGCTTAAAATTGCATGATATATTTATAAGAATGATTAATTACAATCATAATATAAACAAAAATATAATCAAAGTAAAACCCCACAATGCATATCAATTACATATCAATGGTAATAATATCGGAAAAGAACTAAACACGTCCATATGGCTTAGGAAAAACAAAATATGCACCGGAGAGCTTTTTGACTGCGGAAGCTGCCATCTTTGCTAATACTGAAGCTCAGAATCAAGCAAAACTAACTCCCAGCCAAGCTCGAGCTATGAACTAGAGAAGCACTGCCATGTCCGATGGGTGATGTCATGGTTGCCGGAGGCGATGCGGGTAGAGGAGGAGCTCCGGCAAGGGGAAGGAGAGAAGAAAATGCTTCTATGATTATTCTCTCTTTTCTTATTGTATGGGTGAACCGGTTCCTATATACACGATCTGAAACTGGAATTTATGTGCAGACGCATCATCTAAAATTTTCAGTAGTTACTTGTCTTCCGCGATGACACATGGCGAATATTGATTGGTTGAGATGATATCAGGCGATCCGAGAGCAACCAATGATTTCTCGGTCAACTGAGCGGAAGTTAGGTCTTGGTTTTTGGATTACCTCCCACCGTCAGGCGCATCACGTGGTGACACGTGTAAGTGACAACGACCCGCAATCCCACGGACCAAACCGGTTTTGACTTGTCTTTGGTGTTAGCGGGCTTGGGCTCCACCACCTCTTCAATGGATTGCCCACCTTCTGTGTTCGTGGTGCTCCGATCTCGATTGGTAAATGTTATCAAGTTCGAGTTGAAGTGTCGATGCATCCCTCTTTACAACGACGAAGCTCATTTAAAATAGATAATTCACAATATCCATGAAACGCAGTTAAAATCAAGCAGGCAACCAAAACATGAATTTTTTTTTTTTTTTAGGTAACCGAGGACTATGCCTTAACCCGCCACGCCCGGTGGCGCCATCAGGCCTAACTCCTATATCTCGGGGGAGACTAGCACAAGACTCCAATACCATGGCCCCCCACTTACAACGCTTCAGCAATCGCGAGTTTCGAACCCTCGACTTCAGCGATGAATGAAAGATTCTAATCCAGCGTAGCTACCCACGGTTGGGTCCAAACATGAAATTATTCATCCTTGCTAATATGAAGAATCAAATTAATGTAACATTTCTATACAAATACTATTCTACCAATTTTTTTTCTTGATATCTATTGTACTAGATAATTTAGTTTGATCTACAATATAATTCTTCATACTTGAACATCTTATGCATCAAGAAATAACTCTCGTCAGTTCTAGTTGAGTTCGGAGCATTTTCTACTTGGCTAGATTCAGTGAGCCTCTCACATAGATTTTTTCCCCGCGACAGTAATGCCGTTATCTTGAATAAATTGAGTTAGGAGTTCACTAGCATGATGACATTGTTATAGACAACTTGTAACAGTGCAAGCAGAACCACACATTCTACTATGCACAGGATAGGAAACCGAACCACACACAAAAAAATCTGTTGGTGGGATTCAAGTGGAATTCTTCCTAATTTCACAAGGAAAATGGAGAAACAAGTCATCCAATTTCCTTGGGAAAAATTATAAGGTGTAAACCGCAACGTCATTCTTTCAAGAGTAATGATATAGTCAATTGCTTATTTTTCATTGAGTTACTCTGAGTCATGGTATGCTAACAAATAAGTTAAACACAGAAACGTTATATGATTAAAAGGCCACTTGACAGAGTCTTTCTGTAGCAATTTCAATTGTGAAAACCTTTTATAAGGTGTTCGCCAAACATCTCATAATTGTAACACCTCTAAAGCTACAACTGCTTAATATAATTTTAGGAAGCTGTCTCTCCCATTTGAAGGTGTTGTAGCTATTAAATATGTATTACCACAACACAAGATAGCTAAAATTCAATTATGGATATATCAAACGGGCTTTATGATGGAACAATTCACCTTTTCGGATGCAATATAGAATAGATTAGTCGGTTTTCAACAAGTTTGCAAAAGTGTCTCAAGTCGGTTTTCAATAAGTTCCCAAAAGTGTCTCAAATTCTTTGCTTTCTTAATTCTGAGGTATTATTCTTTGAAATCGTGACAAGCTGTATTACGTACCATGCAAATTCATAGACATCTTTGCTTGCTTGAGCAGCACTTTAGCCTTTTACGCAATGGAAGAGACGATAGGAAGTCAAATTTGCGCTTGCTACTAACCTACAGGTCATTGTCCTAATTCATTGAACTCCTTCACATTGTCGACGCGGGCCTACCGACCACCTAGAAAGTAGTGAGCAAATGAAAGAGAGGCGCATAAAGACAACTTCAAAGCCTTTGACTTTTCTTCACCTTACCCAATTTGTCAACTTCCACGTATAACAAGTATATATTTAGGTAGTTCAATTATTCTAGATACATCCCCAATCGCTCTCGATTTGAAAGCTTGTTCTGCGATCACGTTGTCCACATTTGACATTTCTTCTACCAATATTGGTGCCCCAAGAAAGCTCGAGTTCTGGTTTCTGCAAAATCAGGCGCATGTATTATGGTGAAGATTCTTGAAATGAGTTATTGCTGCAGAAGAAGGTCCAAGATGGAGAGATCGAACGCCTCAGACAACATGGTCAGCCACATCGTCGCAGCTCAGCAAGAAGGAATCAGGACAGTTCGGTCATGCAACTCATGTGACTTCTCGAGCGACCCCGACGTCTGCATTTGCTTGGTTACTTGGAACATGAATGGCCAGGTGTGTTACGTACTCCTTTGATGATGATCTTGAGATATCCCACTCGTCTATAATTAATTCTCTTGAAAAGGACTCAACTGCGCGTTGCTTTCAGAAAATTGCTTTTATTTCCATAATTGTAAGGTAACGTAAACCCCCGGTTCATGGGTCTTGATTACATTATGAGATCAGGAGAGGCGCGAGTGGATAGAATGGAACCCTACATCTTTAAATTGTCAGGATCAGTCCCTCACCAACACGCTTATTGAGATAAAGGATTTATTTTTGTGTTTGAAGGTATCTTATGAAGATCTTGCGGAGCTGGTCGGAAGCAAGCGAAAGTTCGACCTGCTGGTGGTGGGCTTGCAAGAAGCACCGCAAAAGAGCATCTCAAGAATGTTGCAAGCAACTTTGGCCGAAACACACGTGTAAGAAAGTTCCCATCAACATTTCTTTTAACTTCTCATTTCGAATGATTTCATGCCTAGTCATTCATGATCGGATCATTCTAGAGAACCTCCTGATCGTTTCTTAATGTAATTGTGTTTTGGTGACTTGAACAAGAGCTATATGACTACGGAGGACTGACCACTAGATGGGCCATTATTTTATTTTAGTGAAGACTTGTTCTGAGGCTAAGAATAATTGGAATATGATGATGCATCTTCTTTTGAGAGCATCGTTCTACAAATAGGAAAATAAAAGAAAATCTCCCTCCAAGATTCAATTGCATCATCAAACTACAGCTATAATCTTACGTACTCTTCCCTTTCTTGTTGAGTCAATGACAAGTTCATCAAATACTGGCTTCGAATCTAATCACAAAATACTTTTAACTTTTCAAAGGATGGAAAGCATCCAAACGAAAATGAATTTGGTCTGAACATTTATCTAGTGGCCTGAAAATTATTTTCAACCATCGTGTGTAATCAAACCATTCAATTTGGAAACCTGAATGTTGGAGGGCAATTTGATCAAAATATTGGACAGATAATTGTGATATTGAAGAGGTCAGCGGAATCATAACTGTTTCATTGGTTTTTGGTTATTATTTTTCGTTCTTTTGATTTTAGATTTTTGCCAGTAGTCGATGAATACTGACTCTTCATGTGCGACGTGAAGCTTGTTAGGAAAAGCCATCATGCAATCCGTGCAGCTATATGTCTTCGGACCCAAGGACTCGGAATTGGACACCAAAGGTACGTACTTAGGGTTTATTTGGGTGTCAATCAAATTGATCAGCAAGATTGAAAAAACATGACAGCTCTAGTCATAACCTCCTTCTCTCCATCAAATTGTGCATTGCAGAACTGAAAGTCGACAAGCAATCCGTCGGGGGACTTGGAGGACTGATTGGGAGGAAAAAGGGAGCAGTCGCAATCCACATCAACTTCAGAGGTATCCGAATGGTGTTCATCTCCTGCCATCTCTCGGGTAAGCTTTTCAGATCCCGACTGCTTCTCATACCGAAATGGGAGGGCTCTATGGCTCGGTTAGATGTTCGAGTTCAAAATGACTAAATAGCATTACTTGTTCCTTTTAAACCAGGTTTCGAGGGTATAAATACATGCACAACTCTTTTGCTATCAGACTCTAAGTCCACTCTATGCTTTAAGTTTGATTAATAATCTGATAACAAAACAGTAGGATGCTAGTTTACGTCCAAATCTCCGCTCGTATCATTCATCTAAGAAAGCTTTGTAAAGTTATGTCTTATGCATTAAAGATGGACATGGAATAAACTAATTTTGATTAAACTTCTCCGGCAACTCAGCGTTAGTCTCGACTCTTTCTTTGTAAGCAGCTCATGCACACAATGTGGAGGAGAGGAACTCGCAGTGCAGGCACATATCGCACTCCCTCTTCACCAAGTCCAAGCACTGGAACCCGTACGCACCACCCGCCCAACTCACTGTCTGGTTGGGCGATCTCAATTACCGACTGCAAGGCATCGACAACCAACCTGCCCGCAAATTGATCCGCAAAGACCTTCACACGGTGAGCGATTGTTTATTTGTTGATTTACGTCAAACAATACGATCTTACCCGAGATAGCACTGTTTGTTCTTCACGAGATTTCTGAAATATTGAAGCCAATTTCTGAACTCGCAATCAGATAACGCCTCATGATGAGGCTGGAAATCTAGACAGTAAATTGTGTGGGTGCAGATGCTGATAGGCAAGGATCAACTCTTGCAAGAGGCTGAGAGGGGAGAGATATTCAGCGGATACAGCGAGGGAACGCTAAAATTCAAGCCAACCTACAAATATGATGTTGGAAGCAGCGACTACGATACAAGTCATAAGGTACGACCACAATATGAAACCCACCAGCTTCGCCAACTACCTCTTTCTAATTTTAGTTGCTTAGAGATTAAATTATCATCACATCAAAATCAATAGTGAGACAAATTAGGATGTTGGGTTCTTGATTTAGGAATTTAGATTAAAGTTGGAACCTATGCCCTAATTTAGAGAGAGAGAGAGAGAGAGAGAGAGAGAGAGAGAGAGAGAGAGAGAGTAATATTGCCTTTTACACATTGAGTGCACTTCATGCAATGACAATTAATGAGATGGGTGTCTTGTTTTTCCACAAAATTAAGAGAGAATTATCCTAGGGCAAATACAAATATGTGATTCTAGCTAATCATGGTTTTGACTTTGCTGCTAATAATGCAACGCGTGCTCCCACTCAAGTTGTCGCTCAAAAGACTAATGAAAATAGTCATTCATGTTCTCGAAGTGCAACCTTTGATAATTACAGTACTTAATTCATATATAAGAAATTCAACTTCAATATATCTTTATTGTGTTTGATGTCCACTTTCATCTTGAAAAAACTAACACGAACTAAAGGAAAAATAAATTTATGTGTATTTAATGCCTAAATAAATTGGCAATATTGATTTTGCAACTCATTTTTTAATATGATCTATCTTCCTTTTTTCCAAATTTATGTTTATATTTAATAAAAAAATTATGTCTAATATTAGATATAATGTCTCTAATACAATTGACTTCAATAAAATTCTATGCGAAGCATGAGCAAGGGTGCTAGTATTCATATGATTTGCTCTTTCAATTTAACTACGACTATATTCTTGCATATACACTCTTGTTCAAGATAGAAGAGTGAACTCATTTAGGCAAAGATTTCTCTCAATGTACACTTTTCTTTGGACTTATGCTTATTTTCAAAATTATATTAGTACGATATCCAGTAGATCCTTCAACAGCAAATTCTTTTAGAATGACGACGAATTAAATTTAGAGTACACTTTCTGTTTTGTGCTGTGATATATGTTCAGTTCTTTCTCCTACCAAAGAAAAAATGTTTGACCTATTTTTTGGTGCAGGTACGAGTGCCATCATGGACGGATAGGATCTTGTTCAAGATAGAAGATGCCGACAAAGTCAAAGCAATTTTACGGTCTTATGAATCAGTGGATGGTATTGAGAGTTCTGATCATAAGCCAGTAAAAGCTCATCTGTGCTTAAAGCTTAGCCCCAACCAAGATCAATGAAATAAAAACACAGTTCTTGAAACCGAGTTGTACATTTATTGTTTTCCCAGTGATATCTGTTCGCTCGAAAACCGCTGGCTTCGAATTGTCGATTTGACGGTCGAAAATCGAGTTCTACTTTTATCTCTTTTCCCAGTAGTATTCTTTTTCCACTGTCTGGGGGGTTTCGACTTGTCTGGGATGCAATAGAAGTCCTTGAAGCCGAAGACAGCTGGTCATCCAAAAGTAAGAATTATGCCATTCAATGCACATCAATTACGCGAAAAGAAGCACATTTTAAGGTTTCTTTGGTTTTGCCAAAAAGCGAGAGCAAGAGACAAGGAACTCCATCCTCGTCTCAATGGCAGAACTGAAGCCAAGTTCTTGCAAGTGTACGCGGTCCTCAAATCGAAGCTGCTCTCGGATGATTCGCGTCAGTGGTCGATCGGATGTGTCTCAAAATCTCATTTTTTTAAATATGATCTATCTCTCTCTTTTTTCCAACTTTATGCCGATATTTAATAAGATTATCTAAATTAAATACCATATATATTGTCTCTAATAAAAGTGACTTCGATAAAAATCCACGAGAAGCATGAGAAGAGCGCTAGATTCATATGATTTGCTCTATCCATTTAACTACGACTATGGTCTTACATACTTGGGCTAGCCAATATATATTTGTTTTTGGGGTCAGTGATTATCCAATATTTAACCATGATTTTATTGTAATTTTCTCTTGGATATTCAACTGTGGTTTATTTTAGTTCTCTCTCTACCTTGATTGTATTAGAAGATGCCTTAAATTTTATCTCTACGAGCAATAACATTTGTGGTCACCTATCTCGTTTGTCTCATATTTACAATTCGTCCTATATCTATTTTCATTTTTTTCCAATTAATTCTTTCGAATGGGATTAGCAACACTAATAAGCAATTTCATTCATCTACCAGAAACAAAAATGCCCCTAGTCTTTATTTTCCAAACTTTTATCTAATCTCTATACATCTTTCAAGATATATTTTCATCTTGCTTGGGAAGTAATTAATACCGATACATACATTGTGACCTTATTGCACACGTGCACACCAAAAATAGATTTGTCCAGTTTTCGTGCGGTTTTATAATTTATGCCTCAACATAAGGTTGGTAATACATGAAAAGATACTAAAAAAAATAAATCAATTTCAAAGAATAGAGGCCAAAGGAGAATGACCAATATGCCACTTTCTTATTTTGTTGTTGTATCCTAATTATATGTTCAAATAGCGATTCGAGAGAACTCATTTATACAAAGACTTCCCTCAATAAACAATTTTCTTTGGACTTAAACTTATTTTCAAAATTATATCGGATCATCAAGAGATGACGGCTAATTAAATTTGGAGTACATTTTCTGGTTTGTATTGTTATATATGTTCAGTTCTTTCTCCTACCGAAGGAAAAACGTTTGACCTAATTCCGGTGCAGGTACGAGTGCCATCATGTACGGATTGGACTTGTTCCAGATGGAAGATGCAAGTCAAAGCAATTTTACCGACTTTTGAATCAGATGACGGTATTGAGAGTTCTGATCATAAAGCCAGGGAAAGCCCATCTGCGCTTATAGCTTAACCCTAACCATGACCAGTGAAATTAAAAAACATAGAGCTCATTGAAAACGGAGTTGTCCTTTCATTCTTTTTCCCAGCAGTATTTGTTTTTTCAAAATTGCTCACTTCTTATTGTCCACTTCATGGTGAAAATAATTGCATTTCAACTGATCAATGATCTGGACATAACTTTGCAATCTTTACAATTTGACTTGACGGATAATTGTACACAAAGAAAGGATTGAGAATTTGAGAATTGGGTTCGAGAAATCAATGAAATGAATCCACCAATAACAACACAAATCATTCTAAAGGAATAAGAACAAGTGTTTGATTGGCAAAGGTGAAAATACAACTGGAATGACTAGAAATAAAACGATCGGAGATAGATTGAAAGGAAGTAAAGTGTGGTGACAAAAGTAATTTTTTTTCTTTAGAAGTCTGTGAAAGTCTCTTCTCAGACCAAATCTCATTTTTATACTTATTGTCATTCATATTGATTCCAAAGCATTCGTTAATTATCCAAGTGACCATCTTTGTCTATGCCTTTCCCTATTGATGTTATCCACTCATAATTTATTTTCCATGAAATAAACACTTCTTACTTTAAGTCCTTTTAATTTCAAATAATTAAAGCTGCTAACTTGTGATAAGTTGACTTATTCTAGGAAAAGCAATGGTTATGATGAAACGGTGGAGCCACGCGGGCGGCGAAAACCAAACGGCAAGAAAATGGTTTGGGGACGGACGATCATCTCAATCATCGAGAAGGCCCAACTGCTCCTCTCCCCCAACATTAATCAAATTGAATTCCCATTTCTTATAAGGTTTTGACCTTTTCTAAAGGGAATTTGATTTAGCCATCTTCTTTGACCTTGAGAGTCATCGACTTGTTTCCCAAACGCTCCGTACGCGTTTGCCGTCTAAAAAGGAGAAGAAAATAGGGGAGACACGCGCCGTGGGGGCGGCGGCGTTAGAGAGAGAATGAAGTTGCTTCATTGCTTGTCCTTTGTCTCTTGGGGTTCAACCACTTAAAATGGGACGGACCCAAGTTACCGCAGTAAACGCTTTTATTACCTTTTTGCACTTGACAGTACAATTACAGAATTGCCATCAAAGACTACATAGTTTTCTATTCTCTACATCTTCTGCCTCAATTCAATAGCTCCTACGATATACTACCAATCCATGAGTAAATTACAACAGCCATGGGCAAAAATAATGGATATTAAGTCTCGTTCCATCTAATGACTATCACCCGAGTCGCATAAACCATGTGAGTCCTTGAGTATGATGGAGAAAGAGTATAAACTATTAACGGATAACAAGTAGCTTAATACGAGATCGTATTAATTGAGATTTTGCTTACATGGAGGGAATATTTAATTCATGGATAGGTTCTAGTTCTAGGAAAGATGTAACATATAGGTAAAATAAATTTAAGATTTTTTAAGAAATAACAGTAGAAGTTTGTCGGACAAAAAGTTTGGAAAATCGAACTAGATGACTAATAGATGTACACCATATATACAAGAAAAAAGAACCTCTGGATTGATATGCAATTAAGAATCTCCGTGATGGAAAATGATGGAATTTTTTAATTATTTGCAAAAGGAGAAAAAGTGAATGGGCTCGTTTGTTTGCCATAAATAAAGAGCAAAACGGGCATGTTGGTTATATCGCTTATTTAGATATTATTCAAATTTTAAAAAATGAAATTAATCTTTTTTTTGTTAGAACATGAAAATAATTTGCGTACCTATAATCGTATGTCATGACAAATTTAGTAGTTTCAAATTAAAAAAAAGAATCAAATTATGCGGATCACAAAATTCTAAATTCTAATTAAGTAAAAATTACTAAAACACACTCTAAATCACTCTACACATTTAAACCTAGCGAAAGAAAGATTTTTAAAGTTCACATCCTTCCGTTCTTTCATCCTCCTCAATGTCGAATGCTTTTCAGTGCTTTATTTTCCGAAAAAAAGGTCAGAATTTACTTGTAAGTAACTAATAACATAGTAAACCACTGGGATTTGCCTTATTGGTCACATTTCCCATATGGAAAATGAAATATGGGGTTTGAATCCTCATATTCTCAGGGAGTTGGGATGGAGATGGTTTAGCTTGAGTTGTGGATTTCGACTCTCATAAAGAAGTAAGGTAAAAGCCTGAGAATGAAAGTTATAATAAGAGTAAAGTAGAATCAACAAAAAAAAAACTAATAACATAGCAAAATACTTCAAATTGTTGTAAGTAATTATAATCAAGATTAGTAAATTGTCCCCAATAATTAGTAAATGAAACATTAATAACCATCTTTGGCCCGTAATAATTTATTTAAAGTCTAGAAGGCTGAACATCTAAGCAATTTGGGCAAAGCCACAAAAAGCTCAATTATGCTCAATGCAACATATTTACTTTAAAATTTTTTTCAACACCAAAACCTATGTGACACATTTATCCTCATCAGGTTTCCCCTCCGTGAGCATTGTTAAAATTTTACTTACACGAGATGCCGAAAAGCAAACGATGTTGATATGACACCTACGAAGCTTAAGTGAAATAAAATCGAGTTGTTTTGGTTGAAAAATCATCTAACAAAACTTTCACAGGAGTAAATATGTTATATAAGCACAAGTTTGGATTTATTATGTCATAAAAAAAATTAGAGTAAATA
Source organism: Eucalyptus guilfoylei (assembly GCA_016097605.1). Lineage (NCBI taxonomy): Eukaryota > Viridiplantae > Streptophyta > Magnoliopsida > Myrtales > Myrtaceae > Eucalyptus > Eucalyptus guilfoylei. The sequence goes on along the minus strand of CM027865.1, from coordinate 24,570,647 downwards.
TGTTGCAATGAGTATAATTTGAGATTTTTAATGTCATAAAAAAAGTTTTGAGGTTTTTAATGTTACAAAAAAATTCATGATAAATGTGCCACAATAGGCATAAGTTGAGGTTTTTGTGATTTTTTCCAAAGTAATTTTTCATCAAAAGTCATAATCAACCTAAATTCATCATGAATCTTTTTCTCTATTCTTATAACCTCCACAATATGACATTTCTAAACAATGTGTAACCATGTCAAAGACTAATTCTTCTTAAATGTTGTAATTTCTCTGAATCAATAGTAATATTGATAATCTTTCAATAAGTTATCTTTCCTTGTTATTAGTAAGTTACCCTCCTTGCGAAATCATCCAACGATTCATTTTCCTTTTTCCTTTCGATCTGACAATGCAGATTACATACGAGACCGATTCAGTGAATCGCCGGGCCAAACCCTAAAATTTCCCAGGCTTTTGTCCTTTTTTTTCTTTTTTTCCCAGACGGTCTTCCTACGAAAGTTTTAAAGCTCTCTCTCTTTCTTCCTTTCTTTTAAAAAAGAAAAAAAAATTAAGTTCCGCAATTTTTTTATATTTAATCAAATACGGCGAAACAGCGTTAGAACACGCGATGACGGAGAAAGTTCAAAAACTCCAGCTGGGGGGGTTGGCTTGGGTGGAGGAGGAACCTTGGTCAATGAAATCCCATGTCGGGACCGTGTGACAATCATATCAACTGCCAAGTTCTCGTCTTCGTGGGCTTTGGCTTTGCTCCGAATTTGACTTTGAACTTGCGTCCGATTCAAGCAGTCTCCCTCGTTTTCCTTCCACACCTGCGTGTTTCTGTTCCTCCCTTCGATATCACCTGGCCGAGTCTAGTCAATTATCATCTCGGGGATTCGATCTCTGCGATTATTGATTTTCCCCCAAACATGCGTGAAGACTTCCCATTTCTGGTCTGACGAAAAGAACCCAGAACAGGTTTCTCGCGCTTTCCTCTTTCCAGTTGCCGTCTTTTTGCGAGCGAGAGAGACAAAGATCAAAGAAGGGGAAAGAAGAAAAGGGGTGGAAGAAAGATTGGACGGCGTGATCGAGAACGTCTCTAGGACAACTCCGGTGCTGCTCTTTTGGGCAAATCAGGATCTTTTCTGATCTGGGTCTCTCCAAAGTTCCCATCTTTTCGCAGGCTCCTCTGTTCTTTTGTTTGAGGCGGGTCAGTCCTTTTTACTCTTTCGCTTTCTTTTCTTCCATGTGAATATGTAGCTGTAACTCTGCGAATTCAATTTTTTCTTTTATCGAATTGATGTCTGTTGGTTTATCTCTTCAAGTACATAAGATGTTCGGGAAATTCCTCATGCATTGTACGAACAAGTCCCGGGTTGTCTGCTTTTTGAGCTCCGTCAAGCTCTGGTTTTATGATGGCTGGTGGGTGACTGCATTTGCTTGTTTTACTTGTATACCTGCCTGATGAAGAAAAATTCAGTACTGGCTCTTGACATTTGATTGTGCAACACCTGCTTGCTTGAGAATTTCAGATTATGAATGTTGGTATTGTTTCTTGAACTTTAAGGATTCATGAACCCTTTTTTCCCCGTTCAAGAATCGAATATGTGCCAACATGTACAGGCGTTCATCTTATTATTGCCATCACTTGTACTTGAGTCGATTCTTCTTATTCGGGAGTAATTGAAGAGAGTTGCATGGTCCTTTTTGTTTCTGGGTTTTCTTGTTCACCTGCCACAAGAATGTAAATTTACCTGATGATGCTCCTATATTTCCTATTGGTTGCTCGCAGATAATAAACACCATAAACTGTTCCAATCCATCTAATTATTGTGGAAAACAACATAATCAAAAGCTGTTATTTTAATCTATATAGCCTTTTAAATTTTCTTGTAGTTACTTGACTGAATAAAATTTCTTATAGGTGGAGACGTCAATGACCATGAGCAGATAATATTATGCATCATGAGTTGGCTCAAGAAAATTTTCAAAGGTTCCAGCCATAAAATCACGGAAGGGCATCACCGGGGACATTATGGGGAGGGTCCCAATTATAACGCTCCTTCCACTTCACGGGTAATCACATCTATGAGTTCTTGCCATATTCCTTCAATATAACCATGTCTATCATGTGCTAACTTAGTTTTTGTTTTGTTTTGCTTGTATCATCATCATCCCGCTAGGGGCTGGATGTGACTTGCTCTTATTTCTCAAATGATCTGAATGACTTGTCTTATGTGATCAAATGGACTGATGGAGTTAGTTCATAATGTAAATGGCACTTAATGTTTGAAAATCAGGCATTATACTATTACGAAATGCAGTAGTCATCCTATTTTCCTTGACGTTGTCTGCCAGTATTAAATTTTTGTAACGCGATTCAGGTTCCTGATTTGCTCTCTCCTTTTAACCACATTTGGTGGGCAACTAAATGTAGGATGCATGGTTGGAGTATGAGAATCAAGATATAGATCGTGCCATCGCATTATCCCTTTCAGACGAGAGCCAAAATCAAACTAATGTGATTGGTGAGTGATTTATTTCATCAGTCAAATTTTTGACTCCATATTCTGTTGGAGAGACAGACTATGTGCTTATAATTCTGCTTTAATTCTTGAGCAACAATATGATGCGGACCTTTAAGCTATGATTTGTGGATGTCTTCTCTGTGTTCAAAACTTTTATGCTGAAATTTTAAGTACTTTCTAATTGAACGATTGGATCAGACAATCAATTCCAACTGGAAGAAGATGAACAACTGGCTAGGGCCATCCAAGAAAGCTTGAACGTTGCATCTCCACCCCGTAGAGGAAATGGACACCCTCCTTTCCCAAATGGAAATGGTCATATATATCAACCTGCACCATTCCCCTATTCCACAGGTTACAGGTATGACAGCTTTTATATTGTGGAAAATTTGTTTAATTTTCATTTTGACTCTTTAAGTTGTGTTTATCGAAAATTTGGTCCTAGGTTAATGGGCACTGCATGAGTTTGAGTGTAATCTGGGAGTAGGTAGGGAATGAGAAACCTTTTTACCCTTAAGTTACTTGAACAAGGTTAAGCAAACATTCTACTTGGATGGAATGGTTTGTTTTCTCGACCTTATTCCATGGAGTTTGATTTTGTAACATGAGCCATTTTTCTTATTTAGGCCATTGTGAACAAGTTTGGAGATCATGTACTATTTGGATTTAAAGGTTGAAAAGGGAAGGGTGTAGGAATAGTTGAAGTTTCATGCTTGATTTCCTCTTTGATTCGATTAGATTTTTATTATTACAGAGGTCATACCGTTAGCGGAGCAGTCATGTTAATAAGTTCACCAATGACATTAGTCAAGCACTTCTGATAAGGAAAACTTCAAAATTTTTAAAATACTAATTACATACATCAATAGAAAAGAAAAAGAGGATCTTTTAAAATATGAAAGCTCCCTTTTGCACTTGCATGACAAGTGCCCTGAGGGTACTACGTTAACAGAGCCTTAATATATTTTATGACAAACTACATTCTCACTAACTTATATCGAAAGAAATGTTTGAATTATCCCCCTATCTGACACATTACACAAGTTTTCACCCTTTCGGAACTTTGGATTATCAACATTCAAAATTTCCAAAGTTTTGAAGTCGTGTAAAATATGAAGAGGTGTGCTGAACATGAAATGCAGCCTTGATTGTGGGCTTATGCTTTTAGGACTTTGTGCATGATTACAGAGCTTCCTGATATATGTAAATACCATATAGTTCATCCATGAGCTTGTACTCTTTTGAATTTAAGCAACTACATTTTCAACTTGAATAATTTACAGCTTCAAGTTAAATTCAATAGGCCCTAAAATGCTGCTTGTTACCATGAAGGATACTGGTGGTTTACAATTTTATTCATTATTTCTATTGAAGTCTCCCTCTGCAAGAAGCACCTTACTATGACCCACCATCTGCTGAACCTCAAATCTCTGTTATCCATTCAATCATCGAACTGTATTTTGATATACGACTGATGCTGACATGACTCTCTGACCTAATCTCGTTCATAAAGGAAAGATAGTGAGTCATTTTCTCCAGATTTTTCACCAATCCATCATAAGCTTGCTGATAAGGGAAAGAAGGTGTTTTCTCCAAGCATTAAACAAAAGAAGAGATGCTTAAAGAAGAAATGCTTACTTGTGTTTAGGATTTGCAGCAAAATGTGTCAAGCCCCACTTTTACAAGTGATACTCTTTGGCTAGTTGACAGTCTGGGTTAGTTGGTCACTTCACATACATTCTTTCTCATCACTTGATGCTGAAGCATTGACATGCTAGCTTCTTGGGAAAGCTTTAAATATATTAGTAATCAAGATATATTAAGATGGAAGTTGTTAAATGTTTTCTTATCAGGTAAAATTTCCTTTTACCCTCTTGTTACAAAAATTCTAGTCAACTATTTCCTAAGAAATTGCACTTTTTTGGTGCCTATGCCTCTGTATATTCTTATGATGTATAAGATGTTCTATAGTACATTTTCCTTTTGCCCTTTTTAAGGAATGTTTTACACATCTGTCATGCCTATGCATGGGTATATTTTTCATGTGAAACTACATATTTTAGTCCAAAAGAACGAGAAATAACCTTCTCTTCTGCATATCATGTTGGGTTTTACCATTCCTCTTATAATAGTTGAGGATGTAAAGGCTTAGACCAGGCCGACGAGATAAAAAGAATTTGGAAAATCCTGTAAAAGAAATCTTTCATGAAAATTCACACATACATAAAAAATTACTGAAGGTTACACTATGCACCTATCAGATTGGGAGGTTGGGGGCCCGTGCGAGCCCCTAAGATATGTCATTGTGTTAGAGTGGCATAGCTGTGTTTGCAATTTATGTCAAATTTCCGTTACCATTAGATTAGAAAGCCAGATTGACTTGCAATAAAACCAATTCCATTTGCATCAACAATCAATTTAAGTGTACCATGACTTAACTCATTGTGTCATGTAAATGATAGGTGTCCGATATTGCTAACTCTTTCATCCTTGACTATTGGCAAGAATATAGTTTCATCAACTTTTATCCAGCATGCCATAAGTCTCTTGTTTCTTTCTTCTGAAATTGATTACAGCAGAAACATGACAAATGAGTGCCTTCTCAATATTGTAGAATTTGCGCTGGGTGTAATATGGAAATTGGTCATGGACGGTTTCTTAACTGTATGAATGCTGTTTGGCATCCGGAATGTTTTCGATGCCGTGCTTGTGGTCGACCAATTGCTGATTATGAGGTAAATACTGACCAAAATTATTTCATATATAATTGATTCGTTTAGGAATTTATACATTTCTGGTATTTGGGTGGTTTACACCAACTAATCAAGCAAGATTATCTGTGAATTGCAGTTTTCTGTATCAGGAAATTACCCTTTTCATAGGTCTTGCTACAAGGAGCATTACCACCCAAAGTGTGATGTTTGCAGGCATTTTGTAAGTGTCATGGAATGTACTTCTTTGAACTGGCTATAGCTTGAACGTGTTCCCCCTCATTGGATGTGCATAAATGTGATCTTTCAGTTTCATCTGCTTTGAACTGACTCACCCTACTCTACATTATCTCTTTTTGACTGTCAAAAGACCCATAACTCATGGTCATTTTGTAAATGATTCCATCTCTCTTTTGTAATGAGGAAACTACACTCTGCTCATTTTTGTCAGCTGTAATTCTTAAATGGAGAATGACAAGAATTGTCAGTTTGTAGTAAAATCCTGCTACACTACTTGAATCTACTGAGTATTCTGTTTCATTAGGTTGACTAGAAACAGTGTTGAAATGAAAGGATTTAGATGACAATATCAAAATCACAGATAAATAAAATTATGAAATAGAGCAAAAAAATTGAGGGACACTTGAAAGGAATAAGCATAGAAATGACAAATATGGGCAGACCTTCCAACTGACCATGTAGTATGTTTCTATATATGGGGAATTGTCGGTGTTGTAGATTGAAAAGACTTTCTATGCCTTAAGATGTAAGATGATGATGTATGTACCATGTAAAAACTATGAATTATATCCTGAGAGGCGCCACTCATATTAGAATACATCTCCATTGACAGATTCCGACGAACCCTGCTGGTCTTATTGAATATAGGGCACATCCTTTCTGGGTTCAGAAGTACTGCCCTTCGCACGAACATGATGGGACTCCTAGGTGCTGCAGCTGTGAGCGAATGGAGGTCAGTCTAATGAATCCACTCTATCTCCCAAATTAGCATCTCAACTCTGCAAGAAAGATCCAGCAACCTATATTTGCTTGAAAGTTATAGGTTGAGATATTTTCTCCTCATGTGCAGTCACGAGAGATGCAATATGTCGCACTTGATGATGGTCGCAAGCTCTGCCTAGAATGCTTAGACTCAGCAATCATGGATACGAATCAATGTCAACCACTATATCACAGTATACATAAATTCTATGAGTATTTGAACATGAAAGTGGCGCAGCAAGTTCCGCTTCTCTTGGTGGAACGTCAAGCTCTAAATGAAGCCAGAGAGGGAGAAAAAAATGTAAGGCTTGCTCTTTTGCATTCCCTGTTATTGGCATGTTTCTACACTGGACAGTTAGTTAACCATTCACAGTCTTATTGGATGATAACATGAGAAATAGAAACGTAAAGAATGTAAATTGCAAGGCAAAATGTGCATGAACGTGTCTTTCATTCTAGAAAATAATCATGCTTTGACATAGTAATCAAGAAGGATTTGATGGCCAGACAGTCTCATTTCTAGAACTTTTTAACATGCTTTTATAGTGACATGTCTCTGAGTATATCAATCATGATCAATGGCACTTTTGGGGGTACATTCTTTTTGCAGTTAATCACTTCAAAACATTACTTTTTGACCAGGGCCATTACCACATGCCTGAGACAAGAGGACTTTGCCTCTCAGAGGAAAGAACCATCAGTACGGTAAGAACTCCTGTAGAATGCTCAGTCTGTGAAATAGCATTTATCCATCGTCTATCTCTCTCATATGAATTTCTACCTTCTATGGCAGATATCACGGAGACCAAGGATTGGGGGAGGCCGAGCTACAAACATGATGACAGAGCCCTTCAAGCTAACACGATCTTGTGAAGTGACTGCCATTCTCATCTTGTATGGTCTTCCCAGGTATTGTATGTGCGTGATAATTCTAGAACTCCATGCAGGAATTCATGTTTTGGATATATTTGTTTTGCTGTTGCAATCTATTACACTTTTCCCACTTGTTAATGCAAGTATTTGGGAACAGGTTGTTGACTGGATCGATCCTAGCTCATGAAATGATGCATGCATTCCTTCGACTTAATGGTAATTTCCTAGTCAGAGCCATTTTTATTATGGAATTTGTGTGCTTTCACAGATTGAATCCTACGTTTTCACAAGCTCTGATGCTCGGATGACTGAATTAATTCTACCATCATATTGAGTTCCTGTAAAATAACTTGTCAGCGATTTGGAGTGACATATTCATCATCTATGCTTAAGGTTTTCGAACTCTCCGCCAAGATGTGGAGGAAGGCATCTGCCAAGTGGTGGCCCACATGTGGTTGGAGGCAGAGCTCAACTCAGAATCAAGCAGCCACAGGGCACCGTCCTCTTCTCGAGGACTGAAGGGAGGCCCTAAATCTCAATTCGAGCAGAGGCTTGGTGAGTTCTTCATGCACCAGATTGAATCGGACTCGTCCCCAGTTTACGGTGATGGGTTCAGGGCTGGCCGGCAGGCGGTGAAGAAATATGGTCTTCGAACGACCCTCGATCACATTCAGTTGACAGGGAATTTTCCTTGCTGATGTGAGATTCATTTATTTTTTAAGCAGCAGAGTTGAGGATGATTGGCCGTTCATATTATTTCAAGGTCAATGTGCAGGGATTAGTAGTTGGTACATAGTAACTTAGGATGACACTCATTCCTTGTGAGAGTTCACCATACACATTCTTTGTCCATTACAATAGAAACCACAGGATCAGGTCATACTCTTATACATTCTTTACTTGGAGATTCTTTTCTCTCCCTCCTCCAGAAATACCTTGTTTGTACTTCTTTTTCTGCGAGGAATGGAATATCGAGTATTCGCGAATGATATGAGACAACGATAGACATAGGATGTATGCACCCACAGAATGACACTTTCCCTTTTTCATGTGTACAAATTCATAAAGAAGAAAACATGGTAATTTCCTAGTTTTCTTCATTTCAACTTTACCAATTGCATCTCATAACCTGCTTTTGAATGGAGACAGCAAACGGAAGGCTTCCCAGAGGCCACAACCAAGCGCAGCCTCAGTTTTCACAATTTCCATTTATATCGTCTTCATTTATTGGTTTCTTGACAGTGTTTCAGCAAAATTACCACTAGCTAAGTGCTATAGGCTGACTCAATAACACAGAGAGATGGCCAAACCCGTCCAAGACCCGAACTTGAATGGCCCGATAATACCTCGAAGCTAACTTAAACTCGGCTTGGCTTTTCTAGGTCTGGAACTCCGACATATAACTAAAACGGGACTCCCAAACCTGTAAACGGATCTGATTATAGCCTATTGTGGTGCGGACGAGTTGAAACCCAATTAAACCCGATCCGAGCCGCCTCTACACAGGAATGCGAAACGAGGGTGCTAATTGAGACCAAAATGTTTTCTGTTGGGGGCCAAAACGAGACAAAGGGAAAACTACAGGGGGCTAAAAGTAAAACACCCTCTTTCTCAAACAACAACGCGGGCCCATAACGTAACACCAAAAGCCCAAAATCCAAATTCCTCTTCTTTTTCTGCCATTTTCGTCAAACCACCAGCTAGAACGGAGAGAACTCGAACCTCGGCTTGCTCATCATCATCATCTTCATCTTCATCGAGCTCTCTCGGCAACGACGGTCGTCCCTCTCTCCATCTGCAACATGCAACGCCGAGTCTCAGAATCAAGATGACACCCATCGTAGGCCAACCAACCCTCATCTACCCCACGATCTCTCGCCTCGTCACGTAAATGCTGAGGCACTCGTCAAGATCGCTCCTTCCCTCCAACCCCCGTCGAGTCCGATCCTTCCACGCGTCGTCGTCCCCCCGCTGGAACCCCCGAGAAGAGTCCAGGCTCAGCCGACCCGAGCTCCTCGACCGGATCACCCGCATCCTGGTCCTCCGTCGCCTCAGCGCCCTGAAATGCCTGCCCTTCGCGTTCTCCGACGACCTCCTCGGCTCCGTTCTTCACCGTCTCCGCTTGAACCCCACTGCTTGTTTGAGGTTCTTCGAGTTCGCCTCCGAGCAGCAGGATTATCGGCCTGATGTGAAGGGTTACTGCAAGCTCGTTCATATACTGGCCAGAGCTAGAATGTACGAGGAAACCAGAGCTTATGTGAACGAACTGGTCTCTCTGTGCAGGAACAATTATGTTTCGTTTGTTGTGTGGGATGAGCTCGTGAGGGTTCATCGGGATTATGGGTTCTCCCCCGTTGTTTTTGATATGATACTGAAGGCGTACGTGGAGAAGGGCATGGTGAAGAATGCGCTCTATGTGTTTGATAAAATGGGCAAGTGCGGTCGAGTGCCGAGTTTGAGGACTTGTGACTCTTTGCTGAGCGGGTTGGTTAGAAATGGTGAGAGTTACACCGCAGTTCTCGTGTTTGATCAGATGGCGAGGATGGGGATTGTGCCCGATATGTTCACTTGTGCGATAATGGTGAATGCAAATTGCAAGAATGGGCAGGTTGATAAGGCCATGGAGTTTGTGGAGGGGATGGAAAATGCTGGTTTTGATATGAATATAGTTGCTTACAATAGCTTGATTGATGGGTATGTGAGTTGTGGGGATATGGAAGGAGTTGAGAGGGTGTTGAAGATGATGGCCGATAAAGGAGTATCAAAAAACGTGGTTACGTACACGTCTGTGGTTAAGGGTTATTGCAAGCAATGTGAAGTGGAGAAAGCAGAGAAGATTGTTCGGGCAATGGAGGATGACAAGTCCATTGTTCCAGATGAGCGTACTTATGGCATATTGTTGGATGGTTATTGTAGGATAGGCAAAATGGATGATGCTTTAAGAGTTAAAGAGAAGATGCTGGAGCTGGGTTTCAGTTTGAATAATGTCATTTGCAATTGTTTGATCAATGGGTATTGTAAATTCGGTCAACTTTCTCAAGCGGAGGTCTTCGTATCGCAGATGATAGATTGGAATATGAAGCTGGACTCCTATGGTTATAATGCTCTAGTAGATGGCTACTGTAGAGAAGGCTTGATAGGAGAGGCTTTTAAGTTATGCAACGAGATGATTCACGAAGGAATCGAACCATCTGCTGTAACTTATAATACTCTTCTCAAGGGCCTGTGTCGGGTTGGAGACTTCAACGACGCCTTACATCTGTGGCGTTTGATGCTGGAAAGAGGCGTGGCGCCTAATGAAGTCTCCTTGTGCACATTGCTAGATGTGTATCTGAAGATGGGGGATCTTGAAAGGGCGCTTCTGCTGTGGAAAGAAATCTTGGCGAGGGGCTTCGCCAAATCGAGCATTGTCTTCAACACCATGATTCACGGACTGTGTAAGATGGGGAAAATGGCTGAAGCGGAGGAGATTTTCCGGAGAATGGAGGGACACAAATGCTTGCCTGATGAAATAACATATCGAGCCCTGAGAGATGGGTACTGTAAAGTAGGGAATTTCGAACGAGCTCTTGCTTTTTCGTCGAAATGCCAGACTGTATAACGACATAATGGAGCCCCCAGCTCGAAAATAAAAGATGATTCTTTTATTCTCTATCTTGGATGAGTTAGCTTTCCTTATAATGAGCTTGAAGCATCTCTTGAAACTCAATGTCACTTGACCCGGATGAGCTTGTTTCGAGTACAGTCAGGCTTGCTCTCGGTTCTAGCGGACATTGTCGAGTATCTAGTGAGTTTGCTCAATAACCAGGAAAGAAATCCACCAGGGAGAGCTCCAAAATGAAGGGTAAGGGCCGGCTAATAAGGAAGTAACTGAGGCAAGGACAAGGAAAAGTTCAGGTGCTTGACCAATTAAATTCCGAGCAGTCGGATCCCACACCTATCTCAAGTTTGAAAGAGATTGAAAACGAGGTTAACCATCTTAAACGGTTCATAATGCCGTTCTTACTACTACTCTCCCCTCTCTCTCTCTCTCTCTCTCTCCCCCAAAGTCTTGATAGAATTACGTTCATATCCTTCTTGAAAAGCTACCTGAGAATCGAGAAATGCTCTGATTATTAGAATTTCCCGACATGTACCGTAAATATTAAACGTGGAGGGATAAAATCGCACTACCCACGAAATATATAGGAGATTATCCATTGTTTTTAGAAAAATTATCCAAAATCTTAAACCTTTTAATTGTATTAATTAAGTCCTGAAATTGTTGACGTTGATGTCGGTCATCATATGTGGCATAGTCAAGGATATATTCAACAACAAGGATATATTCAACGATGACGTGAACATTTTTAAATAACAATTTAATATTTTTTAAATTTTAATTTTAATTTTTTCTTTTCTTCCCTTTCTTTTTTTTTCTCTCTCTTTTTTCTCTTTCCTGATCCCCAACCATCTTTGGGGCGCTCAAGTAAGAAATGCCCGAGCCTAGGTCGGTGATGGTTAACCTCGCTTGAGGCCAGTGCTCCACTAGTCATCGACGAGGCCCGATGATGGCTGGTGTGAGGAAAAAGGAAAAAGAAGAAAAAAAAATTAAAGAATGAATAGAGAAGAAAATATAATAAAAAATATAAAAATTCAAAAAGACTTTTTGATATTATGAAAATTTATCTATATTAGTATTGATCGTGTCATGTATGATGTGATTTCTGATCAAAATTGATTGAATAGACTCAATTGTCAAAATGCAAAAAAATTTACGAATCAATTGACAAAAATAAAACATTTAGAATTAATTTGACAAAAATGCAATAAATTTGTGACTTTTTACACAATTTTCTCCATAATTTCCTCGGAATATTATTATCCACATAAGTCATTTTCGCGTTATTTCGTACTTATAGGGGTCAACAAACCTATTTTACACTATTCTTACCCGTACACTATTCTTATCCGTACGTAACCACTTCTCCTATGAGATAAGAGAAGAGAAAAGAAAAGAAAAATAAGAGGAATTCAGAACAAAAAAATTTGAAAATGACAAAAGTCCATCGTTGTCTGCCACTTTAACACTTTTTGCACCTCTCCTCGGCTCGAATGGACATGAAGAAGACATGTATTACTCCTGATGATAATCCCATCAGGTACAATTTCGTGAGATGTCAAAGTTAATGGGCAATAAAATAAATTAAATTCTCTCACGCGTGACATTCCCCCTCAAACTCACCATTCCATTGACTTTGACTTTATTGTTTTTTCCGCCTAGACTTTATAGATTAATTATCAAAATTATTCAAAGAACAAGATATCACCATTGACCGCTATAGTTGTTTTCCCTCAACTCACAGGGTGATGAATCGTTTACACAAGAGAGTATATTAATCTAAATTAAAAAGGTGATCTAGAGATAATCATCCAATCGGTCCTAAACCTACTTTACAAATGTTAATATTGTTCTAAATCCTTATGCAAAATTTTAATATAATTATTTTGGCCAATTGCATAACAAATTATTGACATTGCCTAGCCATTCTATGTGACACGCTGATGTGAACAACTCGTGAATTGCATTGCTAATTAAAATTTAGCATAAAAATTTTGAACTACATTATTGACATCTGTAAAGTAGGTTTAGAATTAATTGGGTAATTATCTTAGTCATTTTTACAGTGCATTTTGAAATTGTGCTAATGATCCGACATTTAATTAAGAAAAAAAATCAGTTAGTTTTTTGCTACAAACTGATTATTCATTTTCATAGCAGAATCTACTAGTTGATACAATGAGATTTGAAACAAATTATATATATTGACATTGGAAATCCAAACGAGTTGTTCAAGTGATCCACTGTTAGTCATCCTCCACATTCCTCTTTTGCCACACCCGCGAATGTGTGTTGACCGCCCCATTATTAGTTTATTGATGATATGGTGTTTGTAAATTGTTACCTCATCACTTGTTATTTCCATCAAATCTAGAACAAGATAATTGAGTTTTTGTCAGTCCTGCTCTTCGAACACTCAATCTATGTAGTACTGATATAGACATACATCACGCGATACGACATTATACAACATGACATAACACGCCGACATGTCATTTATCAAAAAAGAAAGAATTCTTACATGTTTCGACACGTTATATATTATATATTTCTTTTATATATAAATGCACAAATAAATAAATAATAACAAAAAAAGCCTAGAATTAATTTACATTAAAAACATTAATCCAATATTTGTTAATATCATTCATTATTTTAATTTGACAAATTCAATTACATTTCATTACAATAATCCATAAAACTTGGAGGAAAAAAACAAGCCATCCACATTATATTATTACGTGCACTACAAGTCTTAAAATATATCAGTGCAATTGAGTCCTAAAACTTATCAAATTTGTGCAATCAAGTCTTTTCGTTAACACCATATAAATTTAATGGAAAATGCTAAAGTGGTATTTTTAAATTAATTTATTTACCTTACATGGCATCTTTTATTACTTTTTTCTTTAAATCTTATTTAAAGAATAGTAAACAACTTTTGAAAAAGCTAATTCTAAAAAAGCTAGAAAAAAAGAAAAAAAGGCAGGGTCGTGGCTAGGCACACTGCTTCCGCTATCGCTACTACCGTCCAAGGGGGGTTGACGACCTAGGTGGCGGCCCTCATCGGCCCAAGTGAGGGCCGGGCGAGGCTTGGCGATGCCGATCCTCGCTTATGGTCGACGAGCCTCCCCAGCCCTAAGTGAGGCCTTGCTAGCTCCAGACGAGGGCTGACAATCCTCGCTAGGCCTAAGCGAGGGCACAATGTCGCCTAGATCTAGGCGAGCCTCGGCTAGGCCTTAGCCAAGGCATCACCCAAATTTGGGCAAGCCTCGCTGGCCTTTACCTAGCTAGTGATGGCCTCGCCCAAGCCAGTGAGGCCCCCCCCCCCCAACTCCGCCACTCCATCGGCCCCCTCCAACAGTGGCAGCAGCAGCGGTGCCCAGCCACAATTCCTACCCTTGTTTCATATATTTACATTTTGACCTCTTAAGTATTTAAATTTTTTAATTTAACCTTGTGCTTGTCGAAATCACATGTTGGAATTCTAAACACGCATGTCAAGGAGAGTTGACTATGTATCAGATTTTCTAACACTCGTTGACTGCTTGTCAAACGCGTGTCGAAGTGCATAAAGACTCTCGGAGAGTATCAATGCTTCTTAGCACTCAATTAGCCCATAATATGAACAAAGAAAAATGAAAATAGAATTTGTGGCAGGTATGTTATCCCACACACACGACTCTTCTGGCATTAGAATAGAGATTGCTTGCTAACAATCAAATTTCTTTTCAAATTTTGGCTCATATCATATAAATTTTATGATAGTAGGATTTTGATGCACAGATTCCTCTGAGATGAATCAGAATATCTATAGTTTTAAAAAATTATATTAGACAAAAAAGAGGATCGATAATAACTTTAAGAATTCGCAACAAATCATACAATATTATTTTTAGGATGCATGCGTTCCGTCCCTTAACATTACAAGTGCCGACTTATATAGGCGTAAGACCAACACTTAACACTCCTAATAACTAACATGACGCTAAAAAAATGCGTTGAATAAATAGTCCTTCGACCGTCATGCACCATATAACAATCGAAGCACACGATTTTAATACTACGTGACTCGAATACTGATTAGGAAGCATGAATTAAAGGCGATTTGAGTTATATTATCTTGATCAGGACCCACCTGTAGAAATCACAAGTCCGTCCAGATCTTATCGTGCACCGTACAAACTATATCTTAACATCATCACTCCCTTCGACCTTCCCTCCCTCCACCGACACTCCGTACTGAATTTTTTGAACACGATTAATTCCTTGTTCTTTTTATTTATTTTTAATATTTTGCCCTTTTACCCAAGAAAAAAAAATCGAAAACCATTTTATTTTCGGTCAACGACATATTCAATCGTATGATTAACACAATGTAGACATAGGAAAAGGGAAGTTCGCACAGGCTGGATCGTTGAATTATCCACCGCTCTGAGTCCGACTGGTGCATGCGGAACCCCAACGAACGACCGAGCTACACCGTCATCGATGTCTGTCCTTCGCTGTACATTTCACTCATTAACCTCAAATTTATGACATACTTCACTAATCTCATAGATTTAACACCATGTGACTCAACACCTTACCAAAAAAAAAAAAAAACACCATGTGACTCAACTATCGAACAAATATTTCGAATAAAATATCATTCCTGTTTGATGATATAAGTATCTAATCAAACATGAGTCATGTATTAAACTGACATACGATATAAGCATGTTGCTTAACGATAAAGTCATTTCGTATGATTCTAGCTGTTTATTTGCGATAGAATTCTATGGACTCTATGATAAGTTTGGATCGTAAGATTTAAATCTTACATACCAAAATGTTTGACTATTCTACATTATTTGTGGTCAATGGTGGAACTTCATATCAATGTCAATGTCATTTTGAAGCTGTCCATCAGAAATCAGGTTGTCTTCCATTATTGACGAATGTGGGGAATTGTTTATAGCCAGTTGAGGGGGGGGGATTATGGATTTTGTAATTATTTATGGGGGAAAATAATTATAAAGGCCACATGGAAGCTGTATCCATGACAAGTTCTAGCCAAAACAATGTTCAGAAAATGAAATGGAATTTCAATTTCAACCTTGTTCATGAATGCCTTGACTAATCTCCACAGTTTATTTCCTTGTGCTTAATGAGACAAGCATAAGCATGGATGTGAATTCATTCGATTTATATGATAGACTCAATAGAAAATTGTGAACACGTGTAGAGTTAATAATACTGTAAGTAAAATCCCGCGTTAAATAATGTGAACTGGTCAAGTATATTTGAATTAAGTATAGCCAATAATCTCTCGAAAGTCCATATATGAACAAGTATCGTAGCACGACTAATTTTCGAGCTGCTAAAACAGCCCAAGAAATTTAATTTGCAATAACGATAATGTCTAGAGACAATAGAACTTTGGTTTAATTTTTCCTGGATAGTGAAGCCTCTTTTATTTTTCTCCGCAGAGATTGAAATGTGCATTTTCATGTGTTTGAAGAGCAAAACGATGCTGCACCAAAACGACTTCTCTGCATCATCCTGAACATTTTATTGATTTTGCGTCCGTCGTACGCAATTACACATCAAGATCTCTTATATTATCTACAACTTTCACATATTTGAAGTAAGATCAGAACTTTTCGATTAAAAAAAAAACAAAAACAAAAAAAAAGAAGAAGAAACTAAGATCAGAACAAAAGGCTCAAAGGGAAACCATCTTGGCCTTCATCAGAGATTTTCCCAATCAGGTGTGCATGTAATGCGCAATTCATCGCCGTACGAGGCGTCGGTCACGCGATCCGATATCAATCCTCCGGCTAAAAGGGCCCGACGTAAAACCTTGAACATGATGTTTGATGTTTCTTTTCAAGAATCCAAAGAGAATGGAGTCTGCAAGAGATCGTAAGGAGCCCAGAGAGCGTCCAAAGGGCACGGCCGGTTGGCGTCGAGCCGGGCCCATGGCTTCCCCTTCCCGCTCCAATGCAAGAGGCTCACCGGGCCGGGATGCAAATCCCGGCACAGCCCTCGGAAGTTGTCCCCGCCAAGCCCGTGCTGGTTCCACCGGTGGTCGACCGCTGCAATCCTCCCTGCGAGGACCAGCAAGAACGGCGGCAGTGACCCTAGCTCGTATATCCTCATCCTCTTCTGCAGCTCCATCCACTCCTCTATCTTCTTCGTGTAGCCCCCGCGTCGCCACCGGTCGAGATCCATCACCATCACTCCAGTGTTGAAGTAGCACGGCGTGCGGCCTGCGAAGGTCGATGACAGCGAAGGGTTCGACCAGAAGGTCAGCGTGAAGTAGGCTGTGAAGTTGGCGTTGCAGTACTCGGGGGCGGCGAGGATGGTGCTCTCGCCAAGCGGTGTCGATGCAAGCTTTGCGATGTCATCGACAAGGATGAGGTCGGAGTCAAGGTAGACGACCTTCCGGACACAGGGAGGGAGGAGGTCGGCGAGGTAGCTCCGGGCATAGTTCAGCGGACAGTCGAGCGCGGAGCGGAT
Source organism: Eucalyptus guilfoylei (assembly GCA_016097605.1). Classification (NCBI taxonomy): domain Eukaryota; kingdom Viridiplantae; phylum Streptophyta; class Magnoliopsida; order Myrtales; family Myrtaceae; genus Eucalyptus; species Eucalyptus guilfoylei. The sequence goes on along the minus strand of CM027865.1, from coordinate 24,553,449 downwards.
GGATGTTGAGATGAGGCCCGAGACAGCAGAGTCGTGGAAGCGGTAGAGCCAGAAGCGGAGGTAAGGGAAGGAGGCCGAGATGGTGGCGCGGAGGTGTGGGGCGTCGGCGGAGGCGGAGGCGACGAAGTGGAAGACCACGTTCTGGGGGCAGGAGGAGTGCTGGAGGATGGAGAGGATCGCCGCCATGGAGCCGCGGATGTACGCGGTATCGAGGGTCATGGCCACGTGGACCGCCGTCTCGGAGCAAATGAAGATGCCGTCATCATCCGCCTCAGGCTTCTCGGCGTTGTCTTCGGCTCTGTGGTTGTTTTCCGCAATGGAGGGGCAGTCTGGGGAGTTGTAGAATTGCGGGGCTTCCTTGAATTGTCGGGCAGCGACGGTCGCGGTGGCGGTGGAGGAGAGAATGGAGGAGAGGAGTAGGAGGAGGAGGAGGAATGGTTGTTCAGGCATACTTTCGTCGGGATAGAGAAAGAGGGAAAGAGAGAGGGCACGTATTATGTGAGAGGAATGTTCTTTTTAAAGGATAGAACTAAAAAAAAAATTGACCAACCTCAACTTCAGATTTCGCTTTTTACATGAAGGCTTGAGCATTAAACAAGAATTCTCTGATTTACAAGGACCCAATTACAAAAACTAAGGAAAAAGTAGGAAATTGGAAGATTTGGGGGGAAGAGAGAGGGAGAGAGAATTTTGGTCAATGTAAGTTTGTTTGAGTTCACATCAGCAATGGCAGGTTTTAAAGGTTCTTTTGGTGATGGGTCCTCTTCTGTCTCTGACATTTCATTTTCTCTGGTTTTGCTCTTCCTCCTCGTGTTATTGTCATTTGAGGTTTGTGAAGTGAATAGGAAGTAAGACAGCCTAAAGAATAGAGAGATGATTGTTTTGGAGGGAATGGAGATGAGATGCGCAAATTAGGTAATGAAGTCAAAAGTTGCTTTCCCCTTAATCATTTTAATCTCCCCCAAAGCCTCTCTTTTCACAACCTTTTGCACGTAAACTATCTTCATACCATCCTTATTCAAATAAATTTGCATAGTCGATACAGGACAGTAGTCTCTCAACCACCCTATTGATTTAGTTTCCTAGTTTATTATTGAAAATTAGATTTCAGCTAGGATTCTAGGGTATTTATCTTCATTAAATTGTGACACGTTGGAAATTAACTCCCCTTGCCTATAAATATAGGCCAAGATAAATTTTTTTGTTACAATCACATAGTGATTTGAGTATCGAGCTTGTTGAAATTGGTATTTTCATCTTCTTCTTTTTTTCTTTTTTTGTTTCTCGTTGTTTGCGTTCTCGTATTTCTATTTGATTTGCTTACCCTTTTCTACAATTTCACATAGCCTATGACTTTCTTTTCGCAATTAATTTTATTTAAAATATTATGCAATAGCTAACGTGGGAGAGGGTGTCCTTAGTATTGTAATTGAAGGTGGACTAGTCGAGGTGCGTACAAACTGGCCCAAACGCCACTTGACTATGAACACACACAAAAGGAAACATATTTATCTAACGAGACAATTTTTATCTACAAGAGTGGACTGCAAATAGGTGATCCAAAGACCACTCCAATCTCGAAACACTTTACCCTAACACTAGTTAAATTAGCATCTCTGCTACCAATTCATGGATACCTCCACCTTTTCACCTTGGTGAAATTGCCCTAGTTGCAACGTCAAATAGATAATATGAAGTTTATGAACCCCTTCGAACTTGCATATCGTTAACTAATGTGCAATTGGAAAAGCTCTTCCCTTAGAGTCAAGGGTCAGTCCATACAAGGGTCTCTCTTTCGAATGTCACTTTGTCTCTTCCTGCTTCTGGGGTTCAAATGAAAGAATGGGTTGCTCCATGACAAAGGCAACTAGCAATAGCTTTGGAATTAATTCACTCGACAGGGAAGAATTGAAAGGTCATGCGAGGGTTGTTGAGGTTTCATCATCAATGGAAAAAGAAAAAAATGTAAAAATAATAATGATAACAACAACAATGACAACGCCCCCTTTTTTTCCCTTTATTGACCTTCCCCCTCCTCAGGTGTTGAACTATCACATTCTCAGAGAGGTGAGCTTTAGCAATCGGATTCTGATGAATACAAACGAGCCGAATTGAAAACAAGTGTAATTGCTTTAAGGCCAAGTCTCTATCTCTTGAACCCATGGTTGCCGCCTTCCTTCTCGTACATACAACCTTGTCGCTCCAGTCAAAATCTGGGTTTTCTGCCTCTTTGTTTTTCCCCTCTCTCTCTCTCTCTCTCTCTCTCTCTCTCTCTCTCTCTATGTTCTCGTTTCGTTTTATTCGACCAGTCTAAAGCTGGCGGTTGTGATTAGACTTCTTTTGAAATCTGGGTGGCCCATTTCGTATATTCATTGTTTAGAGAATGTAGATGGCTGTAAATTACATATTCTCAATTACATGTATACAGTTTCTTCTCTCTCTCTCTCTCTCTTCTGCTGAAACACACGTATGGAGTTTCTGCTTCCCACCGTATCAGCCTCAAAACAGCTCTTCAGCAATTTACAAGATACGGGCGATGGTCCGCACCTCTTCTAACGGTCCGATTTGAATATCAAGTGCCACTAGAATGAGTCGACATAATATGGTGCAAGCCGGTAGAAGGATAATATAAGAGATCTATTTTCAGAGTCTAGTCCCATTTTCTAGTCACCTAAAGTTGAATAAAGACCCAAACCACACGATTTTGTGAGCCACCACTCCCACAGTTCGTGGCTCTCAGACATGGCTAAAACAGTGGTTAGGCGTGCACCATGAAGTTCAACTAAGCAGACCCATTTGGGGAAGCTCAATGACAGATTTTGAGAACGAGGCCAAATTCCAAAGGGTGCGAGAGATCAAATAGGCATTCCGTTGAACACTTGCAGCATGAGGTAGATCGCTACAGTCCCCCAAACTGTCTCCATCACCTCATAAGGACAGTGGCCCCCTATAAAGAGGTCCTAGTTATGGACAAGTTGAATGTGAAATTAATGAAGGGTGGGGGTGTTCAAGAATGGATGACGAATGGCATAAAAGACCTTTGTACCTCCTAGGAACCGAGTCCACAACCGTGTGGGTCTCCCAATTCAGTCGACCCATCACTCTGCAGAAGAAAATTGTCAAAAAAGGAGGAGGAGAAGAAGCAGGCAACAGCGAAAAAACAAAAGAGTGAACCTTCGTCCACATGCCCTTTTCATTTGACCCATCACCTCCTACAAAGTGAAGAGGGACGGTCACATTGTCAACCCAGGTGATGGGAAAACATGGTATTGTGCCTTGGACTGGTCGCTAGCTGTAATGGTCGCTCTCTTAATTCGGGTATTGTACATTGTACAATCTTAGGCAGTATTTATTGCCGCCGACCCAACATTTCACACACCTTGGTTGTCTAGGAGACAGATATTGCACCTTCCAAGAACCAGGAAAAATTGCAGCCATTTTAATCTTGTGGGACTCACGGTAATTTCGACCACATGGATACAAAACAAAAGGCGGTCAGTCCCCCATCGACAGGTTAAGTATTTCACAAAGTTAGGCGGATATCCATTTGCTGCCTTAAGAGTAGAAGAATGTATCTCATTGGACCAAACACCAATTAAATGAGTAGGAGAATGACAGACTTACGTGAATTTAATTACTAGACAGACATCTTAAGCTACCATAAATAATGAAGATGCTTCACATTCATGTGAAGCATATCTTCCTGAATATCACAATCCATTTTAGTAAATGCAAGAACAACTCATTTAACTCTTGGAAATAACAATGTCCTGAAGTCTCCGGATCATGCAAATGTTATCTGTATTCTGTTGGTTTGAGCTCCAGATTATCCCTCCTAGTAAGAATGATGAGCTCACCACACAGACCGGCACTTCCAAATCAAAGCAACGGGAGGAACTCGATGACCTTTAGATTGTCTGTGGCATTGACATCGGAATAATTTCATCAGGTAAACATGCCCTCCTCCATGACAGGGATTATTTAAGGAAATGGAAGATATCATACAGCAGCTAGCGGATAATCATTGACAATGCAAATTTGTTGTTGATTCAATTCTAAGAACCACTAACATTGTTTATTATTCATGTTTACTCAAGATTGTACCATTTTGCAATACATTCTTATATTTCTCATATATCCTCATGATAATGGTAGCAAACAGGTGATGCTACATTCGTTCTGGTTAGCTTAGTTACAAACAACTTTCAGAGAGCTTTGCCCCAGAATTAAAAATACTTCTCTCTTGGGTAGTCGACATAAACAGGTAAAGGTCTTTTAATTGTACCTAATCCATAGAATTCCTGTAAGTCCTAACCTATGCTCTTGTCCATAGTTAAGAAATCGTTGTCGTGATTCAAGTAATCCAACTTCAGACCTCTCAATGTTAGAACCTTTCCTCATTGTGCTTCCAGATATCCTGGTCCTGTTACTTTCCTCAGGGATGAGGTCCACAAGTGTACAGGATAATGTGCTTTAGGAAGAATGTTCTGAAGCTCGAGCCATCAAAATCTACATAAACTACCAAATCCCAACATCTAGCAGGCCACATTTATCCTGAAAACGGTGGCTGCAGCCCTTAATGGCATCGGCAAGAGACCATATTGAGGGTCAGCCACACATCATTGGACTGAAAGGACGATCCAGAATTAATAAGAAAGCCAAATTAAACTGAGTCTCCAATGCTAATTTGTCTGCTGCTGTGGACCAATACACTAGCTACCACAGATGCCCCTGTACACAGGGTGAAAATAGTGAAAGAGATCGTGATAAAGATTATCATCGCATAAATGCTACTGTTATCTCAGCAAAATGATTCTAGGGTTCAACATATATGTACGGAAAGATGAAGACATCAGAGTAAGGCATATTGATCCATTTTTCATGGATCAAACCAGGTGACGAATCCCATAAAGTGACTCAAAGAACACGGATTGAATCTTATCTGAACAAAATCCTAAATACAGGTTTTTAACACCACTGACATAACTTATAGACAATTTCCTTGATGAGAAGACGGCTTAAACCCCAGAGCACTAGAAACGTTCATATCCAAGATAAAGGGAAAGCTTAGAAATTGATTAGCAGTTTGAGCATTCTGTTGCACGATCGCTTCTAATTCAGAAAGAGTGCAAAAGCCACACAGACAGCAATAACCAGAAACAACATCTTCAGGTGAACATCTTGCTGTCCATGGCCTCTCGGATGATGATGGTATGCATGTGCATGGTGATGGCCACCGTGAAACGTATGGGGATATCCAAACGGGAATCCAGGGGACGCACCATACATGGCGGCATCGGGAAACCCATGGAGCTGAAAGTTGAACAATGATGATGGGAAGAGACCACCAAAAGCCGCGGACAATGTAAAGTTCCCAAATCTCGCAGTTGCCATGGGCCCAAATCCACCCAAGCCACCCCTAAACCCAAGACCATGCTGGTGAAAAAGATTCGGTTCAGGAGGAGGAGGAGGAGCTGTTTCAGGCCTCTGCCCCGCTGGGCGGTGAGGGATGTTGACACCTGGAACGGACTTCGATCTCGGGTCGGCCGAGCTTTTACCACGGCCATACAACGGAACCAACTTCTCCTCCTCGATAAGGGCTTTACAAACTGGGCACTCTTGCGCTTGGGAATGAACACGGAGCCATTCATAAAGGCAAGGCCAGCAGAAAAGATGCCCACACAAAGTCACAATAGGGTCTTGAGCCAAGTCCAAGCAGATGTTGCATTCGAAATTACCAGCATCATTGTTATTGTTGCTTGAGCAAGAAGGGCTTTGGGGCGCCCTGCTTGAGGATTCCCCAAAACCACTAGCCATTCTTGAAATAACTCAGTATACAATTGCCTATACACCCAATCACAAGTCACAACCCTCATTAAGATCGAATGAAAAACATGAAGTGATGGTTTTCATAATACCACACGATATGAAGTTTCAAAAAAGGCTTGAAGCTAATTCAAGAAGACCATTGGTTGACCTGGCAACTATAAATCTTCCTAAAAATTCTTAACTACTAGACGCATTGCTTGAAAGAAATCATCTTCTACCAAAATCAACTCAAACCATTTTAGATTACGGATTCATCAAGAAGCTTGCTCAAAAAATCAATCCCTCTGAAGGCTCAGGCATATCGATCTCCTCAACCCAAGCAAGTGCTAGCACCAGAAATCCCTGCCGAGATTGCAAATCAACATCCGCAAGCCAAATAAATGACGACCCAGCAACCGAAATTCCCGAAAATCATCCACGAAGACGCCAACGAATTCGACATCGACCTCTAAATCTAATAACGAGCAAAGAACAACGACGATTCATACCCGAACGCCGAAGATACATTCGACAAAACACAAACCGACTCGGCATCGACCCATGTGCAATAACAAGCGAGTTGACAGTCGATGACCCATAATCATAGCAACAGCGAGGGCGATTTCACGTCCCCCAAACCGGAAACGCTTCAATCAGAAGCGCTCGAACTCGCAATAAACAGGAGACGTCACTGACCTTTTCGGACGTACGAATTGATCGATCCCAATGGCCGAAAATAAGAGAAGCGACCCGCGATTTTCCCGACCAACAAAAGCCCTATTCTAACACGCCATGGATGAATCGCACCAAAGCACCGAAATCGTCTCTTTCTTCGTGCTTTCGCTGTTTCCGGTGCGATTGAATTCTTCCCGTTGATTTTTCAGGAGATGTGAAAAGGAGTCTGCGCTCGCGCGACACCAACGACGCGTCATCGTCCGGCTGGCATCCTCTGAGCGGGGTCCGATGTCGGGTCTTCCATTCTCAACCGTCCGATGGGTAGGGGGACTCGTCCCTGGGGTCAAATTTTCGGACGTATATTGCGAAGTCTAGTACAATTAAGATGTATCACAAAATATCCGGTGTGCCATTCATTTTCTTTAGTCTAGTACAATTAAGATGTATCACAAAATATCCCGTATTGCCTGAATATGCACGTCCAAAAGAGAAATCAAATCTCAATGACGGCCGCGTCACGAAATGAAGAAAATCGAATCATGATAATGGATCATTCTACAAAAACGGGATGCATCGAGTCTTTCATTTTGGATTGCAACTATTGAAGAAAATGTTGAAATTGATTTTTCTGTTACGAAAATGCAAAATTACCAATAGAAGCACTTACTTATTTAAGTATGTTCGCTTTCAATGAAAATTACTGATATTCCTATATATCATTATAAATAGTTTTTCATATGGGATGGTACTTTAGGAATTTAATTTAAATACGGGCATAAATTAGTCCCACTATGCCCAATCCAAAAAAGTAATTCCTTACACTACTAACAAGGTTTGATAATGGAGGTTTGGGGGGATGACCAAATGGGATTATTCCTCTTGGCTTTTCCTCCAGATGGTTATTTATAAATTAAAAAATGACCCAAAATTTCTTTAATATTATATTTCAACCTACTTCTTGTCCTCGTGTGAATATGATGACTATATGCTCCAATCCTGTCCAAGGTTAGTAAATGTCGTTGGATGGAGAGATCCTTGCGACCTTTCGCTGTGATTCTAATGGCCGTTCGGCTACATTAGAAAAGAGAAAATAACTCTTTTGAAATTAAGTAATCACCGATGATTTTCAAGAAATAACTAGCAAGATTTAGAATGAATCGACGAAATGGCATGAATAATCTTACACAACCTAGTAGACCTATGGGATGCCATGCTCTCTGAGTCCGAGATGATTCGAATGATTGTTCTTTATCCTTATATATCGGAAGATGCATTATAAATAAGTTCGCCTTTTCCTCTATTCCCAATTGGATGAATAAGTTAGTGGGTTATACAGATGGAGATCGACCACCTGTAATCTCAATTACTTTCACATGCGGATTATGTCTATAACATATAACACGCCAATCGGAAGCATTTCTCTAATTAGGGATTGAGAAAATATTTTTCTTATAGACACGTTAGGTAATGTTGTTTGATAATGTAGTTTTGTACGTTCTTAGGTTATGTGAATCAATGCAATATATCAATCTAAGCGCTGAAGTTTGGTTGTGAATATTACTCTCCAACTTAGGTATCACTTATCTCATAATGGAAGAACATTGAATTCGTTAAAAAAGTAACTTAATTGCAAGAACTAAACTTTTCAATAAATAATTTGAAGTGGTGTCATTGTCCCTACTTTCTACATAGATAAGTGGAGAGAAAGGGAAAAGACTTAATCTACTAAATAGATTAAATCTCTCAATTCCTCAAAATTCATTTTTTTTTAAAAGCGGCATCACGAGGCAATCTCGGATTCGCCTCGACTGGGTGGAATTACACAAGATGAAGTTGGCAAATAACTTAGGGATAATTTTAAAAATAAAATAATTAACTTAGGGATAATTTTAAAAATAAAATAAAATCCTGAACTTATTTGTACAAATGCCAATCAAATCCTAAACTTTTCAATTTGTCAAGTATAATCTCAAACTTTTTGATAATTTTTCAATGTAGTTATTCTAACCATGACCAATTTTGGTCGGCAATCGTTAATGTGGACGTCGGTCTTGGGAATAATCCAATTCTTTTTTTTTTCTTTTTTTATCATCTCGTGTACTTAGGCAGGTGAATTTTTGCTTGGCTTGCTGATTTTGATCTTTTTTTTTTTTTTTTTGTCTAAAAGATAGGTATTTCATTACTAGCTGGCAGCATTACAAGAGAAATTTGCATTACAACCGGAAGCTATAGCTTCGGCAGCTACCAAACTTTGTACTATAAACGGAGGAAATATATTCCAGTTATGGGCCATATTTGATCTGCCGTGGGCCTTGGTAGCCCAATTAGCTACTCCATTAGCCTCCCTTTTGCAATGTTGCAGCTGCAAATTAGGGCATAGGGATAGCAAGTCTTCGATCTCAACAAACATCGCGCGTTCTTCCCATGGCTACTGCCGTTTCGCCTGAAGTATCTCGATCAATAGCAAGCAGTCAGTTTCGATGATAAGATTTGCCATATGTAGGCCTTGTTGCAGCAGATGATGAAGAGCAAGAGCAAGCGCCTGCACTTCGGCTTGAAAGGCAGAAACTGTTGTAAATCCACGAGTATAGACATCGGTAAGAACACCTTGATGATTTCTGCTAATACATGCCATAGTGCCTTCATGACTGCCCGGATGATGAGATCCATCTATGTTGCATTTGAGGAATCCACGCGCCGGAGGTTTCCAGACGAGATCTGATTGACGAGCAGAGGACTCCCTTGTTTGCAAGTCCCCCGATCGCTGATGGTTTGGAGAAGAAACACAATGGATCCGTGTTTTGGCAAGAGCGTCTACCACAGCTCGGGTCGGATTAGGACGGATTCGACAGAAGATGCTATTGTTGCGCAGGCACCAAATTTGCCATAGTACATGGGCAATGATCTCCAGTCCAGGTACAAGTTTCGGATTTTTTGCTCTTGCTGTGACCCATTCATCTAGACGGTGAATATTGATAGGAGATACTGAAATGTTGAGCTGTGAATGATTCCAAATCCCTTTTGTCCATGAACAAAAAAAGAATAAGTGTTCAATTGTTTCTGGAGAGTTCTGATTGCAGATTTCACAGATAGGATCAGAGATGATATGCCTAGAAAAAAGGTTAGCCTTGGTAGGAAGAGCATTCCGGCATGTTGTCCATAAGAATAGACGGATTTTTTGTGATGTGTTGATTGTCCATATTTTGCGCCAAAGTATGCTGGGTTGTTGGTATGATGATGATGCTTGGTGACCCCCTGTTGTGTCTGTTTTGTTGACAAGAGTCTTGTAGTTGCTTTTAACTGTGTGATGTCCATCCTTTGTGGCTGTCCACACTAACTGATCAGTAGCATGTAATGGTCCGATAGGGATTTTAAGTATTTCTGTCGTGATATTGACATCAAATAATCCTGTTATAAGAGGAACATTCCAGGTATGTTGGATAGGGTCAATAAGATCTGCCACCATCCCTGGTTCCTTTCTTGTAGCTGGTCCTCCGATAGGTCCAATCGGTAACCAGCTATGCTCGCGTATTTTGATATTCTTCCCGTCCCCAACAGACCATCGTACATTAGGTAGGATGGCATCTCTGCCAAAAAGGAGACTCCGCCAGCCCCAGGATGGGCGCGTTCCATTATCAGCTGATTGAAAGTCTTTTGTTTGGAAGTATAGTCCCTTGAAAATCCGACACCATAATAAGGTGGGCTGTTGAAGTAGCCGCCATGCCTGCTTACCAAGTAGGGCCTTGTTGAAAGCTAACAGATCTCGGAAGCCTAGGCCGCCATTCTCCTTGCTGGTTTTTAACAAATCCCAATTCCGCCAATGAACTTCGACCCTTCTTTTATCATTCCTCCACCAGAAATTGGAGATTTTCTGTTCAATCTTATAACAAAGTGATATAGGAAATTTGAAAATGGACATAGCATACTGTTGGTAGGGATCGAATACGAAATGCACACAGCACAAGACGTCAAATAAAATTTTATGGCTTGAAGCCTCCTGTGTTTGGGCCTCTTTCAAAGTAGTTCACATAGGGCAACTCTATCTGTGCTCCGCCCATACAAAATGCACCCTTGTTACCTTTCTTTAGACATGCCTAGGGATAATGCATCGGAGGTCTCTAATACATAATCACGTGTCAACTTCTTTTTATGCTATCGAATCCCTAAAATATACAATTCCTTTTTTTCGATTTGGTCCTTCAGTAAAATTGAGTATCGGAGATGGCGTTAAACGTGACAAAGTGGTGTCTTTGCTTGGCAAAGATGCATCAATGGAAACAAAGAAGAGAGAGGGGCTTGGTTAATATGGTTTAGTACAATGCACACTCATTTGTAGTTTTCAGTAAAATTTCTATTTATTGCATGTGTTTGTGTTTATAATTTATTTTTTATACATATAAGACCCTTGAGTACAAATATTTCGATTTTAATTTTATTTCATATTTATCGTCAGTCAATTAAAAGATGCAACACATCGATTTATCATCTATATTCGAACATTTTGAGACCTTTTTATATTCATACAAATACACACAATATTAATTTTCATTTTGTCATTAGATATAGTACAAAGTAGTAACAAAACATGACAATAGATACATTAATTTTACAAAATCTTTTAATTTGAATGGTCCTCATATTATGTGCAAGTTTTTTTTTAATTATTATTATAGTACGATTGATATATAGTCACAACAACATATAACTTCTCAGATATTATAATAATGCCAAATATTTTCCAAGAACATTTAAAAGAAAAATAATTTTCGACTAGCATAGCTTAAGAATAGATATATGAGGCGGCTTGTGGGAAAAAAATTAATCATATTAAGAAAGTACCACCTCAGGTTTGTAGCTTTGCAAAATCTTTTTCCTTTTGACAAAGGTAGAAAGAGAGAATTGACAGTTTCACTTGATATGGTCTTACGAATACACGTGATGCAAAATCATAATTACCCATTTGCTACCTTTAAAAGATTCATGTCATCGAGCATCTTCCGGGAAGTTTGCATATATGTGGCCATATTTCAAGAGGGGTTGCGTTTTCATTTGATTCTATTTTTTTTTCTCTCGAACCTCTAATTTTAATTGGTGAATTACATTGATGGACATTTAATTTTAGTGAAATTTTCATACGAGGGATGTTCATCCACGGAACTCATCAATAAGAGACTTGATTGGCTTAAATTTTCCCTTAAATCGTAGATGAAGAAAAGTACAACCATTTAACTGGTGTCGTTCTTTTTCCTCGTTACTTTCTTTTTCGGCCCAATATTCTTGGGGGTTAATTATAAAAAAAATTCCCTAACCCAATTATACATATATTAATTTAATTTTAAACTTTTCAAATTTATCGATTTAATCATAAACTTATTGACGATTTGTCAATATAGTCTTTCCAGCCAAATTGACAGGAAATCGGGGACATGGATGTTGGTTGTCCTACTTGGCACGGTCGACGATGACATTGACAATTTGTTGCAATTTTTATTTTCAATTTTCAACTTTTTCCATTTTTTCCCGACCAAAAAAAGAGAAAAAATTTCCATTTTTTCTTCAAAAATGAAAAAAAAAATTACCACGTCAATATTAGTCGTACCATATACAACGGCTGACATTTACATCGGCGATTCTTGACCAAAATTGGTTGGAATAATTACATTGGTAAACGTCGAAATGTTTGGAACTAAATTAATAAAACATCGGTAATATATTGCCCTCGTGACGCAAATCGAGCAGCAGATTGGCTGGCACGCACCCATTGAGCAAAGAAGCTTCCTCTAAATTGGCTGAAAACCCCCCCTCTACCTCTATGGGAAATTTTATGTTTCGACTATAATCCATCGTTGTCTTTTAAGACTCCTTAATCGAATGCATATTCTACTTTCGACCAAAAAAAAAAGTTAATAAACTTCATCGATCTTAGAGGCTTACAGCCATCACCACTAATTAGAACGCCCTTCCTAAAGGAGGAGCCGCAATCGGACAAAAGGAGGAACGAGTCTCCACCGGTATCACCAATTCTTCGTTCAATGTTGTGACAATACACTCATCAATTCGCATATTAGAATCGGGAGACACAAACAAGATCGTGTCAAAATTCTATTGATGACAATTTTGGCCTTTTATTTTTATCATTTAAAAATACTGAAATACATCATATCTTGCTATGGTTTCTTGTATTTACTAGCAAATACCATTGTCGAGGAATCTTTGCAGGTTTATTTCTTGTGATCATTGCTCAATGCAATGATGATCTAAGATGGATAGTAGGATCCTAAGTAATTTCTTTCCAGGATAATTTAGAGAGTTTTGATTTAATAGGCTGGAGTGAGACTCATTAGGGTTGACTCGGCTTATTTGCTAACAATTTCTAGTAGGCTTTGTGTCGGCTCATGTCCTTCTAAAACACGGGCAATTTGTTATAGGCCCACCTTCCCCGACATGGCCAGCCTATCCACCGCCAATTCTTTACAACGGGATGGCGGCAATATTATCGCGGCTAATTATTATATCAAATAACTAGTGCGGTATCATAAAAACTATCTTCTGATTGCTTCTTAACCACTTCCATTTGTAACCAGTTGCTCCCCTAGTGGAAGTTTTCTACAGTTTCCATTTCCTGCCTCTCATCTTCATTGATTGGTGTTCAACTGTTCATGCCACTATGAGTTTTCGATCGGAATTGCCCGCTCATCCTTCCTTGCCCACTCCATTTCATCTCGCCTCTAGTGTTACTTCTACGTAATCCTACCCTCTAACCTTTTTCCCAAGGCTAAGGGACCTCGAGACCGAACCTCATCAACAAAGTTCAATCCACTTCTTTCCACCAACTCACCCAAAACCTCCACAAAAGGCCGAAAAACCGAACGCAAGACCACATTGCGGAGATCAGGGTTCGAATTGAAGAAATCGATGGGAAAATTCTGGACGAAGTGCACATTAGTTAACGTGTACATACGTTGCTGTACTTCACAAGTATAATTTCTTTCCTCGTCACTCATCTTTTTGGGCCCTTGGTATGCGTTAATGTCTTAATTTTGTTTCCCAACAGCCTGCAACCTAGCGACTGTGATGAAGCTATACGTTGTCTTATCGAGTTAAACAAAAACCCTCATGCAAGTAAAATCCCATGCGTAGATGTTATAATGACAAAGAACTTCTATAGGAGGCTTTTTCCGTTACTTTTCCGCGTGTTCCATTCTCGTTTTCTTTGTCTCCGCGCGATTCGGGCTGGATGAGGTGAAATCATTAGGTTACCAGCTACACCGTGACCGACTGATGCGACGCATGAAGGTTGTGCTCATCGTGATCCATCTCCCAAACTAACCCTCTTGTTCTTTTGCTTAAGATTTACCGGCCTGTTGCTTGCCCATCTTGGACACCCCACTTTTTAAAATGAGTCTTTTCGGATTTTATGCATGTTATTGTGTGAGGGGTCTTGGTTTGACTTTGAGCCCTTTCATGAGCGAGAAATCGTTCGGTCAATCTTAGACTTAGAATACGAATGTCAATTTAATCATAAACTATCTATTTTTATCAATTTAATCCTAAATCTTTATGCAAAATTCCAATGTAAATCTTATTTTTCATTTTCGATGTAAATCGTTGACATAACAATGTTTCACATATAACGGCCAACAATGACAGAATCGCCATGTCAGTTATTTCTAGCGAAAATTAATTAGAATGACTAAATTGGAATTTCGCAAAAATGTTTGGGATTAAACTAGTAAAATTAAAAACTTAATACTAAATTAACATCAATAAAATAAATTTATGACCGATTGGTTAATTCTTCCATTTACAAGTCATAGAGAAACAAAATTCAGGGGCAATTCACCCTTTATGATTACTTTATGAATTATGGCAAAAACTCAAAATATAAAGCGTCGTATTCATAGCACTTACTCATCTGTCTTCCTCAGTAGGTAATCAATCCAGAAACGCATTTATGAGGCTTGGAATTTGTCCCAATGTATTGCAGGTACAGAGATGATTGGCTAGCTTGCGGGGTTTTCTTCGTAAAAACACACAAAGAACGCGCTTTTCGCGGCTGTGAAAGATTAATTTGGGCTTGTACCAATGCATGAGACCTAACCTTTCCTCCTCAAAAAAATATTGTTGCCCAAATCATTTATATTGTTAAACGTTTAATTATCGAGAAGCAAATCAACAATGCTAAGCTTTCAATTTCGTGACTCATTTCAACACCTTAGAATCCCATATCAGATGGCAAAAATCTTAGCTAAGCGATATATAACTTCAACACCTATTCTTAAGTGTTCATTACCTTGTATGGTTACTTTAGATAGTACTTTTAAGAGTTTGGGGCAAGAGAAATAGGTGGAGTTGTAAAATAAGGTACTGGGACAAGACCCCCCTCCAATAGATGTATGATTTGTGGACAGATTAGGTTCAATACGATTTGTTAAGTGCAAGGAGTAATTGACGACGTGAGAGAAGATTCAAACAAGGTGCGGCTTCAGATAGACCATACATCCATATAGAAGGAGCATCACGGGGTAATATGAACCAACCCTTTCGAGGACGGCAATTTTTTAATTGGCAAACTTGCCACATCTCAGAATCCCACCTTGGATGGAAGAATGTTTTATTAAACAAATTAGAAGTTAACACCTCCAAATGGTCACTGCTTCTCATGACAATTCCCGTATCTATTTCGGGAATTTGTCCAATATTGAATGAGCCAAGTCGTCACACTCATAATTTGGTACCGAATCACCCTAAATGTCCCTTTTAAAAATCAAACCATTAGGAAATTAACCGGCGGTGCACACAAGTTGCAAGTTTTCCCAAGAGAGAGAAAGAGAGAGAAGGAAAGATAAAAGTGCAGGGGTAGGACGATGAGGTAGGATTAGTTATTGGTCGGTTCAAATTTTCTGGTTTTTGGAACGGCTGTGAATTAAAACCTCCTAACATTGGCCGAGTCTCGACACCGACACAGGTCATGTTATTGCATGTCGACAATTTTTAGATCCGCCGAGATATAAGGATTCTAAGGATGACGGTGAGGATTGTGTAGATCTCTCGAAATTGAAACATGAACTTAATAAAGTATGCAAAAACCAATCCGTGGCGGATACCACCTAATTGAAAAAAAAAAAAACAAGAAGAAAAAAAATCAATCATAGTTAGTTATGGTGTTTGAGTGTCATGTATTCAACTAATTGTGAATATTATTAGGATAGTATTTCGCACTTTCTATGAGGGTAGGGCGATATCGAAAGCCATGACTTGTCCACGTGACATGACACGATGCACAATGGTACGTACATTTATTCTCTTCTATAGACCAGAATTGAGACATTTTTATTATAAAATCAAGTAATTGGTTTCTTGGACATAATAAGCCATGGTGTTTAAATGTTCACATGCATGTATTACGTGAATTCCGTATATTGGGGAAAGCATAAAAAAAAAAAAAAAGAGTTATAAATCGATTGCACATATGTCAATTTAGTCATAAATATTTTATTGTGAAAATTGAATTATAAACATTTTCATATTTTACCAATTGAGTCTATTTGACTAATTTTAGTTGGAAATTACTAACGTAAACGCCAACCATTCTATGTGGCACGACTGATGTTGAAATGGACGCTTTTTTTGATTTTTTTTTTTTTTATAGTTTTTCCTTTTTTTTATTAAGGACCACCAAGATTCACCGACCACAGGCGGCGGTAGTGATCAACGAGGGCACGATAGCCCTTGCCTAATGCTCTCGTTGACCACAACAAGGACATCACAGCCCTATCACTTATGAGGGCCGCGAGGCCCTTGTCTGCCAAAGTGAGGATGCGTGGCCCCTCACTTAGATCTTGCAAGGGCTGCAACACCTTGCTTGATTTGGGCGAGGTCGTGAGGGTGTTGCGATCCTCGCCCCAAACTGATAAGGACCAAGATGCCTCACTTGTGGATGGTGAGGGTATCTCAACCCTTGCCCATGGCCGACAACCTTTGGAGCCCTAAATAATATATAAAAAAAATAAAGAAAAAACCAAAAAAATTATTTAAAAAATCAAGTTTAGCACCGACCATGCCATCTAGGATGATTAATATCCATACTAGCGATCTACGTAGACTCAGTCGACAAATTTAAAAATGTTTTAAGACTCAATTGATACAATTGGAAAGTATAACATTAAATTGACACAAAGGTTGAGTTTGGTCATCCGGATTTCTAAATAATATAGGATTAAATAATATAAGATATGAAATTTAGGAATTTTACTATATCTTATCCATTGTTTGGTGATTACGTTAATAAAGTCGGATATATTTATATCATATCATTTACATTATTTGGTATAAACGACATATTAGTATGAATGAACCAAAAAATTTATAAAGAGAAATGGTAAAAAGCCCTTGCAACATTCTTGCGTACTTTTCTTATTTTTTCCTCTTTTTTAATTAATTCTTTTTTATTTCTTTATTCCCTTTACATCATTCCTAATAAAATTTTATTAAATAGTAAATAGCACCGATATACCCTAAATAACTAAATTCCTAAAATATGTATTTATATTTATATATTGAAGTTATATCATAAAACGGAATTAAATTTGAATATATAAATAAAAACAAGATTAAATGAAAATAACTAAATTTTATTTTTTGTTATTTTGAATTTCTTATATTAAAATTCAAATATTATTTATATTGAAATAAAATTTTAATTTTGTTAATTTAAGAAATTTGTTATTCAAGAGCAATAGCTTTTCTAATATGGATGTTAGAAATTCTATCTATTTTTATCCCATCTTCTCCATATCCGATTTTATCATGTTCTAAGTAGGTATCAAATGCATAATAGGATAAATTTTATCATATCATGAATTTTATCATAACTGCCAAACATAGCTAAATATAATGGATCTAAAAAATTTTATTTGAAAATTGTTGTTCACGTCAATATCAACTATGCCATGAAATATGGTTGACATTCATGTTAGCGATTTCTTGTCAAAGTTGGTCAGATGAACTCAATTGGGAAAATGAGAAAATATTTGGGATTTAAATAGTACAACTGAAACATTTCAGATTGAATTGACATAAATGTCATAGGTTTAAAACTTTTTTTGGTACTTTTTCATCCGTATATTATTAAGATCTATTACGATACATTAACAAAGGAGCACTTGAATAATCATGATTGATTTGTCCCTAAGAAGACTAGGGGTTCCCTCATTGGTCATTGACTGACATGATTGAAGTCACGGGACCAATCTTTGACTCATGTCTTTCTTGCCCATCAAAAAGACCTTCTCATTAGGGTTATGACTACTCTTTATTTTATTGATGCAGAAGCATCCAAATTAATTCCGTCAACAAACTTAACACTATCGATGTTCATCCAAGTCAAGATAGAATTTGGGTATAACATGAATCCATAGGACCATGAATGAATTTATTAATGGAGAAAACTATCGATCATAGAATTGATTAAGGAGTTATCGATTCACCATATTAATTGCCGGTTTTGAAGCCAAACAACAATGAATCGAAGGGAGGCTATTTTGGCCTATTTCCATGGATATTTGATAAACTTTTAAGAAGGTTACTTTCTACTCAAATTTGGTGGACGAAGTTTTGAAGATTGGAGGCTGAAAAGTGCAAGTTCCCAAGTCATTAATTACATCTCCAATTCCTAGGAATCTTTATTGTTATGTAAAGTTTCAAGAGTTAAAGTTTTAAATTCCTAAGTCTTTATTATGCTTTATAATTCCCATGTCTATTAATGCTTGGGTAGTTTCACTGTCTATTCAATTGTTGTCTATTTCCTATGTGTTAGTCCTATAAATGGATGAGTGTTCTCAGTTGTAAGGAGACGATTTTGATGAATACAAATGTATGAGATTTTCTTTCGTATGAGCGAATATTTTTGGAAAGTTGATAACTCTTATATAGGTTTCTTTATCCTTAGAAAGCAGATTACTCCTTGGTGGTGAATGAAGAAACACTTTATCCTCAGCTAGCAATTTCCTTTTAAGTTTTGGTGGTGACCTTCTTCTATCCCGAAATACTGTATCCTTGGCAGGTGGCTTATCCTTTAAAGCAAGATTTAACTCCTATATCGTTTTTTTTATTATTATTCTTGAAGATAGTCAAGATTTTTATATTTCCCTCCAAAAAAGACATGATACTTTTCGTTGGTAGGGATCAAATAGGAAATGTATGAAACACAAGATTTCAATATGAAATTTTAGGCCTTTAAGCTTCCTGCGTTTGGGCCTCTAAGTAGTTCACATAGGACAACTCGCTGTGCTCAGCCCATACAAAATGCACTCTGGTTACCCTTCTTTAGACATGCCTACGGACAAATGCGTCGGAGGCCTCTAAGACATAATCAGGTGTCTGAACTTCTTTTTATGCAAATGAGTCCCTAAATTTTTTATTTTTTTTTTAAAATTCGATTTGGTCATTCAGTAAAATTGACTATCGGAGATGGCGTTAA
Organism: Eucalyptus guilfoylei; assembly: GCA_016097605.1. Taxonomy (NCBI): domain Eukaryota; kingdom Viridiplantae; phylum Streptophyta; class Magnoliopsida; order Myrtales; family Myrtaceae; genus Eucalyptus; species Eucalyptus guilfoylei. The sequence goes on along the minus strand of CM027865.1, from coordinate 24,534,485 downwards.
ACAAGACGGGGTGGTGGCTTTGCTCGTTAAAGATGCATCAATGGAAACAGAGAAAAGAGGGGCTTTTGTGGTTTTCAGTAAAATTTCTATTTATTGCATGTGTTCGTGGTTAAAATAATTATTACACATATAAGACACTCGAGTGCAAAAATTTCGGTTTTCAGTTTATTTCATATTTATTGTCAGTTGATTGAAGGATGCGACATGTTAATTGTCATCTATATTCAAAAATTTTTACGCTTTTTTTATTTTCATACGAATACACACAATATTAATTTCCATTTCTCATTAGATACAGTACAAAGTAGTAACAAAACACAACAATTAGATAACACAGTTTTAAAAAATCTTTTACTTTGAATGGTCCTTATCTTATGTGCAAGTGTTCATCATTATAGTATGATTGATATATAGTCACAACAATATAATTATAACTTCTCAGATATTATAATAATGCCAAATATTTTCCATGAATATTTAAAAGTAGAATAATTTTCGACTAGCATAGCTTAAGAATAGATATATGACGCGATTGGTGGGAAAAAAAAAAGATTATAATAAGGAGGTGTCACCTCAAGTTTGTACCTTTGCAAAATCTTTTTCCTTTTCACAAAAGTAGGAAGAGAGAATTGATAGTTTACGAGTACATGTAATGCAAAATCATAAATACCCATTTGCTGTTTTTAAAAGATTCATGCCATCAAGCATTTTCCCAGGCGTTCCTCTAATTTTGATTGGTGAATTACAAAGATGGACATTTAATTTTTAGTGAAATTTTCATACGAGTAATGTTCGTATATGGAACTCATCAATAATAGACATGATTGGCTGAAGTTTTTCCTTTAATCAGAGATGAAGAAAAGTGCAGCCCCATTTAAAAGTTGTCATTATTTTCCTCGTCACTTTTTTTTTTTCCGCTGAATACCTTGAGGATAATTATTTAAAAAGTCATAAATTTTTTTGATTATTTTCCCATTTTCTTGGACACTTCACTACGCGGAGCTTTGGTTAATCAATGATTTCCTCCCTATAAATCCATGTGGGCGATTTTAGCTATCTTGTCTTTGCGATGTATAGATGTTTCAACTACATATGGAAAAAATAATAGAACAATGCTGGGCATGAAGCATCCCAAATGCCTATAACTACTGAGTCTGACGGAAATACGTTGTCCTGTCGAGTTAAAAGCAAGCCCTTCATTCAAGTATTCCATCTTTGAATAGACGTTGATTGCTATCAGCCGATGGGGTATGCGAGAGGGGAAAATTCATCATTAAAGAGAGTCGTGTTGGATCAAATTTTAAGAACTAAATGAGCCAGGTTTAAGAATAGGACCATTGATCACCTCGGTCACATGAAAACTTCATCGATCTTAGGCTCATGGCCATTGTTACCAATTAGAACATACTTCCGAAAGGAGGACTCGCGATCGGACAAGGAAAAAGTCTCCACCGGTATCACCAATTCTTCATTCGATGTCAATACCATGGACTCATCAATTTGCAAAATTAGAGTTAGGAGATACAAGATTGCATCAAAATTCTATTGATGGTAATTTTGGCCTTTTATTTTTATCATATATAATGTCTTGCTATAGTTTCTTGAATTTACCGGCAAATGTCATTGTCAAGGATTCTTTGTAGTTTTATTTCTTGTGATCATTGCTTTATGTAAAAATGATTTAGGATGGGTGGTAGGATCCCAAGTAATTGCATTTCAACTGGAATATTTTAGAAAGTTTTGACTTAGTAGACTAGAGCAAGACTCATTAAGAATGGCTCGGCCTATCTCATAATCATTTGTAATGGGCTTAGTCTTAGCCCATGTCATTCTAACATGCGGCAACCTATAATTGGCCCACCTCCCCAAACACAGACAGCCTATCACCATCAATTTTCTACATGGGGATGGCCACAAAATCATTATGGCTAGAGATGCTTCAATTATTGTTCCAAACAACTGGTGTGGTATCGTAAAAAAAAAAACTATCTTGTGATTGCTTCTTAACTACTACTTCTTTGCAAGCAGTTGCTCCTCTAGTGGAAGTTTTCTCCAGTTTCCAATTCCTGCCAACACATCTCCCTTGATTAGTTTTCATGCATCTATGAGTTTCCGATGGTTTTTGCTGCTATAATTCTGTTGGTGTTCCTGCCACTATGACTTCGCCGTTTGTACGGGGTTGCTAGTTTGCCATGTTTGTTCTGCTACTTTCATCTCGGTTGTAAACTTGTAGTTAACGTTGCTCTCGTTCTTGCCTCCACGACATTGTCACTTCTTCTTTCACTTAAATTCCGATGGGGATTTTATCGCAGCCCGCTACAGTCATCGCTCCTCCCACAGTTAGCGTTCCTATTGTTGCTTCCTATGATTACCTAGCAAGTCGTTCGGATGGGTATTTGAGTTAACCGCAAACACGTGCTCCTCTTTCCTAGCCCACTCTATTTCATCTCACTTTCTGCGTTAATTTTATGTAATCCTACCCCCTAACCATTTACGTGAGGCTAAGGGGCCTCAAGACGGAACCTCATCAACAAAATTCATTCCACTTCTTTACACCAACTCACCCAAATCCTCCACAAAAGGCTGAAAAACCGAACCCAAGACCACATTACGAAGATACGGTTCGAATCGAAGAAATTGATGGGAAAATTCTGGACGAAGTGCACATTAGTTAACGTGTACATTCGTCGATGTACTTCACAAGTATAATTTCTTTCCTCGTCACTTACCTTTTTAGGCCATTGGTACGCATTACTGTCCTAACTTTGCTTCCCAACAGCCTGCAACCTAGCGACTGTGACGTAACTATACGTTGTCTTGTCGAGTTAAACAAAAACCCTCATGCAAGTAATCCCATGTGTAGATGTTGTAATGATAAAGAACTTCTATAGGAGGCTTTTTCCATCACCTTTCCGCGTGTTCCGTTCTCATTTTCTTTGTCTCCGCGCGATTCGGGTTGGATGAGGTGAAATCGTTAGGTTACCAGCTACAACATGACCGACTAATGCGACGCATAAAGGTCGTGCTCACCCTGTTTTATCTCCCAAACTAACCCTCTTGTTCTTTTGCTTTAGATTCACCGGCCTGTTGCTTGCCCATCTTAGACACCCCACTTTTTAAAATGAGTCGATTTGGATTTTATGCATGTTGTTGTGTGAGGGGTCTTGGTTTGACTTTGAGCCCTTTCACAAGGGAGAAATCGTCCAATCAATCTGAGATCTACAGTACAAATACCAATTCAGTCATAAACTCTCTAATTTTACCAATTTAGTCCTAAATCTTCATGCAAAATTTCAATATAGACCTTTTGGCCAATTTTCACTATAAATTGCTACGTAGTAGTGTACCACGTATAACGGTCAATAATGATAAGATTGTCATGTTAGTGATTTCTGGCAAAAATTAATCAAAATGACTAAATTGGAATTTCGCAAAAACGTTTGGGATTAAATCGGTAAAATTAAAAAATTTAATATTGAATCGACATCAGTATATGAATTCTGGCTAAAATCCAAAACATAGGAGCATTGTATTCATAGCACCTTCTCATTTGTCTTCCCCACTAAGGAATCGAATCCAAAAACGCATTTATGATGTTTGGAATTTGTCCAAATGTATTGCAGGTACAGAGATGATTGGCCAGCTTGTGGGGTTTCTTTCGAAAGACACAAAGCACACGTTTTCCACCGCTGTGAAAGATCAATCTAGGCCTGTACCAATGCATAACCAAATTCTTCCCTCCCCAAAAATGATTGTTGCACAAGTCATTTATATTCTTAAAATACAATTGTCGAGAAGTCAATCAACAATGCTAAGCTTTCGATCTCGTGACTTATTTCAACATCCTAGAATCTCATGTCCAATGGGAGAAATCTTAGCTAAGTGATATATAAGTTCAACACATATTCTTAAGTGTTCATTACCTTGTATGATTACTTTAAATACTCATTTTAAGAGTTTGGCTCAAAAGGAACAATTGGAGTCGTAACATAAGGTAAGAGAACAAGACCCCTCCAATAAATGTGTGATTTGTGGACATATTAGGTTCAATACGATTCAATAAGTGCAAGGAGTGATCAACGACGTGAGAGGAGACTCGAACAAAGTGTAGCTCGATACGGATTTCTAAGATGATGGGAACAGATAGACCATACAGCTATATAGAAGGAGCATCACGTGGTGATATGAACTAGCCTTGTCTTGAATGCCAATTGCGGATGTGCAACATCTCAGTGTCCCACCTTGGATGGAAGAATGTTTTATTAGACAATTAAGAAGTTAACACATCCAAATGATCACCACTTCGTATGATTGTTTATGTGTCCCTTTCGGGAATTTGGCCAATACAAAACGAGCCAAGTCGTCACACTCATATTTCGGTACCGAATTACCCTAACTCTTGCTTTTAAAATTGTTAGGAAATTTATTGATACTACACTGTAGTTGGAAGTCTCCCAAAAGAGAATAGGAAAGATAAAAGTGTTGGGGTTGGACGATGAGGTAGGATTAGTTATTGGGTTCCCATCTTCTGTTTTTTGGATCGTGTGTGAATTAAAACCTCCTAATATTGGCTGAGCCTCGACAACAACACGGATCATGTTATGCATGTCGGCAATTTTTAGATCCGTCAAAGATAAAAGGGCTCTAAATGTTAAAATATGTCTCAAGTTTAAATCCACAAACAAAACGTGACCCGAGATAAAGTGTTAGTTGTGAACTTTTGAGTATGTACCATGCAAATATATATTTCTTATTCGGTGTTAAAGTCTTAATTGATGTTTCCTATTTTGTCTGGACATCGAATTGGAATCGGCAAAATTAGAGAATGAAATATATTGACAAACTTATATCCGGATTGGTACAGTCTATGAAGCACGAACATGTTTCAAGAGCTTCCGTGTTGTGTCGAACATCCCAACACATGTCTAACTTGCTCGGATACGCTCAGACAGACTCTGACGCATGGTCAACTCTTTTTTACACACTCCGACACGCATGTCCGAAATTGCGAGAGGCATGATGGTTTCTGGAGCAAGTCTGCAAGTGCAAAGGGAGAGAGAATCGTTGAAGAAGGCAATAGAGGGCAGAGGCAAGGGCATGGGAGCGGAGGCGAGGCCGCGAGTAATGACGAGGCTGTGACCGCAAGGAGGTAAAGACCAAGGCAACTGAGAGGGCTGTGATTGCAATGCCACGATAGAGAGCCAGAGGCAAGGTGGTGACCGATTGCGATGAGACGATCAAGAGAAAGAGGATAGTGCGAGGAGGAGGAGGAGGAGCCCGCGGTCAAAGTTTTAGCAAGAAGAGTAGATAAAAAATTAAAAATTAAAATGGGGATTCTTATGGGACTTGACTTGACATGATTTTTTCCTTTTTGGAGGGTGGGGGGGGGGGGGTGGGTTGGAGGAGAGAAATGAGGGAAATGACAGGTGATGTGGGGAAAGAAACGAGGCAAAGAAACTGGGGTGTTGGGGTTGGGGTTGGGAGAGAGAAACGAGAGAGGAAAATAATTTTTGAGGGACTCGGGTTTGGGGTGGGGGGCGGGGCGGGGTGGGGTGGGGGAGGGAAATAATTTTTGGGCGGGGCTTTTTTGTCAAAATAAATAAATAAGTGGGGTGAAAAAGTGATTTCGAAAAATAAAAATGCTGTATATTAAATAATGAAATTTTTTGGTAATTAAATTATTTAAATAAGTTGATTCTAATCTTTTGTTGGTCATTAATTTCATCAATAATTTTTATTAAAGTGAGAAACATGCTCCCAAACATGGGTACGCATTAACTATGAATATAACTTTCGAATTTCCTATGAATAGATTTATTAATATTATTGGTGTAAATTCATTATAAGCTCTTTATTATTATTTATTTATTTATTTGTGAATTTGATTTAAATTAATTAAAAATAAAAACATTCGTTTAATACAAAACGTGTCCCAAGTCGAAATTCTCTATTTTTGAGAAATAACGTGTCGGGGTATTGTGTTATGTCATGTGTTCGTGTTGCGTATCGATGCCACTTAGGCTACAGTTTATGGATTAATATTGGAAAGGCCATAGTGGATTTGAATTGGATAATATTCGGATGACTGAAATTGGATTGTGTTGACCAAAGTTGGACTTCTTTGGCGATGGCTATATATGCATAATTAGGGATTCGTCCCCTAGTGTGTCTTGCCTTGCATTGATGTTGCAAGTGACACCGTGAGTGCTCCAAAAGGAAGCGCTATTATTGTGTAGAGTCGACTTCATCATGAGTTTTGCGGTGGCCACAAGAAGAGTCCTTGAAGTGCCGTTGAGCGTTTGATATTGGATATTTCTTCGTATGTGGGTCTTTCTTCGTGCAATTAAACCAAGAAAGATTAGTATTTCTAGCCATGAAATCTTGTAGTAAGATTTGTGAATTTCTTTGTGAGATTGAGAGATTAATTCGCAAGGAATTGCGAGGCCAAACACTGAGTGCGTTTTTTGGTGTAATTAGAGCTTGAGAAACACCAAAAAAGTGTTTGAGTAACTTGAATGTGTAATCTTCACGTATCGCTTGATCTATAGTAGAATTCGTCGTTGCTCTCCCTATGGACATAGGTCATGATGACTAAATCAAGTAAATCTCGTGTTTGATTTATTTTATTGTTCTGTCTATTTTATTGTTCGATCGCTTAGTTCCGCAACAATTGGTCATAGCTAGGCTTGTTGAAGTTGAAGCAAATCAATGGTGACAGAAGATGGAAAAATGAAAATCTACAAATTTGATGGGAAGAATTTTGGTTTCCGAAAGATGCAGATTGAATATTATCTCTATCACATGAAATTGCACTTGTCCCTGTCTAAGGATAAATTAGAGTCGATGAAGCAGGCTAACTGGGATTTGTTGGATAGATGAGCTATGAGTGTTATTTGACTGACGTTGGCTTGTAGCGTTGTGTTTAACATCGCGAAGGAGAAGACCCCTGTTGATTTGATGAAAGTCTTGTCGGATATGTATGAAAAGCCATTTGCGATCAACAAAGTTTATTTAATGCAACATCTCTTTAATTTAAAGATGAGCGAAGGTGCATCAGTTACAAATCATATTAATGAATTCAATGTGATTGTTTTTTTTTTAATGACCCAGGAACCCCGTACAGCTAACAGCCGACCGAGCAAACCTGGGGTGACACTAGCGGAGGACCCACCACCCCGGCATCACACTTAAGACCCCAAGTTGCGTACGCTGAGTTTTGAACCCTTCCGTCTTGGGCAAACGTCACAAAGGCCCTTATCCAGCGTAGCCACCACAAGCGGTGGTAATTCAATGTGATTGTTAGTCAATCGAGTTCAGTTAAGATTGACTTTGAAGATGAGGTACGTGCTTTGATTCTATTATCCTCATTGTCTGATAGTTGAAAACGGTTACTATTGTTAGTAATTCCTCTGGGTCAACAAACTTGATGTTTGATGGGGTCCAAGATTTAATTCTGAGTGAGGACTTTCGTAGAAGAAAATCTAGCAAGTATTTATCCGTTGCTTTAGTAGGTGAAAATAGAAGAAGATCCAGTACACGTGTTAACAAGAGTAATATAAACATGAATAGACGTAGTCAATCTAGAATTGGTGGTGCTATTTGTTGGAGATGTGGTAAGAGGGGGCATCTTAAAAAGAATTACCTTGAGTTGAAGACCAAGAAGGATAAGAGAATTATAATTGATTTTACAGATGATGTTGTAACTATAGATGATGGTAATTCGGAAAATGTTGATTTTGTATTGTCTATCACTGATTATTTATCGTTTGATAGATGGACTATGGATTGTGGTTGTTCCTTTCATGCTACACCAAATAGAAACTCGTTTACTACTTATCGGTGCACAGATAAAGTAAACTATAGTTGGGGAATAACACTGAATACGATGTTGTTGATGTTGACAATGTTAGAATCAGAATGCATAATGGTATCGTGAAGACATTGACTAGAGTAAGGCATGTTCCAAAGTTGAAGAAGAGCTTAATTTCTTCAAATGCCTTGGATTCAGCTGGGTACTGATATATTTCAGAATGTGGAATTTTGAAAATTGTTCGAGGTGCTTTGGTGATAATGAAAGGAATCATGCATAGTGACCGGTATGAACTTTAAGGTGAGATAGTGACAGATTTCACTGCGGAGACATCGGATGCATCTATTTAAAAGTCTGAATTGTGGCATATGTGTTTGGGACACATCAACGAAAGAAGCTCGAAGGTTTTAAGTTGAATAAATCTACTATGTGGTTGTGTTTCTAATGAATTGAATGTATGTAGGTGTTGTGATTTAGATCAATGGCTAAAAATGCAGTTTAGTATGGCTATCAAAGAAACCACGGAAATTGTAGAGTTGATTCACTTAAATGTTCATAAGTTATTGCGGTTTCCTTCAAGAAGAGTCTTGGATATATGCTAACAATTGTTGATGAGTACTTGATGAAGACGTTGGTGTTTGTACTTAGGCACAAGTTTGATATTATTGTCAGGATTATACAGTTGAGAGCTTTGATCGAAAATGAGACTAGTAAGACGATTGAGCATGTGCGAACTGACAATAGTGTGGATTTTTGCTTGAAACTATTAAATGAATTCTGAATGAAGGAAGCCATAGTGAAACATTGCATTAATGCTGATAAACAACAATATGTTGCAGAATTGATGAGCAAAACATTACTAGAGATAGACCATAAAATGCTCTCTAGTGTTGGTATGGCCAGGAGATTCCTGGCGAATGCGCTTAGTACAACGAGCCACTTGATGAATAGATCCCCATCAAGTGTGATAAGATGTTGGACTCCCGAAGAAATGTGGTTAGATAATGTTTTGGATTATTTTTTTCTCAAAATATTTGGTTGCCCATGTTATGTTTGAGTAAGTGATGGGAAGCTCGATAGAAGGGTACATAAGTGCATGTTCTTAGGCCATGCAGAAGGTGAGCGGGGCTATCGGTTGTGATGCCAATAATTAAATTAATCTATTATCAATAGAGAAGTTATTTTTAACGAGTCTTTAGTACTTCTAGCTAGAGTTTATAGCAGTGTTCAAACAGATCTGAATTGTGTTCAGCTTGAGGTGAAGTTACAACCAGAAACTCCTAAAGTAGCGGATAAGAGTACTAGCAAAAATTGACACAAATAGTGCTTGTAGTGAGGTGGAGCTTATAGAGCTAAAGGTTGCTGTAACTACTAAAATTGACAAAGTACGTATTCAATTTCCTAACAAATATTAATGTGACAACGGTTTTGCTTTATCTGCGATTAAGTAGGTTGCGTCGAAAAATCCTTCCAGAACAATTAAAGGTGTGTGTGGAGTTGGTGTTCTGAAGAGGTCATCGGTTATAGTGAAGTTCAAGCTGGGCTTGAACTTGAAAGATATCCATGACGATTGAGCCCATCAAGGGCTATGAGAAAGTAGCAATAGAGTTCAAATTTTTGGCAAAGCCAGTATAGCTTGGTTTAAATGTCAAGTCAATATGGAGATTATTAAAATATGTCTCGAGTTTAAACCCGCAAACAAAACCCGACCTGAGATGAACTGTTATTTGTGAACATTCGACTATGTGCTATGAAAATATATATTTTCTATTCGGTGTTGAAGTCTTGATTGATGTTCCTATTTTGTCTTGATATTAAATTGGAATCAGCAAATTAAAGAAGAAAATATATTGACAAAATTATTCAGATTGCTACAATTTATGGATTAATATTGGAAAGGCCGAAGTGGATTTGAATTGGATAATATTCAGTCAAGTAAAATTGGATTGTGTTGACCGAAGTTGGACTTCTTTGGCAATGGCTATATATGCACAAGTAAGGATTTGTCCTCTAGTGTGTCTTGCCTTGCATTGGTGTTGCAAGTGACGCTGTGAGTGCTCCTAAAGGAAGCATTGTTACCGTGCAGAGGTGACTTCATTGTGGGCTTTATGTGGGCTTTATCGTGGCCACAAGGAGGGCGCTCGATATTGGATATTTCTACGTACGTTGGTCTTTCTTCATGCAATTACACCAATAAAAATTAGTGTTTGTAGCTATGAAATCTTGTAGTAAGATTTGTGAATTTCTTTGAGAGATTGAGAGACTATTTCGTGATGAATTGCGAGGCGAAACATTGTGTGTTTTTTTGGATGTAATTAGGGTTTGGAAAATACAAAAAGAGTATTTGAGCGACTCGTAGCACTTGATTTATAGTAGAATTCGCCATTGCTCTCCCTGTGAATATAGGTCACCATGACCGAACCACCTAAATCTTGTGTTCGATTTATTTTCTTATTCTATCTATTTTATTGTTCAATCACTCGTTTCCGCAACACTAAGGATGACGATGAGGATTGTGTGGAAAAACATTTTCGAGGAATTGGTTGTATGCATAGTTATGTCAGGAGGATGTGGACTCGTCATAGTATGCAAAAATAGATCTGGATACCAACTAATTGATATAAAAAAAACAAAAAAATAAAACATCATTAGTTATGGTGTTTGAGTGTCATCATGTATGTATTCAACTAATTGTGAATACTAATAGGATAGTTTTTCACACTTTCTACGAGGGTAGGGATGTATCGAACAACATGACTTGTCCATGTGATATGATCCGATGCATCAAGGTACGTGCATTTACTCTCTCATAGAGACTAGAATTGAGACGTTTTTTTTTTCATAAAATCAAGTATTCGGTTTCTTGGACATAATAAGTTGTGGTGTTTAAATGTTGACATACATGCATTATGTGAATTTTGTATATTGGAAAATGTACCCAGAACAAAGGTCTAAACCTATTGTACATATACCAATTTAGTCATAAATCTTTTAATTAAGTCGATTGAGTTCCATATATTTTTATATTTTATCAATTGAGTCTATATGACTAATTTTAGCTAAAAATAATTAACGTCGAAGTCAGCCGTTTTACGTGATATGATCAACGTTGAAGTGGACCCATTTTAATGATTTTTTTTGAAATTTTTTTATATTTTTAATTTTTTATTAAGGCTAGCAAGAATCAGTAGCTACAAGCAAATGTCAAAGTGCCCTTGCTATGATCAGCGAGGGCACAACAACCCTTGCTTAATGCCCTTGTCCACTATAGCATGGTAGTCACAGCTCTCGCCGTCACCAATGAGGGCCGTGAGACCCTTGCCGGCCAAAGCGAGGACACATGGCCCCTCACTTAGATCTAGCGAATGCTGCAACACCCTTAATCAAGTCGGGCAAGGCTGTGATGCCCACATCAACGAGGATGTCTTGACCCTTGCCTCAAATAAACGAGGGTCGAGATGCCCTTAGGGTGTCCTAGCCCTCACCCATGGCCAATAACCTTTGCTAGCCCTTGATAAAATAAATAAAGAAAGAAAATGTAAAATATAAAATTTCAGTGTCGGTCATACTATATAAGACGATTGGCATCCATATCAACAATCTGCCTCGACTCAATTGATAAAATATGAAAAAAAAATTTAAGACTTAATTGGTACAATTAAAAGATTTAAAATTAAATTGACATAAATATAGTAATTTTAAAAAAAAAAATACTCTTCCTTTTGCATATTATTAGGAACTATTATGATATGTTAACAAAAGCATTGTAGAGCGCCTAAACAATCATGATTGGTTTGTCCTTGAGAGAACTAGGGTTTTCCCTCATTGGTCGCTTGACTAACATGATTGAAGTAGGGGACCAATCACTGGTCCTGACCTTGACCTTTGTCCTTGCCCATCAACAAGACCTTCTTCTCATTAGGGTCATGACCACTCTTTATTCTATGCTTCCTGTTCAGATTGCTACTCCTCACCAACTAGCATCCCCGTCGCGTTTTTTGCTCACGTGTAAAACCAGATAGGGAAAATGTCAATGGTCCTTATACTATTATTTAATGTGCAATTTGGTCCATGAACTTTTGATCGGCTCAATTTGGTCTCTGAACTATTGATAAATGTCTGATTTGGTCCCTGAACTTTTGATCGGCTCAATTTGGTCCGTGAACTATTGATAAATGTCCGATTTAGTCCTTCGTTAATGTTTTTCTTTTTTTCTTTTTTTGCTTCTTCTCTCTTCCCTCCGCGGGCTCCGGCAGAGGGAAGCCGGTGTCCGGCGAGGCGAGCCGGCGGAGGGAAGAGAGAAGAAGCCAAAAAAAAAGAAACAAGAAAAAGAAAAAGAAAAACAGTAACGAATGACTAAATCGGACATTTATCAATAATTCAGGGATCAAATTGAGCCGATCGAAAGTTCAAGGACCAAATCGGACATTTATCAATAGTTCAGGGACCAAATTGAGCCGATCGAAAGTTCAGGAACCAAATCGGACATTTATCAATAGTTCAGGGACCAAATTGAGTCGATCGAAAATTCATGGACCAAATTACACATTAAGTAATAGTATAGAGATCATTTGTGACATTTTCCCAACCAGATAATAACGTGTTTACCAGTTATTGCTCTTAGTTGACAAATGAGGAGGATTTTGGATGTGCCGTTCCATCAAAGATAACTCTACTTTCAACCCGCTTTCAAATCAGCACTTGACTTTCAACGTAAAAATTGCACTTTAGTGTAGCATTGTGGAACTCAATTCCCATGCTTTGGAACGCGACTCTCTCTCTCTCTCTCTCTCTCAATCAAGCGGAACTTCTCAGCTCAACCATGTCCTCCATTGAAGTAAAACTGAAACATCCCAAGCTCATCGAATCCTAGTCCTTCGCTCTAAATCTCTTTCGAGACTACCGAGCGGCTCAATTTCGGTCTCAAGCTCTCTATGTCGGTAACTCCACCATTGTCATGGTCATAATTCTCAACTTACTCTCCTCCTTCGTTGCTTTTGCGAAGACCAGTTCCTCCGAACGACCTTGACAAGTTTCTCTTCCATCAGGATTACTCGCCGTGAGGGCCACCTTTAGTGTGGTCGGTTTTTACGCATTTGGACATTATATAATGATATATTGCCACCTCATATTTTCCAGCAATCCAAATCGCTGATGGCACTGAAATGGGTCTTCTTTATGAAAGTGATACTTAAATAATCGATCGAAAAATTTTAGCACTGAAGTAAATGCTGTATGAAAATTGTGGCACTTTTAATGTTATTTTCCCTTTGTGAACCGTTAAAACCACTCAATATTTCTTAACAATTAAATTCACTTCAGGTCACAATATAGACATAGACCTTAAAACAAATAAGGATAATTACATCAAAACTTTTGAATAGTCCAACCAAAACAAATTCTAACACATATCTAATTTGTGTAATCAAGCTATGTCCAATTTGCATATATCGTAAAAATGTTCGAAACTCAATCACACCTATGTGAATTCAAAGATTTGATTGCACTTTGCGACAAATCTTAGATATTATGGTGCACTATCTCACCTCAAATGAATTCCTTTCAAAAGTTTGTTTTCAAAAAATTGTGGAAAAAAAAAAGATTATATCTTACATATCAATATCTAAAATTCTTTTAAAGGTATCAACTGTCGCATATTAAATGAAAATCAAAATTATAAGTGCCGTCAAGCATCAAAAGTAAATGTGCCCATAAGAATAAAAATCAAAGTATCGTCTAACTTACGGCTGTGTACTACAAAGGCCTATGTAGCCCATATCTTTGAGTATAGTCATCAAATATTTATAATATTAATAGTACATGTATATAATATCAACCATACCCTCTAAGAAATTGTAGCATTCAATGTGGAAAGTAATTATTTTATCATAATAGTGTCTTGGTCATGTATATAAAATAGATCAAATACCATAAAAGATCTTAAATTATTCCACTGCGACATAAATACCCAAATTTCTTTTTGTATTGTAAAAAAACCCAAACTCATATATGCGCGATATCTATCCCAAATATATTTGTCACACTGATATAAATTCAGGAGTTTTTATAACTTTGTCACAAAAAACAAATTTAGGGTCTTTAGTGACATAAAAAAAAGTTTGGATTGTGTTACAATTGGTATGATTTGGAGTTTTTTGTAGCATTATCTCATCACAGTAATTAAAGAGCTGATTCTTTGCTGATAGATTAAGATAACAAGAGAGATTGATCCTCATTTATCGCCCTCATTCACGTAGGCATTAATCATGGAAGAGTGTTATCTCTAAAAGAGAACCTTATCTTAAATAGCCAATCATAGATTTATGAAAAGACACCTCCCACAATTTTATCATTCTTTAATTGCAACATCGATTACTATAAGGTGTAAAATATTCTCGAAGATATCTTTCTGTTATTGACTTTCTATCCCTTTTAAAGACTATCAATAGTCATGAGACTGGACCCAAAGTTTACGATAAGATCACCCAAACCGATTGCCATCAAACTAAGCAATAATGTGTTGATTAGATGTTAAACATGTTTAATGGATCCGACCAATGGGCATTAAGCTTCTAAGATTGTACAAGTGACTAGATTTGGGGGCCTTTTTGAAATAATTGTACTCTAGTTAGGGACATGTGCCACAGTGGGAGTAGTACAATCATGTCATGTTCAATGTCAAGAAGAGTGAACACCATGCAGAATCTCAGTTCCCATGTGAGTTATTTAAAAAAAAACACATGAAGATAATGTAAAAAGTGTGTGTATAGCTAAAATAATGGAAGAGGTTATAATTTAAAATGAGCAATGCAAATATAGTTTAAACTACAATGATTTCAAATTATATATTCATATCAAACGTTGCCAAACATTTTTTTCATCTGCTAGGTATACTCATGGATTTTAAAGCTCTTGGAGCTTGACAGCCCCTAGTGAGCTTACCTAGGGAAACCCCACAAACTCATAGACCCCTCCATTCCGGAAGAGGGGAGTTTTGAAGCAAAACCCCACTGTTTAACGTTGCTGAACTTTATTATGCATTTCAGGCATGTGTTTTCAATTGGTATTTACGACTATTGTGTCATTATTAGCCTAGTTTCAATCGATGTTGAAACATCAAAAAAATTAGCCGAAATCGTGATCATCAAGTTAGACATCCCCATTACTTTCCTCCTACGTATGCACGAGAATGATTGTTGAATAAACAGGTACCACCAAAACACGACATTAAAAACATGTGAAGGCTATACTATGTTTAACTATATATAATCTTTACTATATCCACTTATACAATGGGTATAGGTGATAATTCCCCTTCAAATTGGCCTATTCCTTTTTAAACAAAGTAAATTTTTGAAGATCACGACATTTGTAACGAGAACTTGGGATCGGAATATTACACCAAGCGGGCAGTGATACATCATATCCGACTTATAATCTCAGGAGCTGAATCAATCAAGAAACACGATAAAATTATAATCCAAAAACATCGCAGAATTCCTTCCTTGTTGCCAACACGGGACGCAACGGTCGTCGAACCACATTGCCATCTCCCCCACGCTCTTTCTTCCAAGAAGAGCCGATTAAATAGGAAGGACGATCACGAAAAGATAGAGAACAAATCTGTGCGCGATCGTCCCCGCATATAAATACACACAACCCCCTCTTCACCTCCCACGACCTCCTTCAACAACCGCTCTAATCTCTCTCTCTCTCTCTCTCTCTCTCTCTCTCTCTCTCCTGTTTTGCTTCCTTCCTCTGCAAAGCATTCATCAATGGCGGTCTTTGCCTCCAAATCTCAGCTCCTCCTCCTTTGCCTCCTTTCAATAGGTGAGTACTTATTTCAACATTACCTTTGTCAGCTGCAAAAAAAAGGGGTTTCTTCTATTTTCACTTATTTCGGTTATTCGACCACAATCGAAGAGGTTTTGCACTTTTGCCCCTCTTCATGCAAAATCTGCTATTTGAATAAGTTGGATGAATTTAATTAGTGTTTTTTTTTTTTTTTGGTCGAAAATTTAATTAGTGTTGAATCGAGCAAGATCTAACCCTTTAATCTTCGCGAAATTCTAGTGAGAGATCAGGAGGTTTCATCGCTGATAAAGTTAAAGACTTTGACCCAAAAAAATTTGTTACTGTTGTTCTGTTTTGGCAGGCGTTCTCGCATCGGCGACGGTCATCACCCTCCAGAACCAATGTGGCTACACCGTGTGGCCCGGCACTCTCTCCGGCAACGGCCCCACCCTCGGCGACGGAGGCTTCGCCCTGCCCCCGGGCGGCTCCGTCCAGCTCCAGGCCCCCGCGGGCTGGTCCGGCCGCTTCTGGGGTCGCACTGGCTGCAGCTTCGACGGGTCCGGCGCCGGGACCTGCGTAACCGGGGACTGCCCCGGCGGGCTCAAATGCACCGGCGGGGGAGCCCCGCCGGCGACCCTGGTGGAGTTCACCGTCGCCGCACCGAACGCCGGCGGCATGGACTTCTACGACGTGAGCCTGGTGGACGGGTACAACGTGGGGATGGCGGTGCGGGCGACCGGCGGTACCGGCAAATGCCAGTACGCGGGCTGCCTGTCGGACGTCAACGCCAAGTGCCCGGCGGAGCTGCGGGTCGTCGGCGGGTCGGGTCGGGTGGTGGCGTGCAAGAGCGCGTGCGAGCAGTTCAAGACGCCGGAGCACTGCTGCACCGGCGACCATGGGACGCCGCAGACGTGCGGGCCGTCGTCGTACTCGAAGATTTTCAAGAGTGCGTGCCCGACGGCATACAGCTACGCGTACGACGACGCCACGAGCACGTGCACGTGCACCGGGGCGGACTACTTGATCACCTTTTGCTCGGCCCAGTCCTAAATTCCTAGATGCGAGCATCAATATTATTATTTTATTTTCATTATTACTTCAAGTGGTTTAGATTCAGAGACATTCAGCTGATCTTGCTGGTACGTAGGTTTTGAGATTTATTTTATCATTTGTTGAAAAATTTAGTCCTGATTATCTCCTCCTACATTATCGCACTCAAAATCATAAATCCTAATTACAGAATGCAGTTAAATCCTTATTTTCAAAATTTGCGCTATATAACCCATGCGGGTAATTTAAAGAAAATCGATGGGAACATCACAAGGAAACCAAATATTTTATTTAAATTGCATTCCTTTATCCAACAAAAAGTTTAGGGGTTCACCTGTTTACCGTGAATTTCTGATTTTTTTCCTGTACGCGTTGCAAAGTAAGGTGGGCCCGGTTCTGGATGGTTTTGGTGAGAAAGAAGCCAACCTTTTTCTCACTTTTAAAAAAAAATTTATTTGTAAATTTATTTTGGTTCTGAGAGAAATCAGAGGAGGAGAAGGAGGGGAAGTAAATGTGGCAGTTGGGATACGAGCAGCGGCAAAATAGTGCAAGTCGCCCTTGTCTTTTCCAGGATTCTTGCTTGGCAAGTACTTGCAACTTGTTTGGGTAAAAATTCTTAAAGGTGCACATATAATACCCGGATAATCATTATTGCCTGAATTCCTTTCTCCTCATATAATCAATCACATTTCAAAACTTAGTAGCGAGTTCACCGATCATGCTCCATGTGCATGTCATACTAGTAAGTTGCCCCCTCGTTGCTATTACAATGTAAGTCTACTTCTTGAACTGATATATGTGGAATGATTTTCAGTATGCTATCCTCCAACTAAGTGACACAACTAGTAGACCTATTAACTTAGTAACGAGCCTAAGATCCTTGCCCATGGAGATTAATGACTTATTTTATTTTCTATAAGAAAATTTGATTGGGCTAGGTGGGCTTAAGCGAGCCCATCTCAAGAAGGGAATTGCTTGGGGTAGACGAGTTTAAGTTGAGTTCACAATCATATTAATCTCCTACATGGATGTATCATCATCAATTGTTGCGTCTTTAGGAATAAACATCATCAATCGAGGAAAATATTGCGCAACATAAACTGTAGTCATTCAAATATTGATGTTGAATCACTCATCAAATGTTATAAAACTTATGTCAATAATTATTTTCATCCAATACCTCCAAATAATCAAAATTGACTCTTTTAAAAGTCATAATCACTAAAATTAGAACTCAAATAGGTCGTCATACTAATCGCTGAATTATAAAAATGCAAAAAGAAGCAATTTTCCGACCAACACTTAAATTGTAGCCTAAATTAAAATTACAGTGACGAAATTTTAAAAGAGTGAAGGCCTTTTATATAGTGCCAGGTAATGTATCTCCACGTGATGACCCTCATGTACCAAATTCTTTTGGTTATTACACTTATATACCGATTTAATGTAGTTAAGGATTTCAAATTTTGTTTTGACTTTAATACCACAAAACAAAATATTTTTTAAAACAAAAAAAAAAAACAAGAAAAAAAACAAAATATTCATTGCATTCTGCGTACTTCCTAATTGAAAAAAAAAACACATATCAACATTATGTTTGTAAAAGCTTCTTTTTTTTGGTGGGGGGGAGGGGCTGTTGAGAGAAACTAAATAACACTGTCAGTATGGACTTAGGAAACTTATCTAAAGTAACGAATATAAGAAAATATATTATACAATCTTATAAGTTACTTGAGTTGTAAAAGTTGACATCCTAGAATACGTACTCTTATTTCTAAGAAATATATATTTAGGAAGAGGATACATCTAATATTTCAAATGGTAAGAAAGGAAAATAAAGATTGGGGGGGGGGGGGGGGGAAATGCTACTCGTCAATTTGAAAATGAAAAAGATTAAGGTAGAAATAGAGTAGATGAAGTATAAATAGAAAATAGAAAAAAAAATATTGAAAAGAGGGCTTGAGGGAGTGACACAAGACACATGTCGTCCCAAAACCCTTATTTCATCTTCTTCTTCTTCTTTTTTATAGAAACTCGTAATAAGCCCATGTCTTGGGTTCGATAAGAATGCTAATACATATAATTCTTTCATCTAAATCTTTTTCTAAGATTAATAAATTTTTATCATGAATAATCTTTTAATAAATTTCTAGAAAGCATAAAATAATGTATAAGTATCTAATTCATTTCAAAAATATTTTGTATTTTGTAACATTCTAGTACAGACGTGCTAATTGTCCTTATTGGTGACGTGAGGGATATGTATGGAGCATATTGTCTTTTAAGCTTTAAGATTGATAATTCCCAATGTTACTAGTAAACTCAAGTCATTGTTTTCTAGTTTTGACAGATCTCTTCGTTGAGAAGCTACAGAGACTTCAGAAACTTCCGGTAGGGAATTATTTGGGTGATATGAACAGTGAACAGTGATTTCCCTAGCTTACTGCTACAATAACGCTACAGTGACTTACTACAGTAATCTGCTACAGTCACCGGTCTCGTCTGTCGCGAACATTGTAGTCATAGTCTGAGTCATCAAAACTATGCATTGCCAGAAGATGCTTCCTCTTGATTTTGGGAGGAGCTTGTAGTGACGGTAGGAATGTTTGGCTGAGGCCAATTGAATGACTGAGCATAGTAGAATGTGTCCATGTCTAGAGATAAGGACAAATGTCATTGATCATAGGGGTCTTGGGAAAAAGGATTTCCCTATTGTGCATAGGGGTCTTGAGAGGACTGTGCAGGGTCATTTGTATCTGTCATTTCTTACTCCTGTGATGATGCAGGGAGTGTTTCCTTGGCTTTTGGTGCAAGGCCATAATAATCCCATGCAGTGGGTACATTATAGTTTCATACATCTTCAGGATTGGTTTTATTTTCTTGGCACAAAACTCTTTAAAGTTCTTGGTACTAGTGTTCACAGCAACCAATAAGTCCTGGAAATGATTTGTAAATCCAAGCTTCTATAAGATGTGGTTGAGGTTTATAGGATGTGGTACCTATAAATTGTGGAGCATCGGTAATGCTACCATTATTTTTTACAAAAGCCCATGGACGTCTGAAAAATAGAATGGTGTGAATCCCAGGGTTTGGTTGGATAGTTCTCAATTCTTGCTGTAAAAGCTGCTTCCAGTGAGTGAGAGGATAAAACCAATTAAGGAAGTCTAAGAGATTTCAGTCACTCTTCTTTTCAATGTTTCGACTGAGTCCGAATATCATAGTGAGATTGACAATGAATCTTCTGGTTGGAATTTCAATAGCTATTAAGTACTTATTGGTTAAGTACCATAATAACCATGGAGTGTATGAACGGATAGTTCAAATTTAATCCAAAAGGATAAAGAATTGAACCTCCATGGAGTCTGAATAAATTTGTGTGGCATTGCGACATGAGATTTTCCAGATTTTCAGTGAGGCTATCATTCTGAACTTGTTCTACAATCTCCTAGGAGTATCGCCAACTTGGCCAATTTCATATTCTTTCAATCTTATACTTTTCATTGTGATGAAGAATATGGAAAGCATGCCTCATGATGTACATGTTGATTTCTGCTAGTGCTTTTGGTCTTGACAAGAAGTCAGCAAGCACATTCTTCTTCTCGGCAATATGTTTGGTTTCAAAAGAATATTTTGAAAACCATTCAGCCCATCGAAGCAGTTGGGAATTTGGAATCTGCTTCTGTTTGAACTTGGTCATCTAAGGAAAAGATGCCATGTTTAATTCTACCAGGAAGTGATGGCCGATGAGATAGAATTCGAACTTTTTTATTCCATTTTTCACCGCCAAGATTTCTTTGAAAGTGGAGGATAATGCATTTCAGCCTGGGAAAATTTCACTTTTGTAGGCACACAGATGTCTCTTACCCTCAATTTCTTCGAACAGGATGGCTGCCCAATATTCATCACTGGCGTCAATTTGGAGAATTCTCTTTCCTGTTGATGGAATTTGTAATGGAGGAAGAGTCTGCATGATCTCCTTAAGTTCAGCAACTGCTTTAATTTGAGATTTTCCCCAAGGTGGGGAATTCTTCTTCAGCATTGATTGTAGTGGAAAAAGCAATTTCGCAATGTTTGGAACAAAGTCTCTGAGATAATTAATTATCCCAAGAAATTGCTAAACTTGCTTTATCGTAAAGTTCTCTTCAGGAAATTTTAGCAATTCCTGAGCAATGTGTGGCCCTTGATAGTATGTCCATTTGTTAAGGTACATACCAAAAAATTCAACTTATGTTTGGGCAATATTCATCTTTCTTTGAGAGAGCATATCTCATATTTTTTCACAATTTTTGCAAACTGCCCAAGAAGTTGGCAGTGGGATTCCTCATCAGGGCTGTAGAGTAGGATGTCATCAATGTATATTGCTGCACTTGACAATATTGGTTGGAAAATTCGACACATGGCTTTCTGAAAAAGGGACAATGCCATCTTTAGGCCAAAAGGATGAACTTTTCATTGGAAATGTTGATTTGAGATACGGAACCCTGTTTTGAATCTGTCTTCAGGATGGATGTCTAATTGCCAAAATCCGGCTTTAAGATCAAACTTGGAATAGATATGGGCTTTTGATAATCCGGTAAAAAGGGAATTTCTGAAAGGTAGAGGAAATTTGTCATCTTGAAGAAAAATGTTAAGAGGCTAATAGTTTATTACTAGCCGCATCTTCCCTCTGTTTTGCTCGACTCGCTTGTTGACATAAAAGACTTCACAAGCCCATTGAAAATTTGAAATTTCAACAAGGCCTTGTTGTAGTAGTTCCGAGCATTCCTTCTGAGCAGCAATCAAATGTCCTGAGTTCATTCCCATGTGACTCGCCTTAGTTGGATTGATGTCTTTATTTTTCTTGACGAGAAGGCGAACAAAGAATTCCAGATTTTTCCATAAAGGATGAGAACATTTTTGAGCGAATTCAGAATAAGATTCTAACTGCTTTTGCATGATTTGATTTAACAGATTCATTTGAATGGAAAAAAGTCTTTGGATATTGACAAATTCAGAGGATTGGTCCTTATACTTAAGACATTTTCCAGAAATGATATGAAGCTGAGAAATTTGAGTCATGATGTCCCATCCAATGATCAAATCTTTGTTGAGAAGATTGGAGCCGAAGATTTTTGTGGTTATAGAACACTGTGGAAAAAACTGGACAGTTACCGGGGTAGTTCTTACATTCATAGAAAAAGTATCTCCTAAGGCAGAATTAAAATATCGAATACAGGAAGTCCAATATTCTTCAGGAAGAACTTTAGGGCGTGCATGACAACCATTCTATTCCAGAAATAGTTTCTGGAACAAAATAGATTTTTCTATTTCTATTTCTAGAAGAGTTTCTAAGCAAAAATAACCATTTGATAACGACACAAAATTTCTTCCTTTTGGATGGCGCCGGCGGCAGCCAGCGATGGCGGCCGATGACCGGCGGTGGCCGCAGCCGCAGGGGCCGGCGAGCGGGCGGCGACCATCGGACGATGGTCGGTGGCAATGGATGAAGGACCGGTTGACGAACGATGAGAAAATTTTTTATTTCTCATTTATGTTCTAGAAATAGAGAAGTAGAAAATTTCTACTTCTGATTTCTATTCCAAACCTATTTCTGGAATAGATTTCTATTCCAGAAATAGAAAAACAGAATAAGGGGGTGCATGACAACCATTACGTTCCAAAAATAGTTTCTGCAATGAAATAGATTTTTCTATTTCTATTTCTAGAAGAGTTTCTAAGCAAAAATAACCGTTTGATAACGACACAAAATTTCTACTCTAAAAATATAAATTCGTTTGATAACGACACAAAATTTCGTTCTTTCGGACGGCGGTGGACCGGCGATCGAAAGGGATGGACGGCCGCCGCCGCCGCCGGGCGAACGGCAACCGGCGGCCGGCGGCGGCGGAAGCCGGCGGCCGGCGACGGTGACCGGAGGGGGCGGCGGCGGCGGGCGAACGGCAACCGGCAGCCCGGCGGACCGCGATCGGTGACCGGAGGGCGGCGGCGGCAACCGGCGACCGGCGACGGAGGCGGCCGGTGGCCAGCGACCAGCGGCGACTGGCGGCCGACCGGCAACCGGCGGTGGCGGCGATGGGGCCGGCGACTGACGACCGGAGGGCGGTAGCGGCAGCGGGGTAGGCGGCCGGCGATCGGCGATCGGCGACGGCGACCGGCGGCGGCGAGCGACCGGCGTACGTGGTCAACGGCGCGAATGAAGGATCGATTAACAAACGATGAGAATAATTTTTATTTTTGATTTCTATTCGAGAAATAGAGAAATAGAAAATTTTAGCTTCGATTTCTCTTCCAAACCTATTTTCGGAATAGAAATCTATTCCGAAATAGAAAAACTGAATAGGTTTATCAAACGGATTTCTCTTCGAAAGCAGTGCGGAACAGAAAACTATTTCTGAAACAGAAATTTTGGTTATCATGCACCCCCTAAGTTTCTCAAACGGATTTCTATTCCAGAAACAGGTCTGGAATAGAAAAATTGTTTTTGGAACAGAAATTCTGGTTTGTCATGCACCCCCTTTAATGTCTAAGATTGAAGAACTTGCTCTAGTATCTATGAGAGCAATTACAGTGATAGGTTTTGCAAACTTTGAAGTAAAGATTTTTACAGGGAAATGGGGACAATGAATTTGACTGGAAAATATATCAGGATCTTGTTCCAAAGAAGTGAGAGATATGTGAAAAATATCTTCAGAATCTGATTCTGAATCAGTCTCACTAAGAGTCTGGTAACAGGGAATGACACAAAGAGTTTGTTCGGAAGGTTCTTCTTCCGCAAAAAAATAAGGATTCAATATCATCATTTTCAAGTGAAATTCCAATTTCATTCTCTATATGATGTATCAAATGGTTCTGATCTTTTCTTGCTTGGGGGCAGTTTTTGGCGAAATGCCCCTTTTAATTGCAGATGAAGCATCGAGTTGATTTCTTGTAGCCTGAGCGATCTTTCCGCTTGCGCAAATATCGTCATTTCTTTTTTCTCCTGAAGTGCTTAGATCCATGCCTGGATTTATTTATTCATAGCTTCTTAAAGTGTTTCTTTTTCCTGGAAGTTTTTCCGCAAGAACTATCACAATCTTGCTTGGAGCATTTGATCTTTAGCTTCTAACGAGAACAGGCCCTGTCGAGTTCTGTGTTGTCTGTGAGATAAGTTTGAACCATTTGGTGCTTTAAGCACAAATCATCAAGGTACAAATGGATTTCTTGTTGTATTTCTCCCAATGGAATATATGCAATTCTCCTTTGTCTATTGAGAAAAGATCTCTCAACCTATTGGGATAATTCTTTGGGAATGGAAGTCAGGAAGACTTGCTTCAGATTTGAATCAACTCCAATACCATAGAAGAGCTTAAGCATTTCTCAATAATGTTTATCAATGTGCCTTTTCTAGAGAGAGCAACATTTTCTTTTGAAGAATTCTCTCATTTTGAGCTCATGAAGATCAAAAGGTTTTCCAATGAAAAAATGGTATAGGAGGGAAATGGCATGGCTAAAATCTGGTGAAAGTAAGAATTGAATTTGGTCTTGTTCTGTCAACGATTGCCACCAATATTTGAGGCTACCCGTAAACCTTGTGACAAAACCAAAAAGGACATCATACTTATCCTAATTGGTAAGAGCTTGGGCATTTAACCAAGTATGGAATTCCTCAAATCTCTCTGGCCATTTAGAATAGGAAATGTCATCAACAGTAAAAAAAACCGTTTAGATGAAGTAGACACATGGTGAGGAAGATTGTTTGGCTGAACAACCTCTAGTTGAGAAGAGTTTGATTCCATATCCTGGTCTAGAGGATCAGCCATGAATATTGATGAACTTACTGGTGCAATAGGAAATGAATCAATTACAGGGATTAAAAATGATGAAGAGGATGAGAAGGATACCGAATCTGATTCAGTTTCCAAGTTATCCGGGAAAACCGATTCTAATGGAAATAAGATATGGTTTTCCAAAGCAACAGGATCGGGCTGAGGATCAGGCTATTGTTCCTAATTGCCCAAATCTTTTAAGAATGCTTCTAACAGATTCGATAGCATCATTTGGTTTGGCTTTTCCTTGATCCAAATATGAAGCAAGTCTCCTTTCCATTTTCTTTCCTTATTCGATCCAGTTCTTTGAGGCGATTTCGCATCTCTACCACATTTGTTTTATCTTGTCTGATAGGAGCGTATGTAAGAGCAGCAAAGATAGACATCTGAGGTGGTGGAGGAGGCGAATGTTTTGTCCACAATGTAGTCGGAAATGGGTTGAAATGATTGAACCTTCCTTCTTCCAGGAGTTGGATTTGTCTTTTTAGCTTTTCTATTTCGACCTTGGGACTTTCAAGATGATGATATCCCAAATGTTGTCCGGATTCCAAGGCATGAAGCCTCTTTTGGAAGTCCGAAAGCATTTTCTTGGTAGTTTCATCATATCTTCGAAGATCTTGTTGCACATTTACAATTTTGGAATCAATTGTTTTGAACGCATTGTTCTGTGCTAAAAGAGTCTCCGATTGCCAATTCAGGACGGCTTTAGCAATAGGAGTCATTTTCTATCTTCCATGTTCATCCACATCAGTGGGGGCAGGTATTTTGGGAACATGTCAATATCTGCCTTGTGGATCAATGAATTCTTCAGGAGTAGAGAAATGAAAGTGGTATATTTTCTCGTGCAAGCGGCGGAAAGTTTGCTTCATGGAACATAGCAATGGAAGAGCTAGGTGGTGTTGCTTGTGGAGTTTCAAGTGAGTAGGAATGCCTTTTCACCCACTTAAAGATTAGCTAGTAAAACGGGGAAATAGCTGGTTTTTTCTAAAGTGGAGATGGAGGAGGTGATGGTGATGGTGGTGGTGTTGGTGAGACAGAGGGAGAAGCAGTGAACTCTGGTGGTGGAGTTGGTGCATAGGAAATCATAAACTGGAATTTATCACACTCACCAAGAGTATCAACGGAGGAGTCTCTATTCAAGTACCTATGGTACATAGCATCCTTTGGCTTCTTGTGTTTCCGTCAAGTGTAAACCACCAAATTTATGGGAAAATTGTTCAAAAAATCCTAAAAATACTATAAGGCAGCCAATTCAATTCCAAACTTTTCAATTGTGTCTATTTAGTCATAAATATTTTGAGGAGTTACTAATATAATCTTTCCGGCCAAATATCTAAATAATAGATTTAGAATTAAATTGAAAAATCATTAAAAGGTATAGGATTAAATTGTCCTAATTAAAATGTTTAAGACTAACAAATTATCGAAAAGCTTAGGATTGGCAAATTGAAAAATTTAGGATTAAATTAATTTCCGTACAATAGGTTTGGGACTTCTGGATAATTATCCCCCACATCTATACAACACATCTTGTTCGATTGATTCACAGCTTCATGAATAGCCAACAGCTAGTAACAATAGCCAGCTTCACGAAACTTCTTGTTCCTTATCGATTAATTCACAGCCTTTCCCTTTCAAGAAGAGCATGCCCACTGCAAATCTTGATCCCAGCTTTGCACAGCTTTCCAAGCATTACAACTTAAAAAACTTGCTCCCAAATTCCTCTGGAAACTTCACAATCAGTGAAAAGATGGTCTCCAGTCTCTGGAAACGAAGCGCACAGTACACAAATCTCACTCAAAGTTGCATTCCATTTCCTCATCCCGTCTTTATATGGTTGGCAACCTATTTCTAATAGCCAGCCAACCTATAATGCTATGTTTCAGTATATTTGGCATGAACCAGACCATCTTGTGCCAGGGGGCTTTAGCTGCTCTAATTCTGATTTTTCTCCAGGCACTATCAATAGTGAATTTCTTGATGGTTTCTGTCCAAGAAATCTTAGTAGGCTGATTGGAATTGGGAAATAAACTTCCTTATGTCAGATTGTATGCGACTGACTCCTCTTAGAAGCGGGCCAAGTCCATTCACCACCTGCAATAACATCAGCAACTCCTACATTTATCGGGAGACCAGCATCATAAACAACTCAATGAGAAAAAAAAAATCCACCGAAGTGTCTAATGGATGCTAAGGATCCAGCCACAGGAAATTATCTCTGCCATCACGAACAGCATATGTAAGCAGAGTTTTAATCTCAGCTATTAGCTTCAGTAGTTTCCTCCAAATATAAGAGGAATGAACAGATGGAGGTATTTGCCAGAAACTTTGCTGCTTCAGCAGGTAAGTTCTCACTCAAGCTACCCACAAGGATCTAGAGCATATCCAGATCAATTTCATTGCAGCAGCTCGAGTCCATTGATGAACTTGTTTCAACTAGTCCACCCATTTTCATGGGCAAGCACACAACAGTCCATTTTACACTGACTCCTGTTTTTCCATTTGTAGTAGTTCACAAAAAGGAATTGCATCAGCTTCCTGCTTTTCTAATAAACTTCTCGGGCAAGAGAAGCATACTACACCAGTATAAAACCATACTATATATCACAGAGCTGACTAGTTCAAGCGTTCCTGCAAAGGAGAGTCCTCTAGCTCTCCAACTTATAATCCTCTCAACTGAAGATAATCTGAGACTAATGGAAGTCCCAAGAATTTGATAGGCAAATTCCCTAAATCAAAACACTCATCTGGGCCATTTCATTCCAAACAGTGGCTGAAATTCCTGAAGTATATATTTAAGTTTTTGCAGGGTTTAACTTTAAGCCTGATATGGCATAGTAGTTGTTGAAAGATATTCAGAATTACCCTCAGAGATGCAGAGCTTCCATTCGTCAAAATCGGCACATCATCAGCAAAACACGCGTCGGTTTAACTTCAGAGCAAATTAGATGATGTGGGAACCCCCGCCGCTCGGCAGCTCTATTTGACATAGGAGACAGCACATCAATGACCATCACAAAAATATATGGAGATACTGGGTCCCCTTGTCTAAGGCCTTTATCCCGTGGAAAATAACCCTCCTATCCCCCATCAATAGTGCCAGAGAAATAAGGAGAGGCAATGCGCGCATCATCGAGCCCATTCAACAAGCAGTGAGCATCCGTGCTGTTGAATATGAAAGGCCAATGCACCGACTTACTCTTCCTATGGTACTGCTCCATAACCTCATGCACAAGCAATGCATTATCCATCATCCTCCTTCAACAAAAGCACACTGGGTAGTGGAAATGAAAGTAGGTAGGACTACCCTCAATTATCAAGTATTTTAGGATACTCTTATAAACCACGTTATAACAAGAAATGGGTATATAGTTTTAGATGTATATGGAACCTTAGGAACCAGAGTTATAGTAGTAGAATTCACAGCTTCAAGCAGCTTAGTATCCTGGGGGAAAAAATTAACAACATTAGTAAAGTCTGTGCCTACTTACATGCCATGAATTCTTCAGGAAATGGGAGGACTATCCATCAGGACTAGGCTTATAACCCCATGAATAGACCATAAAGCTTACCGTAATAACCTTTACTTACATTAAAACTAAGGTACTTATAAAGGGCGGAAACCAGAATTTTGTGGATAAATTTGGTCATGATTTTTTTCTAATAAAGAGTTGACATGAAAGATGAACAACAAAGTAGATGATGTTATAATATAACCAAGAATCTGGTTGGTATAAACAAGCAAAATCCCATGATAGGCACGTCTTTGGCCCAACAAGTATCCGCATTGCCAGTTTTATATGATCGTCGAGTTGTTCGAGTGGTAGTATGAAGAAAAGCCTCCAATTCTCATTAATGCAATGCTTCATGTACCTAATAATCTGAGAATACAGGTTATAAATCTTCAATTACGAAAAGCTCTCGAGAGCTCAGGACAATACTCTGGCCAAATGATCAGGAAATATAAACTTCTATCCGATAGTACTTGCCTAGCTCCTTACCGCCCATCATTAAATTCCACCACACAAAGCTCCAAGCGGTTTGGCAATACTTGATGAACTCTTGTTCTTTGATTCAAGAATAGTCGTTTAGGCATCAGGGAGGGGACCTTGAGTCGATGCCGTACCCCATTTCTAATTTAGTAAAATCTTTCAACATTCTGTTTGCCTATTTAGACTAGACTTATTCATTCGGGTTCTCTTCACGGTTCCACAGCCATGTCTAACATGTCCAGAGACATGAGTGAGGTTCATAACAGGTCCTCTCAAAGAGGCTGGACGCAGCATTTTATCTCAAAGCTTGTTTATGAGCTTAATTGACCATTCTATTACTATCATCATCCCTAATAAACAGCAATGTCATCACAAGTTGAAAAGCTCCTTCCTCATCAACCAAAAAATCTCTCCCGTGTGCATGAATGAATATCTTAGAAAATCAACTAATATAACATCTTGTATCTTACCCGATATCCTGTCCAATTCCACATCCATGAATGATATCAAGCTCCACCTCTGCATCCTAATCGAAACATAGAAATGCACACTCAAGAGGCTTTGACTTACAATATCGTGCCCCAAGGTTGTCCAATTTAAAAGCTCACACTTCTTCACGTACAGAATGAGAACAAAGAAGAACGCTGACACTTCACGTACAGAATGAGAACACAGAAAAACGCTGGCCATACAACCAAATTACCTTCGGCCGAAAATAAAGAGAGAACATAACCAAATGTAGCTAGAAGATGACATCCTCATAGTACTACAAACCGACACATAAATTTCAATGTTCAAGATCATATTTCCATGTGCTGTTGAATTTGTCTATTTGGGTCTCTTCCAGGAAATTGCACCCACACATCTACATACTTGAGGAAAATCTATTAAACGCAAATGACAGAAAAACATAATGCTCATGATCACTTGCCAATGAGCTTGGAATCGCAAGAGAGAAGATTGGAAAGAACTGAAAAAGGAAAAAAGACAAAGCTTGAAATGCGCTTTCTTTTCCTGTCGAGGCCTTCGGCCGAATACCATATTCTGAATTATCATCCTCTGTTCTTTCTACATTTCATTTTCTTCTCTTCCATTCCTCTTTCATACAGTTCAATATTTTTTTCTCTACAACTGGCTTTCATCTTCAAAAGCCCAAATATAGAATTAACATGCTCGCCCAACTTTCCTCAAACGCAGTTGGGCTGAGCCAAAAATAAAAATGAGGGGAAAAAGGACCTACATCTCAGACATGTGCACAGCGTGCTGCCCTTTCCTACAATTAGACCCTAGGATAAAATTACAAGCCGAATTGTGACGCTACAAAAAAGAAAATTCCGAGCTACCTGTACAATACAAACATTTGTTTTAAGGCTTCCAGGGCTTTTGAGCTTCTTCCCTGCATGGCCAATCCTTTTATATGAGCAGTTTCATCAGAACCTGTGCATTGGCTTCCATGTTCAGTCTCACCACTGAAAAGGGTTAGGTCTGAGCAGTCAAGGGACGCTCCACACGCTCTATTATAGGATTGACAAGCCGAGTGGCACACTCGAAGCCTGTTGTCTCCATCCTTGTCACACTTTTGGATTGAGATCTGCCATATTTTCAGATGTTATAGTCAAGTACCATTAAATAATTTGTGTACCACATGAATGCACAACCTCACATGCAAATAAGGGTTCGAATGTGAAAACATGGTTCATGAAGTACCAGGATATTCATCCTGGAACCACTCCTAGATAAGTTATTAAGTTCCGTCACTCGATAGGGGTCAATTAGCATTAGACAGATAGAAATTATGTTCCCACAATTGCATGCACCATGGTCACGAAAACAGTTTGAATGGACTTCTAATGTTCATAAGAGAAATGCTCTTCCTAAAGATTTATAACTAGGGCAAGTTTGAAAAAACTCCAGTCAAAGGTTTAAAGAGCCATACTCACCCAGCAGGCTAGCTTTTTAGCAGCTGCATCGCAGTCATACTGTTTGTTAAACAGATTATTTATTAGCTTTCGAGCACCACCTGGAAACAGACGGTGATAATTGGGCATGACAACAACTTCTTCTAGCTGCTGCAGAACACTTGGTTCACTTGGTGCACAGTGCTGCCCAGACTTTCCTATCTCTAGCACGTCTTGGCAAACTGAAAGAGTGGACAGAAGCTTGGAACTATTCTGGCATGTATATCCAGCATAGTCTGAGCAACGAAATTCACACTTGCCATTATCACAGACACCGCCATGGAGACTGCACTGTTCATCGCAAACTTCTGCAAAACAAACACCCAGACACTACATGAGAAGATCTATTTTACCACTGCAAGAATCTGACTTATGTCACCAATGAGCTAAAAGAATAGTCTTGGTTATGTTTCAACCACAGGGAAAATTCAGCTACAAACTGAATTTGAGAGTACATATACACAAACCCATCTCACAACATGAAAAGAAGAATCAGTCCTTGCATCAAAAGCAAATCTCATTGAGGACAAGGTCTACTACCTTTTGAGAGTTTTTTTTTTTTTTTTTTTTGTGGGGGAAGGAGGGGGGGTGCAAAAGAGTAATTTATTCTTTATCATTTTAACCCTATATATTAGAGTGGAAGCAACCACAAACTAGCATCCAAAACCAAATGGAGGGCCAGTCAGAAATTGCTAAAGAGAACATCTGTAAAAGAAATGTCACACTACCAGTTGAGCAGTCAATGCCAGTGTATCGGTCATCACATCGACATACACCACTCCTCAGGCACTTTCCACGACCGTTACAGTTGCCAGGACAGGAACCTGCACAGACAAAATATGACTTAGATATTTTGCTGCGAGGATTTTTGATATTGGGGCTGGCCCTGTGATCAAGGGGAAGGAGGGATAGAACTCACGTTTACTACAATCATGCCCATGGAACCCTAGAAAACAATCGCACCTCCCATCAACGCAATCCCCATTGAAGTTGCATGAATTTGGACAATGCCCACCAGAAAGAGGGGGCAAGCCAGTGCTACAGAGTTCGTGATAAGCTGGGCAGATCAATTCACCTACCAAAGAAAAGAAAATGAGACAAAATGTTCAAAACATCATATGAAACATTATATGCAGAGTAAAAGCAGAGCTACCATTAAAACCAGGAAACTGAACTGGTCCGCCAGCTTCAGGGCATACTTTCCAGATTCCATCCACTGCAACCTGAGGATTAGAAGTAACCATTTAATAGAGAACATACAATAATGAACCAGACAATTTGGAAAATATTTTAACATGTGATGAACTAGTACAACCTGCCTGACCTTGATCAACCTTTCAAAGTCTCATGATAGAGCAACTTTTCACTCATTAGAAGGATGGAAATTCGTTTAAATCCCAGAAAGTGTCACATTTGTCGCTTGTGCTTGGGTGAGGTTGCTGGTTTTGGATGTAAAAAGCTAGGAGCTAGGACCCTGAAGCTGTGGATAATCCTGTTCTATGTTATCCTTAGTTGAATAGTTAATTCATTCCTTAGGGACACAAATAAAAGAATCTAATATTTTATTGCTTTCATAGATTTAAGGTGTTCAATATTCAAATCACTCCCATAACCATGTCAAATAAAACCAGGATATGGAGCACCAAATATCATAGCTAAAGGCACAACAGCCCCCAAACATAACTAACATCTTCAGGCAGCAAGCATGCATAGCAAAGACAAGGTATCCCCCTAATTTATACCAATACAACCCATTAGTTTTGACCAATTATTAGCAATCGATCCTATTTGTAGGCGGGAGGCCAGGAGCTTCTGTGGCAATCAATTAAATCAACTCATCAAACAATGAAAAACCATCAATCAACATGCACCTAGCAGTTGAAGCTCAAATTCACTTAACTTACAATAAATCTTCAAATTTCAAATATTCAAAACTTCAAGATATTTTTAAATCATATCTTAGTCGAAACTTCCTAAGTTACAGTTAAAGCATCCACTAATCACAAACTTTAGGAAACTATTGGATGAACTAAGGCACAATATCTGATGAATTTGAATTCTCTCAAGAAAAGACTAACCAAAGCCAGGAACTTACCTCCAACGAATTATTTACACACCTATGCCGATAACAACCATTCCCTTGGCTCATAGAACCCCGCAGAAACCCAGTACGTACTAATGATGAGGCCATACACCTATCAAATGAGAAATAGATGCTTTTAACATGTGATTCTCCAACTTCATTGCACAAACAAATCAGGTGGCCTGCCAAAGCAGTGTACAAAACACAACATAGAAATGCCTACCTGGAATTACTTCCCCGCACTTCACCCAGTATCTTATCAGGAGGCCTTGTACTATTAGTATCAGTACACGACCCATCAGAATAAGCAACGAAGTATGTACAGTAATCTGCCAGGGAGGACTGCCCACCTGGAAACACATATATTCATTGCATCATCTTCGAGGGATTCTCTACTAATAGCTGTCAAGAATTGAACATCTACGACACTGAAATTCAGAAGACCAAGACTTTTGACCCAAATATAATAAAGAGGGAGTGCCGATATGACCTTTTAGAGCAAAGTAGGGTACAATCGCGATTTATTGCTCAGTAAAAGAATTTGAAAACCATGTCTTTTTTGCTTTCACTACTTCAAAGTTTTTGCACTGGAGGTTTAGATATTCTGACAAATTACCCCAGCCACCGCCATCCTCAATTGGCCTTCGCAAACCATGTCAGACCATACTTTTGGTGCCCCAAAGACCCCCAAGATCTAATGGAAATTGTAATCAGAACTTCCAATAACGACTTGTCATGGAATCACGAGTGCATATTCGTAATTGGAGTATTTAATAACTCAAAAGTAACAGAAAGAGAAGGAAAGGGCGCAAAACAACACCAATTGACTACTGAAGCAAGAAGGTGAGATTCTTGAGGGTTTAACTATTGACTCAACAACAATATACAATCTGAAAAACCAAGCAATGTCTAACATAATAACTGCAGCTGTACCCGCAAATAGAGTAGATTGGTTATACTTAAATGGAGATGCACAAAAATGAACAGACTATGCACTATATTACAGGAATACAACCACCAAAAGAAGTGATGACAAGATAGGACAACCACACACCTTTGTTAGCTTGTGGAAAATAGCGAGCCCATTGAGGGAGGTCTCCACTGTAACTTACAATTGGGCAATAACCCTCTGCTTCCCTGTTATATGTACAGCCTGAAAATTGTGTTGTATTGCAATGATAAGCCCCCTTCCATTGATTGCAAGGGGAAGTGACAAAATCAGTTCCTTGGTTGCGGCCCCAATCAAGACGGTCTGCCATACTGTAATTGGCCTCATACCAACCACTGTCTTCCAATAAAGCAAGAGTCATTTTAGAAACCACGGATCTTGTATCAACTGAACCAGTCATAATCTCGTTCATAAGTAGCCTTTTTTCCCAGTGGGACCCTAAACACAAGTTATCCGTGTAAGCTGATAATCAAAATGCTAGATAACTTTAAAAGGGAAAAGGTGCTAGCTAACTTAGAGACTTCAATGACAAACTTCACTACTTGAAACAGCTATATCAGAATCACATAGAGCAAGACATGGTTAAAGGGGGAGATTGAGGAACAGGAATAGAAAGAAGAACCTGATGTGCCACGTCCACCCCCATCTTCCAGCTCCAAGCCAGTAAAATTCTCCGAAAATGCCTACAAGAATCATTTATTCAATTTTCTAACAATAAACCAGACGGTTCAAAATGAGAGAATCCCATGACAACGATTATTTGATGCAGATCCAGAATTAAATCAGACAACAATTATTATTGCAAATTTGAGCTGAAGAATGCAAGCCGCTCATTACCCCATAATGAAAGCGAGAGTGCATGAGAACACGTGGAAGCACAACACGGGTAACCATACGCCCAAGCTTTTCATCCATTGCTTGTTCTGTGACCTACAAGAGAGTGGCATAGCAGAGAGTCATACGGTCAATAAACTAAGCAACCATATGAAAGCTAAAAAATGTCAATATAGCTGATAAAACTAAGAATAAAAGAGCCGGATTAAGAAATTGTTGGGATCGAATAGGAAGTAAAAACCATGTCAGACAGTCATTTAATATGGAATTATAATTGAGTAAATCCACAATATGAGAAAAAGGCTTTAACACTAATTTGAGACTGGATGACAACAGTGAATACTAAACTATTTACCCGGCTACGCCTTCTCTTCCTCTCATCCCTAAAGTGAGCAAAAGCATGGGGGTCAAAACCGAGTACGTGCATGACCTGGAAGGACCAAAGTTATTGATTAGAGCAAGTGCTGACCTTCTGGAACATTTTAATTTAATGTTACAACAAACCTCATGTATAAGAGTGGCAGAAAGTAGCGTCTCTGCTTCAGCAGTTAAATGGCGAGGAGCAACATTAACATGTCCTATAGATATGAAGAAACGGTTAGACAAAATTCTGTAGTAAAGGTGCTAGAGAGATCTTTCATTTTATATAAAGCACCAGCAGTTACCAGCTATTGCACGACCCCATTGATCACGTTCACATGCCACTGCCCAAGCAAGCGTGTTGCCCGTGGTTGGTCTGGTTGTTACCAACAGAACTAAATCTGAATTAGCAACACCACCTACAAAATAAAGCAGAACAGGGTGTTAAGACTCGTCAAGACACTTGACTTCAATAAACCCATTGACGATGAAAGCAATTGTGCAGTGAAGAACACTCAATTATTACAAAGATACCTTCAACATATTCACGTGGAAGTTGTACACCTCCATCTTGTCCACACGCAGAGTATCCACTTAACCTCAAATTCCCTTTTACAGGCTCCACAGCGAGGGCTCTACTGAACCAGTTGACTGTTTGGCCTAAAGCCTGCATCATGCTCTCACTTAGATTCTGTACTCATTGGCAAGCCCTAATAGCCTTCATCCTAGAGACATTTATGCTACTAGACAAACAAAGAAGATGGCAAACAATTAGATTAAGAATGAGCTAAAGTTTAAACCTTGCGTAGCCGACGCTGTTTGTCATCTCCAGCGATATCATCCTGGGTGCAATTATACAAGCAGTCACTGAAAACTGGAGGTTCACCATGTGCATTACAAGATGGGCCACCAGGGAGAGAATTAGCAGGGGGCTCCCCTAGCTGACAAAAGCAAACAAGCCTCAGCAGAATGACAATAAGATAAGTGAAGCGGAGAGCCTAAAAAAACTTTGAACACACCAACCTTCACAATATCGCCAACATTTCTGCAATCTCTGTCAGGAGAGTGGCCGACAGCATCATAATTTAGATATATCCTGATAGGCTGCTTTGCATCCTTTTGATGGAATGGCGATGTGGACAATCCAAGTAATGCCCTTCCCTTGCGATGCAATGGTTTCGACACACCAGACTTCGGATAGACCTGTGGGGTTACTAAGTATACCTTATGACCAGGCCTTCTCCTTTGTTCAAGTATTTGGTCATGGATGCATGAATGTGAGACAATCTTTTCACTTCCTTCTCCAGGGTCATGCCATTGGTGGGGTTTCTCAGCAATACTAGCATTTACAGCTTCCGAACACAGCAAAAACAGTACAATCTGAAGTGTCGCACATGTTAATAAAAAAAATATAAAATAAAAAAAGAATTAATAAGTCAGGCAATAAGATACCAGAAAGCAAAGGAAATCAACAAGGGTCGCATAGGAAAGCCCATATCAAAGGTTCTGAAGGTATCTAACAAAGTACATATAGGACTATAATGAGAAAATGACACCAGTTTATGCCATACAAACACAGTGATCTGAAACTCCCATATACTAAGTTGAGCTGAGGAAGGATCAACAATTTAACTTCTCTTTCCCTCCAACCTCAACAAATGTAAGATCGCAATTGCCAAAACCAGTAACACGGTCGTAGGCCAATTTATTATTCGATGGCCAAGGTCCAAAAACAAACAAACTAGTCACTCTATTTTCCAAATTAAGTTCCTTGGAAGCTCAATTCGACTCCTCAAGTAAACACTAACCCAGGTTTATCCTTCGAAACACGCACAAAAATTCTAATGAACGGGAATTGTGTACAGCAGCGCAAGCTGAAACCCACAATTTCCTTCATTTCTTTCTCTTCTGAACTTCAGCAAACACATAAAAAGCACAAATCCACACATTCCATCTCAATGACCCAAAAACCCCTACATCCCCGACCCCCAGATGCGCGCGCCCCGAGCTCGCAACGAGCAGAAACCTTCGAATCTCACTCGCAACGAGCACGAACCCGAATCTCACTGGCAACTACAGCTCACCTCGACAACGACGATGGCGAATCGGAGATCGGCGACGAGCCAGGGCACCGCTAGAGAGCTCCTCCGCCGGACGGTCACCTCCATGGAAGGCGGCCGAAGTCAAACACGCGGGAGAGCTGCAGGGGCGCAGTCGTCATCGATCCCATCAAGCCGGCCGCGGGGCGCCGATCGGGCGCAGGGCTCGGGAGGATTTCCAGGTCGCCCGCATTTTCAAGCTGGATGCGCGCACAAACACGGAGGCGCTCTCACTCCCCCCCCCCCCCAGCCCAGCCCAGCCCAGCCCCAAGAGCGAACCCAGATGGGCGGGAGAGAGATTGAGCTCCCTTCCAGTTCCTCCCAACAGCTGTGCCTGCGCCCAGACAAACGGGACGAGAGCTCGAATCAGGGGGGAGAAGGGGTCAAAGAAAACGAGATGGGGAGAGAGAACGAGGGACGGGGATTCGTGGGTCGGGGGTGGGGAGGTGGATTTATAATGCGGACCGATTCGAAGAAATCAGGTGGGTGGGCGTCAAATGGTGGTGCTGCTGGTGCTGGTGGTGAAGAGGTTGGGACTCGACTTCGCTTCAGTACATGGAAAAAAAGGCAGAGCGGAGGGGAATTTGGAGGGTTTTTGGTTCAACTGAAATGGGAACAAACACAACAGCAACAGCAACAGTGACAGTGGGAGGAGAGATGAGAGAGAAGAAGAAGGAGAAGTAGAGAGAGAAAGTTGAGAGAGAGAGAGAGAGAGGAGAAAATCAAACAGATTGGGTGGGGGTGGGTAGCGATGATAAATTTCTCTCTTTTTTTTATTCTTTATTTTTAATAAAAAAAAAAAGGGGTGGTTTAATGATAAATCGGAACGTAGGTTCTTTCTCTTCTTCTTCTTTTTTCTCAAATGAACGTATTCCTGAAATTGTTTGTGTCCTTTAAAATAATTAGTAAAGAGAATTTTTTTCCTTATCAATAATATTTTATATTTAAATATTTTTATAAAGGATGAATGCATTTTCCTTTCATTTAATTTTATAAGTATATGAGCGGTCATTTATTAAAAAATATTTTTTGAAATAAATGACCCTTAATTCCAAGAGATAAAATATATGCGGAGGCCAAAAGGGGAAACCTAATTATAAAAGGGGCCCTTCGCTTTGGCTTGGAGCTTCAAAAGATGCGCACTTCCCCGTTGGTTTCCACCTTTGATTATTTTTTAACACGCCTTGATCTTTGTCTTAAAATAATCCCTTTTTTGCTCGATTAAATTTTTTTCCTTACACATCTCCCATGTTACAATCATGTGATTGCGTGAATCGATTTCAACGTATCACCATTTTTGTCCGATACGATCAAGGGAGGGCATGCGTTTTGACTTCCTTGTAGACGAATTTTAGCTAAGAGAGGTGCAGAGAAAACAAAAACCCGTTGAATTGACCCTTGGTTTCGTAGGATTGTCACCGTTGAGTTTTTTTTTTTTTTTTTGGTCAGAAATCGATAATCACAAGTGTAATACGATGTGGTTGAACAATTTGGTTGAATTTAATTGACCCATCACAGTACATGGATCGATAGAAATGAGAATATCTACCTTATCGGGTGTCTTGTGTCCCCATCCACGCGGATAAGGGACCTTGGTCTTAAATATTATGAATTTGTTATGCGACGGCCAAATTTTATTCTAAATTTTTAATTTCATCAATTTAGTCATAAATCTTTTGACGATCTTTTAACGTAATCCTTGCAAACAATTCTGAACAGAAATTGTTGATGTATACATTGGCCATCTTATATAGCACAGCCGATATTGACGTTAACACTTTTTGAATAATTTTTTGTGTATTCCTTCTTTTTTTCGTTTTTACTTTTTTCCTCGGCGACAGCCGACCAAAAACATGGGAACAAATGAAAAGAAAAGAAAAGGCATACAAAAAAAATTCAGAAAATTTATAAAAGAAATTGTAGAAATCATCGATATTGGCGTTGGCCATGTTATGTAAGTTGGCACTAGCTAAACAAACCACGTGAATTGGAAATTGTCAAAAAGTTTAGGATTAGATTGGCACAATTGAAAGGTTTAGGAATAAATTGGCAAATCATAAAAAAGTTTCGAACTAAATTAACACAATTGAAAAGGTCAAGACTAAAGTAGCCATCGCATGGTAAATTTAAGACATTTTGAACAAATTTCTCCTATTAGTGTCCATCCTCAAGTTTTTGCCACATCAAGTAGCAAACAGTGAAATCAACCAACCATGGCAAATTTCATATGGACTGTACTTCTTTCATTAATTATCGGTTTAAGCATAGACCTAGTTTAGAATAATAGATTTGTAGATATCCGATAAAAAATTGACTTATATCTAAGCCCTAGAAATTTCCTTTTGAATAGGCGCTTAGCTTAATCATTCAAAGCTGAGGAACTTTAAATGGGAGGGTGATCCCACCAAGGCAATAAACATCATCCATCGTTAAGTCTTTCGAGATAAATTTTAGTGACAGCCACTAAACACAAAGTGAATTTTCCACTTTTGCAATTGATACATTTTGACCGAAATCCAGCTAACTCCAACGGAAGATTGACGTGGTGTCCACATATCAAGGAAAAATTATCTAAAAAGTCATAAATTTATTGCACTTTTATCAATTTAATCATAAACATTTTAATTTTGTCAATTTAATTCTAAATATCTTCACTTCTTGCGAATTAAGTCCATCTAGTCAATTTTGGTCAGAAATCGTTAACATGAATGTTAGCAGAGCCACATAAGACCGATGGTACGACGTGGACAATTTCTAATAAAAATTTTAAATATTAATTTGAATTTTTATTATTTTTTTGATTTTGTTCTTTTTTTTTGTAAGGTATTTTTTTTTTTGGTAAGGATTTTGTTCCTTTTTCATTTCTTTTCTTTTTGACTTTCTTCTTTTCCTATTGCCGATGGCTAACCATCAGCCACAGGCGACGCTCGGCCAAGCAAGGGTGAGCCTCAGCAAGGGTAGCCCTCGTCGAGGCCAGGGCAGCCTCACCGGGCATTGGTCAAGCGACAGTGACATTGCGCGAGGCCGCCCTAGCCTGGGCGAGGGCCATCTTCACCAAATTTGGCTTGGGCAAGGCTAACACTTGCCCTAACAAGTGCTTCCCCTGCCAAATTTGGCGAGGCCAACGCCGAGCAAGGCCAGCCATGGTCGATGCCCGATCGCCTGTGGTTAGTTACTAGCTGCCAGTAATAGGAAAAGAAGAAA
Organism: Eucalyptus guilfoylei; assembly: GCA_016097605.1. NCBI lineage: Eukaryota > Viridiplantae > Streptophyta > Magnoliopsida > Myrtales > Myrtaceae > Eucalyptus > Eucalyptus guilfoylei. The sequence continues at coordinate 24,494,547 of CM027865.1, read as the reverse complement.
GCAAAAAAGAAAAAATAATAAAAACTTTAAAAGATATTAAAATATTATAATAATTGTCAACATCAGCACCAACAATACTATATGGCATCGCAGGTATCCACATTAGTAATTTATTATCAAAATTGATTTGGATGGACTCAATTGATAAGAAATGAAAAGGTTTATGACTAAATTAATAAGATTAAAAGGTTTATGATTAAATTGACAAACGTGTAATAGGTTCAAAAATTTTTGGATAATTTTTCTCATGTATCGATGATATGGCACTTAAAAAGTTAACCGCCTGCCAACTGCCACGTCAGCAATTTGCCGACAATTTGACCGAATTTCAATAAAAGCGTATCAGTTGCCAAAAAAAAAATTGAAATTTTTAGTGGGCTATACATCTCAAGTAAAATTACCTCATTTATTTATCAATTTGCAGGAGTAACAAAAAATAAAAAATAAAAAAGAATCATCTTAAGCATGACATGGACATTATTGTCATCCATAGTAATTCATTTAGAAGGAGAGATGGAAACTACTTATACACATCCAACTACTCATATACATTAAACGGGTTGTTCCAAAAATTTAACGATGGAAATGTAGCAGCTAGAAACTTGCAATAATCAATGTAAATTGAAATTTTTATGTCATCAGACGTGCTTGACAAATGTTCTAAAATCAGTAGTTAACATGACTTTATCTTAAACAACAAGAACTGCGATAGTTCTTTTGTGTTCTTTTCCTTCTTGTACATTAGGATGAAAGTGAATTACATTAATAAACCACCGAGGTAGTTGGCCCGGTCATTTATCTTCCAATAGAGAAACCGTTTGTGCTACTTCGTAGGGAGGAACATCCTGACCATTAACATCTTGGTTCAGCTACTATAGTCAAAGGTTTGCCAACCTCACATTTTCAGTTTATGTAAGGTATAAAATATTCACCACTCATGCCAAACATTCTAGAATACATACAAGATCTCTACAGTAATGCCTAAAGGAAGATGGCTAGCCCTAGTTGCCTCCGCTCAACCCTTTCAACCCTTTCAATCAAGGGTATTGCGTTGGGAGTCGATTGAAAGGCTTGAGTAGAGCTCCACCAGCTCAATAATGGGCATTTCGCCCACCTTCAATTCACTTCAAATGCGGAGAGCCACTATACTCTCCTACCCGACGCAGATGGTAGTCTGTACCGAAGTACAGATGTAGAGTTTATCTTCTCCACTAAAAAGGTTTCTTAGTTTATTTTCTCCAAATGAGTAGGATATATATGTGACATTTCGAAATCTCTCACCCTCATAATAGATTTATTATATTTTATTTTCTTCAGCCTTTTATTAATGAAAAAAAGAAGAAGAAGGTACAGTAGCTATTTCAGCAGCGTACTACTACCGTCAAGATCCCAATCGTCAATCCATGGAGATGGCGTCTGAATAAAATGAATGGCTGCGGTGGCTTTGCCTGAATTCACCTCGCTCAGCATTAGCAATCAGAGCAGCATGCCACCTGCTGGGCCTCCCTCTCTTGTTGCTCAAGCATTGAAAAATCAAAAGGCAAGTGCATGTCCGTGGGCCCCACCCGACATTTTAATAATTGTTCACACCCCTCCCCTCCCCTCCCTTCATAATTTATAACACTATAGTTTCTTTTTATGTTTTTATGAATTTAATTTAAATGGAAAAACCTTGGTAAGACATATAGAAATGGATTGCATTATCCCCTTAGGATCCTCGGTCGTGCTTATCCTATGCATGCTGCTCCTCATATAAAGCTTTGACCCCATAGCAATCAAAAGACATCATGACGATGCCCTTTTGGAGCTCGTTTGGTCACCCAACACACTTTGAAAAAATAATCTAAAAATAAGATAAAATTTGGGGTTCTATGATTTTTTTTTGGCGCCCCACTTTCATTCCCCCACTTGCCAACTGCTCTTTCGAATTTGCTGTGAATGAACAGGGCGGATTTCATTGATCATTAGCGCTCAGTTTCGTCGAAATTTATAATCAAATCATTGTATTTTAATTTATATACACTTTTGATTATTTTCATCTAGGCACAGTAAATGTATCCTGCTGATTTATATGTGATATGCTGACATGAGGGCTAACGTAAGGATACATTGTATCGACCTAATAAGTATATTAAAAAAGATTCCAAAAAAAAATAAGGGAAGGAAAGTCATCCTCTTTTATTCCTTTCTTTCTTTCTTTTTTCATTGATCATTAGCACTCAGTTTCATCGAAATGTATAATCGAATCATTGTATTTTAATTTTGATTGCTGCATGATATACACTTTTGATTATTTTCATCTAGGCACAGTAAATGTATCCTGCTGATTTATATATGGTATGCTGACATGAGGGCTAACGTAAGGATACGTTGCATCGACCTAATAAGTATATCAAAAAAGATTCCAAAAAAAATAAGGGAAGGAAAGTCATCCTCTTTTATTCCTTTCTTTCTTTCTTTTTTCCTCCCTTTTGAGTTTTTAGAGGTTGTCTCAGTATATACATGAATATATTGTAATGAAGCATGTTTTGGATATTGTATCCAATTTTTGGCTTTCAAGATTGCAGATCGCTAGCATGTCCCTCTTCTCGTTGGGATAAAAAGGCTTCGGTGCTTCCGGCACATAAATAGTCGCCACCAAGACGCCGCCACCCTCGGTAAAAATTAATTACCTAGTTAAGTGCCATCCGGTCACATTTATTTTTGTTTTCTTTTACAAACTGTAAAATCGCTTAACTTATTCTCAACTAATTCAATTCTTTCTTAACAAACATTTATCTAATTCGCCACTTCCTCTAAATAATGTTTGTCATCATCTCCAAATATAATAACTATGCAAAATTAAGCGGTTGGTTCATTTAATAGTTCTTGATAGGGATGGGATGACCTAGCTCTCAAACCATACACAAATCTTAAAAACTAGGGAATTATTTTATGGGTACGACTTCGAATTTGCGGGAGATGTCGTTAGTTAGGCTTTGGTACTTTGGCTGATTTAAAAATCCCAAATCACGAGTATCTTAATCACACACCATCTTGACCTCCTAGTCCATCGCCAATACTATAATCTTCAACTTTTGATTATAAAATCAATGGACCGTCATGCCACTACCTTGCCCTAACCCCCTCGAATCGTGCCTTTTTACCCGTCTCAGCTCGGTTCCAGCTCATCAAATTTGATGGAACTGACCATCGTGCCCTAATTAAATACGCCTCGATTTGACTAAGAATAATTAATATAGCTCGTCTAATTTTGAAAGCCCCGTGAATTTAATATGAAGAAGTTTCGTGGGGGTTGCATGTTTTACGTGCATCGTCGACGAATTAGCATTCCCAAGGTCTCTTTGCCTCGAAAAGTAAGCAAATCTGCAGGCCACGTTACGACCTTGTTTGAAGTTGTTCGTACCTCTCTGTCCTTGAGATTGAAACGAAAAAGAAAAAATGAGAGTTTTCACCGATGAGAGAGAGGAGGGGGGGGGGGTGTTGTAACAAAGGATTTTGATAATTGGAAAGTGGCAATTACCCATAAAACGATAAAAATAATATGTTAGAAGTTGTATTTTTATTATGAATTTCGTCGATAAATTACTTTCAAGGTTTTCAATTCGACGTCCCAATAACAAAACTTTCAAATTGCTGTCCTTCTTGCGAGTGCAATTGATGCATTGGGTATTGAAACATTAGTTATAATGTCTGAATTTCTCTTTTAGGCATAATTAATAAGTGTCTTGAAAGCATTAGTTATCGAGATTTTTCTTGTATTGGATTGCTTGATAGGTGTCCGAAGTGTACTTCTTACTCAAAGATTGTCCATAGAAAATAAGTGAAGGGTGGAATTGTAAAATGAAATGACGAACTATTTGTAATTTCTGAACATGATCATAATTGTTGAACTACAGAATTTCAAGGTTGTAACTTATACCATTAAGTAAACAAAAATTAGGTTGTAAAAAGGGAAATTTGATCAAGTTGCCCAATTTTTCAATTTTGTGCAGAAATGGTTTAGCAATTGTTGGGAAGTAGCATTAACGTTGCTGCATGACACATGACATTTATTGATATGTTATCAGGACCCATGAATAAGTTTAATTTAATAAAGTTACATCCCAAAAGAAACCTCTAAGCTCTGACCCTAATCCATCAATGTCACATCTCATAATGGTAGAACCAGTTCTTATCGACTCTCCTTTTCCTCCTCCTCTCCGACCACCACGCGGCCACCTTGGTTCATAAGTAGAGTTGCCATGGATGCTGCCGCTGCTATCATCAGGGCAACTCTTTCTCTTCCACAAGTCTTTTCCTCTCTAACCATGCCAAATCTGGCTTGATCAATTAGGGTAGAGTTGGATCTAACTTTGTGTTTGTGAGAGTGAGAATGATCAGTGCAACGGTATGGGATGGGTGACATGACCTAAGAGAACTTCGGTAAGACAAACACACCCCCAAACAGAGATTATGGTTTTGCCAAATATTTATGGGTATCATTGTCATGAGAAATTTTGGGGCCCGTGTCGACCAATTACTACATATAACATGGTCAGATAGAAGCCAAAACCTTCCTTTTATGCATTAGCTTTCTTTATAGTTTAAGGGCTCAGCTACCGTGATGGTGTCGTAGTTTCAATTGTTTGACCATCTAATGCCAACCCCAACTTTTAATGGAGGAAACTAGGACACTGCTTTGACCCCCTTTTTTTTTCCATTGTTTCCTTCTCTCTCTTTTTTCTCTTGGCTTAATTTAGGATTAGAGGATTCAAAAATAAAAATAAAAAACACATTAACATAGAGATAATACAAGTAGAAACTATTATCACTAACTAAAAAGAATTCGTTAATATTATTAGTGAGGTGACACTAATTTTATGTTTTCTAGCATCATGACTCTTTCATCACCAGTTTTTTTTTTTTTTAAATTGAATTGTTCATCTCGTATTCATCTTTAAATTGATTTTCATTATAATCCATTTAAATGATAGTAACATAAAAAAAAGTAAGCATTGTATATCTAAGTATATATATACACATATTAATAATTATGAACTAAATATCAACTCAACAAATACCTCTTACTTTCCCATAATTAAAGAGGCAGAGATTAATGACCCTTTCTCTACAATTATGTGTTAATCGTTTTACAAATTCTAAAATAATCAAAAGTTCAAAGTATAATAAATAATCACATTTCCTATTTTTTTGAGTTCTTAAATTTCTTTTATTTGGGAACAATTTCTACCAAAATTTTTTCTTTGGCTGGAGAACATATTCATTAGTTTAAAAGTTTTAAGTGAATCTTGCATATATTACTATTATCCAAGTATAATCACTTTGATTTTTTTTCTCAAATAAAAAAAAAAAAGAACTCATTTTATTCCTTTTTTAAGATAATGGAAAAATCCCACCAATTCTGTTGACAAAAAAATATGAAACCGGCAAAGCCCCGTATGCCAGTTTCCAACAATAAACTTGTGGCTAACATCACACCGTCCATTTTGTAAAATGACCGTCCAGTCATTCACTCATTTTCTGTAGTTTAACTTCCCTCACCTTACCTTCCTCATCCATTTTATCAATTCCTTCCCTTTAAAGTTACGATTCATAGTCCGAATTTCTAATCAATATATGATTGGATATGATATGATATGAAATCTAAGGAATTTTGCTATATCATATTCATTGTTTGTTAATTACAATAAAAATTCAGATATATTTATATAATATTATATATATTATTTGGTACAAACATCAACATGAAACGCAAATTTTACAAATGGAGATGGTAAAAATCTCTCGTGATGAGTCTTATCTATTTTATTTTTTTTTATTTTCCTCTCTTTTTTAATTAATTTCTTTTTTTATTTCTTTCTTCCTCTTCCATCATTCCCTAATCAAATTTTATTAAATAGAAAATTGTACTAATATACCTAAAATACTAAAACAAGTAAAATATGTAATAAATACAATATTATATATTAAATTTATATTATAAGATATGATTAAATTAAAATATATAAATAAAAATAAGATTAAATTAAAAAATAAATTTTTATTTTTTGTTATTTTGAATTTCTTATATTAGAATTCAAATATTATTTATATTGAAATATAATTTTAATTTGTTAATTTAAGAAATTTGTTATTTGAGAAAAAACTTTCATATTATGGATATTAAAAATCCTATCTGCCTTTATCCCACCTCTCCCATGGGATAATTTTATCTACTTTATATCCCATTTATATCTGACTTTAAGCAAACACTAAATGTAGGAGAGGATAAATTTTATCATATCCTAAATTTTATCCTAACTACCAAACGTAGTCTAAGTGGACATGTACATTATGGGAGTCATAATAACTTTAAAAGAATAATAGACATATTAACATGGTCTATAAAATTGATGAAATGATGAGATATAATGGCAGAGTCAAAAAGAGCTTTTGTGCATATTCTTTAATCCATAAACGTTAGATTTTATATAGACACACAAATCTGAGGATTCATATATCTCAATTAGAAGGGAATCAACAGAAAAAGAGAGATTCGGAATTAATTGATATATTTCACAAAACAAACAAAAAAGAAATGAAAGATAGTATGAAATTAGCGTAAAACAAAGGGTATTATTGATTTTTATCTTATTTATTGGTGATCATTACCATTTCAAGTGTCACAAACTTTTTTAGTTGCGCAACAAATTTTTTTTAATAATATTTATGTTAGTATAATGAAAAAGTACGAAAAAAAATTTTGGGATTGCTGAATCACATACAAAATAATTATATAAAAAGCAATAGAGCCATCATAGTATTTTTTAACTAATCCATAATGAAGACAGCTAATTGGATCATTTGCCGATTTGAATCAAATAATTCCTATATTTATCTATTTATTTTCTCTTTTTTCAATGGAAATGGAAGGTATAGTGAACTCCATCGTATAGCCATATGCAATGCGCAAAGGATATATGTATGATTGCTCACTTCTTTCTTTCTTTATTATTCTTTATCTCCTTTTCTCACCCAATCATGCGATATAAAGCAACCATTTCTATCAGGCTAATGATTCAAAAACTTATGAGATCTTTTTATGAGGCACAAGCGAGAGAATTTATCCAAAAAGCAAAAGAACTACTGAAATTTTGTGAAGCCATCCCAAGAGTTTATGTACAAAGAACGGGCAAACCCTTATGTTTGTATCTAAAGATATGAAATTGGGTGTTTTATGTTAGCAACAGAAACCCATGCTCATGGAATTGTTGATCTCATAGCGATTGATTAAATAAAAAATAGCATTGAGTTTACAAAAATTGCTAATTTGAGATTTATTCTTCTTACTTATTACCGGGTTCAATGATATTCTATTCATCTGTTAGATAAAGAAGTAATCCGTACTTATCCAATTAGGTTGATCTAAACCTGCCCATTTATTATGTCTACGATTTAACATGCCAATTATTAAAAAATTTATTAGAAACACAAGACAACTAGTGAGAAATGTCGTGAAGTCCCCTGCTCTTGGGGGATGTCCTTAGCATTGACTATTGAGGGACATATACTAAGGTGTCTGTATGACTCATTCAAATCGCCGTTGGTGGAAGAAAAGGGGAAAGAAATTTGGATAAGTGGGTTATATTAAAAGAAAAAACCATCCGTTAAGAGTCTATCATGTTAGTTAATATACTAATTTTTGTGTGCAAGAAACATCATCCATAGTCATACGTAAATACAGTTCATCTTCACCTAATACTTTAAAGTTATGGCCTTTGTGTTGACATCGGGTTTCGCATCCTTCGCACGCTAATAATCAAAGAGTTTTTAGCGTGGATTGTCATCTACAAAGAGAACCTAAAATACTATATTCAAACCTATAGCAACCAGTATGGCATAGGGTAGTTTTGCTCTCAATCCAACCCTTAAATATTTCTCAAGTTCAAAGAGAACTCCCGAGCCCTTTCAAAATTCTTGAAAACGTACTTTTCACTCGCGTGCGCCGGTGTCAAAACGCCATGCAAAGCTTCCCCAGCCAATGCATGCCTCGGGGAGAGAGAGAGAGAGAGAGAGAGAAAGGGTAAGACCGCCCCCACATCCGCTTGTATTTTTTCGTGTTCATATCCATGCAATTTCTTTTGTCGATATTTGTTTTTCGAATGTCATCGAAAGATGGAAATATGTTAGGTGACGACGACCGTCGTCATTCGACGATGTGGACAAGGCCACAGACTGAACTACATCTAACATAATTCTCTCTCTCTCTCTCTCTCTCTCTCTCTGGCATTGAGGAAGGCCATTGAAAAGGACTCAAGTTTTGAATTATTTGGTTTTCACTTGGAATCAACGGTCAATGCAAAGTTCCCGGAAAATAGGGGAATTGCTTGACAAGTTACGGTGCTTAACGATTGGTTTATGATTGGCCAAATTAATGATGATACGAGCGAGAAGTTGAACTCTTTTTTGGACTCCAGATTTGTCCCGTAATGCTTCTTTTTTCCTTTTTTTTGAAAATGTTAAATAGTGTCTCTCGGTACTTGTTAACCCTTTTGATGCACTCTAAAAGCGTTAAATTACTCTTTGACATAAGTGATTTATTCGAATGCGCAATTGGACATTAACACCATATAAAACGTTTGATTCCCATATGAATGTAAAAATGATAGAGAAAGTAAGAATGTAAGATAGTCAAGTATTTACACTCATTTTCTTGAAATTATATAAAAACAAAAAAATTTATAGTACATGTGAGAGGGACAAAAATATATATATATATATATATATATATATATATATATATCATTATAAAAATATCAAATTAGTATATCTGTAACATATTTACCCGAAATAATTTTTTCGTCACAGAAAATTCCAAAACAACATCACCCGTGACAAATCTACATTTTGTTAACTTCTGTCGAAAATCTCCATAAATTGCTGATGTGGAAACAAAGTTGACAAATGACTTGTTTGACGTGGAAATTTAACATAAATTGGATATTAGAACTTCCCTCTCTAAAAATTCAAGCTTGTTCAATGGATCGTAGTCCTGCGAGGAAGAGAAGATCTTGAGAAGAGCCATGATATACAGCTACCTGGGGCGAGCATTTAGATCGTTAGCAACGTATCTCTTCGCAAGTTCTATCACGGAAAATGCCAAGTCCATAGGGTACTCGTTCTAGAGCATAGAATCTATGAAGCCTCACAAATTCTCCCTCATCGTGTCTCCGTCGAGACCCTCTTGATGGTTGTAAACACCAACTCTTCTCCATTCTTGCTATATCCAGCAGCTTTCCTCCCAGACCAGAGCTCCCTGACTTTCAAAAATTTGCTGAAATCACAAATTTTGCCCCAATTTATTCCTAATATTTGGGTGATTTAGAGAGAGAGAGAGAGAGAGAGAGAAGGAGCTGATTCTGTTTTCCTTTAATTATCAATTTGTTCAAATCTGGCTTCTCCACAATGACTTTGTTGAAGAGCCACTTATGCTGAATTTTCATGTACAACCCACATCAAACTAGTCAGTAATTTAACAGTGATATTGGATGGAAGCTAAGGAGGGCTAAGTGTCATGGATATACCGGTTTAAGATTTTTTGTTTTGAACTTTTGGCATTAATATCTCATAATTTTCCAAGCATATTATTGGGAAGGTTTATGAATAATCCATATCCTTTCATTCATATATCATTCTCTTTAGCAGGGTAAAGGCCAAAATCAAAGTCCGTCTTTTACTCGCGACCCTCCTGCCAATAATTGACAAGATAGTTGCTTAAATTTTACTGGACCGAGCATGTTTGGCGGATGAAGAAGGTGCAGTGGTCGCACTTAAAAAGGTGGAAAACTTGGACCCTTCCTTTATTATAGTAAGAGCATGATGTGAAACATCTAGAAAATTAATGATGTATTGTGTACATCAACTAAGATATGACTCCTAATTGTACATATTAAGTGAATTTCAAATTAAATTAGATTGTGTGTACACAATCTATATAAAGTATGAATTGCGCAAATTAGGAGAATCATTCAACGAATATGTATATTTCCATCACGCTGTCTATCTAATGCACCATATCAATATCCCATGAAAGCTAATTTGAAAGTAGTTCGCTCCACAACCCACAAACGTGTCTGGATTGATTTTTATTTTTCACTCTTTGTTTGATTTGAAATTTGTAGCTTGCGTATGACTTCTGTAAATCCCAAAAACCTGAAATTTTCATATACTATACAAATATTGAGATGTAAATTTATACGCAATTATTGTTCATTTTCTTTTAGAATTTTTACCGTATTTTAAATATTCTTGTGAAAGTAAAAGCAGATGTGCGAAGCTAAAATAGGATCCAAAAATTGAAAGAATTTAGTGGAACGATTAATGGATATATAGCCATGTAAATTAAATTCACATTAGTTTTACTAACTTGCAATAAATCCATGGGGCTCCATGGTAAATATGTACTTATAATATTATCATTATTATTATTATTATTATTATTATTATTATTATTATTATTATTATTATTATTATTATTATTATTATTATTATTATTATTATTATTATTATTATTATTATTATTATTATTATTATTATTATTATTATTATTATTATTATTTTGCAATTTCACTTGATTAAAACAAGGTCTATGCAAAAGAAGAAAATGTCTTCGGTTGTGTAGTGAAAATGACATCTCCCATCTTAGACGTCCTTTGGAATTCAAAGAACACACGTCATGCATCATAGAAATGTGGGACATATACTTGAAAACAACTTATAGCCTATACAAGGGTAATGAATTGAAACTGGTCACTAAGGGTCTATTTGTTAACTTGTCAAATGGTGAAAATTTCTATTATTTTGTTCCCGGGAGTAGATTTGGAACATAAATGCATTTGGTAAAAATTTTGTTTCCGGAAACAAATTTTTATTTTTTTTGTTCCCGAAAGTAGATTTGAAACAAAATCGAGAAGTAAAAAAAAGTTGATTATTTATTCCCACGAATAATTCTAGAATCAAGCACCTATTTCTCTCTTTTATTTTCTTTTTTCTTATTCTTCTTCCCTCTTTCTTCTTCTTCAACTGCTAACTGCCGCCATTGCTGTCCACCGCCATCAATCATCTGCTGCCCACCACCGCCGATTGCCAGCAAACGGTCTGGCGAGGTTCAGCAAACTCGCCGGTGGCCAAGCGAGTCTCGTCGGGGCCTCCCCTAGCCACTGACGAGGCTTGCCTGGCCGGGCAAGGCTCGACCTCGCCCAGATCTAGTGAGGCCAAGCTCGCCTAGGCGCCGGTGTGGCTCAACCTCGCCGAGGCACCGCGAGGTCAGCGTCACCCGGCCAAGGCAAGGCCAACCTCGCGGTGACTCGGCGAGGTCGAGCCTCGCCGATGGCTAGGCTAGCTCGACCTTGCCAGATCTGGGCGAGGTTGCTCGCCCAACTGCCAGTGAGGCTCGGCCAACGAGGCATAGCCTCACTGAGGGCCGGCGACGCTTCGGTGAGGTCGTCGGCCCTTGTCTGGCCAATCGTCGGTCATCCCAAGGCCGGCGACCGGCCACCTTAAAGAAGAAGAAAGGGAGAAAGAAAGGAAAAAAAATGAAAAAAATAATAAAATAATAAAATTATTTAAAAAATAAAAAAATGATTTGAAGTAGAAATTTTGAGGACAGTACCAAACACAATTTTATTCCAAGAATTGAAATTTTGGACAGTTACCAAATGACTTAAAATGTTTAGAAATTGTTCCCAGGAACAAAATAAAAAAGAATCATTTCTGATCAGAAATTATTCCCAGGAACAGAAGCGTTACCAAACACACCCTAAGAGAGTTGTGTGAGGCACTTTGAAAATGGTTGGTTAAAGTTCAACATCTAAAAATAAATGAAAAGAAGCTGCTTTCCTCAATCTTTTGGTCTTTCACCTATATCTTTTCTAGGATACAAAATTAGAGACTTGGCTGTTTTGAGCAACTTGAAGTGCAAGTTAATCCCGGTATGTGATTAATATATTTTTTATATAGAAAGGTCAATATCTGGAAGAAAAATCCAAAATTGATATATTTGTAATAAATTTACCCCAAACTCTAAATTGGTATTCTTGAGCATTTGTTATAGTGGATTTACAAACTCTATGATTTTTGGGACAAAATCCCAGAGATAATTTACAATCCCAAGGAATTGCTAAACATGCCGGTGGGAGAGATTTTCATCGAGAAACTTTTGTAATTCCTTAGCAATTTGAGGACCTGGATAATAAGTTTCATCTTTGAGATGCATCCCGAAAAATTCAATTTCTTTATGGGCAATGATCATCTTCTTTTACGATAGCATGATGCCATGCTTTTGCACCAATTCTACAAATTGGGCTAATAATTTACAATGATAATCCTCATTTGGACGGTAAGGAAGGATATCATCAATGTAAATTTGAGCATTGACCATAATAAGCTGGAAGATTCTGCACATAGCCTTTTGGAACAGCAAATGAGCTGTTTTGAGGCCAAAAGGGTCTACTGGAAATTTCGATTTGGAATACAAATTCCAGTTGTATACCTAACTTCGGGATGAATTCCCAACTGCCAAAATCTAGCTTTAAGATTGAACTTGGAATAGACTTTGGCCTAAGTGAGGCTAGAGAATAGAGATTTCTGATGAGACAAAGGAGACTTATTATCCTGTAAGAATTAATTAAGAGGTTGATAATTGATAATTAGTCTCATTTTTCCTCTATTCTGCTCCGCTCGCTTGTTGACATAAAATGCTTCACAAGCCCATTGAGAGTTTGAGGGCTCAATTAATTTTTGATGAAGCAAATTCGAACATTCCTTTTATGCCAAAAGCAAATATTCTAGATTCATTCTAGAGTGACTGGCTTTGGTGGGATTGATAACCTCGTTTTTGTTGAAAATGAGATTGATGAAGAAATCAGGATTTTTCCACAAAGGGTTAGAGCATTTTTGGACAAAATCTAAGTGAGAGTCTGTACATGTCCTAAGAAGGGTTTGCAGGATTGGATTCAAAATGCTCATTTGGAGAGTAAAGAATCTTTGGATGTCTACAAATTCTCAAAACTGCACTTTGAACCATAGTCCATTAGGCATAATTCTAAGTTTAGGAATTTGTGTAAGGATATCACAACCAATAATAATATCTTTATCTGATGAGCTAGAGTCAAGGATTTTGGTAGTGATTGGACACTTAGGAAAGAATTGTAAGGTGATGGGTTTGCTTCTAACTCTTGTAGCAAAGGTATCTCCAGAGGCAGAGTTAAAATACCAGGTGTGTGAAGTCCAGTATTTTTCCGGGAGTATTTTTGTATCAAGAATAGAAGTATTGGCTCCAATATCGATGAGGGCAATAAGAGAAATAGATTTGTCATACTTAAATGGGTATATTTTCTGGACGATAGGAGTATATGCACAAAGATCTTGGATTGTGGGAGGTTCAAAGAAGAAGAACACTTCTTCTTCAAGCTCTTTTGACGAGTTTTTAGTGTCACTAGTCTGTATCCACGTCTGGATAGCACACAAAGTGTGCTTGGTTGGTTCATCTTCTAGGGAGAAGATTGATTCAACATCATCATCCTGGAGTGATACTCCAGTTTGCCTCTCTATCTTCTGGATTAAATGGGAATTTCTTCCTTTAGCTTTTGGATAAATCCTCAGAAAAATGGCTTTTCTTGTTACAAATGTGACACGTGTCGAATTTCCAACGTCTTCTAGAAGAATTTTGTTTAGAGCTTCTCTTTCGCAAAAATTGTCATTTGCGCCTTTTCTTCGCATGTCCTAAGGAGAAACTTTTGAAGTGTCTTTGTTTTTTACATCGATCCCCACAAGAAGGATCATCGCATAAGTCCTTCTTTAAACACTTTATTCTTAACTCAAGTTTTTGACAAGCCTGGTCAAGTTCCTTATTACTCTTGAAATAACTTATGAAAGCCTTTCTTCAGATACAAAGATTATCAAGAGCAAAATGTATCTCCTGTTGGAATTCTCCAAGAGGAAGATTTGTAACAATCTTCTATTAATTTTGGAGGGATCTTTCCATAATTTGGCCAATCTCCTTTGGAATGGAGGCCAAAAATATTTGCTTCATGTTAGGATTAGCTCCAAGGGCATAGAATAGTTTAAGCATTCCTTGGAAATGCCTATTGAGATACTTTCTTCATAAAGAGTAGTACTTTCTTTTAAAAAATTCTCTTCTTCTAAACTTATGGAGATCTTCTTGTTTACCAATAAAGAATCGGTGGATAACCCGGATCACATGATGAAAATCTATTTGTAGTAGAAATTTCATTTGATCCCGATCAGAAATAGTTCTCCACCAATCTTTTAACCTTCCAGTGAATCTGCTCACGAACTTGGCCACTATGTCATACCGATGTTCAATAGAAAATGCTTTAATGTTGAGCCAAGAATAAAATTCTTACAATCTATCTGGCCCTTTGGAATATGGAATATCATCGTGTGTGAAAGAGTATTATGAAGTCAAACACTTATGTTTAGGATTTAAGTCATAAGGGTGTTATTTCTTTTAGCTCGGATGAATTTGATTCCATCTCTGCTTTAGGGGCATCGGCCATAAAGATAGCGGGCACACAGGATACTGGTGTTTGTGACTCAAAAGTTGAAGTATTTTCAAAGGATAGGGAATCCAATTCTAAGGCTGATTCAGAAGTATTTTGCTTAATAGAATCAAATGCAGCAATAGTTGATATACTTTGTCTGCTTTAATCTCGAAGGAAAGCCTCAAGTGGGTTTGAAACCATATGAGCAAAGGGATGTTTCGGAAAAGGTTCAGGAGCTGGCTTATTTTCTTCACCAATCTTTCTTTGCTTTTTTGTTTCTCTGATACGGTTTCAAAGCATAACAATATCCCTATGATCCTGTTTTGGACTTTTGTCAATAATTGAAGCAATTGATGTAGCCCTAGAAGAGCCCACATCCATTAGAATTGTTTATCAAGACTGAGAAAATGGATTTAGAGGAGGATTAAATTTTCCATCCTAAAGGAGCTTAATTTGTCTTCTCAATTTGTCAATTTTAGCTGTCTGATCTTTCAAATAATGATGGGGAACATATCTTCCAAATTTCATCTGCTAAAGTTTCTTTTAGAATGTCTCAAGCACTTTATTTGTGACCAAAGCCGTTTGATCAACCTTATGGTCGACATGATCAAGATGGGGTTGGATAGTTGAAAGTTTGGTGTCAATTGTCTTGAGAATATTATTTTAGGCCAAGGCATTTTTTGACTACCAATTCAAAATAGCTTCAGCAACCGTAACTTTCTTTTGTTTCCCATGGTCGTCAATATTCGTGGGATCTGGGATCTTAGGGATATGATGAAACCAATTGTAACTATTTATAAATTCTTCTAATGCCAGAAATGGGACACTAGATCTTTGAAAAGGTGGGAAGTCTGAGGGGTGAAATATACAAACAAATGGAAGGATAGGTGGTGGTCCTGGTTTTGCATCATAAAAATAGTAAGAAAAATATAAGACCTTTTGATAAAAAGGTATTAGATAATGTACATGCAAATTTGGACAAGCTTTTACATTTGATATTTTTCATGACAGTTTTGATAACCCACTGGATTTATGATAAAGCTCCAAATACACGTTATTTGGCAGGGTATGTTGCATGTAATGGAGATTATTAAAAAAATATTAAATATATTGTAATTATGTCAATTCAATTCTAAACTTTTTTTTTTGGTCAATTCAGTTCTAAACTTTTTGAATTTGTACCAATTCAATTCATCCGACCGGCACTAATGTGGATAATCTTTTAAAAAAAAAATTCCTTTCTTTCTTTCTATTTTTTTCCTCCCTCCTCCTTACTATGATCGATCAAGGAAAAATAAAAAATTCAAAAATTCAAAAAAAAGAAGATATTATTAAAAAAATTATTTATGTCGGCATTGGTCAGTGTTAATGTCAACGCTGGCTGGTCAAAATTGATTGAATGGATTGAATTCGTATAAACGTAAAAGGTTTATAACTTAATTAGCTAAAAAAAGTTTATGGCTTAATTAGTACAATTGCAATAGTTTATGATTTTTTTGGTAATTTTCCCCTACATGCAAAGACACCCTAACGTAAGATTAACTCGAGAATAATAGACAATTTGAAATACATTTTGGATATTTAGAATGGTTTGTAGAGACGTCTTAAAAGAATTATAGTGGGAGTTGTTAAGGAGAGCTGTGATTGCTTCTAAACCCTTTTAAGGCTTGCTGCTACTGGCTTGTGTCCTTATTGTGTATGTTAAGCATTGCTCAATGTCAAAAGTCCTTTCATAACGCCTTGATCCCGGCTTGTCTAGGGCGTATTGTCCATGGCCACTTGAGTTAGACACATGTCATTTGGCGAGGTCGAGCCTCCCCCATGGTTGAAAAGGCTTGAGTCTCACTAGCTTAGCGCAAGGCCGCGATGAGCTAGCCTCACTCTGGGTGGCAATGACACGTGTTTGACTCAAGTGGCCATGGACAATATGCCCTAGACAAGCCGGGATCAAGGTACTCAGAGAGGACTTCTGACACTGAGCAATGCTTAACATACACAAGAAGGACACAAGCCAATAGCAACAAGCCTTAAAAGGGTTTAGAAGCAATCACAGCCCTCCTTAACAACTCCTGCTATAATTCTTTTAAGACGTCTCTACAAACCATTCTAAATATTCAAAACGCATTTCAAATTCTCTATTAGTCTCGAGTTAATCTTACGTTAGGGTATCCTTGTATGCAGGGGAAAGTTACCAAAAAAATCATAAACTAATGCAACTGTGCTAATTAAGTCACACACTTTTTTTTAGCTAATTGAGTCCTAAACCTTTTGCGTTTATATCAATTCGATCCATTTAATCAATTTTGACCGGCTAGCATTGACGTTAACACTAGCCAATGTCGGCATGGATAATTTTTTAATAATATTTTATTCTTTTTTCTTTTTCCTTGATCGGTCATAGGAAGAAGAAGGAGGGAGGAAAAATAGAAAGAAAAAAATAATATTAAAAAATTGTTCACATTACCGTTGGCCGGATGAACTGAATTGGCACAAATTCAAAAAGTTTAGGATTGAAGCGGCCAAAAAAATGTTTAGAATTGAATTGACACAATTACAATAAATTTAAGACTTTTTTAATAATTTCCACTACATGCAACATACCTTGCCAAATAACGTGTATTTGGAGCTTTATCATAAATCTAGTGGGTTATCGAAACTGTGTCATGAAAAATATCAAATGTAAAAGCTTGTCCAAATTTACATGTACATTATCTAATAGCTTTTTATCAAAAGGTCTTATATTTTTCTTACTATTTTTATGATGCAAAACTAGGACCACCACCTGTCCTTCCATTTGTTTGTATATTTCACCCCTAAAGCTTCCGACTTTTGCAAAGATCTAGTGCTCCATTTCTGGCATTAGAAGAATTTATAGTTAGTTACAATTGATTTCGTCATATCCCTAAGATCCTAGATCCCACAAATATTTTTTTTATTTTTTTGATAACCGAGGACTCCACCACAGGCCCCCGGTGCCCGAACGGCACCGAAGGGCTAGGCCCCCGGTAGCACAGGACCGCACCACCATGGCCCCCCACTTAAGACGTGTTAGCAGCTGCGGAGTTTCGACCCTGGGAGCTCTACGATGAAATGCCCAAAGCCGAACCAACTTAGCTGCCCACTGGTGAGTAAAATCCCACAAATATTGACGACCATGGTAGACAAAAGAAAGTTATGACTGTTGAAGCTATTTTTGAATTGGCAGTCAAAAAATGCCTTGGCCTAGAATAATGTTCTCAAGACAATTTGACACCAAACTTTCAACTATCCAACCCCGTCTTGATCATGTCGACCATAAGCTTGATCAAACGGCTTTGGTAAAAAATAAACTACTTGAGACATTCCAGAAAAAACTTCAACAGATGGAATCTAGAAGATATGTTCCTCATCATTATTTGAAAGATTAGATTGCTGAAATGGACAAAATTAGCCGAAAATGATTGAATTTGTACCAAGTAAAAAGATTTATGACTAAATTAGCACTAAAAAAAGTTTAGGATTAAATTGGCACAAATGCAAAAAGTTTAAAAGTTTTGTAACATTTTTCCCCAATTCATCCACCCCTCAAAGCTTCATTTGTTTAAGAGATTGTGTTAAAACCTCGGATATTCTCTAATATCCGCTTTCAACTAGTGGACCTATCAAAGTTATTCACTCCCTCTTTTACATCGTCTTATAAGGAGAGGAGGCACAGACCTCGAAACGAAACATACCATGGAGGTGATGTCGAGGAAAAGTCAAGCCATGGCTAAAAAAATATTCACAATACAGAAAGCATAAAACTTCAAAGGCACATTCAGCCGGAACAAGATCTGGGCGAGGAGAGAGTGCAGCAACAAAGTGGTAGCTCGTAGAGTGACGAAAGTACAGCAACTCCTCATGTGCAGGGACATAGCATCCACATCAAATGAAAAGAGAAAAGAAAACGGCACGTCAAACCAAATTATTTAAATGACAATTCAAGAGAAGAGTCGATAAGGTAGGCCCTTCCTCAGTCTGGCTCGATTCCATATAATCCCTCCTCAATTGTTAACCGGCACCGCCAACTCGACCTTCCTGTCTTCCATTAATAGTTTGTACAATTGCTGTCTATCAAACACCACACACGTGATGTGTTCCGAATGGAGATTAGCATCTCCTCGGTTTGTCTTTCTGGAATAAATTGGAACGTTATCATCCCACATGAAATTGAAACGAAAGCCCAAAGATTTAACAAAAATTTCTTCCCATCTGAAGTATCAATAAGTTGTTCAACCATAAAGAGATTGTTCCGGTGGGATCAAGAAAATGGGAAGTCGATGGAAGTTGTCCCGGCATGAGTTTGATAATTAACTTCGTGTTTAGATCTAATTTGCTGGAATGGCGTAAACTGCAGCTGTTGATTACTTTGTTGTGCATGAGTAAATGTTACATAGATTAAAATTGATATACATAATGGGTACATATCAAATGATATATGAATATGATTCGCTTGTTTAAAGACATCAAGAACCCATCTGCTAGGTAAAAAGCCATCAAGAACCTCAAATTATGCTCACCATGACACATTTACCCTAATTTTGTTTTTTGTTACATGAAAAATCCCAAATTATGTTCATTGTGACATATTTACACTAAACTTTTTCTTGTGGACATAAAAAAAATCCCAAACTTAACTATATGGCACACTTATGCTACTTTGTCGAATGAATTTTCAATGCAGATAATATATTTTTACATCACATGGGCACCATATCAATATTGTTTGCTTTTCGAAGTTTATATAGGCAGTAACGGTGCTCATTAATAGAATCTTGACGTAGAGTAAATATGTCATATGTATAAGTTTAGGATATTTTGTGTCATAGAAAAAAATTAGGGTAAATGTGTCACTATGAGCATAGTTTTGAATTTTTTGTGGCTTTTGCCTATTTAATGGATGAACTTTGTATATCAATGTTAGTATGCCCAAGAAAATTCTTTGTGCTTATGACGTTGCTGATGGTTGATTTTACTTGAGATTCATTAATTAAACGAATTCAATGATATTAACTTGATCACCCAGGGTTAGATCAATTGGCTGGAGGATCGGGGGATATTCATATCAAGAAATGGAGGTCATCCCCTCCGTTTGAAACCCATAAGTAGCATGCAAATTATTTTGAATTAGGTTCACTTGCATAGGCCATTAACTCTGAGTTAACCGGTGCATGGGGCTTGTGGTGTGCCTCCTGGACCTCCGGGTAGTTGACTCTACCGTCTGGCTTAATTTTACAGCGGTCAAACTCGGTTAAAAATTCGACCTAAAAAAAAACTCGGTTAAAAAAATACCCAATAGTATGCATCACTTGCTTTTGAGGTGCAAATATTCTGGTTCCCCAAAGTAAGTATTTGATTGCTTATCAAAGCCTCATAACTACCGGTATAGAATTAGTAAGCAGATGTTGATTTTGGTTGGGTCATGAATCAATTCGGACGAACCACAACTTGAGACTCCAAGAGTAATGTTGCAAGTGCACCTAACATTACCGATATGACGATGATGATTTCGTATTTGGATTTTGTTTCTATAAACTGACTCGACGTATGTATTGTTGAACCAAATGATGACGCATCTGAATTAGTTGATCCAACTCCAAACTCCTCTTATTCCTTTTGTAATAAAATGATGAATTAGTCATTGGCTAAACAAACATTGATGTAATTAAAAAGAGCGTCGCAAGCAGTGCATATTTAATGGATTTTACACAACGTCGAGTGCATTAGCAGGAAGAAGAAAAAGCGGTTCTAAACTTCTAGTTAAAGGTATGCTCATTCAAGAGTTATCCAAAATAAAAAATAGTATACTTTCAAGTCAAAATCTAGAATATTTTTAAAATTTTGATAATAAACTTTTTTATTGGTGTGTGTGTGTGTGTGTGTGTGTGTGCATATAATGTGATAGTTTCGAGTTATTCGAATTAATAAAGGTCAAAGTATGTGGTGTAGTTTGTCTCAACTTATCAAAGGCCAAAAAGTAACTTTTTTACTTTCGTACTAACATCCAAAATATCATTCAAATTCTACGAAATTATATTAAAAAAAAAATTTGAATTCATGCATCAAAATTTATATACTGTGAAAATTTCATGTGTTCAAGATTTAAAATAAGTCAAGTGCATGTATTGCAGGATCTGCAAAAGGCAAATTGTCAAAAATAAAAATCACTCCAAACAAATAAGTTGAGTAAAGGAAAATGTTAACGGGTGTCTCATGGTCTCCTCCTGTTAAGCCTTATTAATTGTATTTTGAAATGTAAAATTTCACTAATTGAAGCAAGTGATCTTATTAAAATGTCATGGAAACTATTATTTTCGTTTTTAATTAGCTTAACTAAAGCCCTGAGGGTATTTGTTAACAATACTCCTTGTAAATAAGAAGAAAAAGTCAATCCGAAACTTCTTGAAGCCCAACCGATCATACTGTGTCTTGTACCTAGAATCCAACCGTCTGACCTATTACTATTTCGGCAATTTAGTTATGAAGTAGGGTTTTCATATTCATTAGTATATATTGTCATTTTGTGCGAGTATCTGATTTTGTGGCGATTATTGTGGTCTGATTTCTCTATGATGTCACTACTCTTTCTAATATATTCTAGTAAATCTAAGCTCATAGCATCTGCGCGGAAAAAATCAAGAAAAAGAAGTAAAAGAAGAAAGCGCGTTGGTTCCTTATGAAACCGAATGGGAATGGGAAAAGCATTTTGGTTCAAATTTGACACCTTTTTTTTTTCTGAATATATCAATGCCATTCGATTCGATTCAATTCAGTGTTCAAATTAAATTACATTGTCCCTGGTTCCAAACCCTAACCAGCAAATGTAAGAACAGAAGCAAGGGTGTCCATTTGATTGCGTTTATCTTTTCATCTTCGTGTTTAAAAAAAAAAAAAGGTTCTAATCAGGGACCATGGTACCAATGAATTGGAGTATATGTTATGCAAAAAAGTACCAGAAAATTTGTAGATTAGAGTACACTAATAACTTTGTTCCAATGCTTTGTGTATACCGTGTGCACATTTTACTTCTAAGATGTGCGATCAAAGTAAACTAATCCCATCCGTCGAGAAAGGGCATCGAACCCAGGTAAATTTACATAGAAGTAAGGATGGTGTGGCATCAAGAAAGTTAAAGCAAAGGTAAAGAGCAAAATTATAAATGCTATTGGTGACCTAAGAATTTTTGGATATCATGATAGCAGTTCCGATTTTTCATTAACATGGTCAAACAGGGGGCGATGACGTATTTCT
This sequence comes from Eucalyptus guilfoylei, assembly GCA_016097605.1. Classification (NCBI taxonomy): domain Eukaryota; kingdom Viridiplantae; phylum Streptophyta; class Magnoliopsida; order Myrtales; family Myrtaceae; genus Eucalyptus; species Eucalyptus guilfoylei. The sequence goes on along the minus strand of CM027865.1, from coordinate 24,472,732 downwards.
GTTGCATCGCTTGACCTTTGAACTATGAATTGGTATCCTAATGATGCATTTGGTAACTACTTTGCTCTTAAGAACAATTTTTTACTCAGAGATGATTTTTTTATTCTGTTCTCATGAATAATTTCTAAGCATTTGAAGGAGCTTGGTAAAACCCTTAAAATTATATTCCCAAAATAGAAATGCATTTGGTAAAATCCTTAAAATTTCTAATCTAAACCATTTTCTTTTAATCTTTTAACCATTTTATTATTTTTTCTCTTTTTTTTTTTTCCTTTTTATCTTCTCCTTCTAGCTAGATGAGATCGGCAACCTTGTGGGAGCGTCATCGGCCCCAAACAACCTGAGCCATGGCGAGGCTCGTCAATTGAGCCTCACCGAGTCATCACCGGGTTGGCGTTGCCAAGCCAAGGTGAGTTTGAGCCTTGCTGTGGCTCAATGTCGCGGGCCCTCGTCTAGCCTATCGTTTGCCATGGTAACGAGCCTTGCCGTGGCTCGACATTGCCGAGGGTCGGAGACAATTCGACGAGGTCGCCAGCCCTCGTCTGGCCAGTCCTCGGCCATGGCCAAGGCCAGTGGCAACCGACCAAAAGGAAGAAGAAAAAAAGGAAAGAGAAGAAAAGAAAAGAGAAGAGAAAAGAAGAAAAATTAGACTTGATTCTAGAATTGTTCTTAGAAACAAGAAGCAACATTTTTCTACTTCTTGATTCTGTTCTAAATTTATTTCTAGGAACAAAAAATTTATTAAATGGATTCCTATTCTTCTTCTTTTTTGTATAAAAGAACAAAAGAATAGAACCAGGCACTATTTGGAGTGTCGCCAAACATGGCATAATTCAATCATGCGAAGTGCAACAACGACAAAAGAGAAGCTCTTGTTGTGTTAGCATCATCGTGATAATAGGAGCACCGAGTCTAGCAAAAATTAGTTGTGTTCAATGCAAATATCAAAAGATGCAGTGGGTCAGAGTTGGTTGAGGCAATGGGATGGAGAGGCGTCACCTAATGAGATGATTCTCTCCTACGAAGCTGAGAAGGAGCCATAGATGATTTCATGTTTCGAAGTCATTTTCATTGACTATTATCATTTGACCTATTTTGCTCTATTACTTCCAAGGCACGCACCGGGAAAAAGCTGTGAAGATTATAGATTTAGATCTGAGAAGGGTAGAGAGGAATAATTAAGGTGTTTTAGAGTGGCTATGCCATCCATGAGGTCGATTGAAATATAAATCCTCATAATTTATCTTGTCCACCCCAATTCTCCACCCCCCCCCCCCCCCCCCCCTCCCAAAAAAAAACAAAATTGATTCTTGAAAACAACATTAGAATACTAGCATTTTCTTAGGCCGTTGGCATATCTGGCGACAATTGGTAACCGAGTAATTTTTAGTGGGTATTTAAAGTGTTCCGTCCTGACCACATGAGGGTAATTACAAGGTTATAGGTTCATGACTTTTGGAGACTCAAGTGTTTGGCAATTATATAGATGATACTTATTTGTAAGACAATTTTGATATATTCTTTTTAATGTTTACATTGCACCCAAATCAACACTCGAACACATTTTATAGCAAACGACGGTTTAAATGAAAATTCATAAACCATCCAAGGCGGCATAGTAGGTTATGGTGTTGGGGGATTTCTGGTTTAGACAATGAAGATTACCTATTCGAATCTTACCATCTACGTGTAAAGTAATTTAAATATTATTACACGCATAGACCAAATATATATACTTAAACCGATGTTGGAGCTTGTAGAGTGATCCAGCAGACTACGCGTACGAGCAAAGATGGTCTCGATGAGTCACTTACTTAGGGCAGTCAGTGTTCATTCTTCATGAAAATAGTTCTCCTAAAAATCAGATGACTTTGCTAGAGAGCCGAACACTCGGACGAAGGCAATACTTGAGTTCTCCCATTATATGTCAAAGGAGTGTCTTTTTTAACTTGCTTTGGAGAACAGGAGGGGCATGCCATAAAATTAATCAAACGCAAAATCCATAAGCATATGTATATTAAAGAAATGGGAAATAAGCTCCTGATAAAAATGTTGATATCCATTTTGTTATTAATATGGATATGAACTAGAACTGGCTGTCAGGTGGCCTATGATCGGGCCCAATTTGGATATGAACTAGAATCGGTTATAAGGTGGTACAGGATCGGGCCTAATTTGTTGCTCGGGCCTGCGGTCAACAAAAAGAAATACACATTATTTGTCAGGAAATGTGGGATTGGCTCATGCTCAATTGGGCCGGGCCGAACTTCACCTGTAGATGCTTTGCTCGAAATCCGCCCACATCGAACTTTTCGGCCATTTGGTCTGGGCGGGCTCGCGAACCGTCGGCCCCATGATAATTAATTTAGACCGCTGCCCACTTTCACCTAATTGATTGTGGAAGATAGTAAACAACATAGGGCCATGGGACGGTACCCATTGGAAAAGAGATCTGTTACACAAGGTTACAAATTCGTGTCACGCAGAGAGTGAATACCTTATTAGCTTGTGTACTTGGCATCTATTAACTTCATGTGGAGACAATTTCTAGTTTTTGGTGCATTGATGAGCTCCGCTGTTGAGATCGTCAATGCCGAACCTTTGTGTTTAGGGTAGACTAAGTAATCATGAGTCAAATTAAACATTTCCCGACGTTGTGAGACCTTCATGTTAACTTTTAGAAGAGTAGCCACAATGACGGCCCCTTTCCCACCCTTTTGCCTATATAAAAGGAAGAAAATCCTCAAACTTTTCTTTTTAACTCTAATTAGGTACACAAAAAACCCAAAAGCTTTTAACACACTCCTTATCATTCTCTTTTTTGGGGAGTAAAATGAAGTGATGTCTCGATCACAATGACTAGCTCTTCCTTGCGGGTTACGTACAAACTCCAATGCCTTGTAACAAATACTCTGAATCCCAACGTCTTTCCCCTTTCTTCTTCCATTGAAGAAGACGTCACCAAAACGAGCACCCAACAAAGATCCCATACCCTTTTGGTCAAATATCGAATGGATACACCAAAGCGCACACTCAAAACACTATCAACACCTCTTAAATGATTACAAAATTAAGCTCACAAAATACAAGTGGCCGCCTCTCTTTTTTGCTTCTCGGCTCCTTGGTTTCCTTAAATACTCATCTACTTCCAAACTAACTGTTGGACAGTCTCTAAAGGATCGTATTCCAATCTACCTATTAGACGAATCTGTATCATGAAGATTTGATGGTCATTGAGTGATAAAGATAGAATATTCACTTAATTTTGATTGCCCATATAATCAGAATATTGGTTTCTATTTGTAGAGCTCATTTGTTAAGGAAGAATTTGTATTTGGGATTGATTTGTCAATCAATTAGATTAAGTCAAACAAATCCTTTTTAGTGTGAAATCCAAACTAGATCACTAGCCATTATATATTATGGACTTATGTCGCGTTCTTTCAAGTTATCTCATTTTAAACTTGTGTTATGTTATGTATGTAAAGTTTGGACCTATTCCGTCTAAAGTAAACTTTACAATCTAAACTTAAGTCTAAATGTAATCATTCTTAAAGTTTGCATTTGAACATATTTAGCCTTAAAGTCCGGACTTTGTGATAACACTCTGAATAAGTTCAGCTTCAACATAGAGTGTATCTTCTTGTTCTTTCAAATATAATCCTTGATAATATTCTTTACACATTATATTATCCGCATAGCAACTTGTGTGTCTTTCACATAGTTACTCAATTATTAAAGACATTAGTAGTCTTTGATTTATTTTGTTATCTTCAAAACTTCATAAGAAATTTCCCTTAATGGACATACCTTTCGTCGATGTGAAAAAAACATAATCATGTCTAGATTGTTTGAATCCCATACCTATAAGTGCGTCAGTAAACTTGGTATATCACTGCCGAGAAGTCTGTTTGAGATCATAAAGGGATTTATGGAGACATGAGATATCGTATCACTACCTTCTCATTGCAAACCAATTGGCTACAAGTGGGTATACAAGATTAAATATAAAAGCATATGGCTCCTTTGAGTACAAGGCTCAGTTAGTGAGTAAAAGTTTCATGCAACGAGACGTTTTGATTACCACGAGACCTTCTCTTTGATGGCAACAGACGTTACAATTCGCTCCTTCTTATCGATTGCCGCTTTCCATGATTGGCCACTACATCAAATAAAAGTTCACAATGCCTTCCTCCACGATGATTTCTTCTTGTTGCCTGAGACCTTCAAAGATGTTAATAGAAGAAGAAGGAGCCATGGAGGGTGTAGTCGAGCTGGTCAGAGAGAATGTCATATGCACCATCATAGAAGCTGCATCCTTTGAAGGTGTCAGCAACCCTTTAGAGTAGGAGGTTCCTGCTTAGTTTAACTATTTGCTTTATATTCTCTCCCCTATGTGGGAGTTTGCTATTATTTCAAATCGCTAGTTCAAGTTGTTTTGTAATGAAAACTCTATTGAGCCCTAGGTCTTGAGCCATTGGTCCGGGGCAGCTTGTGTTTTATAGATGCATGCGGAAGCATACCAAAGTAGTCCCATAATAGCTCCCAAGGGTTAGGCTTTCACATGCTCCCTAGTTTTATAGTTTTACAAGAGCAAGGAAGTCTGATGACATGAGGATGAGCTCTTGAAAACCTTTTTTCAAAAATTATTTCAAAAACTATTTCGAATTGGCATGCATTATGTCTGTTGTCAATGTGTTCTAACTTCTTTTATCACATTTTAGGCATTACATTATGCATGATCATGATAATGACACATGTGACTCAGGTCTACATAAATGAGATCTCTCTGAATTTAATAATGACAATGATGATTGAAAAAGGATTGAGTGTGAATGGAACTAGCACGAGGAGTCCAAAGAAATTACGTATTGCATGTATTAGGGCGTGTTTATTAACGATTCTATTCTTGGGAATAGATTTTGATCTGAAATGATTTTTTTTTATTCTGTTCCCGGGAACAATTTCTAAGCATTTTAAGTCGTTTGGTAACTGTCCAAAATTTCTGATTCTGGAATAGAATTGTGTTTGGTACCGTGCTCATTGATTCTGTTCCAAATCAATTTCTTTTAATTTTTAAATAATTTTTTTTCTTTTTTCCTTTTTTTATTTTATTTTTTACTTTTTTCCTTTTTTTTTCCTTTTCTTTTTTTTTCCTCTTCTTCTTCGGACCGGCGACCGGCCAACAGCTAGACGAGGGTCGGCGACCTCATCGAAGCATCGCCAGCCCTCGGCGAGGCTGGCCCTCGTCGGCCTCGCCGGTGGCTAGGCGAGCCCCGCCTGGCCACCGGCGAGGCTCGCCCAACCCTGCCAGGGCTCGGCCTCGCGAAATCTGGCGAGGCCGAGCCTCGCTGGTGCTAGGTGAGGCCCGCCTGGCCACCGGCGGGGCTGGGCTTGCCTCCGGCAAGCTCGCCGGACCGGTTCCGACGACCGGCAGCGGATGGTGGCGTACGGTGGCGGACGGCGGCGAATGACGGCAGACAGTGGTGGCGGGATGAAGAAGAAGAGAAAATAGAAAAATGAAAAGAATTGGTTTTGATTCTTAGATTTGTTCCCGGAACAATAATCAACTTTTTTTTTTATTTTTGATTCTATTCCAAATCTACTTCTAGGAACAAAAAAAATATAAATTTATTCTCGAGAACAAAAATTTTACCAAACACGATTCTGTTCCAAAACTACTCGCGGGAACAAAAAATCAGAATCTGGCACTATTTGGATGGTTACCAAACAGGCCCTTAATAATTGTGTATTGCATCTTCATTAAAAGAAATCACAAAACGATGTCTAGGGTTGCATATAGGGAAATTTAGATATATGTGCTTATATATTTGATTTATTTTTTGAGATTACATTCTAGATTACACTGCGTTAAATTTTCGTATTTGGTTGAAGATCATTTTAGGAAAGTAATTTATTTAGGTGCATGTTTTCATAGAGCATGTTTACTTTTCCTTTTTCAAGCAATTAGTTTATTTCAGAGAGTTTATAATAAATTTTCATTCATAGCTCCAGGGGTCCTATCTTAGAGCTTAATAATGAGGCCGCGTATATTTTTTTGCCCAATAAGGTTCGGGTTCTTTTCTTTCCTGCATTTCAAATATTACATATATGTGTGTGTTTGAGTGATTTACACGTGATAACCTGTTTTGCATGTCTTAGATGGTAAAGTAGGGAAAAATAAAGTTGAAAAGATCACATAATAATTGTTTCCATAAAAGGAGAAAAAAGTACCAAAATGACATTAGACATATCCAACGTCAAGTCCCATACCCATCGATCTCCGATTGACAGAAGTAAGAAATAGCCATGCGTCTTACTTGGCCCCCTCATTGGCTCATAAAAGATTAGTAGTGACTTCTAAAACCACAATCAAATTGAATAATTATTCGATAAACCAAGTTGTAATAGGTAGTGTTTGTGACAGCCCGTGCTTGACGTAGGCACCATTTCACAAGGGGATCATCCATGTCGCTTATTATTATTAAACTTTTTTAACTTTTAGATTTTGATCTTGTTCTAAATTGAGTAACAAGAAAATAAGACGTGATTGAATTTGTGCAATCCCGTTTGCGGCTTGAATTATTTAAAAGAAATAAAGGTTGCAAAAAATGTTAAAACAATATTGTAAATTTTAGGAGAAATGTAAATGTGACCGGCTAAGAAACTTTTAGGGATGATGTGGCAATTAGAAGTCTATTTTCTCGTTATAGTTTTAAGAGATCTATTTGGGAAATTACTTTTACAGATATATCCCTTTGGAAAAGAAAAGGCCCCATAATGTCGGCTAGTATTATGATATGATCAAACAATCTAGAACAAATAAAAATCCTCAACAAATTCTGATTTTTTTAAGGTGTTCATTTTTAATTATGGCATTGCAATTAAATAGGATTCGAATCGATGTTCAGGATTCACGACTTTTTCTATCAGTCTAAAAGCAGAGAAAACGATCTAGAATATGATCTTTTCTGCAGTTTTCTTCTCTGTGAAGATAATCACTCTACAATCATCAATGTGATTGTATTAGAGAAAAGTCTATGCCACTTAAAGAAGTCTGCATATTTTGTGATTTTCACCAGAAACGGCTTAGCAGCTGAGAATCCAAATCAACCAAATGCAGCAAACTAAATGGCCCTACGTCATCAATAAATATTCCAATTTTCCTAGCAGCAGATTTGCAGGATCACAGGCAGTCCTTAAGGAGAGAACCGGACAAAGATAATTTTAGCTAAGAACTATGGTATTCGTTGAACTCTATCTGGAGAGAGGCCAATTTATTTAATCACTAAGTAAATTAGTGTAAATGTATTTCATTCTGTGTTAACGACGAAATTGGTCACATCACATAAGACTCAAAAAATATTTTCTCCATGATTTCGAAATCCCTCGCCCAGCACTTCTCCTTAGAGTGATGGGTGCTTGAGATTGAGGAAAAAAACAATCCCGAGTACACGTCTTGTTCTAATTGAGGATGCCCCTTTTTTATTAAGTGCTCAAATACTATCACCTTTTTTGTTGATTGGCAAAGATCAATTAGTCAAAATACTAATTTCGGATCATCAAAATTTTAATTTTTCTTTCTTTCTTTAATACTACACTACCACTTTTGGCCATTTGGACTTCTAATCATGATAGAACTTGAGAGGATAATATATGAAATTCATGAATTTAGTTAGATCCTATTCATTGTTTGGTTTATCGCAGTAATAAAGTCTAATATATTCACATCATATAATGTATATTATTTTATATAAATGGCATATCAGTATTGTAAACTTAAAAATTGCATAAATAGAGGTGGTGAAATTCTCTCGTGTCATTTCATTTTTTTTGCTTTAAAAAAAAAAGAATTTCCTCTTTCTTTTTAATTATTTTCTTTTTATTTCTTTTTTCCCTTCCATCATTCTCTACTAAAATTGTATTAAATAGTAAATTGTACTAATATACCTAAGATGGTAAAATACCTAAAATATGTAAATATAAATATATATATTTGTTATATGTTGATTTTATATTAAAAGAGAATTAAATTCAAATATATAAAATAAGTTAAATTTTTTTTTTAAAAAAAAAGCTAAACTGTTGTTATTTTTGTTATTTTGAATTTCTTATATTAGAATTTAAATATTATTTACATTGAAATATAATTTTAATTTTATTAATTTAAGAAGTTTATTACTCAAGACTAAGGCTCGATTTAATAACATTTATATTCCTCCCAATTTCTGTTCTTTTGTTTCCGGAACAAAAAAAGAACATAAATCCGTTTAATAACGTCAATTAATTTTTATATTACCCGGAATAGAAAAGTGGCCGGGGAATAGATTTGGAATAGAAAGAAAAAGTAGCTTCTTGTTCTTGAAAACAATTTCTAGAAATAAGTTATTTTTTTCTTTTCTTCTTCCTTGCTGCCCCTCGCCCCTCGCCGCTGCCCTTGCTGTCCGGCCACCGTCGCCACTCGCCAGCCCTTGTCAGCCGACCATCATCGGTCGCCGACTCCCGCCCCACGCAAGTCACCACCTACCACCCATCGCTAGTCGACCGCCGTTAGCTGCCGCCCACCACCTATCGACCAACAGCCGCTCACCGCTTGTCGGCCAACAGCCTTTGCCGCCCTCAATTATCGGCCGGTCGCCTTCGCTGCTTGCCGCCAGCCGTCAGTCAGTTGACAGCCTCTCGCCGCCCACCGGTTGATTGCCGGCCACTAATCGCCACTACCAACCGCCACCGCCGACCATCACCACTGCCATCACCACCGTGGTCCACCATCGATGACCATCGAGGCCACCGGCTGCTGCCACCCACTGCCACCACCAACCGTCAGCAGCGGGCAGCAACGGTCGACAGTGGTAAGGAAGAATGAGAAAAAAATTAAAAAAATTTATGAATCATACCAAACGCATTCATGTTCCTTTTTCATTCCGAGAATATAAATTATATATAGTTACAAAACGTGTTCTTTTATTGAGAAATTGTGCCAAGGGATAAAAATAAAAATAAAATACTATTTTTGAAAAGAAATTATTCATTGAAACAGAAGCGTTACCAAACAAACCCTAAGTGACTTTCCCATTATGATATTAGAAATCATATCCATATTTATCCTACCTCGCCTATGGAATAATTTTATCTGGGCAATATTCCTCTTATATGCAATTTCATCATGTCTTGAGCAGACATCAAATGCAAGATATGATAAATTTTATCTTATCTTAAATTTTAACTTGATTGCCAACAAATCACCAATATCCTGTATTTAATTCATGCCCAAGACAGATAAAGTCGGATATAAGATAATATAGCCTAAATGAGGGAGGCGGGATAAAAAAGTATAGGATTTCTTATATTAATGGTATAAAAGTTATTTCTTTCATATAACAAACTTTGTACGTAATATAACTAAAGTGATAATTATATTTGAATTATAATATAAAAAAGAAAATTCAAATGAAAAAAATTCATTTTTATTTATTCCTATTTTTATTTATATATTTGAAAATCTTTCTACTCTGTAATATATATTTTAGTATCTATTTTATTACATATTTTAGGAATAATAGTATAGTTTATTATTTGATGAAATTATTATTAAGGAATGATGGAAGGGATTAAAGAAAAAGAGAGGAAAAATAATAATAATAAAGTAATAAAATGAAATAAAAGAACCAAGATTTTAAATGAAAAAATTCAAACTTGAAAAAGGATCTCTCTTATTCTGGAAAAATGGGAGGTAATGAAATTCCAAAAAAAAAAAAAAAAAAAAACAGCACCCTCTCCATCTTCTTCTCCTTTATATCTCTGGTTCACATTGAAGTTTCATAACTCCTCTGTAATTTTTGAATTCATGTCAAAACTCCATGAAAAAGGCAAAAAGAGTTGGAGCTTCTTCTTTTTCGTAATTCTTCAGTTCAACTACAAGAGAGTTGAAACTCCTTACTCTCCATAACTTTGCGACTCATGTCAAAGTTTTACGAAAGTAGTGAGAGTGTCAAAGTAGGATATTTTTCGTAATCATGAAAGTGAAGTATCATATTTTCTCTCTTTACTGAGAAGTGTAGAGAGAGAAAATTCAGGTGTTTTGGAGCGGTCTATTTCATCCATTGTGTTGATTGAAATATAAAATTCTCATATTCTAAATTGGACTTTTATCTTATCCACCTGAATTTCTGAAGAAAAAAACTGAATTTCATTCTTAGAAACGACATTAGGATACTAGCATTTTTATCAGGTCGGTGGTGAATCTGGCAACAATGGGTAACCGGCTAATTTTCAGTGGGTGTGGCAATTTTCCATCTCGACCACATGGGGCTGGTTACTCTTGGGAGATCCTTGTGCTTAGCAATTACGCAGGCGAAACATTTTGATTTTTATATGTTTAAATTATTCATATATCGACTTTCGAATACATCTTATAGCAAATTATGAATTAAATGAAAAAAAAAAACCATCCGAGGTTGCCTAGTAGGTTATGGCGTTGGGGTTTTCTAGTTCTTAAAATAGAGATTATCTATTCAAATCTTGTACTGAAGTATTCAAAATTAAGTCACATGCAAAGATCGAAGATATGAACTTAACCCTTTTATAGAGCTTGTTGAGTGTTCTAGCAGGCAGTATGTTCGAGAAAATATGGAATTCGTTTACTTAGGGCGGTCAGTGTCCATTCTCCATGAAGATACTTCTCCCAAGGATAAGATGATTTTGCTAGTGAGCTAAACACTTGGACGAAGGCACGACTTGAGTTCTTTAATCAAATGCCAAAGGGGTCTCTTTTTTTAACTTGCTTTGGGGAATAGGAGGGTAAATCTAGTGCACGCTATAAAACTAATGAATCGCAAAATCGATAAAGTATATCTAAATTCAAGAGATGGAAAGTAAAGCTCCCGATAAAAATTTCAAAAAATGACCTGAAGTGCCCTCATTTTATCAAATAAGGACCCAAAGTTAATCTTATTTTAAATAAGGGCTTGAAGTGGCCATGATTGTTTTAAATAAAGGCTTGGAGTGACCATTATTATTTCAAATAAGGGCCTTACCTCACTAGTCACCAGCAGGTTAAATTTTCCGACCGGTTAAGGGCATTTTCATCCAAATTTTCTCTTTTATTTTTCTCTTTTCTTCGTTTTTCCTTTTGCAGTGTCGACCAATGGTTGTTGGCAAAGCCCGATGAAGGAACGAAGACCCTCGTCAACCGTGGACAAGGCGACCTCGCCAAATCTGGCGAGGGTCAACCTCACTTAGGGTTAGTGAGGGCTTGTAGGCCCTTACCAACGGTAAGCGAGGTTGACAGACTAGTAGTAAGTGAGGGCCATCGAGCTCTAGCTAGCCGCGAGCTAGGGCCGACCTCACTGGTGGCTGCGGGGGTTGCCTTACCTAGACGAGGCCGTCCCTCGCCTAGCCTTCTGCAGGCATCGCTAGTGGCCGGCTAGCCACCGACGAAGAAAGAAGAATAACCAAAAAAAAAGGAAGAAAAAGAAAAGGGGCAAATGACGAAAATGCCATTGACAGTTGAAAAGTGAGATCTTTATTTAAAACAAATATAATTACTTGTGCGCTTATTTAAATTAAAATTTACTTCAGACTATTATTTGACAGAATAATGGCACTTTAAGTTCTTATTTAAAACAAGGTTCATCTCGGACCCTTATTTGAGAAAATGAGGGAACTTCAAATCCTTTTTTGGAATTTTATCTAAAAATGATGATATGGTTGGGGACAACAGATGATGCATGTAGATCCATTTTGTGGATATTGTGGACATGAACTAGAATTGGCTATTAGGTGGGTTAGGGTTGGGCCTGCAAACAAAAGTTATACACAATGCTGTTTAGGACGTGGGCCTGCTTGATGCCCAATCGGCCAGCCCAACTTCACAACTAGATGTTCAGCTTCAAATCCTTCCAAATTGAACTTTCTCCCGAAAATTTGCGTCACATACATAGTGAATCTCTAGGTAGCTTGTGCAATAGGCATCTATTAACTTCATGCGGAGGTATTTTCTGGCCTTTGGCATGCCGATGGAGCTATGGCGATGGAATCCTCAATGTTCAATCATTGTATTCAGGGTGGTCTGAAGAGTTACTACTCAAATTAAATATTATACAATAGCATGACATCCTTATAATAACTTTTTTGGATAAGTAGTTGCATTGATCATCCCTCCCCTTCCTTCCGCCTATATGTAAAAGAGGAACACAATTCGCAAACTTTTCTTTCAACTCCAATTAGGTATGGAAAAATCCTAAAGCCGACTCTCTCTCTCTCTCTCCTTTTTTTCGTGAAGGTAAAATGAAGTGGTGATGCTCTTCTTTGCGGGTATGCACAAATACTAATGCGCCTCGTCATAAAGATTCCACCTCCCAACATCTTTTCCTTCCTTCTTTCCATTGAACAACTCATGGGACGTCACCAAAACAAGCACGCAACAAAGATCCCAAACCCTTTAGGTCGAAGATCCATTGGAGACCCCATGAAGTGAGACTTTTCTTGTGTGCAAAAGTCACTAATCTGCAAGTTTTAGGTGTTTTTATTTGAGCGAAAGAATTTTTCACAATTTTTTAAGCTTTCACGTATTCGGTTACCGAAAATGTTCAATCAATGAAAGCCAATTAGGATCAAAGATGATATGTATACTTAAAGTTAGAAGATGAATTCCCTAATCTAAAAAAAGAAAAACATTTTTCTGAAAAAAGGATTTTTTGTAAAATATTTTCTTTATCATGAAATTTTTTCCAAAACAAACATGCCTTGGCAGTAAATAATTCCTATTCCGACCTGTTAATCACCTCACAGTCAGAAATTGCCAATACCCACTAAATCTTTCGGTCAAAGACACGATTTTTCTGCGTCCGCCATTCCACTTGTTCAAGCGGACCAGTTGAATGGAAAAGATTCGATTAAGTAGCGCCCAGGGAAATGAAGGAATAGTAGTTTGACAATTAGCCATTTTTACGGTGTGGGCTCACTCACAGTTCACCGCCAGCATCTGTACTTAGTACGACCGCCAGTCAACCACAGGCGACCGGCCGATGCGAGCACGCCCAGCCAAGCCTCCACCTCCCCATCGACTCCGCCAGCCCCCAACCGCGTCTCGTAACAACCCAGCAAACGTCCCCTAGGGCAAATAGATCTCGCCTGAGTCTAGCGCGACCTCTGGTGATGCGACACTGAGGCCACAAGAGCCCAGGCAAAGCACCACCACCAATCGACATCCCTCGGCCTCTTACTTCTGCTGGTGTCCGAATCTGGTGAAGATTTATTTGTTCTCCTCAACCAAAAAATTTCATTAGGCTCTGAAAGAAGCATTTTCGGAAATTTAAAAGCTGAGTACTGATTCAGGCTTTTAGTATTTGCAAAGCTGAATTGCGGCCCAAAGGTCTTTGTGCTTTTTGTTACCATGCACCTCAATGTTTGGCACAAGGGCCTTTAGAGGCTTAAAGACTTTTGGCAAAGCTGTACCAAAGCATCGAACCCTCGAGACTTTCTCAATTGGCTAACTTCTTTCGTTAGAAAGAACCATCCATCGCCTGCGAACAATCACATTGGACAAAAAGAGGGGCCATCTTCTTGAGAAAATACCTAATCTCGTTGCAAAATTAAAATAAATGCATGAGGACGATCAATGCGTCGCACTGTCATGTATTAAGATGGCGCTCTGATATTTACAACATGAGCAAAAGTAACCTAATTAGAGGCCATCAGTTCACTGAACAATTTGCAAACTGTGAAACTACACATTCTCCCCTCCTCTATACAACTCATTTTTTCGGGTGACCCAGTTCTCCAATTCTCCCCTCTTGGGCCTTAGATTCGTCAAATTCAGTAACCTATTGGGCTAATGTTACCCGAAGTCTTATGCCCGAACAACGCCCGAAGCTCGCGATACCTTTGGACATCAAAGCCGCAGGCCTCGAAGAGCTTCTGCTGCTTCGTCTCGAACCGGCGCCTGAAGAAACCTTCAAAGGATGGCTCGCGGGACGTCCTGAGGAAGAAGGCGTACGCTGCCACGAAGTGGAGCGACGCGGCGAAGAAGCAAATGGGCTCCATCACGTCCCAGCTCAGCTCCCAGAACGTGAGCCTCATGAACGCGAGGGTCTGGACCATCGTCAAGCCCAGCCCGCAGTAAAGCTCGGCCCGGACCTGCCCCCGGGCCCTCACGTCGATCGCGGCCTTTCGGGCCTCCATCTGCTGCAGCTCCTCTCGCCTCGGGTCGTTCGGGACGGGTATGGATCGGGAGATCAGGCTCTGCATCGACTCGGCCACCTGCAACAAATTGGAATTCATTGGAAAAAGTTGAGGGTCACATCAGATGATGGATGCACATGATTGAGGAAGAAGAGATGACAAAATTTGTGAAACCTTTAGTTCAAAAAGGGCAATGAAATTGGACGTTGAACACCGTAAATAATTGCCTGGACTTACCTGCTCCGGGCTGAGAAGAACCACGTTTCCGAAGACGATGACGTTCCCGGACTCGTCCATCGTCTTCGCCACCTCCATCCCTCGACCTTCCTCCCCGCACTCCTCCACGCAGATCCTCACGAACTCGCCATGCGAAATCGAGCTCTCCGGCATCCCCCTCAGCCTCGCCTTCACCTTCTCCACCTGATAAAACCTCAGGATCTTCCTCGCATCCCGAACGGTCAGCCCGTACGCCTCGCCTCTGGCCGCCGCCGCCGCCGCCGACGTTGTTGAGAGCCCTTCGGGCAGGCGGAGATCTACGGCGAGTCCGTCGCCTCGGAGCTTCTCCCTCAGCTTGTCGCCGGTGGGGAGGGATAGAAGCTCCGGCAGCGCTCTGGAAGACTGGTTCGGCGCCCGCCGCAGAATTCCTCTGTCAGCGGATTCCGGCGAGGTCAGGAACTCGCGGCAGAAGCCGGTTTTGGAGGGAACTAGGGAAGTCAGGGCGTGAAGTGAGGGAAAGGGGCCCGGAGAGTTCTCCAGAGTAACCGCCGGCGACGCTGCTCTGTAACCGTCGAAGAAGCGCTTTACTAGTGCATTCCGGAGCGCCATTGGGGGAGAGAGAGAGAGAGGACTTTAGACGTATGTTTAAATCATGAGGCCTGCAAGAGGATCTGAACGCAGGGTGCATTTATAGGGATCCAAAGGTGCCGGAGCAGGGATGTTTCCTTCTTTTAATTTGGTTAATTAAAGAAAAGTATAATTACCTAGAATTGATGGCAGAACCTTGTATCATCTAAGATAGTTTTACTTAAAACCCGATGAAAAGAACGATCAATTACTATACTTACGCATTCTCTTGGAGTAATTAGGAAAGTGTAAATTTGTGGAACTTCGATGTGTTTAGTATGTAGAGATTGTCAAACTCTATAAAGATAAGCCAGGTGTTCAATTCCCATATGCTCTTTTAATATAAATTGGAAGATTAAAAAGGAGCCCATTCCCTACGCAACTCTCAGAGTCAAAAGCAACACTGGATGGGCATATTGTGTGATGGGCGTTCTTCCGGTTTAAGGGAGCTTTTCCAATCAAGAAATTGACAGGCTTTTCAATATCACTCTGTTGGCCAAATGACTCGCGGGCATTGCAAACCTCGCGACCTCTTGCGAAAGATCAGACGTTGCAGTGCAGATCGTATCTGAAAAAGATTGCGCCCTTGATTGGATACGTAAAGTTTCAGAGCAACCACAATGGGCGATTTCAATAGATTCAGAGCATACCCTTTTAAGGCCATGATTGATTCCGCAATTAAATTGGAGAGAGCGACTTTTAGTCCAAACCCATAAAGTTTGTCTTCCCTTCTTACTTTCGGGAGGAGCATTACGTAAAGGACCATGATACAAGATGTCAGCCTCGAATGAGTAACCTAATTCTATTAGGCCAATGCATATTGCTTCAATTTATAGCTAATCCGCACCCATTTTAATTATCGTGTCGTCACGATGGTCGGACGCTTACCCGGTTACCCGTTACTCTCGTCGGGCCCAGGTTGGATTGGTTCTTGTCAATCTGTACAAATTAAAATTACTATGGCCGCGGAGGACATTGCAGTCTTTGTTTCTCCGTTCCTCTCATGATTGGGGAGCGGTGATCACCGTCTCTTATGGTCGCCAAATCGGTGGGGGTCAGCGGTTTGTTGGGAACTTTTTTGGGATATTGCCCTGTTTTTGCGTGCATGTCGTCCTAGAGTTGCACTACTCCTCTGCATGCCGGCCTTGTGTCTAAATCTACATTTTTATCAATTCAATATTAAATATTTCAACTATGTCAATTAAGTGTTTCATTCGGCCAATTTTGACGTGAAATTGCTGACTCGAATACCAACCGTCCTACGTGGAATGATCAGCATTAATGTGCACATTTTTTTTAAAATTATATTCTATTAATTTTTTTTATTGTTTTCCTTTTTCTTTTCTTTACCTTTTCCTTTTCTTTTCTTTGTTGGTGAAACTAACGAGGGTCGGCAATGAAAAATGAGTAATAAGAAAAATATCTTCTAAATCATATCACTTGTATCGCTTAAAATAATTAGTCAATAAAAAAATATTCCATTACTAACAATAACTAATGTTTAAATATTCTCATGGATAATGAAATTATTTTTCATTCATTCATTTTTGTAACCTAATACAAGCGAATATATTAAAGAAAATATTTTTCGAGTTACTCATTTTTTGCGAAATAAATGGAGGAAGCAACCTTTTTTTTTTTAATTGGGGTGGTTGCCTCTGCCCTTTTCTCGCTTTACCACTCCCTCCATCCCTTCCTCCTCGTACCACACCAACATCAATATATCCAACAAAATGTGCTGTTATTGAAGGTTTAGGGTTTATTCACTGTCACACAACTCAATGGTAAAGAATTGGGTAGGATGAAAATGTTTAGTTCCATATACAAGATTCGATTCCCACTCTATAAAGAAGCAAAGTCAAAGTCAAAGAGATGACAGTGAAAGTTAGACAGAAAAAAAAAAAAAAGTTACGGGTGTAGGATATGGTTATTTTACCAGAAATAAAATCAACAATTATTTGGTCATTCATATTCGATGCTCAATTGAGATTTGGCATCGGATTTTTGAGATTGGATTTGTCCCTATTAACTATTAGTGTGCCTACGTAGTATATAGATTTGACATTGGGTTTATGCTTGTTTGATTAGTGTGCGAGCCCTGGCCCGCCCAACACCTGCATGGCGTTGCGACGTCCACGTGGCAATCATCAGTTGGCCCACACTCTACATGCATTCCTGGGTTGTTTTAGCTAATTACCTGCTATGGGCTCTGACCATAGTCCTTTGTTGCTAAATACAAAGGCCAAACCGACTAGAAGACGCAAACCTTTTGTATTCAAAGCCTATTGGTTACAGCACCAGGATTGTCGCAGCATAGTGGCAACATCATGGGCCTCAGCAATGGGAGTTGGTCATGATCTACCACACAAATTAAGGATCATCAGCTTAGCGCTAGATAAGTGGAGTCAAATCAAGTTTTCCAATGCCCACTCACATATCTCAGATTTGCAACAGCAACTACAAATTCTAACAAATCAAAATCAAGGCATCTATGACAACCAACTAGCTGCAAAGTTAAAGGAAGAACTCCAAAAAGCATGGCAGCAAGAGGAGCAATACTGGACAATGTGGTCTAGAATAAATTGGTTAAAGTAGGGAGATAAAAATACCAAATTCTTTCACACAACAACTATTCAGCGCAGACAAAGGAACAAAATCAGCATATTACAAGACAACAACCAGCAATGGGTAAGCGATGATCAAACTCTGAAAGAGATGACTATAGCTTTCTTTTCAAACCTTTACAGGTTGGCAGGTTACTGAGATTATGGCCCAATCCTGGACCAATGCTCAAGCGTGGTTACACCTGAGATGAATGCTCTCTTAACTGCTGCAATCACACCAGAGGAGATCCGTAGAGCCACTTTCCAGTTGGGTAAAACTCAAGCCCCGGGCCCCGATGGTTTAAACGGTCTTTTCTACCAATCGCACTGGGATATTCTATAGGAAGATCTTTTCCTTTCGGTCCAGACTTTTTTCCAGACAAGAGTGATGCCCACAGACCTCAATCGGACCATAATATCTCTGATCCCGAAAGTCCCTAACCCGGAACGACTGGACCAATATCGACCCATTAGCCTTTGCAACTATGCATACAAAATAATATCCAAAGTCCTTGCCAATAGACTCAAACCCTTCCTTCCTACCCTAATATCTACAGAACATAGTGCTTTTGTAGGCGACCGCCAGATCCAGGACAACATTTTAATCGTTCAGGAGGTGCTACACCAATTGAAGACTAGAACCAGGAAAAGGAAATTTCAAGCAGTTTTAAAGATGGACATGCAAAAGGCGTACGACCGAGTAAAGTGGGACTTCCTCAAAGACTACTTCCCCAAGCTTGGCTTTCATTCCACTTGGGTGCAGTGGGTGATGCAATGTATCACGACAATCTCCATAAGTGTCAAGTTTAATGGTGATCAACTGAACTACTTCCATCCTACTCGCGGCCTTCAACAGGGTGATCCCATTTCCCCCTATCTGTTCATTCTGATGGCGAATGTATTATCAACACTCATACATCAAGCACTTGATATGGGACAACTCAAGGGAATCCAGTTGAACAGGTCGTGTCCTACTCTTTCCCATTTATTTTTCGCAGACGACGTCATTTTTTTCTTAGATGGGAAAGTCCTAGAATGTTAGAATCTAGCAAACATCCTAAATCAATATTGCTTAGCTACCGGTCAAGCAATCAATAGGAATAAATTGGGTATTTTCCTCAGTCCTAGTAGACTAAAGGAAAACGCGCAACAATTCTGAATCCCTATGCTCAATAAGACTGGAAAATATCTTGGAATACCGTCAGACTGGGGTCATCTAAGCGAGACATGTTTGCCTAGATTATGGGAAGAGTGAACTCGAAGTTAAATGGATGGAAAGAAAATCTTATATCGAAAGGTGGGAAAGAGATTCTCATTAAAAGTGTTGTTCAAGCTATCCCTCAGTATGCAATGTCCATTTTTAAAATTCCTGTGTCTCTATGCCGGTCCATTAAACAAAAGATAGCGAGATTCTGGTGGCAAAATGATAGTAAAAAGCTGGGTATTCATTGGAAATATTGGGATTTATTGAAGGACAGGAAGGAAAAAGGTGGTCTTGGATTTAGAGATCTTATTGCTTTCAATAGAGCAATGCTCGGAAAATAGGCTTGGCAACTTATTCAGCATCATTCATCTCTGTGGAGCAAAATTTTTAAAGGTCTCTACTTCCACTCACAGGACTTCAGCAGCGCTACTAAAGGTGCTCGCCCCTCCTGGGGATGGCAAAGTCTACTAATAGGGTGGGACTCAATTTTAACTAAATTACAATGGTCGGTTGGGGACGGGACAAATATCAGAATCCGTGAAGACCGATGGCTACCCAGGGGAATTATTGGAGGACCAGCAGACAGAGAAGAGCGACAAATGGTGGCTGATCTGATTTTACCGAAACACAACAAATGGAATGAACCTTTACTACATCGTTTCTTCGATGTGGACATCACAAATGAAATTATCAGCATCCCGGTGAGGCCTAATTATACAAATGATCAGCTAATATGGACAGATACCCCTAACGGTCAGTACACCGTGAAGAGTGGCTATCATACAATCAGACATGCAGCCATCCACACCAATGAGAACAGAGCATCCTCTTCCTTTCAACCACCTCAAATCCTCTGGAAGAGCATTTGGAAGCTAAAAGCCGCACCCAAAATTAGGTTTTTCCTTTGGTCTATATGTCAAAATGCTCTGCCCACAAAAGCCAATCTCTTTAACAGACACATAAATTCAGAGTCAGCATGCAGTTTATGCGCAAATCAAGCCCCTAAAACGATGGAGCACCTTTTCCTCCTATGTCCATGGACTTCGACAATCTGGTCTCACCCACAGATTAACACCCGTATTCTCCCTACACAAGTAAACCGCGTGGAAGCTTGGATTGCAGATAGATTTGCACAGAAACATAACTCACTAGGTATAGCGGTTGTGGCTGCAATTCTCTGGCAGATATGGAAAGCACGAAACAGGTTCATCTTTAGTCACCAAAGACCCGATCCCTCCTTTGTAGTTGAAGCGGCCTTCGCCCAATCTCGATTAGCACAACAACTATCTTCCAATGCAACAGGATCAACACGGACTCCTTCAGATCCAAGTTCTCTGTGGCGGCCCCCTAACCCTGGTGTGTTAAAGATCAACATAGACGGGGCTTTTCAGATTAATAGTACATCAGGCTCAATAGCGTATATTTGTTGAGATCATACGGGCAAAATGACTGAGGGATTTACTGGTGGAGTCGATGCATCCTCAACCTTGCAAGTCGAGATCCAAGCTCTAAACACAGCTATGCACCATCTTTTGCAGATCGGCAAGTTTGGCGATCCCATGATCATCAAAACGAATTGCCTCACGTTGGTAGAGGCTGTGACTGACCAACAGAAGACGCCATGGGAGGCTAGATCGATGCTTGCTGAAGTGGCCGCCATCCTCCCCTGCTTCTCTCGTCTATAGATTAGGTTTTGCCATCGCGAGGCCAACTATGTTGCGGATTGGGCTGCCAAGGCCTATTCCCACGGGTCTCTGTCTTCGTCTTGGGCTGCCTCCCCCCCCCAATATTTTGTTAGACCTAATTCTCTCCGATGCCTTAGAAGTGGGGTGTATCTCTACTTTTACTTGAATGAAGTCTCTCTTTTCGACCAAAAAAAAAACTTTACTGTCAGCCATCTAATTGTTATTATTGTGCCCAGGAAAAGAGAGTGACCTGAATTTCTGAAAATACGTCTCCGATTTCCAAAAATGTCTCTGTATCGCATATCATTAATTGGGCCAAATGGATGGCGGTTTTCAAAAAAATTGTGATATCTTCCTTGAATGAGGTGTTGAAAAGCTCACAACTAGATCTACGTGAATTCAACCCTTGATTGGGAAAAATCTTAATTTTTCCGACACCTTCATGAGTGGACGGATGTAGTTAAATCTTGTGATATCTAGCGATAGGACCGTCCAATTTGGGAAAATCGGGTGTCCTTGCAAAACTGTTAAAAGAGCAAGACTCAACTATGTCCTTTGATCACAATCTCGAAAAAGTTTCAATTTCTGTCAAATTCCATCTTACCCGGTGATGTCTACACCTTGTTCTGTTTCCAAATTTAATTAAAAATCATTTTAGAGTCCAAAAAAACAGCATGAATACTGTAGTGAAGGCGGCTTTAAGATTCTCAATTTATTCTAGTCGACTTAGGGAGAGGGTTCCCATTCTGTAGAGCGAAAGGAGAATATCATACATTTATATATGCACAAGTGAAATACGAGGAAGATTCATCAAAAACTAGAGAAAAGTCACATGGGAATCTATGTAGGCTAGTTCACTGAATGCTAAATCTAGGAATCTAAGTTAAGTCCAAAGAAGGGGTGGAAAAGTAGGATTCCGTCGTGCTGGTCAAATTCCATTTTGGTGACTTTTGAGGATTCTTCAGACGCTCGCGGAAATTTCGGACTAGTCTTCCTGCTTCGTTCGTGCCTACTTACTCTTTCCCCATCTACAAGTTTCCATCATGCGCGCAACTTGGGTTGGCATTCATGCGAGAAATTTCTCGAGTAGAATATTGAATATTGTGATAAAGATGTTGAGGTGACATCTCGTGCGGCATTTCATGCACCTGGGCGATGCCCAGATAATATGATAATTGCATTGCACGTGAGAGAAGTGACACTATTAAAAAAATGTTGAACAATTAAAATTGAAAAGAGAGATCGATATAGATATATTTAGTCTTAAATAGGTTTTGTATTTGAAATGTCAAGTGATGACTAACATGCTTACAACTTAAAGAAAGAGGGAGGTTGGAGATGGGAGCTTTTAAGCGCTGCTGTTAGATGATTGGTCCGCGACCCAATGGCCCCATTAAAGAGAAGATTTAAGGATCCATCGAGTCTCTTGGATTTCACACCATAATATCTGCACCGGCTTGGAGAAGCAAGCTGTAGAGAATTTGACGGCCCTTATTCATTGGAACTTTAGAAAAATGAAAAAGGAAATGACTTTTAGAAAGGATATATTATAAACATGTATGACAAACACGACTGCTATAGCCTAGTTAGGTAAAGCGCCTTGTTTGCAAGCGTGCAAGTGATTTTCAAACGAGTCCATCCCATCATGTAATAAAAACAATTAGAAAAAGACCTATTAATTCTCATCGTGAAACTTGTGTGGACATCCTTGAAGAGAGGCTAAACGTCCTTCAACCCAAAACATTCAAGAGATCTAATTAAGTTTGTGAAATAAGATCACACCTCTTAAAAAATTCTGAATTTCCGTAAGAACTTAATTAAGAAAATATTAGAGAGAGAGAGAGATTATGATAATTGAGGTCAAATAAGATTATTCATAATATAGAATCGAACGTCATTTTCTGCTGTGTCTTGGAGAAAAAGAGCGGAAGGAATGATTTGTATAAGGATTGACAGTAGACAGAAAATAAAAATGACTCCCTCCTATTTGGATGAAGAGGAAAAAGGAGGAGAAAATAGATAAAGTTCAAGTAAATAAAAAACAATAGTAATAAAATTACTAATTCATCTTGACTTATTGTTTTCTTATCAAATATGAACGCCAATGCGGTAATTTGAAATGAAAAAGCAAATTCCTAGGCATTTCCTCTCTATGCTTGGAGTGATTGCTAAAACACGAGCTCAAACCAAAATTTTCTTCCAATTTCTTCTTCCTTATTTAACCTCATGCTTCGACGAAAAAGAAAGGGTCAATACTATTAGAAATTGATATTCTCATGACGTATTTACCTCAAATTAAATTTTTTCACATGAAAAATCATAGACCAGTACTCGCTAACATGTTTAGGCTTCGTTTGTTTGAAACAAAACTGTTTTTGAAAATTCATTTTCCGACTTTCTAATGTTTGGAGGATTGAAAATTAATCAATCTATGGAAAACGTCTTTTGTAGACTAAAATCACTAAACTTAGATTGAGAGAAAATAACTTCCTCTTCTCGTAAGAAGGAAACCACTTTCCCTGAATAACCAAGCATAGAAAAACTAACTATTTTCCTTGCATAGAAATTATTTTCCTTGTCATGAAGTTTTTGGTGAAATAAATGCACCCTTACCTCATTAATTTTTGTCTTTCAAAAAATCTCAAATTGGTACCTAAATTACATATTTACTCCAAACTAATTTGAATCTCACAAATGATCCGTTCCGGTACCCCTAGCTCAAATTTACTTTCTATTGACATTCCATCCAATATCCCATTAGCATCAAATCTAACAAAAAAAAATGACAAATCTGACTTGGAAAACCATGTGCGTTGACACATATGCATCTTAATGGAGGATAAATTTGGGTCAAGTGTACCAATTTGGAATTTTGTGTGAGACAAAAATTAGTTTCAGTTAAGTTAACTATGTCATAGTTGTTCGGGGTATATCTCTCATGGATCCATTTTGGAAATTTTTTTTTTAGATGAAAATTAATTTAGGTAAAAATTTCATAGGTATCAAATTTGGAATTTTTAATGGTATTGAGCCAAAAAAAAAAAATGAATGTCTGCGTCATTTGCTCCTTCTCATTTCTATCTCCTCATTTCTATGTTTCGGAATCTCTCTTTTAAAAAAATAATAATAACTGCTTACAAAATATATACTCTTCTCAGATTATTATAAGATGGGTAGGAAGTAGTCCAAACACACATCCGTGCCCATAATTGCCAAATTAATCCTAAAATCTCAATTTCGACTCTTTTTTTTTTTTTTGGAAATTTCATCCGGAAGGAGGATGACAAACTTATGCATCTACCATCTATGGTCCCAAAAGTGCCTGACATGGACAACCGTTTCATTCAGTTCCATTCCTTCCCAGTGCTTTAAGGAAGACTACACTTTATCATAAATTAAAATTATCATATCTACTATTCCTTCCACAAAGTTATTAAAAAATATCCCAAAACTCAATTTACAACAAAAATAAATAAAAAGTGAGTAAAGTGCCGCATTTGCCAAGAATGGAGGAAAAGTTTAATCAACGAGGCCCTAGATGACATCAAAGGTTGACCACTGCATCGTCTTGTGTTGAGAGAACCAGCCACCAAATTTAGCATCAATAGCAGTGGCGGTGCACCGGAAAATATTATATATATATATATATATATCAGCTGTATTACCGAAGAAGTAAAATGAACCGATAGCAATATTCACTTCGTATAACTGAAATCGACTTCCATCTGCCTCTTTAAAGTCTCATGTGTACTTGTAGTTGGAGAATTTCTTCGCACGTCATTGTCACGTCACTCTCGTCAAAGTATACTTGCCAAACCGTGATTTCGTCAAAGTATACTTGTCAAAGCGTGATTTTTCCGAGAAAATTGAATCTCATCATCAATAAGCTAAAATGGCTAATTTTCAAATTATTCTCCGTGTCCCTTTTCGCGTCCAGTTGGCCCACTTAAACAAGTGGAGTGGCCAAAGTAGAAAAGTTGTTTCTTTGAAAAACTCAGTGGGCATCCACAATTTCTAATCGTGAGGTGATAAATACGCCGGAAAACAGATTAGTGCTAAAGTTGCAAATTAGTGACTTTTGGATTGTGCACGAAGAGAATCCCACATCATGGGGTCTCCAATGGATCTTTGACCAAAAGGGTTTGGGATCTTTGTTTGGTGCTTGTTTTGGCGTTGTCCCATGAGTTGTTGGAAAAAAGGAAGGGAAAGATGTTGGGAAGTGGAGTCCTTATGAGGAGGGGCATTGGTGTTTGTACGTACCCACAAAGAAGAGCTAGTCATTGTGATCAATAGCATCACCACCTCATTTTACACCCACAAAAAAAGATAGTGACAAGGTGTTTATCAAAGCTTTTGGGATTTTTTGTGCCTAATTGGAGTCGAAAGAGAAGTTTGCGTATTGTCATCCTCTTATATGTAGGCGAAAGGAAGGAGAGGGACGAACAGTCCAACTACTTTTAAAAAGATAGTACAATGGTGTTACGCTGCTGCGAAATATAGAATTTGAATCGTTCGACATTGAGGAGTCCGTCATCCCAACTCCACTGGTGTGCCAAAAGCCAGAAAATCCACAGGAAGTTAATAGTCGCCTATTGTCCAAGCCGACCAGAGATTTACTCACTGTATCACCCCGACTTGTGGCCTCATATACGAACATCCCTTCACCATTGGCCACTTGAGTGGCTCCCGAACCAGATTCATCGATTTGGCATGAAGTGGGGCTTTAACTCGTGTCAAACATGGATCGCAAACACGGGCTAGGCGTGCCCAGAATAAAGTCACGAGTTGGAATGAAGATGGATCAGCGGCACGGCAGAAGGGATCGGTCTGTGCGGGCATGAAATACACGAACGGGCGAGGCACGAGTTGCTTTTTCTAGAATAATCCAAGTGCCGAGGGAATGGTTCATATGTGAAGCAAATGTGCTACACATTCGACCCATCATGGTGGGAGACGAAAGGAACACGAAAACAAAACCAACATATATGAACCCAATTCTAGCCAATCAAAATTAATCAGTTTTCTTGAAGGAAAAAAGATTTTTTCTTTCTATAATTCCAATCCAACATAAAAACTAAATCGATCCAAGTTATAGGGTCCTTGTTCTAATAGATTCGCAAGGTCAAATAGATAAAAGTTTAAACTACTCATGTTAAATCCTAAGCATTATTAAACTTAATTTTACCTTCTTGCAGTTTAGCAGTCTCCCCATTAGATGCCAATTGTTTTATGTTGATGGAATAAAATTTGTACGCCTTAATTTAAGTCAAAATATTAAATTGGCATTTAGATAATGAAAATTTAATAGAACAAAAAAAAAAGGGCCGGTAAATCAATTCATATGACCCAATCCGCGAAACTCTGGCCCATCTACAAAATTTGGCCATTTCAGCTTTAGTGGACTTGATATATGAAGCCCAAAAGAAGAAAGAAAATTCCCAGTCTCAAGTCTTTCTAGGTTACCCGAGAGGAAGAGGACACAACCAAAAAAAGCGGAGGGGGACTTGGTACATGATTCTGAATGTTTCATCATGTTTATATGAGTCTAATTTAGGAGCCAAACACAGTTGATGACTGATTTCATTACCTGAACAAACAGTCACATGTTCAATGAAATGTATATGTGCTAGTTATTTCCATTTCTTTCTTATCCGAAAGTCTATTTTGACCTGGACTAAATGATATTAATTGATTTTCAAGTCATTCAAGGATGGATTTAGCCATTTTATCATGACCGAACTTGTTTCTGAATCCCTGCTTTTCTTTACTTGATATTATATGCCCCTCTAGCATTTTATTGCCAAAATTGACGTCATGTTTGTGGATTCTCCGAGGACATTCAAGTCTGATCCCTTGTTGCGGTTTCACTTCGTATTTCCAGATTCTGCATTGTCTCTGTAATTCTCGACGGTAATAACGTATGTTGAACGAGGATGGTGACTCAGTGGAGGATGGTGGTAATCGTTGGTGGCATCTGGGAATTCAAGGTGTTGGCCAGTGGTGTTGTAGTCTGGTGACTAGAGGCAAACCGCGGTGGTGATTTGGTGATGAATATGCGGATTAATGATGGAGTATATAAGTTCATATTTTAATTCTAGCGGCATTTGGATTGGAGATTTTTGGGTTAAATTTTACGTTAACTAGGCTTGGGCTTAGTAGAGATCGTTTCAGAGTGGGCCTTGAGAAATTGTGGCTAAGGAGGGCTTAATTTAATAAAGTCCAATTGAAGTCACTGGCCCAAACCATATCTGACCTTGTATGCGAACAGGGCCTAATGGCCCAGCCTGGGTCCCCATTTTCGGAATTAAGAAAAAAAGTAAAAATTAAAAATATTAGAAAATGGTTAGAGATACAGACCTTGATTAGGTTGTTAAGTTTTACATTTAGAATAATTTTATTTCATTTAGTTAGTATACACATAGTTTAAGAGTTTTAGCGAACATATTTAATAAAGCTTGGGTTTAGCTAGATCAATCTTTTAGGTAATAAATTAGACTTAATTTGAACTTAACTTATGCAGTCGTTGCCCGGAAGCTTAATTATAAGGCCATGCCTATTCTATACTTGATGCTTTATTAGGTTTGCTTTCCTACACTTTAATTTTTATCACATGATTGTGATTGTCTACTTTTCCTTGATTGCACACTAATGCATGAACATCATTTAGTGGCATAGGATAATAAAATGGTCAAAGTATGTCTAAATCAATTAGGTAACGAACCAATCAAGCTAGGGTATCGAAAGGGGACTAATTAGATAACTAATGTAATAAAGTCTCCAATCTTGGATTCTCTGGTTCAGTAGAAAGTAAGATATCCTCCTATATCTCACTCGGTTCTTAGTCAACCCTAATAGATTAGTAGCGGCTCCAAGTCAATTTAGACATCATAGGTAGATTTTATTCCAATCATAGTTTCCCAATGTCGCATGAGGTAAGTGTTTAGGAGAGAACCCGTGTTGATTGAGGGCCATCAGTCCTCAACTCGACAATACATGTAAAACTATATTTTTTCCCGACGGAAAAGAGGGTTGCGATAGTTGTATACTTATATTAAAAAAGAAACCTAGTTTCTTTGAAGTCAGAATATAGCATTCTTGTTTTGCGAATAGGTTGACCAAATTAAGTTTCTAAAAAAGAAAAAAAAGAAAAAAAAAAAGGTGGATAACTCAGCTGATAAAACTCATCTAGTTGCATGCTTGCTAGAAATAGTGCCCTCAAAATTTGTAAAAGCCCGTCATGTAATCTAGTCTTTACTGGGTTGTTGGTCGATATTAGGCCCGAAGTTAGGATATGGGCCTAAACGCAGCACAGTCCGATCCAAATAGCCCGAAGATGAGTTGAAGCTATGCTAAGCAGAATTTGCATCTCTAGGTTCTTTGTCTATCTCTGTTCTCCAACACTATGGTTCTCTCTCGTGATGAGAAAGTATTTATTGACCACCAAATATGGGGATAATTACAAAAACAAATCCTAAACCTATTATCTAGACATCAAATCAATTCTAAATTTTTTTAATTTCGTCAATTAGTTCTAAACCTTTTGACAATTTATCAACGTAATCATTTTGATCAATTTTGACCGAAAATTTTATGTTTTTTCATTTTTTTTGAATATTTTATAAAATTTTTTAATTTTCTTTCTTTCTTCTTTTTCCTCCACCCTCCCCAAGTCGCCAAGCCTTGCCAGCCACAAGTAGGGGTCAACCTCACAAGCCTATAGTGAGGCTCACTCTCGTTGTCTAACTCGACGTGAGGCTCGGTGACCAATGGAGGAAAAAGGAAAAAAAATGAAAAAATTTATTTTTTTTCAAAAAATAACAAAATTATTTCGTCAATGCCAATCGTCCTGCCAATTGTGCCACGTAAGATAACTAACATCTATATTAGCAATTTCCAACCACATTGGCCGAAATAACTACATTGATAAATTGTCAAAAAATTTAGGACTAAATTAGCCAAAAATGAAAAGTTTACGACTAAAAATTGGCATCCATACAATATGTTTAGGATTTTTGTGATAATACGCGGCCAAACATACCAGATGCATATGAATTGTCGATGTTCGTTTTCGGTGGTCTAGATGCATTTTAACACGTGCCTGACTTATAATATTTTCTCCCCTGTAACGTTTACGAGTGATGATATCAAAAGATGGACTCTGAGTGTGTTGCCAATTTTTGACTTCCCACTCACATCATGGTAGAGTAGGGGTGACGGACTCGCTAACCAGACAATGGTGCACGGGCAAATTTGCGGCCTTAAATTGAACATTCTCATGTAGAGAACTATAATTTTTCACCGAAAAATAACATAGGAGATGGTATCAAGGCGATTGGATTTTGGTGACTTCAAAAGATCATAAAAAATCGTGTAGACTCCTTAAATTTAATTGCTCATGTGTCTTTGAAAAATTAAAATCTTTAGCATCTAATAAAATATATATAGAGAAGCCGAAGGTCAACAAAAAATCGCCCAAGTAACTACTTACGTAGTTCATAAATTTAGTGAACTACTCCTTATCAAATTGAGCGATACATCAATTGCGATCTAATTATTATGCTGTAAGAGGATGCTATGGTTATCTACGTATGAAAAGAAGTGAGACAGCATAACTTCAGACGGTTCCATCTTAATCTTATCGAACATTTTGTACTTTGAATAACAAATGAAGAGAGTGGCTCTGATCTCGTTGTATTTAAGTTAAAAGAGGCTTTTAAATCTATAAGATTGGCGTGTTTGGTTGGGGTACGTATTTATAGTTTAGAAATTGAAGGAATCCCACCAGCTGTGTAAAAGCCGCTCTGCATTAGGGCCACTTGCAAAGGTTGAAGACCTGAACTTAACCATTCCATGGGATTTACGTGGAGTTTTACGTGGAGTTTTATGCACCCGCACGCATTTGAGTCTCCACAAGGAAAATTGTCCAAAATTTTTTAAAATTATTATACTTTTGCCAATTCAATCTTAAACTTTTCAATTTTATCAATTCAGTCATAAACTTTTTAACAATTTGCTAATTAAATCCATCTAGTTAGTTTACTCTAAAAAATGCTTATGTGGTTACCTAGTTAGAGCTGACCAGACTACGTGGCCAACTGGCACTGACGTGGTTACTAGACATGAAAATGACGATATTTTTTTTCTTGTTTCTTTTCATTGTTTTTAGTATAAGAGAGCCCTTCTTATGTGTTTCAATGCAGAGCCCATCTTGCCCCAAATCAAAAGGATCAAGAAGCCCTAATTCCAAAAGTTAGAACATCAATGCCCCAAATTGATCGATCATGCTCAAGATTACGGGGGGTTTTCTAGGGATTTTCGTGAGCAGCTGGTGAGAGACCTCGACAATGTTGACCTGGCAAAGCAAGAGGAGGATGAGCCACAGTCGTGCAGTTGTTGAGACCCGATTCAACAAAAGATCCGATTCACAACCCAATCGATACCCAATTCGACCTTGAGGTTCCATAGCAAAAGCGACATTTTGTGATCCTGATTTGCTTGTATTATCTGCACTTAGCAAACACAACAAAGAGGTATGTTTTTGTGGTCCCCTACTCAGTTTTGTCGGCACTTAGCTGGGATTTCCTCAATATATTGCGATTGTGTCTTTTCCGTGTACATGGTCCATTCTGTCTTCGCAGTCGAGGTGGAATATACCATAGTTGACCTTTCTTGTTGCAGTTTGGTGGCTTTGCTAGTTGCACTCTCTCGAAGATTTTGCACAACCATTTGAACCTATGTCAATAGAAAATCACATGTTTGATACTTGTCAACAAATAAGAGGTGTTGCCTACATAGATACATAAAAAATTAAGAAAACGAGGTCCTTCCAATGAAGATCTAATAGTCAGTTAACACCAATTTTTTCTTCCTTGCATTTGAACTTGCAAACAGCTCTACCATTTTTTAAGGATTTGCCTTTCTTCATTGGTAGCACATTCCCATAAGCACCATAATGAAAGTAATCTTACTCAGATTCTGGTGGTTTCTATTTCTTCAATATCCATGGAACCTTGAATATAGTACTATAACCACCTCAAATTTCTTCTCAAGTTCAGACAACTTTTGATCATTTACACGTTGTGCTTCTTCCATCATCTAGAGTAGCTTGATTACATGCATATCCAGAGTCTTAAATCGTAAAGGAGTTGACTGTGTTCCAAAAGTGATCTTGCAGTTTCCACTGCTTTGGCATGCGCCTGTTCCATTACATTAGAAAGAAACATATGTTATAATCACATACTCAAAATGTTGAAGCTAATTGAGAATTGAAGCATAAGCAACAAAGCATACAGCATAATACATTTGGCTCCTGATCTCGGAGAGACTTTTTCTTCAATGCGGTTTTTTATAGTAGAGAGAAAAGATGTTAGGCGTTCGATTTTGACTGCCTATTAGGTGTATGATGCTTTTTTTTCTCATATGTGTTATTATGTTGTCCCTCCGCTGCATGTTTGCTTATAATATATGTATGAAATGAGCGACAAGTCAACTTTGATTTGCCTTTTTCAACAATACAAAATTGGTCCATCATCCAATGTTGAAATATGTTGGGGGAAGATGGACTTGGCACATATGGAATGATAACACTATTATTGATCTAGTTTTCTATTATTTGCATAATGATTTGGTTGCAGAGGTGTGCAAATAAACCAGAAACCGCCCGAAACCAAATCAAACTGGCCTAGAACCAATGATTCATAAGGGAACCGCTAGGTACCGATTTGGTTCCTGATTCCATGTGTGGAATTGCCCACCCGCTCACCAAGACTAAACCAGTATTATAATATATTTTTAATTTTAATTTTTTTTTTAAAATGAAAATCCCGAATCCCTAAATCTGAAACTCACTCCCATTCCCATCTTGGTCTCTCTTGCGTCTCAATGTCTTGCTCTCAATCTCACCTTGATCTCTCCATCTCTGTCTCTCAACTCACAGCCGTGCCTCTCAACTCCCATCAATTTGTGGCCTTGACTCTTAACTCCCATTGACTCACGGCCATGCCTTCGGCCCTTTATCGCCTTCCTTTCTCGCTCTCGGTCACCTTCATTTGCTATAAGTTTGAATTCGTAATCTCCAATCTACTCATTAAATCCCTAAATCTGTAAAACGTTTCATGTTTGGTCGGTTTAGCTAAAAAAATCTATAAAATAATTAAAACCCTAAATCCCTCTCTTGCTCTTGGTCAACCCACGGCCACGCTTCTCAATTTGTGTCCCATGGCCTGCGAATCTCCCTAGTTCGAATCGGGTGATTCAAATTGTGGGTTTGTATGCCCTGTCCTATTATCCTCTCTCTTTATTAGTTTTGTCTCCTCTTCTCTCTAAATTGTGTTTACGCACGAAGTGTCTCGGTCATGCGTGTGTTGTAGCCAACGAGTGATGGTATATATACTTAGTGATGGGGTAAACTGCGTGTGCGTTTTTCTCTATACTAAGTTTGTGTGTGTTGTCCTTTGTGTAAAATTGTTATGCGTTGATCTTTGGTGAAGTGGTCATATGTCCTATTATTCAAAATGAAGAGTGCACTTGTGTAACACGCCCAGCACGTCACAGCTAATGTAGAACCAATAGCACAGTTAAGTTATTATTTTCACTTTTTTTCTTAAAGCTTGAAGAAACATAATTGGCTAAAACAACCCAGGAATGCATCCAGACTCCTATGACCGGGGCAATTTCATTTCATTTCTTATTTATATATATCAAGGGACAGGGTTAGGTAAACTAGGAAAAACAAAAGGTCGGTACTCCTAACGACATCCTGTGATACATCCATCATCCCATCCCAACTTTATTATACAAAGAGTCGCCTAATCCTTGCCCCGGCTCCATGAAAAATCATCCACATTCCAAAAACTTCTTTGTCCACCTACCTCCATCCTAGTCAACGGTGCCGTTGCTATTCCATAGTTCGTCGTCATCGTTGTACTGCGAGAGGGGGCCCACCATGTGCTTGTTGATACAAGCATACATACTGACGAATACAAGACATACAAGCCCCCTCAGAGCCCCTATGTCCACTGTCAAACGAGACACAATGGAGTCGGAAAACATTCCAGCATGCACCACGACAAATTGAAGCACTCAGAAAACGATTAACTGATTTGACTAATAAGGAGGAAGAGCCACTAAACAGAGAAGAGTACAGAAATGTGGTCAGACAAATAGAAGACCTATGGAAACAAGAAGAGATGTATTGGGGCATGCGTTCTAGAATTAAATGGATGAGATGGGGTGACCAAAACACAAAATTTTTTCACGCCACAACAGTTCAAAGGAGAATCAAAAACAAAATCTCTATGTTACGGATCGATGACACTACATGGAGTCGGGAGCCTACCACCATTAAACACCACATTAGAGCCTTTTATCAATCATTATATACTTCAGTGGGGGAGAGGAATTATCAGCCAATACTTGATCAGTGTGCACCGCTAGTTACTGCTGAAATGAATGAGGGCCTAATCAAGTCTATCTCCGAAGACGAAGTTCGAGAAGCGGTCTTCCAATTGGGAGCCACTAAAGCCCCGGGACCGGATGGGCTCAACGGATTATTTTTTCAAAGCCAATGGCCAGTGGTACACGAAGACATATTTAAAATGGTTGATTCCTTCTTTAGCCAAGGTACTCTCGATCCCGAACTAAATCAGACCCATATAACCCTCATTCCCAAAGTACCAAATCCAGAAAGTATAACCCAGTACAGGCCAATCAGTCTTTGCAATTTCAGTTATAAAATCATTGCCAAAGTTCTGGCCAACAAATTAAAACCCCTTCTCCCGCACCTAATATCCCCGGAACAAAGTGCTTTTGTCAGCGGCCGCCAAATCCAAGATAACATTCTTATAGTTCAAGAGGTCCTTCATCAGCTGAGGGTGAGGAAACGAAAAAAACATTTTCAGGCAGTTCTCAAATTAGACATGCAAAAAGCTTTTGATAGGGTGGAGTGGGATTTCCTATGTGATTATCTCCTAAAGCTGGGTTTCAGTGGAAAATGGGTTGCCCTGATCAAACAATGTATCTCCACAGTTTCTTATAGTGTACAAGTAAATGGAGACTTATGCACTCCCTTTAGGCCATCTCGAGGTATCCGCCAAGAAGACCCACTTTCCCCATATCTCTTCATCCTCATGGCTAATGCCCTATCCACTCTCATGAACAAAGCAATTACAGACAAAACCATCAAAGGCATCAAACTAACCTCAAACTGCCCTACTTTGTCCCACCTATTATTTGCTGATGATGCCATTTTTTTCCTCAAAGGCACAATCACTGAAGCACAAAACCTAGCCAATATCCTACACCAATACTGTTTTGCCTCAGGCCAAGCCATCAACCTCAACAAATCCGGGATTTTCTTTGGAAAGGGCTGTCCTCAACTCCTGAAATCAAACCTATCAGCTGAACTAAGAGTGCCTATCATGGAAAAAACAAGTTCTTATCTTGGAATACCTTCGGATTGGGGCCAGACCAAAAAACAAATGTTCTCTTGGATCCTTGGCCGAGTAGAAAAGAAATTAGAGGGCTGGAAAGAAAAACTGCTCTCCAAGGCGGGGAAAGAGATACTTATAAAGACAGTAGTCCAGGCTTTGCCACAATATGCTATGTCTCTCTTCAAGATCCCAATATCTATTTGTCGAGCTATAGAGCAACGAATATCTAACTTCTGGTGGAAACAAAATTCTGCCAAGAAAGGCGTTCACTGGAAGAATTGGGATTTTTTGAAAACCAGAAAGGACAGGGGAGGCCTCGGGTTTCGAGATCTTGTGGAATTTAACAAAGCATTGATAGGGAAACAAGCATGGAGGCTAGCTCAAGCACCTGATGCCTTATGGAGTAGAATTTTTAAGAGTTTATACTTTCCAAGAACTACTTTCTGGAGTGCACAAAAAGGTTATCAACCGTCTTAGGGATGGCAGAGCCTCTTGATGGCTAAAGAGGTTATCGAACCATCAATTAAATGGGAGGTAGGGGATGGAGAGACAATCCAAATCAGAGAAGATCGATGGCTAAACCTGGGAAAGATCGAGGGTCCACCTAATAGAACTAATCCGCACAGAGTGGTTGACTTGATAGACCACGCAAGCAGAGAATGGGACGTACAGAAAGTGAACACGCTATTTGGCGAGAAGGTGGCAAATGAAATCCTAGCGACTCCCCTCAGGCTAAATCCAGAACCTGATAAGCTAATTTGGACAGCAAACAGGTCAGGGTCCTATACCATCAAAAGTAGCTATAACCGACTCAGAGATCCAGAAAAACACTCATCCATAAATCAACCTTCCTCCTCCTACCAGATTCCTAAAACGATATGGCATGCAATTTGGAAGCTCCCGATATGTCCCAAAGTCAGATTTTTAGTATGGAGCATGTGTAATGACGCACTACCCACTAAAGAAAATCTACAGGCGAAAGATGATACCTGATCCGAGATGCGTGATCTGTCAGCAACACCCCGAAACAGTGGAGCACCTGTTCGCCTTATGCAGCTGGACAGAAATCATTTGGTCAGACCCACGCCTCCAAATAGACACCTCCCCAAAGAATATAACCCGTATAGACGCATGGATTCATGACATCCTTACCTCGACGGCAGCTCCTCAGACCAAAACCCTATTTGCAGAAACTCTATGGCATATCTGGAAATCAAGAAATGCCCCGGTCTTTCAAAACCGTCGACCAAACCCCACGCAGGCCCTTGAAGATGCAACCTCCATGATGCTCCTGTATAAGAACCCACAAATAACTATTACCCACCCAGATCTAGTGAACAGCAAAACCAACAAATCCCCAACCTGTAAAATCAACGTGGATAGCGCCTGGTCTTCCTCCACGACGTTGGGTTCGGTCGCGGGAATTGTCCGGAACAGCAACGGCCTCCTCATCGACGGATTCACGAAGTCCATCTGCGCAACCTCAGCTCTCGTCGCCGAAACCCTAGCGGTGAGGGAAGCTTTACTCTGGCTTAACACTTGTAACTAGGACAGCAGGGAAAGTGTCGCACGAAGGGGAAAGTACTTGCGAACTGAACAGGGGTTCCACATCTCCTCAGATAACTTAGAAGCAGTGCAAAGTATTCTGGGCCAAACTGAAAGCCCATGGACTGCCAGACCCATCATCGACGATTGCAAGCTTCTCCTTAAGCAGATGCCTCTCGCCAAATTGACACACGAGCCCAGAGACGCCAATCGAGCAGCAGATTGGGTCGCAAAGGCGCACCAAGCAGAAGATCTCCCTCCCGACTGGATCACCTACCCTCCTCACTCTCTTATGTTAATTTTATGTGCTGATGTTGAGACTTTGTGTTTTTCGGAAGTCGATTAAGTAATGAAAGCTATATTTCCGACCAAAAAAAAAAAAAAAACGAGAAACAATCCTAATAAACATCGTATCTGGAAAGCTAGGGTCTGTGAGCTCCTCATGCCACGTGAAATCAATTGGGACTCCATAACAAATCATGTGGGAGGCAAGTGCGGCCGACGTTTCTACTGATTTGAAAGTTAAGAGTCAACTAAAAGTGAGCATAACCTTCATCAAATAAATTACTAATCAACCTATACCACATAAGTCAATAACGGCACATGTGAGGAAAAACAAAAAATCATTATAATATCAATTTGCCTAAGAACTTTTCTAAAAATCATATAGCAATTAGAAGACATTTTCTCTTAAAACAATAACTCAGTAAAGCTTGAATGAAATCTGGAAATGCAATTGGTCATATTTATTGTGAATTGACAGCCACCATCTTCCGAGGAACCCCGTTATCCCCAGGAAATCTCGCACCCATTCGGCATTAGGAGAACATCTAGGGGAATCGAGTTACAGCCCCCAAGCATCCGAAGGAACCCAATTATCCCTCCAGGCATCCCTTCTAACATCCGAGGCATTGTCGTCCCTAGGACCGACGGCATTCCCAAATCATGCACTCATCCCATGGTGCAACAATTCAATAATTCAATTGAAACATGTCGTCTAATGAGTTAAAACACATAAACCCATTCAATTTCATAATCATTGGTCCGTTGTCCATTTGAAAACCAAAAAAATGATGTAGGATGGTCGGTTATTTAGTATGTGCCAAAAGACAAAGTGCAAAAAGTGAAATTCCAAAGTCCCAAAATCAATCCAAAAGGCATTTCATCCATCCTCAGAAATCAATGGTATTCACCAAGCAAATTCACTTGAAAAATCACAAAACTTTAACATGACCTGGACGAGACTTCGAAGAACATTTTTCGTGAGGGATTGGAGGTCTATTTTAGCTTGTACATGTCCCAATAATTTTCTAAAGTTCAGGTTAGAACAGAGCACAAATCTAGATTGTAGTCAAGTCAGGAATTCGCATTTTGGACATCTACATGGACTCCAAAATCATGGAAAAATATCATGTTATAGTTTAAGATGTATCTAAAACTTTCGTGAAGGACACTATCCAAATTGTTTGTCAAAAATTCGGTAGAAAATGGAAACTGAAGAAAGGTTTGGAAATGGCTTATAAAAACAATTTCGTACCTACATAGTATTTGAAATATATTTTGCATAGACAAGGTCCGAAAAATTTGAAATTTAAGTATGTCATAGAACAAGTCAAAACGCACAACTTTCATGAGAAAGGCCCATCAAATTTGTACCCCGACGACCTAAACAAAATTAGCAAAATTTGATCTACAATAAATAGGTCCAAAATTGGCATAACCTTGGATTCGTCCACGAACGGTATCATTTGAGCTTAAACCAAGGCACATTTCAATATCCAGCAATCCAACAACATATTAATATACTCAAGGTACTAAACTATTAACACTACTTGCAACAAAAATCTCCCGAAACCATCTATGAACATAATCAAGCACGAATTCGATCAAGACGACTAAAACTCAAGGAAATCGATCTCGATGTACAAAAATTAACCTACATAGCATAAACAGGCAGTAATTCACTTGCCTTGGGGCCTCAAATGCATTTATCATCGCTGGATGAAGTCGTGGATGTCTCGGCCGTTGCTAGCCGTGATGTACCGATAAGCCCAACTTCGGCACGAACAATACCGGTTGGATGAAAGCGTTGCTCAGCAAGGTCAAACGGCAGGTGGCCGTGGCTTGGTGTGTAAGAGACTAGAGAACTAAGAGAGCGTCAAGTGTGATTTTAGTAGAGAGAGAGAGAGAGAGGCGAGGGTCGAGAGTGAAATGCAGAAGGGGAAGAAGGATGATTCACTGATAAGCTGGATATCCACCTCCACCGCTTGACTTGATCTTAAACAGCAACAACTTAAGCCATATGGAGTGTATTTGCAGCAAAATAACACGCTAAGGTAGCACGGTTAATGTCTATTTTCACTTTTTACAGCCATGTCTAGGGGAGTAGTTGGTAGCAATTTTTGCACGCCAACCGGAGTGGACACAGTGAAACAATAATGAGCAAAAGAAGATGAAGCTGGAACTAATTTTTATTCTTCTATTTTCACTCCTTTTCTCACCGCTTGACTTAGGTCTTAAACAACAAGAAGTGGTACTAGATGAAAGGACATGGGCTAAGATGGCCGGATGGTCAAGTGGCGCGACGAGGCATGCCTTGGTGGCATTGAGGTGGCGGGTGGTGGCACGGCTGAGGTGTGGTAGTGGTGATGGAGACGGACTGAGGTGGCGACCCTTGCGATGTTGCGATGAGGGGCATGGTTGCCAAGGTAAGGGAGAAGCCACGGCGTCGGATTGCAAACGTTAGTATTTTCAACGTTTGGGTTTCATATGCGCTTGAGCATTGAACTCATTCGATATGCCCTTAACTTGAAAGCTCGGGCTCAATCGACTAAAGCATTTACCAACTTCAGTTATTGAATGTGTCCTTGTATGACACACCTTTACTTATCGTCGATCGAATGGCTAAGTCTTCTGGGGCACACTGTATTTGCCGTGCAATGACCTAGATGTCACAACTTGCACATCAAGGGATATTAGTTTTTTCAAAAAGAAAACGTAATAAAGTCGATTGAAGAAACTATAGACAAGTATTAGTTTCTTCAGTGGCAAATATCCGCCATTGATGATGCGTTGCTTGAATCAAGCAAGTGATCTATTAACATGTCCATGGAAGTGGAGAAATCCTATGATGCAATAATGCCAATAATGGAATCAAAATCACCGGAACATGGAGAGGTGAAGCATTTGAAGAGGCATTAAAAACAAATAAGGTATCTAGTTCTTGTCCTCCTCCTAGTAAACGGAAATCAACAGTCTTGCTTCATTTTCATAAAGGCATAAATCATGCGAATAGGAAAATTGATGTGTTCTACAATTATTATGGGGTCAAGTATTCGTACCGTGTTGATGATAGTACTTCAAATATGTTGAAGCAACTAAGAAAGTGCAATAAGTATACTCGCAATATAGATAAGAAGCATAAATTACTTGTATCACATACAGTAGATGGGACTCAAATGATACGGAAATTATTGGGTGTTAGTGTTTTAAGGACATAGAAGTTTGAGCAGAAAAAAACGAAGGCAAATGCTTGTTTGGATAATTATAATTTATAAACAACCATTTTCAATAGCTAACCATGTGGGATTTCATGATTATGTCAATTAATTATAACCTCTCTTCAAATATTTGTCACGGTTTACAATAATTAGAGATTGCATGAAATTGTATTGTAGTGGGAAAAAAACATTTGAAGGCTTTCTTTCGAAAGCTTAATTCTAGAATCACATTCATGACTGATACATAAAGTTCCCTTCAGAATTTGAATTATTTATATCTCACTGCACATTTTATTGATAAAAACTAGAATTTTGATTAAAAAAATCATCAATTTTATGATAAAGCCTAGTCACAAGGGCAAGGATATTAGAAAAATAGTTAAGAAATACATCTATGGCTAGGGAATAAAGAAAATTGCATCCATAATCTTTATGGATAGTGGTAGTTCGAATCATGTTACCATTGGTTATTTGAAAAAAAAAAATTAGTCAAAAGATATGCTACTGATCTTAGATGGTGAAGTTTACAGGACATATATTAAACTTAATTGTAAAGGATGGCTTAGTCGAGATACATGATTCCATTATAAGTATTCGCAATGTGATTAGATATGTGAGGAGTTCTCCCATAAGAGTTAAGACATTTCAAGATTGCATAAGTATACAATGATCACTTGTAAGGGTTCAGTTTGTCTTGATGTGTCCAATAGGTGGAATTCCAATTACCTAATTTACACAATGCCATAAAGTGTTAATTAGGAAAATGACATTATTCTTTCTAAATTTTTGAAGAAGTTTTATGATGCCATGAACAAGATGTTGTACACTTTGTATATCACTTCAAATGATTACTTTGAAGGGATAGCTTCTTTATATAATTATAGTGTGAAAATGAAAAATAAGTTTGGCAAATATTCTAGGAGTTTTGAAAAAGTAATATGTTAGATCTTAGAAAAAAGCTTCAACATGTGAGGTATTGTTGTAGACTCATTGATGATGATAGTGCAAAAATTGATGAGATGTTTGATAAGGTAAAGTTCACCCTGAAACGTTTGTTTAAAATTTATGAAAAATCTTATTGTAGTTCTTATGACAAAAATTTTGGTGCTAAACTTGTGAGTTCTACTAATACTAGTAGTAGTCGTGATCCTCATTACGATGAGGGAAATTGAGGGGAAGATTGCAATTTGAATTTCTATGTGTAAGAGTCGTCGTATGAAGACTTTCTTAACGAACAGAAAAAAAAATCCTAGGGCAACTTATCTAAGCTCGATCAGTACCTTCAAGCTGAACTGGAAGAGGCTCGTGATCTTGACATTTTGATTTAATGGAGCATTGTCGACCAAAAGTTTAAAATCCTGTCTTTGATGGCTCAGAATATTTTG
The DNA here is from genome assembly GCA_016097605.1 of Eucalyptus guilfoylei. Lineage (NCBI taxonomy): Eukaryota > Viridiplantae > Streptophyta > Magnoliopsida > Myrtales > Myrtaceae > Eucalyptus > Eucalyptus guilfoylei. Next base: position 24,432,353 of record CM027865.1, on the reverse strand, counting down.
TCTATTCTTATAACTACCGTTGTTTTAGAGGCAAATTATAGTATATCTAGTCATGTGCTTGATGGCTTTCAAAATTTTGTAACTCCTAAAGTCGTGAAAATTTTGATTTGCACTCAAGATTAATTGAGAACAGCTCTCGAGCCGATTAATGTCGAAGATTGCATCGAGATATGAAAAACTTTGAGTTGGATAAGCCCATATCTTTTCATCTTGTGATTCTTTCATATATCTAATAAGTAAATGTTTTATTTAATATCTTCTTTTTATTATATATGGATTATGTTAACACGGAGGTTAACATTACGTAGAGTTTACAAGTTCAAGCGAAAGGAATATAGGTGGTGAGATTTTCCAATAATTGTTGGAGTTCAACTTCTAGTAATACTAATTTAAAACTAATGGTGAGTGATCATCTATACTAATTGTTTTTTTGTTTTTAAGAGATTGGAATTTTGAGTTTAAAAGCTTTTAAAGCTTGTGATTCATAAGTCTTATGAGTTGTGAACTTTGTGACAAATATTGTTGTTATTGTTATGTCATTGTAAAGTAAAGGATGAAAAGCATAATATGCAATATAAGGCGTTATGTGAGAGAATGTAATGTAAGAAAGGCTTTTTAAATGGATCTAGGAAAGTTGTGGGGATGGTTGCTTCTTAAAGGGAATTTGTAAATGAGAGATCTTATGCGTTATTGGAAGGGATGCAAATAATTAGATATACTCAATTGCTTGGGCAATTGTTAGGGTCAAGCGTGTTGGGATTTTATAGAACATGTATAGACTAAATAAACATAAACGCAACGGAAGCAAAGATAAAATTCTACTGTACATGTATCTCCAAAGGTGTTATTCGTGTATTTTAATCAAAAATCAGAATATTGAAGGGGGTTATACGGATTACCTCTCGAAACACGCTTTAAACGACTTGATTCAAATGTTCTTCAGTTCGAGCCCCACAAACGTCGAGCCTCTAGTTCAAACACACCACCAACGCACCTTAAACGAAAAAGAGCTCGCAAGTAATCACCACTATAATTGTACTAGCAATCTTGTGGAGACAATCCTCTGCACGTTTGTCGCGACCTAATTTTTCGGGTGCACCACCTAAGTTTAGGCTAATAAACTATTAAGTCTTTAAACTTAGCTTGGGCTCTCCCAAACCCATACCAATTCGCAACTTAAGGTTCAGTCATTTAGCATGCAAAAGATTATTGACTAGGAGTCGTCACTAATCAGTTTATGGTAGGTCGATTAGACACCTAAGTAAAATAATTGGAGAATTATTTTACTCCTACGAACGAGAGACTAAGGGTACGGGGACTTGGTTATACTAGATTTCTCTAATACCCTTTCGGTACCATTTCTTTTTTAATTTTCAAAAATGTTTTTGAATTCAACTTGGATTGATTTTAATTTATTTCCCTAACATGTGAGGTGGTCATGCGGGTGCGCAAACCATTAATTTAGCACTCAAAAAAGCAAATGCCTCATAGCAACGAATTGCAGATGATTAGAATTCACATCAACGATCCTAGATATGATTTCTATTTAACACGCAATCACTCAATTTTGGTTTTTCACTTTATTTAATGAAAATCATGATTTATGAATGCATGTCACTAATCTATCATGAAATGATATGACAACATGACCTAAACTATATGACATAAATAAGCATGCAATCTATCCTAAAGCATGAAATGAATTTATTCTAATTCTTTTATATTTTCCATGAAATTTGAAATTAAAGAAATGCAACAATTAAATATGCAATCTAAATTAATCGAATGACCTAATTCTAATGACGATCAATTTTTAACTAAATGAACCTAGCAACAATGACTAAGTTACATGCATTTCATAAACCTAATTTTACTAATCAAACTCAAATTAAATGATCCTATGCTGCAAACTAGTTAACATGCACCTAGTATTTTTTTTGTATTTTTATTGAAATTCGGAATTAATAAAAATCCTAATTAAACTTTCTAAAAAAAGAATAATTTTCTAATTCATTTTAGGGATTAATTTGACTTAAACCCTATCCTATCTTAGAAAACTACTTTTTTAAAGAAAAATAAGATTATCTAGATGTGCAAACATTATCTAAAATCAATCTTAATCTATTCCAAAAATTATCTAAAAATGCAATCCTAAAATGCAATCTTAATTTACTAAACCAACAACTCCAATGCAAGATTTGATTTTTTTATTTTTTTTATTTTTTATGCTTTTTCGTGTTTTTCAAGATAAGAAAATGTCAGATAAACATTAAATATCTAAACTAATCAAGATATTCATCAAATAAAAGACTAAAATAATCAAAAAAATAATCCATCGTCTCACGGATTAAATTTACAATTATTTTAACCCTAAAAACATCACGACATATAAGACATGTTCAAAATAATTAAAAATCTGATCCGAAATCTTACGGATCAAATTAATAATTATAATGATATAACATTCAAAATACTATAAAAAAATCCCAAAAATTAATATAATTAAAAAATGATCCGACATCTTACGGATCAAATTAATAATTACAATAATCTTGGATAAAACCCCTTAGGTTAATGCTTACAATATTCATAAAATGAACCTTGAAATGAAATGCTCCAATTTAAATAACTTAACTTAGAAGCTAAAATAAAATGAAATAAAGGAAAACTAAAAATAAAATAAATAAAATAAACCACCTAAAGGGGAGAACAGCGGCAAGGTGATCGACGCCGGATGGAGGATGACTGGCGTCAGAGCTTCGGTGAGGGCTGGCAAGCAACGACGGTGAGAGGCGTCGCGGGCGAGCGGTGGTGCCACAGCAGCGGGCACAGAGCGGCTGCAGAACCTTCACAAGGAAGAGGGGGCGTCGGACACCAAGCGGCTTACTGGCGCGGGCATCGGGGAGCAAGATCGGAGGAGCGAGCGTCACGAGATCCGGTACTCGGGTGAACAGAGGCGCAGCAACAGCAGGGGTGCAGCGGGCTGGCTCGGAATCGGCTGGGCTATAGTTTGCAGAGGTGCGATCGTCGAGATTTTGTGGCACGGAGCAGCAGTACTCGGAGCGGGGCACTGGGTCGTCGGATACGGAGGCTCGAGCAACGATGACCGGCGTCGGACAGCGGGCTGCTGCAGGAGGCGAAGCAAAGGCGCTGGGCTGGCACAGAGCAGCAGCAAGCAGGCGTCTGGTCCAGTGGAAACCGCGTCGCGACTGGGGGCTCCAGGTGTGGGCGTCGCAAGGACTCCGGATTTGGTGCTTGGACAGACGCGCAGGGATGGAGACGCTGGATCGTGGGCCGGCGGTTCGACTCGGGGTCCGACAAGCAGAGCAACTCGGGCGTCGGCACTCGGCAGTAGGGGCGTCAGATCGCTGTGCTGCAAGTTGCAGAGGCGCGGTCGTCAAGGCTGAGGCGCCGAGTGCAGCGATGGGCGAGCAGAGAGCGAGGCACGACACGGAGGTGCAGTGGGGAGGTGCGGTGGCCGGCGCGAGGCGGTGCTGGTGCGGCTCAGTGGATGGCTCGGACGTGCGGCAATCGCAGAGGAGAAGATGAACAGTTGTTGTGTTTTGCTTTTTTTATTTTTTTTTCTCTCCCTCTTCCACTCTCACGTCACCTCCAATCTTACTCTCTCTACCCTCTTTTTGTTCTGCAGCAAATCGATAGAAGGGAAAAAGAAACCTGCTCCCTTTTTTTTTCTCTGTTTACTTTTTTTCTCCTTCGAAGACCCCCCCCCTTTCAATTGAACTCTGTACACCCCTTTTATAGGCAAAACAAAATGTAATCCTTTTGCAAATATTTTATCTCACGAAGGTTGCCTATAACCTCCCGATCGCGAAAATTATTTTATTTTCCTTATCTCATGAATATTCTCTCATGATTTCATCATCTATTGCTAAAGATAAGATTGCAATGCGATTTTCTCAATTTTCAAAAAATCATCATAATATCGCATCAAATCTCAATTTTTCACAATATAATTGATTAAAAAAAACAACGGGCTTGGGCTAATTTGCTCCTTTCGTGGGCCTAGTCAGACTTGTCAATTTAAGCTCAAAAACATTAATTCGAACCTGTCCACCACCGGTCCGATAAATAAAATGTAAAATATGCAAACTAAAAATAAATGTACCTAAATTTATATGCTATGCAATTAATATTTTTTTTTCAGGGATAAAATTAACTCCTAATTTTTATGCAATAAATAAATGACCAAATCGCCAAAATTTAGGTGTCAACAACGTTGTTAGCAACCGTTTGCTAACCATATAGTTCTCTCTTTCTTTCTCTCTTTTTCTTAACTTAACCCACTCACCTTCTCTCTGGTCTATTTATAATGTCCTGGTAAAGTCAACATTTAACTTCCTCTAGAAGCTAGTCTTTAACCTCCCAAAGAAGTTATTAACTACTTTTTCTAGAAGCTACTTCTTCCAGAAGTTGGTCTTTAACTTCTCAAATAAGTTGATGACCATCCTCCATAAGCTAGTCTATAACTTCTCAAATAAGTTATTGACTATTTCCTCCAAAAGCTGGATGAGCAAGAGAACAGCTCTCGTGAGTAGGCTATGTCTGATCGAGTGAATTGGTTATGGTGTGTGACATCCCTAGGTTCATCATTGAGTTGGCAATAAGACTTGCACTAACACATTAGTATTCCCAAGAGAATTTATTGTCCTGATCAATCTCTAGGTCCTACAAGCCATGATTGACATCTAACAATATGTCATGACTACCCAGACAGTGTGAATGCTTTAAGAACATAATGAACCCGTCAGCTTTGGTTACAGAATAATTCAATCCCTTTATCTTACTATGTCCCGATCGAACAAAGACCATGGAATATTTGTCAAGTCACCAATTCGATCATATGCACAAACCTAATTGACCTGCATTTTATATGAGACATAAACAATTTATTCTCGGTTACAACCCCGGCCGAGGATTTCAATGCAGTGTCACAATTAGATAGCATAGGACATCATTATTGTACCTTGCATGTAACAAGGAGACAGATTTCATGTTGCGCAGATATGTAACTTCGTATGTGAACGAGTTATGACCATCAGATACAGAGACGGATCAATGAGCCGCCAATATGCGTATCCATGAACCATAGCCGTCCAACACACAAGTTAACACTATGCTTCAGGTCTAAGGATTATTTACACAAGACCAAAGCATGAACGATTAGTCATTAACCTCGCTAAAAGCTTACATGTTGACAATCGTTCTATGTATGTCACATTCAGTGAACTTGTTTGTTACAAGCACCTGTGTTCTAACTTGAGCATCATAATACCTAATGACTCGTGACTCGTCATTACCTTAAGCATCTAATACTTAATGGTGAAGCTAAGAAAACACCGGTCTCAATAAGATCATTAATATCCACTCAATGATCCATTGACTGTGAACGGTTTAAAGATTCAGTCTAACTGTGAACCCATCACGCATATTCTTAACGTCTCAAAAATAAGTCTAGTCACAGCTGATCTTATGGAATCATTCATATAGATAATTGGACAAATGAATGAATGCGTATTTGCCATTAATTTGACAACACAACCAAAATCCCTAACATGTAACTATTACACGGTTGCTTTAAGGCATATAATTAACAGAGGATACAGACATCTAGACTTGGTTCTTGAAGATTTGATGTGGGACCTCAAAATTATAGACACATATGAATGAGGTTGGGTCATCCTTAGTAATAAGAAAAAGGTAAGCTCATTTATTTTATTTTTTATTGTTATCCTCTCATGTAGTTTATGCTTTACATTTGAAATCATTTTTTGTAGAGCCTTATACAATCTGTGGCTATTTGGTTGCCTACAACTAAGCATAGGATGTTTGCCATATATATATATATATATATATATATATATATATATATATATATATATATATATATATATATATATATATTGGGGCAAGAATTATAAATCGATACAGATGCAAAGACCATTTTGAAAGTATGCTGAGAACAGTACTATAGCGGATTATGATTAACACTTTTAGGCATTGAAGAAAATCAGTTGTGCTAGATATCATGACTTGATTCAAACAAAGCCAAAGTACCGATGTAAGGCTTTATTCGCTACTGATGCCAGGCTTTATTCACTACTGATGTCAAATATGATATAGTTAACAACAAACTTATACGAGACATTCAATGGAAGAATGATAGCTGCCAGATGTTAGTCCATTTGCATTATGTTGGAGAAAATGAGGATAATAATAATGACAATGATACATAAATTGAGGGATGCACGTGCTAAGTGGAGAAGAGACCATGGTCTAACAATTGTAAGAAAATTGGAAGAAAATAGACTTGGTGCAACTTACTACTAGATTATATGGAATGATGATCTAGATATGAGATAATGAATAAAGGTGAAAAGTATGTGGCGGATATTTTGAGAGAGACTGTACATGTAGAAGGTGGTAACTTACCGGCATCCCTTCTCTTCATGCCATTTATGCTATAAATCATAGGTAAGATGACATGTATGACTATAAATGAATGTTATAAGAAGTCCAAGTTCTTAGCTACATATCAAAATATGATCAAGCCAGTTTAAGGAATGAAATTTTGGAAAGAGTAATAAGAAGGCACCTAAACCAATTCTGGCGAGGAAGAAGCCTAGTAGACACAAACACACACACACAAAAAAAAAGAAGAGGAAGGTGAGATCACAAGTGGTATTAGGATGTCAAGGATAAGAATGAAGATAACTTGTCGAAGTTGCAAACATAAGGGACACAGTAGTTTAACATACCCCACTAGGAAGGTTGGGTCAATGACATCACAAATGCCAGAGTCCAAGAGAAAACTTCAAGTAAGTACTTCCTTTTGTTAGATTTGCATTTTTACTAGCAAAGTTTGTGAACTAATGAAAACAAATAATGATAGGTTAACAATACAAGGACCAAAGAGAACAAGAGATAAAGAGTTGATACACATGCACAGGCTGAATCAACATCACAAGGAACTCTAGTTAAAGTTCCACTTAAAGTAGTAGGGCCATCAAGAAAGAAGAAAAATGTTACAAGGAAGAAAATCTAATCTACAAGAAGTGACAAGATTAGAAATGTTCTCAAAGCCCCAACTGGAAGGAAAATTGACTTTGCGAATATGGAATGATAGCCATTTTTAAAGTTGGGTTCAAAGAAGTGATGCAGTTGTCTTTTTTGTGATGGTTTTATGAAGTGGTGTTGTAACTCCATTTTATTTTATTTTTTGTCACCTATGGATTTAGTGAAATAGTATTGTGAATGTTTTTGTCAATGATGGGGGATCAGTAAAATATTGTACTGGTAATCCTTTCTTTATTACAATGAAATGTGCTTGTTTATTATGATATATCAGAGTTAATATATTGTTGCATATTCCACCATAAGTAAAATAAATGCTTAAGTTGAAGCAGGTGTTGGTAGGATAGTTGTTGTTTAATTTTATCCGTACATTTATCATTGTTTAACTATTGAGATGCTGCCAAAGTGAACTAGACAAAGACCAATACCCATCAGACCCATGAGAATTGTGCTCTCTGAAACCGTACAAGTATGACTATTTTTACTTGGACTATTAAAAAACACAAACATTATAAAGAACCTTCACTTACATAAATATCATTGCCAAACATCATAGAAAACATTGTCACAAACATGTATGTTTTGCAGACTACAAACAACCTTCACTTCATATACAAGAGGTGAAACAGATTGCATTGCAAAGTGGAACGATCCAAAAGAAATCATACCTTGATGTCGTGTTCAGTGCAAAATCTCAAGGCCTAATTAAGTCAAAATTGGGTATCGATGAATTGAGTCTTCACATCGAATCAGGTCTTGATGAACTGTGCAACCTTGCCTCATCCTCCTCTCACTACACCAAGTCCTCGTCGTCAAGTTCCCTCACAAGCTGCTCATAGAAATCCCCTTGTTTCTCTTGGGCATCAGACGGCCATCGTCTAGCATTGTACTTGACTGATCAATTTTGGGCTATGAGGTTCTAATTTTTGGAATTAGGGCTTTTTTTTTATCCTTTTGATCAGGTGCAAGAAGGGCTCTCTGCACTAAAACGTATTGAAACAAAACGAAAAAAAAAAATTTAAAAAAAACCAAAAAAAAAAGTCGTCATTTTGATATCTGATGTCCATGTTAGCACCAATCTAGCCATCTAGGCCGGCAGACGTTACTAGGTATCCATGTAAGAATTTTCTAAAATAAATTGGCTGGACGGACTCTATTGACAAATTGTCAAGAGATTTTTGATTGAATTAGCATAATTGAAAGTTTATAACTAAATGAGCAAAAGTGTATTAAATTTTGTGACATTCTACACGTGAAAGTCCTTGGATTGTTTAAGGAAAATAGAGGCTTTTTGTCTCATTTATTAGGCGTTCCTAAATCACTCTTTCCTTAAACGAAAAACAAAAAAGGACATAATAACACATCTTCGGTAATTCCCCACTTCATCAACTTCTTTAAGGACTGTTTATTTTCTCTCTCCCCGCGAATTCACCAAATCTCCGCGCACACGGGTAGCACTAGGCCAATTACTTGTAAGCTAAAATAAGCAAGATATTGTCGTATATCGAATACGTAGCTCTATAGGTTTAGCTCCAGATATTATCTTTCAAGAGCAACCCTCGGACATATTCTCCCACAAATACTCTCTACTTCTCTTCAGACGGTTCCTTCTGCTCTGTTCCCGATTCTCCTATTCGTCCCCCGACTGTTTGCATCTTTCTTCCGGCTCCGGGGTTGCTGGCCGCGGAAATCGTGTTTGAGAACTTGGGGGCGGTCCAAGGACGAGGTCGTGGCACTTGGTGTCTATACGGATTCCGCTGTATGCCGTTGTTGCTCCACCGATGGCATTCAGAGAACACTTCACGTGCGCGTAGTTTTTACAAGGGCAGTGGCGATGCCGAAGATGCAACGACATGTCCAGCGAGCATTTCTAGAGACAGCCCTTCATAAAACCACCAAGTTTCGCTAGTGGGAAAGGTGCAATTTTCGGCCTCGCCACGTCCTGATCCCCGGGTCCCATCGACATGGCTTACCAGCTTACTGTGGCGCGTCGCGTTACGGTTTATATCATTTCACAGCATTAAGCGGTGGAAATACGCTTCGAATATGACCCATTATCGAATTCTCGCGACTCTCCATGTTGTTGTGACTTTCATCTTGGCAAAAAGCCCCATGTTTTTTCAACCCTCACTGTTTTTTTTCTGAGGGATTTCTTCTCCTTGGTTTTTTATACCACGTGCGAGATTGTAGAGAGTTGCTCGATATTGTTGTAGCCCTCACTGTTATTTCTGAGGGTTTTTTTCTCCTTGCGTTTTTTTTAGCAAGTGCGAGATTGTTGGGAACTGCTCGTTGCGGACACGACGGATAGGATGAAGCGAATGCTATCCGTGAAACTGGACGCGCTCCAAGCATTTTTGGTATGTGCATGGATTACTACAAAGTTCAAACAACTTTCATTTAATTCTCCGACAGATTAGGATTGGGGAGACCATCTCCTCACATTTGCTACATGCAAACAGTCTGGACTCAAAATCAACAATAAAAGAGAATAGAAAACAGACATTCCAAAATATCCATATGCACTACTACAAAGTATCAAGAACATGTGGGCATGAGAGAGAGAGAGAGAGATTGAATTAAATGAAGCATATGTACATATATTGGAGAAACCCTTTTCCCTGAGACAGGAATTAATTTAATGTCTGAACATGGGATTCCTGGTTCTTGAGTATCATGTCAAGAGTCTCGCATCATATCTACAAGTTTAATGCTACCTGAAAATGTTAAGAAACTCTACAAGTCAGAGACCAACTCTAACCTAGTAACCGAGATTAGAAGGATAGACAGCACATGGACACATATGTTACAAAAACAGGAGAACTCCAGTAGCAGTATCAGTTGATCAGTTAGCATCGACAGCGGCAAAAGGCGGTCATTTCTCCCGGGTTAACTTTCCAGCATTTTTCATCCTCTTCGCAGCATGAACAAACCCCACAATAACCTGCAGCTCGTCCATTTGCTTCACCAGAACAAGGAAAAAAAAAGGAAAGATGTTGGCAAATTGCAGAAACTTGAATGCTAACGAGATTTAAGTGGAGCCCCGTAAACTATCTGCTACCTACTAACACAAGTATGAGGTTCCCATTGCTTCAACCAAAATAAATATTAAGTTCAAGATGAATGCTGGCGTACGGATAACCAACATTTGCATCCTCCAGCACATTGAGTACCCCATGCAACTGAATAATGAACAAAGGTGGCAGTTATGCGAATACCTGCGACATGAAATGCCTCTGAACAATATTGATTAGTTGCTCTTTTGATGGGTTGGGGATAGCATCCACCTAAAAGAATGACAGTGATGAGACAAGATGAAACACAGACAGTCACATGCGATAATGCTTTTTGCCACATAAAGAAGTAAAAGGGAAAAATGAACTAACAAGATTAAAATGTCGTAAATATCTCCACAAAGCAGCTGTCTCCAATTTGCTAAGGTCAACCTTCTGCACAAGAGAAGCCTAGTTTGAGCATTATTTCAAGGCCATGGAAGAGAAACCATAGGAGGCAACAGAAGGAAAGTGGAGGCTCTCCAGCTATACAAAACAAAATAAGAGAAAACAAGAGTGTTTTTCTACATACTGTGGACCCACGGGGAAATGAAATAGATCCTTTAGAGTGTGAATCACAAGAGAGGGACCGGCTCATAGTCTTGTGGGAGGACCCAGATGATTTATGCACCCGATGCCTCGATTTGTGTGACTTCTGAGTGTCATCTGACGCTAAAAAACAAGGTATCACACAAACATAGTACAATTGAAAAGAGTGTTAGTGCCAATGATATGACAATATAAAAAAAGTTGACAGGAGACAAGGGAGACATTAAGCAATGTAAAAAGCAAAAGGCATAAAAAATTGGATCCAATGTAGCAACCTCAACAATGTTCCAAAAGAAGCCCATGAAAACTATTTCAGTACATACGAAAAATAATGCATTCTAAGCTAAATGCCTGTTCTTCCAGATTATTATTATGCAATGGCAATCAGCACTTTCCTCACTAAACAGCAAGTGTGACCATTAAAGAACCTATTAAGAATATCACTTTTCTAAAATCATGTACTCATTCATAAACATATTTGGTAGAATATCACAGACATAAGCAGGTTTATTATTAACTTTCTTTCCTCAAGCGGCAGACAGCATGATTAAGGAAAAGAATGCTGTCTACCGAAAAGCCTTATGTCTGGATTAACAATAATCCCAGGTTCACACAATGAGGTAATTTCTGGCAGACTCCACTTAAAAGGACCCTTTTTTCCTCTGAAGGAACAAGTAGCTTTAAAGTTATACTTATTGTATACTCACCCATATCCGATCCATTCCATAGTCCATTCTCAAAGTCAAGGTCATCATCTTCCTCATTTCCAGTTGGAGCTTCAATCACGCTAAGTGCATTTCGTTGAAGCTTAACTTCGATTCCATTGGTCAGAACCTACACCATCAGAATTTGGCAGGCCGAAAAGTCCATGATCAAGTGAATGCCGAATAGAACGATGAGCATAAAATACATAAAAGGAAGAGACTTGAAGGGACATATGATGATGAAGCAAAGCAGATAAAATGTAGTCGCTTAAAAAGAAGATAATCTCACTTTAGGCACAGAACGCAACAACTTTTCTGAAACTGACAAACGCAAAGTGCCCTTTCACTTTTGCTAATATGTAAGGAGAATACTTCTTCATGGTACATAATTGGCACTACAGCACACCATCCAGTTGATACTTGGGAAAATAAGACAAGAAGCCTAGAACGCATCCTCACCCAACCAATATATTTTTCGAGGCCAATCCACATAATTGGTTGAGGAATCCCCTTAATAAATTCCCCAGAGCAATAAGTACAAAACTCTCCTATCTCCTACATATTTTTTTCGAGTGCAAATTCCCAGATCGAACTTCTCCAATGACGGCAAAGAGAAATCAAATGCAGTACATGTTAGTAAGAGAAGCTTCAGATTCAAGCACACAAAAAAAAGAAAAAAAGAAAAAAAAAGGAACCCAGCCCAGGAAGAAGTATTATCGGTAAGCAAGGAAAGTTGACTATGAAGCACCAAATAGCAAGTTCAATTTCAGTCAAATGCCAGTCAACGGTGTCACGCCAAGAGCAAGACAATCCAATCACCAGATCCGTGGACTCGATCAGACATGCAATGCCCAATTGATAGTACAATCATCAAAAGAATCCTTGATTGGCGCCGAATGACACTAAATCCTTCATAGGCACCCAGGATCTCCAAACCATTGCAAGAGTAAACATGCATTACCCAGCAATGAGCAGAAAGACCTAACCCACAGCTCCACAGGGGAGAGTGCATCTTTACTCACATCAAAACAAAATCTCCAATCAATCGCCAGAAAAAAAAAAAAAAGGTAAATTGCCCTAATGGCCAAATTAGCACCCACATTGTGGCGAAGCAACGATTGCAGCTCCAACAATTCAAAATTCAAAATGCAGACAAACCGCATTGCGTGTCGCAATGCAGAGGAGTCATCCAAAGCCGCATTGCCAAGCCGAATGCGAAACCAAACAGATAAGAAGAACCGGAGAATTTTACCAGCCAATGCCACCCCCCGAGGCCGACGGCCTTCTTGACGACGCCCTGGAGGCCGACGAGCACCGACTTGGTGCGGTTGTTGCCGGTGACGACGACCTTGGTGTGACGCGGCAGCACGGAGAGCTCCTCCTCGCTGCTGTCGCCGCCCCCGCCGCAGCTCTGCAACTGAGACAGTCCTCCGTTCACTGAGCTCTGCACTGCTTCCAGCATTTCCGCTCCCGCAAGCCGCAGCCCGACCCCGCCCCTGAATCTACGGGAGGCCTCACGAGTCGAAATCGGGGTCGACGGAGAGATCGCGCATCGCTGAGCTCGAATTCGGAGGTCTCGGAAGCCAATGGCGGGCGAAATCGCGACAGATTTCGGGTTCTTAGCAGAGAGAAAACACAGAGTCGTAGTGTGAGAGAGAGAGAGAGAGAGAGAGAGGTGAGAGTGACGGGTGTTTTTTATTGGTGTGGTTCTATGAATCCCGACGACGCGGAACCCGCCAATGCAGCGCTGCCACGTCGGACGGGAGGTTTCCGTTCCCCAGCATTATGCGACACAGCTAGTGTTCTGGAGACCTGGGGGAGAGAGCGTTTACCGGCGGTTGACCGGTTGACCGGAGCGCGGGGCCGCGTGGGGGTGGTTATGAAATGACGCGAGCGCCCTCGTCTTGGCCCCGGAGGCGGCCGGTCGTCGCGGTAATATCGGCGCGGGGCAGGGGAGAAAATGGGAAAGTAGGGGGGGGCGTGGAACCGGGAGTAACGGTTGTTCAGAAGCCGGAAATGAAGGGGGCGCTGGGTGGGGTTGGTGGGGCCCGGTCGGAGACCCTGACGTGGGAGGAGTGCTGTCTTATCCAGCATGGGATACCCCCTTTTTTCCGATTTTTTATATATGGGACGAAATATTTAAAAATAATAATAATTGGATAAATGAAAACAAGATGAACTGGGTCATATGCGAAAGAAAAGAAGCAGAAGGCGAGAGAGAAATATCTGCTGATTCTGCTGACAATGGAATCGCGGTGGGGCCATGATTTTTCCCGCCAGATTCGTGCGATCTGAGCCGTCGGTTCGGGATTCGGAGTATCCGAGCCGTCCCCACCCGAGAGACAAGTTCACGTGTCATCAGCACTCAATAGAGTTGTGGATAAAGCCACGGAAATCCCTGGACTCTTTTTATATATTTTATGCAATCAGATTTCGAAACATTTTATTTATCCAATGCTGAACGATGAATTTTTTTTATTTTATATTTGTCTGTCCGTTAAATAAGATGAAGTAAATGATTATATGGCCATCAAAACGTCGTTAAATGCCGTGCTTTCACCTATGTGCCGGCGATATGGGGCTTACATGGCTATCAGATATTATAAAAATTAAAAAAACTTAATCTTTCAGAAAGTGGAAATCTGCAACAAAAAAGAAAAAGAAAGTCGGATTCATCTGCCACTGCAATTCCTGTCGTTCCAGCAACAAGCCTGCTCAGTCGAAGTGATCGTTGCCGGCAAAGTCGAAAATGCGAGTGTTCAGATGTACGATTCAAATGGGTAAGCCGACAGGTTAGGGAAAATCGCATTGTATATACACCTATGGATTCTTCTTCTTCTTGATTTGTCTTCAATGAATAGCCCAACAATTAGTGCATGTCAATGCATATGGTTGTCTAACTAGCCCTATAAACAAGCGATATAAGATATTTTAACACATCTTTTCACATATCATATTAAAAACTACAGGTAAATTTAATGAAAGGAGGAGCACACATGTAATATAGATTGGGACGGTATCTATTAAAATTACTCAATTCAAAAATTTAAGCTGATAAGCAAATAGAAATCATATATCTATCAAGAATATATAATCTTCGTAGATTAACCACGTGAGGATATTTTAATAGGAAAAGCACTAAATGTGTGGCTTGGAGTTTCACAATTGGGCTGGCCCTAGGAGGGCAAATGAGGAGGCACCGAGTTTCAATGAGTGAGGGCTCGATGGTAACTCCTCTACCGCACAATTCGAGCGATATCACCGGTGCAAGTGGTGGTTGAGAAATGGAATGATCGAAGAGTCTTGCTGCTAGACTTGAACTTGAAGTACTAGTCTACTAGAGCATGACAAGGACCCTTAGTTTTAGCTAAAGATGAAGAAAAAGAATAATAACACCTTAAACTTCATTCGTTTCATGAAAAATAAATAATTTAGAAAATATTATCCTAAAAATAATTACTTATATCATTTAAAATAATTAATCATTAAAAATATTTCATTAACAATAACAATTTATCATAAACATATTCGCGAACGATAAAATATTTTTCATTTATTTATTTTGTAAGTAATATGAGTAATCATTTTTTTAAAATATATATTTTTAAATTATTTATTTTTCACGAAACAAACTAAACTTTAAATTACTTGGAATTTCAAATACACAGAATTTATAGGTCCAATGCACATGAGAATTGTGTCCCTTGCCGACCAGTGGCTAGGTTAGTGAAGTCTGTGACCTAATCGGGGGATCTCTCTCTCATACACACTAGTCTCTCCACCTATGGCTAATATGGCTATGGGTGTCTCTGGTGGTTCGGCAAAAGTTTGGCCACCCTCTCCGATGGCTAGGAGGCGCACCGCCAAACTTTATTGGCTGGCAGCAATTTTCCTGTTATTTTAGTATTTAGTTAAAAATTGATAATGTTGGTCCTTAGCAAGACCTTAAACTGCTAGGTTTATCGGAGACAACCCCAAGCCTAAAATGGGGTAATGTCAAACCGCCGGGGAAATTGTAACCAAATTGGAAACACCCCCGGGCCTGATCTGCGCTCTGCTGCACTGGCCTCTCGACGACTGCCAGCTCAGTATCACAGAAATGATGACCTTGCTTTAATTTTTCAGCCGTATACGCACTACGTGGATATCACGTCAAAGTTGACATGACACTCAACGGCCATGTTGCATTTTCATTAAGGCCTTTGACAAAAAGGATTAACACAAACAGAAAATTACATAGTTCATGAATGATGGAAAAAAAAAATATTCATGGACGAAATTGCACGAGTTTGAAAAAAATTAGAATCCTCAGTGGCTTTATTCTCCACTTTTTCCAGGGAATTGCAGTTGGACAGATTAAATTATTGGTGATGAGATCGTGTGAACTATTTTTTGGTGAAATTTGATAATGAGGCTAGTTATTTTGGCACAATACGTCTTAAAGGATGTTCGGGTCAACTTTAAGCTCGTTGTAAATGGGTCAACTCATTTATACAAGAATTATAAACACCGGTTTGCGAGCTGACCCTTTTAACGTCTTTATGACATGCATAAAACTTTGAACTATACATGTTAGCATGTTATTCATGTCAACATCGTTTGTTTGGAACTCCAAATGAATCTTCACACATTTAGATATGTTTAATCATGTCTAGACACATGACCAAAAAAAAAAAAAATCATGTCCAGACACGTTTATGCACGTTTATGTAAAGGTTTAGTGAAATTGAAAGTGATTGAACTTTTGGCAATTTTACAATATTGTTAATCAAATAACTCGGCTTTTGAGATTTAGCTCATGCTAAAGCGTCCATTTATATAGATCATGATGTCACGTAATTCCATTGATGTGACTCACCCACTTGGTAAATGTTAAGCACAATAGGTGATGTGGCTTGCTTACTTAACATTGTATTTTTTCCAATTTGGTGTGGCCTGACGCGCGCGCGCGAGAGAGAGAGAGGGGGGATTTGGTCATGTCTAAACGCGTCTATGCACGTTTATGTAAAAGGGCTAGTGAAATTGAAAGTGACCGAACTTTTGGCAGTTGTATAATAATATTAATCAAATAACTTGGCTTTGAGATTTAGCTCATTCTAAAGTGTCCATTTATATAGATCATCATGTCATGTAATTCCATAGATGTGACTCGTTTAGTTGTTAAATGTTAAGCACAATAGGTGCTATGGCTCGCTTACTTAACAATCATCGTGTTTCTTCCATTTAGGTGTTGCTTGATGAGGGAGAGAGAGAATGGAGGATGGAGGGTTGGGACGATTTTAGCTGTCCAATATGTCTCCACTAAGTGACATCATCTCAAGAAGCCACATAGAATGTCCTCATCGTCAATTGATGGCTATTTAACAGCCTTAGCATCCACATTGGCATTTTTCGTTCTTGATTTTAATGAAGGATTTACATTCACCTACATCTGAAAATTTAAGGGACTTGATAAAAATTAACTTTATATACTTGATTGTGAAATTAGCAAAAATTCAAATACTTGCAATGTCATTATTCCTTACATAAACGAGTATCTTCAACCTGTCATCGTACTACATTTGGAGCCTTGAAGTTATGACAAGATTAATAAGTATGTTGCATTGAGATTAAATTCACATTCGATAAAATATGAGAGTAAGGATATGATTCCGTCATGATAACACCGATTGTTAGCTCCCCAAAACACAATGGGTTCCCTAAAATATGGCCGACTTGTACATTATTTCTCTATGCAATAATTTCAAGGGAAAATATTGTACAGGGTTGGTCCAGCCTAAGGACCTTAAACAAAGACCCCTAGACGGAAGACCCCGGGGTTAAGGGGTCTTGTCCCCATTGCCTCTCTGGCCACAGCCCCCTTTCAGGGGGGTAAGGAAGGCACTTGTAGATGCTCGCGACGCCTTCCCCCCTGAAAGGATGGAGGCGAGGTATAAGCAAATGAAACAAGCGGGATAAAACCTATACATTATTTCTCTATGCAATAATTTCAAGGGAAAATATTGTACAGGGTGATTGGGGCCCTTATATTTAGAAGAATAAATTATTGGTGCTTAAATTCTGAAAATTACTTTTTGTTAAGAAATTTGTTACCCTTCTATCTTTGAAGCGCAATACTTATCAGTAACTAAATACATAAGAATTATAATATTCGGTGCATGAATTATTCTTTCTGAAACGTAGTGGTTTGAATTCGTAAGTTAACTAATAATGTAACTTAACCAATGATGATACAGGTTTTTCAATTTACCCAACTTCTGTTGCATGTAAAAATTTGTCCGTGGATTGTTTGTAATTGTGCCTTGATAATATAATTGCTTATTTTAAATGCATGTGCATCCTTTAAAATGTTTTATCGTCTAATAAAAAGAAAGAGTTTTGTTAATGAGTTCTTTGGAGCATTTGTTGAACAAATTTAATGAGGGGATATTCACTTTTCCAAATAACGATCGTGCGCATGGGCTTCAAAACGGTCGAGACATCAGAATTTGTTTATAATATTTCCTTATTTAATACATATAACAAGTGTGCCAAGTGCACTTTTTAGGAAAAAAAATTAAAGAAAACATCTTCGATAAAATCCAGCCAAATAAAGGATCTTCATAAGGTATTAACAACCTAAGTAGAACCGACACTGACACTGACACGCGACACGCGACACGACATGACACGACACGTCGACATGTCGTTTCTCAAAAACAGAGAATTTCGACACGTTGGGACACGTTATATATTAAATATATATTTTTATATATGGATATGTCTTTTGAGCTTTTCTATTTCCACATTGGAGCTTTCAAGATGATGATATCCCATATGTTGTTCAGATTCCAAGGCATGAAGCCTTGATTATTTCAATCAAATTCATAAATAAATAAACAATTAAAAAAAGCCTAGAATGAATATATACTAAAAACATTAATCCGCCATTTATTAATATCATTCATTATTTCAATTTGATAAATTCAACTCTATTTCAATAATTCTTAAAACTTGGAAAAAAAAAACAAGCGATCCATATTCTAGACTCGCATGTTAGATATATTGGAAGATGAGAAAAAAAAAAATTAAGAGGTGAATTGTGTATTACGAGAAGTGGGATTCATAAGAGAAGATAAAACTAGGTTTTTCTTCTTTTTCCATTTATAATTTTTATAATTTTATTTTATTTTTTCATATATGTATATGTGTGTGTGTGTGTGCATATATATATTGACCTCTCATTTATTGCATTTTTAAAATTGACATCGATATCGGAATTATGTGTCGGAAACTCATATGTCAAAATTCTGACTCGAGTGTCAGAGAGTGTCGAAAAATTTGACCAAGCGTCGGATTTTTCGACACGTGTTGACCGAGTGTCAGAGAGTGTCAGAGAATGTCAGACACATGTCAAAGTGTTCGACACGACACGAAGACTCCTGGAGAGTGTCGATGCTTCATAGGTAACAACGTAATTTTCAATAAATGAAAAGGTAAAATGACATCACCCACCTCTTTACTCTTATTCAAAAATTAATTATTCGTGTACTTTTTTAAAAAAAAAATCCAAGCCAAATATTTCTACTGGTGAGCACTATGAAAATACTCATCACTATCTTTTATATGGATATAAGATTAAGAATTAATATCACGAAGAATCCCAAATTGGCATACATGTAATAAATTTACCCCAAACTAATTTTTTGACCATAAAAAATCCCAAATTGTATATTTATGACAAATTTATTGCAAACTAATCTTTTAATCACTAAAAACCCCGAACTGATATATTTGTAAAAATATGACATTCATTTAATTGGTTTAATATCAAGAAAAACCACAAAATAGGTAAACATGTGACAATCGAAGGTAAAACCCTAAATTGGTATATCTGTCAATTTAATACTAAAATTTAATGGAGACTAATAAAGGTTAAAATGTCATAAGTGCCAATTTGGGGTTTTTTAAAATTAAAATATTAGTTTTGGATAAATTTATCATAAAATGTGTCGATTTGAGGTTGTTTGTGTTATTAACTCTAAGATTAAAGATTAATGATCTTACCAAAAAAAAAAAAAACTCTAAGATTAATGAACAAGAAAACAAGTATACGGATACCATTCTCTTCGAAGGAAGTAACAGTTTATAGCAATGAAAACCAGTAGTTATTAAATGGTGTTAAGTTAAATTAATACTAGCAATCTAGCATTAATTAGTAGCTTGAATCTCACGATTAACAAACCCATGCACACATTAAACATATTCATATACGAACCTTGCTTGATAAGTGTGTTACACAAATTATGCCGTGTTCGACATTTGTCGAATATTTGAATAAATGGGTCTACATGATAAGGTGAAATTAATGAGTGCTCTCGAATTTGAGCACGTTCGACATCAAGGATTACACTTTCGATGTCTTTAACAATGGTGCAAAAGTCGATGAGAATGGCTTTTCGAGCGATCCGTGTCTCTGGCCGGGACGTCGCTGTCCGGTGCATCGTCCCTGACCGACAAAATTAATAATGTGTTACCTGCGTTGGGTGCTGTATTAACTAATCACGGATGTTTGGTTTTTTTCTCTATTTGGCGGGTTTATCATTCGTCTCGCACGGCAAGCAATGGAAGGACCCTTGTCAGTTGCTTTGTCTGTGTCACGTTTCCTAGTCAGAAGTCTTGTCTTTACTGCTCCTACCAAGTCCTCCCCATCAATTTAAATTTCGTTGGTGAATTACTAAAATAGAAACTAATGGTACGCAGCCCTATAAACAAATTTCTTTAATAAAAAAGCCTCCTTGCCTCGTAGAAGATGTGGAATCAATCAAGCTGAAGGCAGCGACCACTGTTCGAGTATTAATACAACAATGAACTTGCCAAGTAAAAAAGAAAAAAAAAGAAGAAGAAAAAGACAACAATGAAATCGGTACAATGAAGTACGTCGAGGGACCATAGAAAAACCTCATAATTGTAGTTGAGGCGGCATCGTATAATCAAAGCAACAAAACAGAAAGATGCCATGTTAGAAATTGCCAATAATGTTTTGCAATTTGATGTTTCCTACTTCCTTTTCAACAACAGTACAAGAAATTTCAGAACAATAGACACAGAACAATCCTAGTAATATTTGACATTGGTAGACTAAGGACAAGTAGATGGAAAGACAACTTTCCATCATTCACACATACATTACAACAAAGTTATCTAGTCTCCACCCATTTACTATTGTATCAAATCTCCTACTCTTATGGCCATCAATCAGGTTGTATCCTCTTCCCTATGTACCCTAACCTCTTAAATCAAATGAACATCTCAGATCAGCATAAAGAACATTTTGTATACCTATCCCTGCATATTTCTCCCGCTCTAATCATATGGAGACGCCGTTTCTTGATGATACAGTTAAATGGCAGGAAAAGAAAACTCCAAAGAGGTAAGGATCAGAACAGGAACTGAAAAGGCAAGCACAACTTCTTAAACATCTTATTTTTCTTATCAGACTTCCTTCTCCTTTCCAATGCTGAAGTATCTTCACTTGTTGAAGCATGGGATGCAATATTTTCGCAACCAGATTGGCTTTCCCCATCTCCAAGTACATGCTTCGGATTCCTTCTATCTACTGCTTTACTTCTTATAGCTGAAGCTGTATTGAGAAGAGAGGAACCAGTTTTGGGGATGTCTTCACGTTCATGACTGGTAAATGATCCTGCAGATGATTAAAAATCAATTTAGTTGCCTTTGCGTGATTGAGATCAGTGAAACAATAGTAAGAGCAATTTCTAGCATTCTAATCTAAGTAATAATTAGTCCAAAAAGAAAATCTAAGTAATAAAAAGAACTAGTGTCTAAACTGACCACAAGAAATTCTTTAAGAACTTCAAAGGCATCCATGTACAAAAAGTACTAGATGCACACAATATTATTTTTGGCAGTCAAAGAAAAGAATCTACATCAGAGAGACAACTTAGCTTTGCTTCACTTTACAACTGCTCAAGATCTCTTACAGAAAAGAATTACCACTTAACATTAGCACCAGCAAAGCCACAGAAAACCAGTCAAGCATAATGAACTTTACGAAGATCACGAAAACTTAATTAGCATTAACAATCCTTCTGCTGTCTGTCTGATTGAATTGCAGATTCTACACTTCAAGTTGTATAAATTGAACAAAGGAAAAAAAATAAAAAAATCAGTCATTTCTTTCTTTCTTTATTATTATTATTATTAATTTTTTTTTTTTTTTTTTTTTGGTCAGTCCTTTCTTTATGTTAGCTGGCTAATTTCCAACAGTCTCTGCTCCTCTTTCAGGGTCAAACAAAACCTGCTCATTTAAGAGTTTCAATTTGTTGTTTATGTATTAGAAAGAATCACAGGATCTTCTCCCTGGTATCCCCAGAATCCTGATAGAGAGCTCCCACTTCCACACAAGTGACTCTTTGGAGAAGAAGGCCCCAACAAGAATAAGCAGGCATACTCTTTCGCACGTATTTCAACAGGGCATCAGTTAGGAACACAGGTTGAAAAGTAGATTCGGAAGGTGAGAATATCACATTATATAAGAAAACTTTTTCTGTCCTTAAGGAAAAGAGATGTTCTTATAGGCATCTAAGAGCTCTAAGCAAGATAAGCAATAAAATTGCAGAAGTACGCTAATTCAATCTACACCTATAAGCAGAGTAAGCTATTCTCCAAATTGGAGATCATACAAACACTTAACAATGATCGCCACTCACAACAGTGTTGGAACTAAAATATCAGAAGTCAATAAAAGCACTTAATTTGCTTAGGACCTTTTTTTCTTCTAAAATTACCTGAAGTCACTTCATGCGTTACCACATTGGATGGTTTAACAGTTGATACACTGAACTTAGCATCCGCATCCTTCTGCTCCACCTCTTGGAGCGGTTCAGCCTCTATGTCTCGCAAAAGGGCCAATGAATCAAAGCATTCATCTGATGACATGGTCACGCAACTAGAATTGTCTGAACTAGAGGCAGGTGACTGAGGATTTTCAAGATCCCGTAGCTCCAAGAAGTCGTCATCCAAGACATCAACATTTGCATGCAGATCTTCCAAAGGATGGTTCTGCACAATATCTGCTGCAACAGCCTGTAATTTCCAAATCTATTATTCACCCATTCATGCTAAGAGAATTTTAGCACCTGGCAAGTAGTTCCTCTCCCTTTTCCCAAAGAACAGATATAGGATACAAGCAACAAAGGAGATCATATAAAGATAGAATCTAATTTGTTCCAATATTCATGTGAGAAAATGTAAATTCTATTGAGTAGGAGGTTCTCTCACAAAGTAGGTGAAAAATTGGCATCATTACCATGTTTACAACGTATCAAAAGCTTATTGCAAGACCATCTAAACTCAGCATCCTATATTTAAGATCTTTAAAGTAACTCAATTTAGGTGGATCTCTATAGCATGCAAGAGCCAATTTTGTGAAGAAAATTCTCAACTTAACAAAACTAGCTGATCCCACATGATTGAAGACCATAACGTAACTTATTCATTAGGACATTGAAAGATGTTTATCACCTAGTGCTTCATAAAATAGATGTACAGGGAAAACCATGTTATATTTGGAACAGTAAACTCATAGCCAATAACTTCGTCATCATTAGCTGTGCTGACATCAGAAAGAATCAAGGTCAGCCCTAGCGGGAGCATAATGATAACCGCATGAAAGTTGAAGAATAAAACTCATCAAAAGTAACCTTTAAGAAAAGATGAAAAACTTCTACCACCAGACATGTCTAAGTTCTTTTAGCGCTTTTCTAATAGAAACCTATACCAACATAATGTATCAACTGTAAATTATTCAACATAAGAGGCTACATATGTTCAACGTTAGACATCTAGATGCAAAAAAGTTCGGAAGAGCTCAAGAAGCATTCGAGAATAGCTAAATTGGACAATATAATATACCTGGTGGTTGCTTGTGGATCCTTTTTCAGCATTGCTCCTGGAGGCAATGGTAAGCGAAGCAGTTGACAGGTTGTTGTTTCCCCTAGAGATGTCAGAACCATCAAACGTTTGGGCCATTTTCTGGTCAACTCGGTGTACGTGTTCTCGGAAAACTCTGCATAGAGAATTGACCCCCTGCATTTTGCCCAACAGAATTCAGAGTGGAGGAAGCAGACTAAATGATAAAAGCAAAAGAAACATCTCGATATTTTAGCCTATAGCTCAACCGATCCTTTACCTTTGCCCTGGTGTTGCAATTTGACCCATCCCATGTCATTTTGTACTCCTGCATTATCCAATTGGTCTTAAAATCCCCCAAAGCTTGAGGATCACGGAATTCAAGAGTTGTTATCCAGCCGTTTATGGAGGAATATAATGGTACTTTAAGGGGATTCCCTTTGGGCTTCCAGAATCCGTTCTCTTTAGCTCTATTGTCCTCTGAACATATCAAGTACCAAATATCTTCTGCATAAATCATCTCCATGAGTCAAGTACAATTCTAACGAGCACTTTTTAATTTCCTTGATAGGATGACAAATAATTTTCTAAATCAACTACACTTTTCTTAGCACAATCCTAATGAAACCGCTTGAAGCGAACAGTGCAGTTCCTCTAGACATGCAAATGATTTTTCACTTTACTCGATTTTGTCTCTAAGACACATTGCACCACCTATTTAAATTTCCCTACTGCTAGCATCGGCAGGTACTATAATAAGACGCATAGACAACTTCACGAACCGCTATACATATTCTGTGCCATCAATAGCATCTCCTTGACTCAAAACGCATAGACAACTTCACGAACCGCTATACATATTCTATGCCATCAATAGCATCTCCTTGACTCAATCTGACTTTGGACAAGGCACATGCTTCTTGCCCAAAGCACAAAGTGGCCAATGCAAGCACATCATAATAGGCACAAATGCCAAAGGCCGATGTGCAAAAGAAGTCTTCTCAAATTACAATTCCATGTATCATGTTTCATTCTCTTCTCTGTTTTTTTTTTTTTTTTTTCTTTTTTGACAAGTAAGACAATTTCATTGCACTTCAAGACTTTGCAGGTGGACTAGGCCCACATACAAACCCCTAACAAGGTGACACATTCTCTTCTTTCTCATGATAATAAAATGTTACTTTGCTTTGGTGTTCCCTTTTCATTATTAATGAAGAAATCACAACAATAGAAAATAGCTTAGCTAGCACAGCAATACTAATAAGTATGATAGAGACATTCTGTCTTGTGAGAGGTACTAATAATCTGTATAATTTTACTTCAAGCAGGATCATAATTGTATCAGGGCACAACTAGCTCTGGACTCCATCCAAGTCATACTCGTTTATTAAGATGCTTGTAATAACTTGAAACATGCCTCTCCCTATTTATGAAAACAGGTTTATCTGACAAGTTACTTATATAGAAAGTGTGAACATACAGTGGAGATGCAATTTAATTCTCCTTAATTAGGCAAGACGTCCAGATGGATGAGAATTGCCATCTGATGGTATCCAAAGGTAAGAAGCACAGAGCAAGCGAGGAGAAATATGGGCTGAGCCTCAGCATAACAGACATTGTACCAGAGAAGTAATTTTACTCCCACGGTCTCCTAACCCTTGGAAATATTCTGATATTTTGAAGCAGGAAAATCACTTATCTATAGAAGTTAGACGTCATGCTGCTCAAGCATTTAAAAGTACCAATTAAACCTAGTGGTTGAATATGGGAAACATGGCATATGGAGAATACAGATGCTTTTGAGCCTTCTATACTTTGGTGTAGACCCCCAACCAGGTCCAGCAAGAAGGTCAAAGATATCGTCGATGCACAGGATTCATAGGACTATCTACTCAAACAACTTAAGAGTCAGACAGTGCAAGCCAGCATAAGGGAATAAATGATGGCAAATTACTGAAAACTAGACATTTAACAGTAAGCGATACCTGAAAAGAGTAAAAATTTGCAAAAAACACAAATCTAACCTGGTAAATTTTCAGGCCAATAGTCGTAGGGATTTAAATCAGTGATTACATTCCGCGGAAGAGAACTTCCACCTAAAATGCACTCCAAGAACACGAACAGCTCCTCGACAGAACAATCATATTTGATATCAGCCAAAGGCTCAGCTGCCGGAGGACACATGACCACAAAACCACAATTTGATTATGTCTCTTGAGAAAATGCCCCACGACCAGGATGACTTTTACTCTGGAAAAGAGCAGAAGAAAAGTGAAGGCAATGTCCTAGGAGAAAAAAGGTAAGTGGAAATTATTTAATCACCAAAATAGGGTAACAAGGCAGAGCATGATTACTTGAAATTTTGTAAAGTGAAAGTTGCAATTGGAACTTCCAGGTACAATGGGGATGACCAAGCAAATCTAGTTACTTTCTCATAGTTATAACCACATTTGAGTAATCCCTAATCATCCTAAAAATAATTTGTTGCTGCGTATAAGTTTTTTTTAACTCATGGAACGGAGAAGTGGACAATTACAGAGCATAACGAAAGATCCCAGATGATGCAGCCTGGATAGACAAAGTTACAGAAGCACGAAATCAAGCAGTTAGATAATCACATTCCAGCAAACCTCACCAATCCATCGGGTTCATAACGTCAGGAAGGCAACAATCACAAAACGTTCATGACAAGGAGGAGACAAAGCTTTAAACCCACAAACCGGGCTCAGTGGCACGAATCTTCTCATGCTCTTGGGCTCAACCACAGAACACACGACATCAATACAAAAGAAAAAGCACAATCCTCAGGACCCAGCTACAGGAATATCCGAGATCCCCCAAGATTTTATAGACAGATGGCCCTCAACTCACGCTCTTGACCTGAAGCAGTAAGCAACAGCGACCCTCATGAGTACCTAGTCCGGCAAAGCCAAATAATAACAGCAGTCCGTACAGCTATCGGCCAACACCCGCCTTCTAAATTCTGCTCTCATCGCTATCGATTCAAAAACCCTCTCAGACGACGATCGCCAAATTCGGAAAACATTTCCACATTTAGAAAGAATGAACCCCGTAAAGCAAGAAACTGACGCGGGAACTACATAATTAAGGAAATCCACCCAAAGCTCCGACGAAGGAGAGAGCAATCGATCACTTCCAAAAATTAACAAACCACCCCCCCCCCCCCCCCCCCCCCCCCCCCCCCCCCCCCCGGGTCCCTCCCAATTCGCAACTCTCGACAAGCCGCAATTCACCTCCCCAAATCGGGGGAAAATCCGAAATTAGAGGCGAGAGAGCTCGCGATCGAGTGAGTTCGAGTTACTCTCTCGGTTTATTGAATTGCGATCGCAATCGCGATCGAAGAGACGGTGATCGAGGGTTCCTACTGACCTAGACGAAGAAGACGAAGAAGAAGAACCGAGTCGCCACCACCCGAGCACCTCGTTCGCTTCTTGGCGCAGGTGTTTCGAGAAAGAGAAGTCAGTGAAGAATTTTTATAGCGGGGATGACTCCCATCCCCGCCCACTTGACCGTGGTTAAGGAGCTCGCCCGCGCACGCAGTTAAGGCCAATGCCACCTCTCTCTAATCCCCGCCACACCATCGTCGTCACTCTCTGTGACGTCACATCCTGCCAGTGACTGCCGACTACGTGGCGAGTTCCCATTGGCCGAGCTTATGAAGTGGACCCCACCAGGGCACGGATGCATCTCCGCCGTTAAAGATCGCGAGCCCGTGTAGTTACCGAGCGCACGCTGCAATTGTGCACGGTACGCGGTTCGTTGTGATTCCGAAGAATCTTCGCAGCATTGGGACACGTGGTGTCTTTTCGTTTTGCCCTTTCGCGACAAGTGTCGCTGACCGAGGGGTGGGGTACCCACCTGATCCATTTCCCCACTTTGAAACTTTTCTTGTTCATTTCTCTCCATTGCCATCATTTTTTTCTGTTTGGTATTCACACATTTAAGAAAATTTAGATATTTATGATGAGTTTATCTCACGAAAAATAAATGATTTGAAAATTATTTTTTAAAAATAATGGCTTATATTCAAAAATAAGATTTGCGAAAGAAAAATTAAATAAATACGAATCACTTCAAAGAATTCAAACTTTCAATAATTGCTTGTTCGCTTATTTTCTAGAATAGTCTTGCGCAACATGCATCTCACTTTTCTTGCCATGTATAAAAGAGTGTTGAATATCAGCAAGTTACATATTGTCCACAAGAGAATGTTTAATTCAAGGATTTATACCACAAAAAATTCAAAATCAGTACACTTATGACAAATTTACCTCTAATTAAGTTTTGGGTCGCTAAAAACCCTAGACGATATAACTGCCTTGCCATGTCAATTGAGTTACTATTTTGACCAGATTTACAGTAAAATTGATCGAGGTAGATATACAATTGTATACTAATTTAAGGTATTTGATGACTCAAAAATTAGTTTGCATTAAATTTATCACATGTGTATTAATTTGAAATTTTTTTTTGGCATATTAACCCTTAATTCAATGTTGCAGATTTACCTCATTGCCCGCTGGGCAAGCCCATTATAAACAAATTATTTACTTAAATTTAAGCCCCTTTTATGTAAACTAACCAAAGTTTTTAGAGACTGATAATAGGCCGATGATTAAAACTTGTGACATTCAACTTGCAAGCTAAATCCTCAACTACTCGACCAATCACCACGATAGCATCCACTTTGCCGATGTGAGACTAATGCATGTCAAATGCCGAAATAAGAAGTGCTTCATATTCCCCAATAAGATGAGAAAAAGGAAAGAATTGGTTGCCTCTTTTTGGGTTAATGACAAGTACGGTGGGGTGCACTCCTTTTTGACAATATGAAGGAATGAGTGACTCAAGTCCAAAAGAACGAATCATCCTTCTAGAATGTTTCTAAAGAATTTCTCATGGGGTGGGAAAAAAAAGATATTAGTGGGAAAGCATTCCATAGTACGTCTTGACCCGCCTGATATATATATATATATTTTTTGCTAGGCAAATGTGTTTCTATTTCTCTATATATTGAAAGCTGAAAACTGCTCCTCATTTAACAAATATTTTTAAGACTAATTTTGAACGAAAATAACGAAAACTATCTTTAAAACTGAAGTCCAAAAATTGAGGATGAGCTTTTTGTGTTTCTGATGTTTCAGTCCAAACAAGAAAGTCACTTTTTCTAATTTTCATGAAACACAAATATGTCCCCACGAATTTTCAACCTGTTACATGGATTTTTTATAAAGTTGTCCATCAGAAACTCAATGATTCCAACTCTGACAAAAAAAAAATTGATTCTAATTAGTGATTAAACTGCGATCAAGGATGTTGATGGCTGATTAAATTATTAAATTCAACTCTGAATAAAAGATAAATGGGATCGAATACACCTTGAAGTCTCAAGAACTCTCCAAAAATCATATTACTAACTAATGAGCGAGCAATAGAGTGGACACAACAAGAAATTTGCATGGAACTTTATCGAATTGAACTGACAAGTTACATTCTTGGAGACCATGCTTACTCAATGAATGTAACTGAACATAAACTTCTAATGGAGTCGACTGAAATGTGTAGAGAAAGTAAAAGGCATATTAAATATGAATAGCTTTTATAATAAAAAATGGGTAATGGAATCAAAAAATCTAATATAAGACTTTCTATGTTTCGTGGAAAATGAATCATCTAAAAAATATTTTTTTTAAAATGATCATCCGTATTGCTTATAAAAGAAAATGAAATAAAGTATTTTCATCATCCACAAAAATATCTAAACATAAATTATTGCCATTAGTAATAGAAATGATCTTTAAAAAAAAAAATTAAATCGTTTATTTCCTATGAAACAAACGGAGCCTAATTCGAATTTCTAATTAAAACCTAAACAAAATCTAATCTAAATCGATGCCCTGCATCTTCATGTTTTTAGAGTCAAAATCTGGCATGTTGTTTTTTCTTTATTTCTTATATGTCTCGATTGCTTGAGAAAAAATGTCCCCTCCTTGATTCTTCCCCGTATCTTTAAATGGGCTATCCGTCATGTGTCTTGATCTTTTCTTTACAAGAATTTATAGCCTTCTTCGCTTGCGCTCAACTCTAGAGATGATTTGTAATAGCTCCCGATTCCTTACAAATGGTTATCCACGGTATCCTTTTTAACTCAGTTTTCAACTTCTGTGCATTCTTCAAATCAATCGATCGTCACATGTTATGTACTTCACTTAAGCTTTGCCCATTGGAAGCTCGGGATCAATGAACTACTCTGACATTTAATGGTGGTCTAGGTCAATTATATTGTAATGGCCTTTATGATTGATGAAATCGTCAAGCATTCTATCAATTGAGCCTTATGGGTAACTGTATCATCATAGCTTGGTTTTGGCATTAGCTTCTTCATGTTCGGGCTTTGAGAAACTTTTTCTTTGCTAACTAAAACTATTTTCATGAAAATCGAGCATTGTTTTTGTTGCCATTTTTAATTTTTATGTGCTCTCAAAATATTTGTTAAACTTGAATGTCTTATTAACCTTTTGTTGTTTCAAAATTCATACTTCGAGATGGGCACCGCTTCTTAAAGTGGGGATATGGTTTATGACGGTGTCGTTCCTTGCAAATTTTATAATCTCAGTAGAGAATATTAGTAGCCGACAATTTAATTAAATTAGATGGCAGATTTACTTTATTGTGCAAAATCAATCCAATATACCGTACCCTTACCCACCAAAAAAAGAGTTTAATCCATTTATTTTGTAAAAAATAAATAATTAGAAAAATATTTTTTTAAAAATAATCACTTATATTGGATACAAAGATGAATGAGCAAAAGATATATTCATCTCCATGAAATTATTTAGAAATAAATTGTCGTAGATAATGAACAAAAAATTATCAACTAATTATTTTAAACGATAAAAGTGATTATTTTTTGAAAAATATTTTATAAATAATTCATTTTCCATAAAACAAATGCAATGCATATTTATTCCCTTTCATGGGAACACCCATTCCTTTGATCATTAAAGGAGATGACTGGACAATGAAAATCCGGCCCCTATCCTCAATATTTATATTGAAATAAATATCCGTTTCTTTCTAAGAAACACGTTCCCTGGGTGATAATGGTTGTCAATCGAATAATATATGTCATCGCCTTTCTTGCTCAAGATCGTATCTTACAATTTTAAAAAATAAAATAAAAGTGTGTTCATTGCTCAAAAAAATACATGAGAAGTATTATAAATTTCATTGCAAACTAAAATCAAATCTCGAAAACAATGAGGATCAACCGAACACCAACAATGTCAAGCATACACTCGTTCCATAAATAGATTGGTCAAGCGAAATAATCGATGGCCAATTACTGGATTTCGTATCTTCTTCGGTGATAAGCACATGTGGGAATTCTTTCTCTAGTAACTACAACATTGTTGCACCTAGATTTGACTTCATTTACATCATTGTCATACAAAGACAACCAATATAAGGTTGAATGAACACGGATTTAACATTTGAAAAGCAAATCTTCATAATACAACAAGCCATAGGACTTGTACATGGAAAAGTACTGGGCGTTGAATTCGCGAAAGCATGTTTGTTAAACTCTCAGAGTTAGATTTAGAGAGGATAGCTCCCAAATCGGGAAAATTGTCCAAAAAGTCCTAAACCTATTGCAGTTTTGCCAATTCAGTCCTAAACTTTTTAATTTTGCCAATTGAGTCCTAAACCTTTTCACTTCTTACCGATTCAGTCCATTCGGCCAATTTTGGCCGGAAAATATTGATGTGGATGCCGGCGGTGCCACGTAGGATGCTAAAGACGACGTTGACAATTTTTAATAATATTTTAATATTTTAAAAAAAAATTGAATTTTTTTAAATTTTTTAATTTTCTGTTTTTTCCTTCTTCTTTTTTTTTTTTTTTTTTTTTTTCGTTATGGCTTTTTCTGGTGGCCGGCCATCGCGCCTGCCACCGGCCACAGGCAACGGCTGGCCACCGGAAAAAGCCAAAAAAAAAAAAAAATAAAAAGGAAAAAAACAGAAAAAAAAAATAAAAAATTCAAAAAAAATTCAAAATTTTTTATAAAATATTAAAATATTATTAAAAATTGTCAACGTCAACGCCGGCAGTCCTACGTGGCACCGCCGGCGTCCACATCAGCTTTTTCAGGCCAATTTTGGCTGGATGGATTGAATCGGCAAAAAGTGAAAATGTTTAGGACTCAATTGGTAAAGTTAAAAAGTT
Source organism: Eucalyptus guilfoylei (assembly GCA_016097605.1). Lineage (NCBI taxonomy): Eukaryota > Viridiplantae > Streptophyta > Magnoliopsida > Myrtales > Myrtaceae > Eucalyptus > Eucalyptus guilfoylei. Next base: position 24,400,795 of record CM027865.1, on the reverse strand, counting down.
TATGACTGAATTAGCAAAACTGCAATAGGTTTAGGACTTTTTGGACAATTTCCCCCCCCAAATCTAAAGCTAGATTGGTAGAAAAAGAATTAATATAAAAAACAAAGATACACAATCAAAATCACCAACAGAGGGAGGGAAGGGTGAGACTAGCTCGAATCCTCTTAATTCTCCCATACGGGAGAAGGTTGAAGAAGAAGATGGAGAAAGAAGAGAGAGAGGTAAGCAAGAGAGATATGAACCAAAGCTTTTGATGGAGAGAGAAGATTTGAGAGCATGTACTTATGTGCACTATGCCAAGTGCTCAAAAGTCTTGAAAAAGCTAGCCATTACTAGCAGATAAATATTACACTAATACTCACTGTGCGTGTAAGCTTCTCCCTCACATGTACTTGACTCAGCTCAACTGTTGTGAAATAGATGTGATTCCTATTTTGTATGAGCCAATTGGACTATTAGGATTGAAATTATTGACCCATACTTTGATATTATGTTTGAATCTTTATACCAAACTTAAACTTGATGGAGGGAACTGCATGTAAGTATTGGCACATTATAACCACGCATTTAGTTTATGTGAATTATATGAACAACCATGACACATACGAGGAAAACCATATCGAGATATGTATCTCAATCTTAACCTAGATGTGCACACAACCATTATTTGTGATGGCCATCTGTCAACGAGACAACGAATGTCGCAATGGCTACATATCAAGGACGACCACCACGACAATGGTCAACCATTGTCCAGAGGACGAATCTTGCCTTTAGGATTGATTCCAAATTGGTAGAAGCATAACATTTTAAAAATTAATGCTTGAAAGAATTAAGGATGATTGAACCTTTAGAAAATAAATATTTCCTTTTTCTTGCAAGTTGATACCTCAATTTTTTCATTCGATAAAATATTTTACACTTTCAAAATTGATGTACGTATGTAACTGAACAAGAAGAAGCTTAATTACCAAATTCTGCTCTAAAAATAGATTTCTGTACTTGTAATATCATTACATATAAAAAACGACCTTTATAATTATCTCTATAGACATATAAATAAGAAATTTTCCACCAAAAGAAAAAAGAGAACAAGAAATTGCCAATTACGATTATAAGCATAAATATAATTGAGAATATTTTGATTAGAATCAATCGTGGCAAAGAAAAAATAAATAAATGGGAATTGGAACCGTTTGAGTGAGCCAACCAATTTTCCTTGAAAAAGGAGAGGTGCAAGAAAGACCACCACTACCCTAAAAAATGACACCGTCCCCCTCTCATTTCCCATACCCATACAGTTAAATTTAATAGTGGAATAATTGCCAAGCACCCTTTAACTGTATATCAATTTTAATTTTTGTTTTTATCCCTTAAAGCGTATTTCAGTTTTTTAGCACCCAATTTTTCAAATTTTTGCACCAAATATCTTTTAAAGTCATTGATTTAGAAATCGAATGATCATGGGCTTGCCGGATAGCTCTGCTAAGCCCATCGGGCCTGAATTATAAATGGGTAAAAGTTGTTTCCTTCTTAGCACTAACCTATCCAACCAAGCCCTCTTTGGTCCTATTACTTTCTCATATAAAATATTTTTAAGTCATGTTTTGCTTCCCTAAATAAACTTGAAATTGAGAAAAACTGTATATCTCTAATCTTTGAAAATCATGAGATATTTTTAACATGACTCTACATGTCTACGCTTGTGAATTTTGAAAAGTTTTTAAATGTTCAATATTATTAAATGTCGAATAGGTTGCAAGATTTGAAAGAAACAAAAAAGACTCTTAACAAAACTTTAATATCTTGATCACGGATTGTGCCATCCGAAGTCTCGTATTAGATGGATGGAACCGTTATTTATAAATAAGACGAGACCCACCCTCAAGAAGTCATATCACCTAGTGTGGCTATTCGGAAAGCTTCTTTTGAGAGTGTTTGCCCCGTCGGGACAGGTCGAGACGCTGCAAATGATGATAGTAAGACCCCCCCCCCCTTCAGAAGGTGTGTTGTTTGGAAGGGTTGGGTCTAAACCCAATTAGACAAAGGCAGGATTGATTTATGGGGCAAGCGAGTTCAAACAATGTGCAACTTTTGATAAGCTTCTAAAATGGCTGAGGAGGTCGAAATGGATCGGGGCTACATATTGAATATTGGAGGTATTACTGGGTGATATGAGCTAACACTAATGAGGATGTCAATTTATTAAGTGAGAAGTGTGCAACAACTGACAATCCACGTCCTATATCTCGACAGACATTGTGATGTTATTCATAAATAAAACTTGACCCTCAAAGAGTCACCAACTTTTATTCAGAGTACTCCTTTTGTGGACTTGGCTCACGTAAAACGGCCTGGATTGTTACACATGCAAGGGTTTTTATGCCCAATCCAAGACCCCGTATTGATCGGTTATTCGCACGTTCTTTTTGTTTTCCCATGACTTGCATTCATACTGCCTTGGCATCTTGTCGAGGAGTAAAACGCCAGGTTGTCAATAACCAGACTACGTTAACAAAAACAGGAAAGGAATCGTACATGTCTAGTAGCATCTGAGCGTAAATGAATGAAGTACCCAGTTTCTTGTTAGCTTTTAGCTAGTTGACAAGGATGTCAACAATAAAATATAATGACGTATTGTACTTTGTTCAGGAAATTAACAAATAAATATTTGTTTCGTACCTTCAATAACTTTACAAGAAGTTGTCTAGTGATACAATTTGTTGACCCAAATTTGTCGCTGATGGTCTTAATCAAATCAAATCAAATTTCGGACTTTTTGGACCAAGTCTCCGTCCGGTTCACCATTTCGTCTTTGTTTAAGATGAACTTGTTAAACATTGAAAGTTTATTTTTCCAATCCATCCAAATTAGTTCGATCATTCAAGATCCTCGTGCTTTCACATCATTCTAAGATTCAGTTTGCGATTTGAATGAAAGAATTTAAGGAAAAAAGTATCAATATCTACCAGCGTTATGATTGAGTTGTCACGTGGTTCTAGCTTATCTTGCAAGTTTTTATTTTTTTTAATCAAAAGAAAATTTTATTCAGTACTCTAAAGGATACAAAATATATAAACTTCTTGACAAAATAAAGCGAAATAGAGCATAAATACTGAAAAGCAAATCAAAACAGAAAATAAAGAGAATTAACATAGCACCAGCAAAGTTGAGCACAAATTTGTTCCTCAAAAATAAATCTATCAAACAAATTTAGCGCTCTATTACTAGATTTTATGTCTTTGTCAGTAATGAGCACATGCCGAAAATTCATTATCCAATAATTACGACGTTGCCAGTTGACAATAGGTGCTTAGGTTCGACTGTCTCTACACCATCATCATGTAGAGACAACCAAAATAGGTTAAACAAATACATAACTAACATATGGAGAAAGCAAATGTTCGTAATTCAATAAGATGCCAAAACTCTTGCGATTATCATTAAGTATTGAGGCAAAAAACCTGCACACAAACAAAGCAGAGGGACATCGAATCCCAAAAAGCATATTCATTAAACTCCTAGATCTAAATTGGAAAAGAACGAAAAGCAAGAAAAGAACAATAAAACACAAACAAAATCAACAAGAAAGAAAGCGGAGGGTGAGATTAGCTTAAACCCTCCCCCATGACTAAAGATTGAAGAAGACGATGGAAAAAGAGAGAGAAGAGAGATAAAAAACTTTTCAACTCCTATGGCGTAATTATCTTGCAAGTTTTCCAAATGGCACGAAGATCTTCTAATAAATGAATATGCCTAAAGATGTAGGCATACTCATTTAGAGTGTGTTTGATAACATTTAGGGCATGTTCGATAACCATTCTATTCCTAGGAATAATTTCTGTTCAAAAATAGTTTTTTCTAATTCCGTTCCCCGAATGAGTTTCTAAGCATTCGAACGCGTTTAGTAACTACATAAAATTTTTATTCCTAAAAATAGAAAAAGAATAGAAAGGCATTTGGCACAACCCTTAAATTTTTTTTATAGCGTATAATTTCTTTTATTTTTTTTATAATTTTATAAGATTTTTCTTTTTTTCCTTCTCTTCTTCTTCATCCTCTAGTCGGTGGTCTCACCTAGCCACCATGAGGTCGAGCCTTTTCGAGGGCCAACTAGGTCTTTGGTCGATCGCCACCAACTAGAGGAGAAAGAGGAAGAAAAATGGCTTGATTCTAGGATGTTTTCAAGAATAAAGAAGTAATTTTTTTTTTACTTGTTGATTCTGTTTCAAATATATTCCTTTTAGTAAATCTATTTGAGGAAATAGAAAGATTAATTGATGTTACTAAACGGATTTTTGTTATTCTTGTTCTTCTTCTTTGTATTTCGAGAAACAAAAGAACAGAAATAACTAAGAATTGGCCAATTACCAAATAGGCCTCTATGTTCTCAGAATAATTTTTGTTCAGAAATAGTTTTTTTTTTTTTTATTCCATGGATGATTTTATGAGCAGAAGAACACGTTTGGTCACCGCACAAAATTTCTATTCATAGAGTAAAAAAAGAACATAATTGCATTTGGTATGACCCTAAAATTTCTATTCCTATTTTTTTTTCATTTAATTATAAAAATATTAATATAGACTTAACAATTCATGTTTGTATAAAATTGAATAATAAATATGTGTATAAACCTTTTGAGTATTTTTAGCTTAAAGAAAAAGAGTAAATGTTGCCTAGTGGAATGGGAAAGGACGAAACAATTGAGGATGTAGGCAATCCTAAAGTCGGTGGGCTCTTGCACAAACTCGTCAAACCTTCAAGTAAATGATATAAAAAATCTATGAAGCATGGGCTTATTCAATTGATATGAGCACAAAACAAATGTTAATACGAAAAATTTGTTCAAAACCATCTAATTTTCTATTAAAACAAAATTGTGTATGATTTTAAATGATGTCTCCAATAGAATCTTAAGGGAAGAAGACATCTTCTTTCAATAAAGTCGCCAAGTTGTCATGACTTAACATTGTCTTTAAAAGAAAACAGTATTTAAAAATCCATTTGACAAAGCCTTAAGAGCTTATTTAATTTTGAATCCAATTTGCATCAAAAAGATTTTCGCATTTTTTATGCTAAACTTATTCTATACTAGAATTAATACTAAAATCTTGCAAATCTACTTAAAACCTAATTTTTAAATTTTTTCCTAAATTTCTGAATTTTTTATTTTTTTATTCCAAAAAATGGAGACTCGAATCAAGTCCAGTCCAAATGTTGGTCTCACCCAAATCTTGTGTCAATTGTGTAAAGACAAGTATTAGGTTACGCTGAGCTTGTATCTCTAAAATGGCATTGTTTCTCTTTTTGTTCCCAATAACAAAAAAATAATTTTTTTACTTTTTATTTTTGTTTCAAATCCATTCATCAGCCATTGAAAAATTAACTAACATACACAAACTTTCCTCTAACGCTTGGGTCTGCCATTGTACGCATGTATGCTTTGAATCCCACTAGGCTCTCACGCTTTTGTTCCTTTGGGTTTCACGCAGAAAACGCGTATGTATAGATAGAGAACCTCGATCACACTCTCCACCCCTACAAGCACAGGATCCCCGCTATGGCCTCACACGCAATCGAGACCTGTATTCGTCACTATACACATACTATCTACTTTGGACCCCACCAGACCCTCATGGTTTTGTTCTTTTGGGCTTAGCCTAGAAAATGCGTATGTCTAGATAGAGAACGCCGAACCTTATAAAATAGTTCAGGATTCCTCCTTAGGCGATGTGGGACAAAAGATGCGTCCCCTCTCCTCCCTGCGCACGTCCAAGGATCAAGGCACGAACACATTGCCATCCCTCATTCCCACGCGCCGCCGCTTGGGCTGTCACACTAGGATATCTTATCTTTTTTTATTTTGAAGAACAAAAATATAGAAAAATAAAGAAATGTAAATGTTATCAAACAAGCCCACGTCCCAATTATAAGTCACGGAGTCTTTGTATTGATATGTGGGCATGCCAATTTTGTCCATAGTCGTCCTCAAATGAAGTCGTCGAAAAACAACCAAAACTCTTTTCCTGCTCAATTGGGCTTGTTTGAACTTTATAGTAATGATACAATTGTTTCATGAACTTTGACCTAATAAATAATGTGATCATTGAATTTTTAATTAGTTCAATATAATCTCTGAATTTTATTCAAATGTGCAATATCGTCTTTGAATTTTTAATTTATTTAATGTAGTCCTTAAACTTTTGGTTTATATTCAAGATAATCCCTAAATTATATGAAAATATTATATGTAGTCCCCAAATTGGAATTAATGGACGGACAACAGTGAATATTTTTATATAGTTTTGAAGACTAAATTGAGCATGCATGAAAAGTTCATGGACTATATTGAATAAATTTAAAATTTAGTTCAATATTATATATTGACTTAAAATTTAAAAATTATATTGAATTGATATTTTTAAACTTTTTGGAGACGGAATGCAATACGGTGACGACAAGCCTTTTTCTTTATCTTCAATCTTTTAAAAAGGCAAGGGCACACATAACAATGAAAGAGGGACCCAATAATCTTGGCTTGCTTTCTTCCAATCGCACGCCTTCTCCGTTGGGAGAGTCCACCACGCGACGCCATCTGATCTTTTGATTAGATGGAACGTGACATGCTAAAGCTGGAACGCCGTTCGGTCAGCGTTGCACCCAAGATTTTCGTCCTTCCTACTCATCTAATCCGGTGCCACGTTTGAACTAGAACCGATTCCCAATTCGATGCTCAAAACTCAGCAGGAGCTTAATTGAGTATCAATATTTCTACTTGAGCTATACTCGAATAAAAAAGTTGGGATACTTATTTTTTCACTAGAAAAAATTGGAATATTGAGCTCAACTGGTTTACAATCAATTTACAAAAGAACTCGAGCTCTCTCAAAAAGCTCTAATTCAATGAATATAATTTTTGGGTCTATTTTTTTATAATTACTATAAATAAATTATGAAAAAATGTTCTAGTAGCTTGATTACATTCTCTAGCTCATCGAGACAAGTATTGATGAGTTGAGCTCACCCCGACAAGATGCTTGAGTAGCTTGAGTCAAAGCTCGACTTCAAATTCTAATGAGTCAATCTCGAGCAACAATTGAGTCGAACTCAAGCTACTCACACATAAAACTTAGCTCAGTTTCATCCAAACAAAGAAAATTTTTGACAATCCCTTAATGCATACGCACCAAGTGTGAATTTTTCTTTTTCTTTTGGTTGATACCTAGTGTGAATTTCATTTGTTGTTGATTAACTATGCATGCTTTGTTGGTTACCATGTTTATGCAATGCAATTTTTATATAAAGGAAAAACATATAATTTCTTTTGACAACGAATGCACCTTTAGGCGCAAGCCTCTTAAGGTGGAGCTCACCCAAGTACGAGTTGCACAAGCAAGGTCTAGAAAAACTTAATTTGATTAGCCAAAATTACAATCCCCAATTAAGATTCAAGATGGAGTTTCAAATGAACTCAAGAACCTGATTGCTCAAATAGGGTTTGCAAATTGTTTGAGGATGGACAAATCTCAATTGTTAATGCACTTGAATTTCGTTTATTTTGTCGAAAATGAATGTTTTAGTAAATATATTTTCTTAAAAATAATAATTTATATCGTTTGAAATAAAAAAATGTTTTCATTATTAACAATAATTTATGTACGGTGAAAATATTTTTATTTAATATATTTGTATGCGATAGGAATATGATCATTCCTAAAAAAATGTTTTTTAATTATTTACTTTTTTGTGAAATAAACGCATTACTAATTCTAAAAAATTCATAATTAACTTTTCCACGTGGGGTCATTACGCGTTGAAATGGTGAGCGCGTCCCGCTCCCACCACCTCTAAGCGCGTGGCGTCATTTCCAGATTCGAGTCTCCCGCGAAGATTAGTCCTAAAGCGCCGCCGCCGTCGTGAACTGTCTCTCTCTCTGCCGGTTCGGACGGATCTCTCTCTCTCTGTGGAACTCCATGGAACCGCCGGTCCCTCAAGCTCTACCGCCGCTCGCTCCCTCCCCGAGCGCCACCAAAGCGCCCGACGCGACGGCCGCGAGCAAAACAACCAGAGACAGGGATTTCCTCCTCCACCTCGAGGCCTACCTCGCCAAGCGAGACGGCGTCGACAAGGCCCTCAAGATCTCCAGGTACGCCACGAAGATCATCCTCTCCTCCTCCCTCCTCGCCGAGACCCTGCCCCTCCACCGCCGCCTCAAGAGCTTCGAGTCCAGCGTCGGCCTCAGCCGCAAGGCCTTCCGGCTCGGCAAGTTCGTCCAGGACGTGAACGCTTTCCGAGCCTCGCCCCTCGACTCCGGGCAGGACCTGATTCTCTCCCTCATCGCCTACGGCGGCGAGGGGATATACTACTTCGTCGAGCAGTTCGTCTGGTTGGCGAAATCGGGCCTCATCGACGGCCGCCACTCGCGCCTTCTGTCGAAGATCAGCGCGTGGGCGGAGTTCGTCGGGTACGTCGGGAGCGTGAATCTGAAAATTAGGGATTTGAGGATGTTGCGGGAGGAAGAGGCGTGCGTCGAGTCGAGCATCGAGATCGCAACGTCGAGGGGGGTTGATTGCAAGGACGAAGAATTGAAGTTGAGGAAGTTGCGGGAGAAGAAGTTGATGAGGAAGCTGTCCATAATTCAGGACCTGGCTGATGGGCTAATGGCCTTGGCCGACATTAGGGACGGGAAGGGGCGGCTCTCGGGTCCGCTTTTGATGTCGTGCGCGGGGCTCGTGTCGGCCCTGATTAGCACTCATAAGAACTGGGTGTCTTGTTGATCCTGCTGCGACTTTGCATAGTGAGTTTGAGCTGCTTTCTTTCATTATAATGGCGATCACTCAGATTCTTGTTTAGAGAATTTGACAGGGCAAATGGCAGAGAAGGACTAGGAATTGGAATTGGAATTTGAAATGAAAGTGAAAATGCAAATAAGAGAGGCTTTTGTGCTTCACCATCATTTCGATGAAGGCGTGGTGGATTTTATCTATTTGATTGATGGGTTCTGATTCTGATGTGCAAACTGAAATGTCATTCTTGAGCAATAGGCGCAATTGCGATGTCCTTTTAATTTCTTTGTCAAGTATGCTAAGAGTCTTGCAAATCAAGCAGGCGAGGATGATGACATTGACATAGCATTTCAATCTCAAATCCTCAGTCTGAGCTTATATTTCATAATTCGACTAAGACTGTTGAAGTCGAATCAAATCAAAGGAAGGGGACTGCAAAGTTCCTTCTGGAGTTCCCTGAGAAACAATGGTTTTAACTCTCAGGTCTATCTCTCTGTAGGAACTTGGCAAACTTATCGAAACTAGCGCTCTTCGAATGATGTTTCTGTAGGCAGTGGGTTGATCTCTCTGTAGGAAGGAACTTTGCAGATTATCAAAACCAGCGGTCTTCAAATAATGTTTCTGTGGACTGTAGATTATATGGACTTGCAGAAAGAAGCTGGTTTTGAGTCATTTGCAACACTGACTATTATCTGTAACTTGCTCTGGATCTTGAGTACTCTTCCGCAAGCTATGCACCGCCCCTTCATTGACTCGCTGTTCATTCTTTTCTTGGCTTTTGATTAGTATCGTCATATTGATATCATCTGATTTCTTCTATGCAGTGCTTGGCTTGCAGGTTTAACTAAAATTGCTTAGTGTCATATGTCAGTGATAGCTGGATAGATTGTCTTGAGGTCAGTGTTATAGGATTCGTTTGAAAGGGGAGATAGGATATGATATGCGTTACCTAGGACCATGGCACAGGTTTCAGCCCTCGTTTGGTATTTGGCCAAAGTAAAAATCAATCAATACTAGGATCTCAACCAGGGCTATAATCGAGCTGACGTAGTAACAAGTTCGCAGTTGACTCACCTGATAGAGATCAGTGCTGTAAACTCGAATCCATTACGATCATTTACCAGGTTCGAGATCGACTCTGACATCGATTGCAACAGGGGTTAGTTGCCTAGTTTTGGGCTATCCAGATCTATTGACTCTTTACAGTTCGCTTTCCCATCTAGAGCATCCCGATTGGAAAAGGAAGATCACGAATTAGCACTTTCTCAGAGATGGTCTCCTCGAGATTAGACAAAGTTAGGTAAGCGGCTTTTCGAATATCAGTGCCCATCATAAGTTGAGTCTTACGTTATGGGGCCACTGATTTAAGCATGTGTTCGTTTTGCAAAAAATGAGCGATCCAAAAAACATTTTTTGAAAATGATTGATTATATTGTTTAGAAAATTAGTTAATGAAAAATATTTTCATCATCGAATACTAACAGCTCGTTGATTTTATAGACCCACCCAATCCTACCAAGCTTCCCATAATCAGTGGCTTGTTTTTTAGCAAGTCATGAATCCATAAGCAGCAGTCAATTCAAACATAGGTCATGATAAGATTCTATTGTCTATGCAGCCGAAAGAGTTTCCTCTCAAACACATGCAAAGAATAATTCACTTTTCTCATGGTACTTTGAACAATGAGTAGATTGAAGAAACTACAGAGGGGCAAATGAAAGCAATTAAGGTTTCCAACTTATAGCAAATGGCGGTGACCAAGAGCAAGAGAGGGAAGTGATGTTGTGAGCCATGTTTGCAAGGAACGGCCCAAGGCTCAGCCACGAGTCGATGGGAGTGGAGAGTCGAGAGGTAGATAGACCAAGGGAGTTGCTTGAGAGAGTTGAGATGAGGGAAACCAAGATGAGATGAAATAACCAACAAGCGAGATTATGGATTTAGGTTTTAATTTTTCTTAAAAATTAAATTCGTATATATTACAGTTTAGTCCGAGTGGACAGTTCCACAATTGAAATTGAGAATCAAACGGGTTTTGGGCCAATTCAGTTTGGTTTTGGGCAATCCGGGCGCTTCTTTGTTTCTTTGCACACCCCTACTCTTAACTATAGCTTCTTTGGGGGAAAAGTGCCAAAAAAGTCATAAACATTTTGTCTTTGTGCCGACTTAGTCCTAAACATTTTTTTGGTGTCGATTTAGTCCTAAACCTTTTTACGTTATGCCAATTTAGTCCTTTCCGGCCAATTTAGGCCGGATTTTGTTGACTGGACGTAGGTCGGCTGATATGGCCTAATCGGCGCTAACATAGACAACTTTTAATAATATTTTAATATTTATGAATTTTTTTATTTTTTTCTTCCCGCTGGTCGCCCCATCTCAACTGACTCTGCGCATCTAAACCGGAGCCACCCCCATCGTCGTCTCCGTCGGAAATGGTCCTCCATCTTCGTCATCTTTGTGGTCATCTTTACCCGTCATTGGCCTTGAGCAAATGGCCAAAAATCAGGGGAAATATCAGGAAAAAATAGAAATCTCTCGAGAAAAAAAAGAACTTGCAGGAAAAATCTTTGAGACAAAGAAGGGGGCAGTGGGTCTCTTGTACTTTTAGCCAAAAGATATAAAATTTGGAGGGATTTACAGAGCAACATGGGTAAAAAATAGTGGGTCTCTTGACCGAAAGGTAGAAGACATGACCGCAAACGACTTGAATTTTGGGAAATCTATGGAAGCTGGGGAAGAAAGAAAGAAGAAACCTAAATGCCGAAGCTCTCCCATTTTTCATCACAGCTCGTCAAGAGAACAGGGGAAAAAATTGAACCCAGAAATCCAAAATCTGCCCACGACTTCCTCTGTTCGTCTTCTGCTTCGTCTTTCCGGCGGCCCAGCTCCAGATTTGGAGCATAGCCTTGTCCATGGCGGCAACAAGCAAGGTCGAGATCCCGGCTGTGATTGGGCTCCGGGGATGTTGGGGATGGGGGCAGAACTCAGCTCGCCGCCGGCGCGACTACCGCTTTAAAGGAAGTATCCTTCTCAACACAATCCTAGAAATCCTATCACAGCCCAGGTCCGACCGCAGGTTATGTGTGCAGTAGTGTAATGTTAAAACAATAAAACATGCACAACAGTTTAAATGCAAACAACACTTCTATAGCTTAAATTCAAACATTCATTCTTAACTCCAACTTACAAGACAAGGGTTAGCAAAGACTACTCCTCTTATACCTCCCATCTGCAAGAACATTTAACACTTAAATTAAGGACGTACCTGGTATCCTTGCCGCCAAACAAAATATATATTTTTTAAATAAAAAAAACAAGCCTATGTCCACCATGAGTTTTAACTCTGTCCCCAGTGGAGTCGCCAAACTATCGCGACCAATTTTTTGAGAGTGAATTACTTAAAGAAGGCTAATGGATTACTAAGTCCGAAGACTTGGTGCTGACCCTCCCAAGTCCTACCAATCGCGACTTGATACTAATGAATTAACCCATTTAAACATGCAATTATACTCAATTTAGAGCCGCCACTAACAAATTAGGGTTGATTAGAAACCCAAATAAAGTATGGGAGAATACTTTATTTTTGCGAACCAGAAATTCAATAAGTCCAGAGACATGATTACGCTAGATTAGTCTAATGCCCTTTCGGTACCTTTTTATTTTAATTTCAAAAATATTTTGCAGGCAGCATTAATTAATTTTAACCTAAGCTACTAACATGCAAATGGTGGTCATGCGGGTGCACAATTAACGAAATAACATTCAATAAACCAAAATGCTAAATTCGTAAGAAATTATAAACTACAACTTTATTAAGGTCTATCCTCTAAAAAAAAACATTTACAACAGTGCTAATAAAAATACATGCCCTAAACATGATTTTCAAAATGACATGATATCTAATTAAATGTAATCTTAAATTAAATTTGATATGCATGAATTTTACTTTAATGATATGTGAGATGCAATTCATATGGCATAACTTGAACTATTACTATATGTATGCAATCTAATTTATATAATCCTAAATATGCATGCGCTTCATGATATAGGACGAATGACATAATAATTCTATATGCATGTCATTTTATGATTTTTTAATGATTCGTTTTTAATGTATGCAACCTACACTAAACAATGATGACATAAAATGGGATTAATTATGAGCTAACCTATTAACTAACCAAATAAATGATCTTTTGTGTTTTTTCTTTTTCTCTTTTTTTTAAATTACCTAATAATTCTTATTAAAAAAAAACATAATGATGTAATTTAAAAAAACTACACGATGGGATTACTAAAACATAATAACATGATGCAATCCTAATTTACTAAGCCTAAAAAAAACTCTAATGCAAGATTTAGATTTTCTTATACCTTTTGATTTTTTTTTAAAAAGATGCGTAATCATGAAATATTAAACCTAAATAATCAACATAATCAACCAACAAATGATTAAAATAATCAAAAAAATAACATGTTGTCTCACAGGTTAAATTAACGATTATTTAAACCCTAATCATCACAACAAGGAAATCGAAATAATTAAAAATCTGATCCGAAATCTTATGGACCAAATTAAATAATTATTATGATTTAATAATTGAAATTCTACAAAAAAGCCCAAAAAATAATATAATTAAAAAATGATCCGATGTCTCGGATCAAATTAATAATTACAATAATTCCGGACAAAATCCCTATGAATAATGTCTACAAAATTCAAAATTCAAAATTCATGAGTATTGACATCCAATGTTCCAACTTAAATAACTGAACTTAAAAATATAAACAAAATAAAGTAAAATAAATGGATAATAAAAATAAAAACTACCTAATTGATTTTCCTTTTTTTTTTTTTTTTTTTTTTTGGGATATGTTTAGTAGAAGTCTTAAAACTTGTCAATAAAATGAAATTGAGTCCAAAACTTACAAAAAGTGATCAAGTCCAAAAACTTGTTAAGTTGGTTGATTAGTCGCAAAGTTAACACCGTTAGTATTTTTCATTAAAAATGCTGACGTGGCATTTTAGATAATTTTTTATTTTCCACGTGGATTTTTTAAATTATTTTTTAAAAAGAAAAATAGATTTAAAAACTAAAAAAATAGATTTATTCAATTTATCTTATTTTCACCAAAAACTAAAAAGAAAAATTTAAAAATTATTTTTTAAAAATTGTTTTAAAAAAATCAAGCTCCTCTCTCTCACTGCCGTCGCCGCCCATCGCCGGAGATTTTTTTAAAAATAAAAAAATATTTTTGAAATTATTTTAAAATTGTTTAAAATTTATTTTTAAAATTGTTTAAAAATTATTATTTTTAAATTATTGTTTAAAATTATTATTATTATTATTATTTAATTATTTTTTAAAATTGTTTAAATTTTTTTTTAAAAATTGTTTAAATTATTGTTTAAATTTTTTTTAAAAATTATTGTTTAAAAATTATTTTTTTTACAGTTTTTTTAAAATAAATTTAGATTTTCATTTTTAATTTTTAATCTAATTTTTAAAGATTTAGAATAAAAAATTGTTTAAAAATTATTTTTTAAAATTATTTTTTTAAAATTATTATTATTATTATTTAATTATTTTTTTATTTAAATTTTTTTAAAATTATTATTTAATAAACATTGTTTAAAAATTATTGTTTAAAATTTCTTTTTTACAGTTTTGTTTTTAAATAAATTTAGATTTTCATTTTTAATTTTTAATCTAATTTTTAAAGATTTTGAATAAAAAATAATTTTAAAAAAACCGTTGGAAAAATAAAAAATTCATTTCAAATATGATGATGTTAAGTTGTTAACTTTAGAACTTAATTGAACAAACTTGATAAATTTTAGTACTTATTGCACTTTTTGTAAGTTTTAGGACTCAATTGCAATAAATTTTAGGATTTTTGCGGAACATATCCCTTTGTTTTTTGTTTCTTTCTTTTTTCCTTTCCACGCAAGGCTCGTGCGTGGTGGTGGGTCTCCTATGGGCCGCTGGTCAGTGGTCCGGCAGGGGGGAAAACGCCGGTGAGGAGCTCCTGCGAGCAGCGACGATGTGGGCTCTGGTGGTGTCGTGTCGCGGCAGGGACAGCGGCGCGGCAAGGGAAGCTCGGCGTCGATTCGGGCTCGGGCGGAGCAGCGACTCGAATGGGTCGAGCTGCAGGTCTCAGGCGAAGCAGATGCGCGATCGATCGGAGGGTGGAGGCGCAGCAGCTTGGGTCGCAGCGTCGGGTCGGAAGGCTCGAACAGCAGGGGACCGGCGTTCAGATCGGGCTGCGAGCAGCGAACGAGAAGGGCCGGGGTCGCAGGGGTCAGATCTAGCTGCAGGAGCGGAGCTCGGGCGCTAGGCTCGCGGGTAGCTGCGGCGTCGCTGCTGGAATCGCAAGGGGGCCGGCGCGGTAGTGCGACGTCGTGGCTGTGGCGCGCAGAGACGGCTTCGCGGGCTGCAGGCGAGGCGCGGCGAGGCTTGGCGTCGTGGCGGCGCGGGTCGTCGGGGCTCGCGGACGGAGACCGGCGGTTGCGTTGGCGCGGAGAGGGCGGCTCGGCTGTGGCACGGCTCGGGACGGGGACGGCGACGGCTTCGCGGGTTCGGGGCACGGCGAAGCAGGAACGTTTTGTTGCAGAGATGGGGGCAGTGATTTTGGGGAAGAAGATGAACAGTCTTTTCTCTTTTTTCCCCCTCTCCCTCACGTCATTTTCTCTCTCTGCACCTTGCTGGTTTCCCCTTTCCAAAGAACCGAAAACCTTCTTCCTTTTTCTCTCTTTTCACTTTTTTACCTTTTTTGTCTTCTTTTTTCGACCGAGCGAAGAGAATCCCCCTTTGGTTCCGAAACCTCACCTTATTTTTTATAGAGGAAAGATTCGAAATTGTTGAAGATTTCCCAATATAATTGCATATATCCACTCAACCAACTCAACAAAAAAAGGCTTAAAAAAACACACCACTGTTGAATTTTTTTGAATTCAAATTTTTTTTCAAAATTTCCCTCTATCAAAGATTATCTACTATTTCTAAAAAATGAGTTTAAATTAGGTGTCAACAACAAGTCTTAAATAAGGACTCAAATCCGCCGGCCAGTGAGCGTGTGACATTTCCAATGGCCGGAATATGGGCAATTTTGTCCACAAAAAATATAGATAAAAATTGACAAACCCTAAAAATAAAACCTCCCAACTCCTCATGTTCTTTTGACCTAAAAAAAACTCTTCACGTTCTCACGTTTTTCTTCTTCTGCTCTTCATCTTCTCCATCCTTTGTCCTCTCTCACTTGGAGCACCAAAATTTTCTGTTAATGGAACACAAATTGAAACACAACAAGAAAGTTTCTTGTTGTGTTTCAATTCGTGTTCCTTCACATCTTCTTCTTTTGTTTTTTGTCTTCGTTTCTTTCCAACGAATAAGACAAATCTTGAGTAAAGCCACATTTTCATTATTAAGACACTCGTGTGTAACACGAGGGCCTTGATTCTTCATTATCTTTTTATAGGTTCGCCATACGCTTTGATTCACACTCCCGTTCAACCGAGGTCAGTTTCGTTCAAATTGGTGCAATTGATCCTTCGTTCGTTCAAAGTGGTTGTAACTTGTCAAAGCAACATGTCGACAAAGAGCAGGCATGTGGTGGAATATCACACAGATGTAGGAGGAATTCTTTTGTTTTATATTGTTCTTTTTCTTGTTTTGTCGGATTTCTGAGTTAATGGCTCTTTTGTCCAAAAAAATGCATATGAGTTGTGTCCAAACGAGAGGGGACAGAAAATAAAAGATGAAGAGTAGAAGAAGAATAACGTGAAGAGTTTGGGGGTTTTGTTTTTAGGGTTTGTTAATTTATCTATATTTTTTGGGACAAAATTGCCCATATTCTGGCCACCAAAAATGTCGCATGCTCGTCGGCCGGCGGATTCAGGTCTTTATTTGAGACTTGTTAACCACTTCGGGTCCTTATTTTGAATAACGGTAACTTCGGATCCTTATTTGAAAAAGTAGGCTCACTTTGGGTCCTTATTAGAGATTTTCTCGAATATTTATTTATTTAGTTTTCCTCCCCTCCAACGTCATCATCATGTGTCTTATATTTGATTTGATATATTGTTATTTAATTGGATTAATAGCACGTAAAATCTCAAATTGGTACACATATGACAAATTTACTCTTTATTAATTTCTTTTAAATTTTACCATTGGATTGCTTAGTGAGAGCCTATCAATTTGATGTTTTACTAGTTTTTTTTTCTCGTAATATTAATTCAATTTAACGGAAATTAACTGAGTATAAATTCATCATAAATGTACAAGTTTTGAGGTTTTATGCCCTATTTGTTAACATTTCTATTTTTTCCAATTTTTTGTTCTTTTATTCTCCTGAATAAAAAAGGATAGAAATTCGTTTGATAACGTGAATTAATTTTTCTATTCCCCGGAATAGAAAAGTGGCGGGAAATAAATTTAAAATAGAAATAAGAAGTATAATTTTTTTTTTCTTATTCCCAGAAACAATTTATAGAAACAAGTTATTTTCTCTTTTCTTTTTTTTGCTTCTTCTTTGCCGGTCGCCGCCTCCTCTGCGCGCTTGCTCGCCGCTCATCATCACCGCCAACCGCTGCCACCACCAACTACCATCGGCAATCATCGGCGGCAAGGGTCAACAACAACGACCGGCGGCCAGTGGTTGATGGCGATTGTCGTGGCGGCAGTAAGGAAGAATAAGAAAACAATTAAAAGAAATTCTACATTACAAAAAAAAATTTGTGAATCTTACCAAACGCATTCCTATTTTTTTTTTTCATTCCGATAATAGAAATTTTGTGTAATGACTAAATATGTTCTTCTACTGAGAAATTGTTCCGCATAATAGAAATAGAAAAATATATTTTTGAAAAGAAATTATTCCTCAGAAAAGAAGTGTTACCAAATGGATTCATAGTGGTCAAAATATTAATTTGTGGTAAGTTTGTTATGGAGGTACCAATTTTGGGTAATTCGTGGTATCAACCCTATTTAATTTGATATTTTTCACGATCTATCAAATCTTGTAAATATTTGGAACATTGTGTATATCTTTTATATATAAATATATAAGTGTGTTTCCATATTACTTTGGAGTCTATATAAAAAGACTGACATTACTTGTATTAAACTATTTGGCGAAATATAAAAGTCCTTTTCGTTAATTTGCCTATTGCTATCAGTCAGAGTAAGCAAAAAGTATCAAATTTAACTTTGAATAGTGACGTCGAAATTCTGAGATTATCTTCTAAAACTTCCGTTAGTGGCACAAGGATTTAAGTTTAAAAGGTACGTGTCACGAATCAGTGTACGTTGACATTTTTCCAGAAAATGTATTATAATGAAGGGTTAATATCGTGAAAATTCTCAAACGATACATCTATAATATATTTATTTCAAAATGATTTTTTAACCACAAAAAATTACAAATCAATATCCATGATAAATTTTCCTTTATTAATTTCTGTTAAATTTTACTATCAAATCATTGAGTTAAATGAGACGTGGTAGTTGACTGATGGAAGGAAAGTAACATACAATAAATTTGTCATAAATGAACTAATTTCAGCTTTTTTGTTTGTCATAAATGTATCAATTTGGAGTTTTCCGTATATCAATTCCATAATAAAATATGCTGTGGGTTTTCGTTAGTTGTATTATAGGTGAATAAAACCCACACAAAAAAATATACCTATTTCAATTGCAAACTTGTATAAAATTATCATGGCTAAACAATTGAGTCTGGTTAATATTTCCGGCATCTAATGATAAATTAAAAGGATATAACACCAATTTATAGGAGTAAGAGTATATATATTAATCAACATGTTACATCATGAATTGAGTAACCAAAAAAATATAAGCAAAAAATAATTGAAGTATTTTTGCGTGAGTACAATACGCCGTGTGTTTTATACGTGCACAGCACGTTCTATACCCAAAGAACGAGCATTTTTGCATAAATTTAGGGTGTGTTTGTTTCGCGGAATACATTTTCGGGAAAACATTTTCTTCATTTTCCGCGTTTGGTTCACTCGGAAAATGAGTCAAAGGAAAATGTTTTCCTACCAGTAACGTAAAAACGTTTTCCTAACAAAGCTTAAATTTAGGAAAATGATTTCTCCTTTGAAATGACCGGAAAACGTTTTCCGAATCTACTAAAGCTTAGATTTGATGCTTGGTTTACAAACAATTATTCTTATAAAGATATATTTTTAAATTTTTATAATTCTTTTTAAAATATTTTTTTAAAAAATCGAATTTTTAATTTTTTAATATAATTTTTATTTATTTTTTAAAATATAATTTTTAATTATTTTTATATTTTAAAAATATAATTTTTAATTTTTAATAATTATTTTTTCTTTTTTCTTTTTTTTTTTCTTCTTCTTGGCCGGCCGTCGACCACGACGACGGCCGGCGATCGGCCACGGAGTGAGATCGAGCTTCGCGGCGTCGGGCGAGGCTCGATCTCGCCGATCCGGCGAGGCCGAGGCCCCACCCGGCCTCGCTAGTCGTCGGCGAGGCTTGATCTCATTGATTTGGCGAGGCTGAGGCCCCGCTCGACGCCAACGAGGCTCGAGCCTCGCCTAGCCTGTCGCTGGCCGTCGCCTTGCCGGCCACACAGCTAAGAAAGGAAGAAAAAGAAAAAAGAAAAAAAATTCAAATATGAAAAATAATTATAATTTCGATTTTTTATTAAAAAAATAATATTTTTATAAAATTAAAAAAAGGTGATGGACTCAACAAATTAATTTGGAAGTAAGAGGCACACTATTATCAATTGTTAGGTCAAATGCCATTCAATCATTTTTCAAATGTGATTCAAATATCGAAAATACTTTCGATCATATATCACCAAACACAAGAAAACTAACCATTTTTCATGCACCAAGTCTTCTGAAACAAAAAAGGCCATTATAGAAAAGACAGAAAGAAAGAAAGTAAGTAAGTAGATGAGAGCGGTTTTGGCTGCGGAGAGATAATGAATAAAGCGAAGTTTGATTAATCGGAAGTCAATATCGGTGGGTCCCAACCCCACTACTCCGGGGGAGTCGATTACCTCCTTTTTAACTTTGATTCCCGAATATCCGTTATCCCGCAACTAACATGAAGGGATGGGAATAACTTTAGACGCTTTGCAAGATTTTTTTTAATTCAATTTCAACTAGCGTGACCAAAAACGAAAATATTGGCATAATGTCTCAATTGTGCACATCATCATATCGGGAAATTAAAGAGAGGGAGAGGGGTAGGGATAGCTTTGCTTCTTCTTCCTCTTACATCACTCGAGCTATTTTAAGACTTTTAATACAGTTCTAATGAGGGTTAGTTTTGCCTATATTCATTTTCTATTCTTATCATATATAATACTAACTCCGGCGATGATTAATTAGATGTATGAAAACGGTTAAAAAAATCGATATAGCATTGAAAACTTTAATCCATCACTATTCAATTTGTGTCTATTTAGTGATTTACAAAATTACTATTTTATATGCATCTCGAATCTTGTTGCTTTGGTGATATGTGTGATTTTGGCTTAAAAAAATGCAACATACGAGAGTTCTGAAAAATCTGAAAATGCAACCATCAAAAATCGAAAATATCTACCCCACAAATCAATAATTCAAAAAGTATTCGAACTCCCCCAAAAAAAAGGTTATATTAATTAATGCTGCACTTTTCGACCAAAAAAAAAAATTAATGCTGCACTTTTTAAGCAATCGATTAAGAAAATCTTTCAGTTTTCAATATAACAAACTACTCTCGCATGATCATTATCTGCAAATCGCAGTATTTAAAATGAAGTATAACCGGGAAAAAAAAAGGGGGGAAAAATATCTCCATCAGGCGGCTACCTGATGATGACACGTGGCCCAATCAAAGGTCTACGATCCGAGCTCCCCAGTCGATCCTCGTCGCGCGTACCGGCATCCAATTGACCACATCACCTGGTGGGCGCAATATTAAAAAGCCAAAAAAAAAAAAAAAAGAAGAAGAAATCTCACGCCAGCGATAGCGAACAAAATGCAAACGCAAAGCCAAATCCAGACGCAAAAAAAACCCATGACGCCACTAGCTTTCCCAGATCTACAAGCACTCCGCCCTTCCTCATCCGCAATGCAACCACCACCGCCGCTGCCGGCGCCGCTCCGATTCCATTGAAACGCGCCCCCGCCCACGCCCACGCCCACGCCCACGCCCACGCCGCATCAGCGGAATCTCCCCGCTCCGCCATGGAAACCGAGCTCAAAGACCTCTCCCCCGCCACCCAGCCCCCGCCCCAGCCCCCGCCCCTGCCGACAAGGACGACCGCCCCCTCCTCAAGCCGGAGCCGGACGCCGAGGCCTCCGCGATCACGCCGGAGAACCTGGCCGAGCTCGAGAAGCGGTTCGCCGCGTACGTGCGCCGCGACGCCTACGGCAGCATGGGCCGCGGCGAGCTCCCGCTGAAGGAGAAGCTGCTCCTCGGCGTCGCGATGGCCACGCTCGTGCCCGTGCGCGTGGTCGCCGCGCTGGCGATACTGGTGGCGTACTACCTGATCTGCAGGGGCTGCACGCTGCTCAAGAAGCCGAACCGGGAGGAGGAGGGCGAGCAGGAGGACTACGCGCACATGGGAGGGTGGAGGAGGAAGGTGATCGTCGCGTGCGGGAGGGTGCTGTCTCGAGCCATGCTCTTTGTGATGGGGTTTTATTGGATCAACGAGACATCTCGCGGTGCTTCCTGCGGTCCCGAAGTACCTCTTTTTACCCCCTTTTTTGAGTTTTAGTTCGAAGCTATTGGTGTTTGGTTGGTAAGGAGTGATAAGGAGTGATTTCATTGCGTCTGCTTTAGGAGTGGTCTTTGATAGTGGTCACTGTGGCTTTTCGAACCTGTTAATTGAAATGAGTTTTGTCAATTCGGTATCTGTTCTCATCAACTTTTGGTATGGAATCAATTAAACCTATGAATCGGATGTTTGTTATGTACTCTCATTCAACATGTGCCTTGCTAATCGAACTTGGTTGTGAAACCACGGCCTGTTGAATTGTTGTTCTAGTCAATTCAACTAATTTCGTTGTGGTATATGATTGACATTGCGTTTTGGGTTTTGTGAATTTCATTTGTTCCTCTGTTGCCTCGGAATGACTCCAATCCTTTCTGCTTCTCTCCAAAATCATTAGCATGATGGCGGGAAACGACAGGAAGAGCACGAAAGACCTGGGGCAATCGTATCCAATCATGTGTCTTACGTTGATATCTTGTACCACATGTCTTCTTCCTTCCCAAGCTTTGTTGCCAAGGTTTGTTAGCTTTTCATGTGAGAGAATGTGCTGTTTCTGCCGCTTAGGTCATGATCACTTTGGTGCCTTATCTTCTGTTGTACCTTGTTCTATCATTGCTGACAATCTCTTCCCTTTTCTGTAATGGCTGAAGAGATCAGTGGCTAAACTTCCTCTAGTTGGTCTCATCAGGTTGGTACACTTTTCTGTGAGCATCCTGAAATTGTCTGTTCACATGTTTTTATTGTTCCATGATTTTATTTCTAGCCAAAGATGAAAGTAGACTCTTTCAGATCATCACGTAATCTTTGTTATGGATTTGCCTGTTAGTTTTGATCGTTGGTTCCTCATTTTAAAGATTTGTCAAATGGCTATATTGAAGTTTAAAACAGTACTGGTTTTTTTTTAAACCAAACAATGCCAAGTCTCTATGTGTGGTTATCTTTCTGTTTAATTATGACCATTGTTTATTATGAACTTTCACCAATTCTTTTAGTATTTGAGATATGATGACTTCTATATTCCTGATCTAATTGCTTTGTCCATGGCCAGTTATTGACCTTTCTTGATATATGTACTTAGGAAATGATACACTTTATAACTTGCTTTTGGCAGCAAATGCCTTGGCTGTGTATATGTTCAACGAGAGTCCAAGTCATCTGACTTCAAGGGTGTTTCCGGTGCGTACCTTAGGCTGACATGGCCAAATTGTTGCACAAGCTGGATACATATTATTACTTACTCTTGAGTATAGATTGTTTCATTTTGTTCACTTCTTTCATTTAACTAGATTGTTTAGCACTTTCCTCTTCTTGCTTTATGTTCCGAATGATTTATAAGATAGATAGAGCACCTATTCTCATTGCAGTTTCTTTCATATTTTTGAGCTGTTCTGGGTTCTACAACCTTTTTCACCATACCAAATTTTTCAACCTTTTTCACCATACATATTATTACTTGCATTTTTTTTGTTGTTGTTGTAGGTGTTATCACTGAAAGAGTTAGGGAAGCTCATCAGAACAAAGATGCTCCAATGATGATGCTTTTTCCAGGTTATCATTATTTAATCATGTGCATATTTGCTGATTGTGGTTAAAAATGTCAAGCATTATGGTCTCCCATTGTGCCATGGTGCTCATAGTCTTTTTTGTCTCTTTCTGTGTGTTCTCTGAGAATTATCAAATGGTAACAATCTACTATCTCAACAGAAGGCACAACCACAAATGGGGAATACCTACTTCCTTTCAAGACGGGTGCATTTTTGGCAAAAGCTCCTGTGCTTCCGGTGATCCTAAAATATCCTTATCAGAGATTTAGTCCTGCCTGGGACTCGATAAGTGGGGTTAGTTGATGACTTTGCCTTCCTTTAACAAAGTTTAAAAATCCAGATGGCAGATGCTATCAATTCTTTCTATGGGATTCGTTAAGGAATCTTCAAATGTCGGTTAGAATTTTCATTCACAATGTTGGGCCAGCATCCTCAGTTTTCTTCTGAACCTTTTGCATTAGACTCTAATTGGCTTGTTCATGCATTTTCAGTTGGCATGATGAGAGGACCTTTGAATCCTTACATTTGTTTTACAATGAATGGATGATCTCTCTGGGGTTTGCTGGAAAGAAGTTTTTGCATTTTTCTAGGGAGGATGCTCAAACTAGTAAGTTGTCCCAAAAAAATGGTGACTTAAAGGATAGAACCCATAGAATTTATGGTCAATGTAAAGAAAGAAAGAGGTCTAATTTACTGGACAGACTGCTGCAAAATTGACAAAGCAATCTGTTAAGTCAAAAACAGAAAAATGGAATCTAAGTTCACGTTATTTCTTTCCATGTCGTTATTGTTCTTTATATTGGTATCCATGATGTAGTCTCATAAATATGAGTGATGTTTATCTTCTTTGGGCTTGTATTCTTGTCTACTTCTTTGCAGAAGTTAAAATTCTGAGAACCTATCTGTTCTTTTCTTTCAAGAAATACTTATCTTGGGTTGCACTTATCTATTCCAAATGATAAGTAATCACAGATTCCTTTTGCAGGCGCGCCATGTGCTTTTTCTACTCTGTCAATTCATAAATCATATTGAAGTGACACATCTGCCTGTTTACCACCCTCCGGAGCAGGAAAAGGATGATGCTAAACTGTATGCTAATAATGTCAGAAAGCTGATGGCTAAAGAGGTATGCACTGCCATCCTTCTAGCTTTGTGTAGCACTTGAAGTCAGTGTTTTCTTGGAGGCTTGTTAGTGGCCTCTTTATGGTCCCAACAAAGTACATGCTGTACGGATTAGGTTACCTCATCATTGGCAGAACACATTCTATGCTCATGTGATATTTCAAAACAATATTAGTTCATCTACACTTTATTTTGTGGAGGAGAACATTGCAACTCTTCCTTTTCTGGAAGGAGGAAAATCTTTTGAGGGAAATAAGAGAAATTTGATATCTCGAAGATTAGGTAAATTTTGAATAGAAAATCAACCAATTACCTATTTCATCCTCAAGGCACCTCTGAAGGAGCAGTTGCTGTAAATTGTGAACCTAGTAAGCCAGGACAGGCCTATGCAATTTGCATGTCGGTGTTAACTTGGACATGTTGATGATTTCAAATGTTATCCCTTAACTTCTTTGTACTAAAATTACTGCTTACGTTCTGTAAGACATGAGTATCTACCCCAGCACAGGCAATGTATGTGTGTCTCTGAGTCATGGAGGCACTATAGAGATCCTTTAACATGACTATTCCTACTCCACCCCCAACCCCACCTCTCCATTCCATTCTTGTGGTTTCAATTGTCTTGTCTTTAGTTGCTTACCCCTGACATGATCAAGCCTCTAACATGATCAAAAGCCATTGAATATTATAAAAAAGTTGAAGCTGAAAAGGCACTTCATTAGATCTCTCTCTGTATTTATTCCTAAGGGTGAAGGGTTCCCAGTTTGTTCCGATCTCACCCAGGACCTGGGAACTGGACCAAGAGGATCGGTTCTTGGGTGGTCCAACAAAATCGGTGGACCATGCTTGTTGGCCAAGTCGAGGGTAAGAAGTCGGAGAGGATGGCCACAGGAGGGTTGGGATGGGAGGCAAACCATTGGGTGAGGGGGAGGCGGAGGGTGGAGATGATGGGGACATTGCCGAAGAAACCAATACCGTGGGCGTTGGTGGGAGCAAGGGGAGGGGCGCATGGAGGAGCGACGCGTGGAGGAGAAGTGGGTCAGTGAGAGGTTGCTGGGGACTTTGGTGAGGAGACTCTGTTGACTGAGAGCTTGCCTTTGGAGAGGTCGAAGGAGTTTCGCTGGGCGTTGGTCTGGAAGACAGTGGAGAGTGGCTTGGCTGGGTCATTTGGTGGTGCCATCATCAACAGAGAATGAAAATGGAGAACAACCCAACGAAAGGGATAAATAGAACAAAGTTATTAGAAGAGAGATGCGGGACTAGAAAATGACAGTTCACATGAATCTGCAAAAGGATGCTGGTGTATAGCACAAAGAGTCACTAATTAAGACTGTACAAATTGATGTGGGCAGACTATGGATTGATGATGTCCTAGAGAGGGAGAGAGAACGTGGAATGACCGTGTACTTTTTTTCCTTTAAAACAATGAAGGGAGTGAAAAAGAGGATATAGAATCAAGAAAAAGCATTCTCAAAGGATCAAAAATCGGTTCGATTCGGGTGGTCCGGTCACTCCATTCGCTCTGGTTCCCACCCTGGAACTAGGAAACGGACCCCGCCCGTCACCCGTTCCAATTTCATGCAACTGGGAATTGGACCGGTGCCCCTGGGAACTACCTAGAACCGGCCAGTCTAGTCCGGTACCGGCCGGTTCGGGCAGTTCCTGTTGCACTCCTCTATATATCCTAGTCTAAAGTCAGTGGTTTGTATATGTTGGATATTGGTCGTAGCTTTAATTTATCATTTGATCTTTTACTATGAAGACCTATGCTGTGAAAAACCTACATTTTGCTGATGTCATATAGCTGTGACTAAGCTGTCTACAAATCCTTTGGTTGCAAGGCATGTTCTGAGTTAGAAATATTGGTTTGTTTTGCCTGCAGGGTCATTTGATTCTATCGGATATTGGCCTCGCTGAGAAGCGTGTATATCATGCGGCCCTTAATGGTAATAATAGCCTGCCTAGTGTTTTGCGTCAGAAAGAAGACTGATTATTTCATGGCTATGCTCCCAATTGATTTGTTGTTCCGGTTGAGTTTAATATACAGTGATATCTGCTCTGGCTGTGCAGCCAAAGCAAAGTTTATCATTTTATCCATTTGAAGGAAATGGGAATTGTTGAGCTGATCTTGTAACTTACAATAAATTTTGCTAATGAAAAGTTGAAATAAGATTTGAAATGCAATTAGAGGTCGTGATGCTAATGCTTCTTTTTCGTGGGTGGCGTTGGCCTGTCTTGAATTATGCAAAGCCCCTAAATAAAAACTTATGAGCAGCAATATGGATCTGTAATGCTGAAGCTTCTCTTTCGTTGTGCTGCAGGTTTGATTTGCCAATGCTAATCTGGATATGCCGTCTGTGTATTCATTACTCAATTTTATTATTAATTCAAACAAATCAAAAAATCATTGTGAAAATCCTGTGCAGAACCAGAATACTTGCATTGAACCCGACCAAAATGTATTTTCCAAACCATAGTTTTTTCCTCTGTAGCTAGTGTGGCATTTTTGAATCTGGCCACAGTTTCGTTTTATGTTGTTGGATTAGTTAACTGTACTTTGAATGATTTTGTTCATAGAGGTAATTCTTGTATAGCCATGGGAACGGGAACAGCAGTTTAGTCTGCTTGTAGGTTTGGCTTGGGGAGTAGTGGAAGTCACAATTCCATATCGACATTAAGCTTTTTAGTGGGTGCTCATATGAAATATATTCAGGATTGCCTGCAATTCTCGACCTCTCAGATGATATATCTGTTAGTTAGATCTCACTGAACTTTTATTCGGGACATTTCCATCCTCAAGTTGGGGGCTTTTACTTGTCATTCACCAGGTGTGGACTGTGCGGTGGTATAAGTCTTTGCTACTCGTGTTCGCATGTGAAAAGAAAGAATCTCAAATACACGAACTAAATTTTTAAGAGAAGCATCAAATGGCGGCTTAGAAGATTTCTCATGAGATTCAGCAATTTCACTGCCGTGGACACTAGAGTAATGGCCAATGCAGCGTGACATGGCATATAGTAGTAGCTTCAACGCTGTCAATGCAACAAGCCTACAAAACTTTTCATCTTTCCATTATTATGGTCTAGATTGTAAATTTCATTTGCCAAGATTAGATCGAATGGCAGGGACAGGTTTAAAATCATGTCATGAAGGAGAAATCTTAAGTTATTTCTTTTTTCTGACCCAGCAATGTGCGTAAACCTAATACCCCAAAGACGGTCCCAACGACCTCACTTTCGGTGGGAAATCATGATTGTTGAAAAGTTTGGAGTCCAATTGGTGTTGCAATCGCAAGACAAGAATACAGAATCAATGAGTGTATACTGAAGTTCCATGGAGTTGAAGTAAATTCTCCCAGGCGGGCAACCTTGAATGTTGATCTGTTCATCGTTGCAACTTAAGATATCTACAGTGTTATGTCATGCTTGAAAGAATATGACCCGAGAAAAATGATCGTCACAACAGATAGGCACAAAGGGTATCACAAGCTTTATTTCATACATAAATATTTCTGAACAGTACGGCATCCATGAAAGGATTGAA
Organism: Eucalyptus guilfoylei; assembly: GCA_016097605.1. Lineage (NCBI taxonomy): Eukaryota > Viridiplantae > Streptophyta > Magnoliopsida > Myrtales > Myrtaceae > Eucalyptus > Eucalyptus guilfoylei. The sequence goes on along the minus strand of CM027865.1, from coordinate 24,373,031 downwards.
GTGGATTCTCAGATGGTGCAAGTCGTCCATCTTGAAGAGAACCAAAACAGACATCTAGGGTAAGGAAACCAGAGTAATATTGAAACCTTCCGTCGTCAAAGGGCCACTCAAAAAGGAATTACCTCCAACGAGAGAATAAATGCAGAATTTCTTCATTCGAGAGTCAAGACGATTGAACAACCACGAAGGTAAAGAGAGAGTAAACCCATTACAAGATGAACGGGCAGAATCCTTTCTCATTCAATCGGACAGAGTCTGTTGGCAGATACTTTTCAAGAGCTGGTACAGAAAACCTAGGGAACAAGCACACCACTCATACATAAAGTCCCTAATTGTATACAGATTACTCTCTCTCACTTCACATGCTTGCCTTCTGCAGAGAATTAGGGGTTTCATAAACATGTCTTGCAATTGGCAACGAGCTTCTTTTCTAACCGGCACAGCATAAGCAAACGTGAGAAGCCATGGTGCTTAAGCTTTATACACAAAACTGGAAACTGAATGTCCCAGCGCTCCATGATTGCTTGTGATGTAGATTTACTCCGGGCATTTTCTCATCTTTCCTTCAAGGAGCCATTGTTAGACCTTTTGAGTTCCCAAGGTGGTAGACAGCCTCTCAAGGGAGAACGAAGGAATAACGAGGATGTAGATAACTGCTTCTGCCTCATAGATATTGAAGACAGGCAACTGAAGTTGTTTGTTAACCTCCGCTTCTCACTTTCGCATGGTTGGCAGTTAGGTTCATGACGTACTGCAGTGATCTTAAGGGTTTCGGGAAGGAAGCAGTTGCAGGCAGAACCTATGATGGACCAGATACAGAGGAAATCCTCAAAAACTTAAGAGAGTAACCAACGTGAAGAATTGAAGAATATTGTGGAGTAAAAGGAGTACCATATTCTTTTCCCTATATTTGGGGATCTATCATTTATCATATACAAGAACTAACCAGTTCTTTTTCTTCTTCTGGTCCTTCTCGTGGAAGAGAGAGGACCATGGCACACCATTATTAAACCATGTATTCATCTCTGAACTAAACAAATGTTTCGTTTAAGTTACACACATGCACATACACGAAAGGCTTGTGAACTATTTTGCACTGAGTAGCAGAAAACAGTCTGCTACCTCCGTCCATGGACAAAACCAGATTATTATGGAGATTTTGTTGAAAGAGCCTTTTAGGCACTTGTCGTGTAATCAAATGACGAAAATTTGCAGTTCCAAATGCTCTATATCTTCTGTCAATAATTTTAATTGATATAGAAATCCCCCTTCCTAATTAAGACTACTCAACAAATGCCCTTAATGACCTCTTTAACATGATGAAAGATAGATAAATAAAAAGAGTGAAAGAAGTCCAGAAGATAAGCAAATGCTGCAATTTTAAGAAGTATTACCTTGAAAGTAACCTGGAAAGGTAATAACTTCTCAATCCTCCAGAGATGGAGAAGAGAAATTGAACTAAAGCAGCAGCATTACAAAAGAAAGGCATTATTATATTTGACGTGAAAAAAGCTGCAACTTAAGTAGCTCAAAAAATGATTTTAAAGGCAGCATAAAAGCGAGGCCATGATGACCAATTTCTAGAACAGCTAGGTTTCATGAGAAATATTAAAAGGGAAATGAAGGCCATGCATAACTTATTTCTTTTTTATGTGCTTGTAGAGTGCAAAAAGACAAAAGCAGCAAAAGAAAATGAAAAAAAATCCAGCATGAACTCAATCACCCTGGAAGCATGCTTTTGGGTCGTATTATGTTGCAGAAGAAACTCTGTAGAAAAGTGAGATTCAAATAGGATACCTATTGTCGCAAGTCGATTGACCCACTTTGGAATCGGTTTCCCCGTCAGCTTGTAACAAACATCCTTGCAGAAGTGGTTGCAATTCTTAAATATCAAGTGATATGAATCGCCATTGTAGCTTGCGGCATGGTTTTCCATAAACTCCCTAACCTGAGTAGGGTCCAAGGAGGTGGTCCCAATGAATATCGATTTTCTAAACTTGAAGCCAGGGCACTGCCGAGGTTCGACCTCAAATACGCCACTGCTTGGATAGTCATGGGCTCCAAATGCATATTCTACACCATGTACTGTAAAGAAGTTGCTGTCAAAATGTTAAACTTAGTTTGGAAGTAATAACTGCAGTGATATCTGAAGTTATTACAATGCACAGTGATTGCTTATCCATAGAAAAAAGATGGAATAAATTTCATGAAGTCTTTCTCCACTATCGAGTAGCTTCCTTGAGGACACAGGCAGCAATATTAGTTTAGGTATACATCCGACTGTCCATTTTGCTCTCTGATGTTTCCAAACATGTTTTAAACTCGTTCAGACAGTACACTAATGTATCCTTGCTATTGGTTTATAGGAAATTTGTTCAAAATTTTCACAAGAAAGACCATACAGCATTAACTTCCTAATTGATTCATCTTCCCCATTGTTTGTCTGAATGTAAAATAAAGATAAATCCTGCAATTGTACTAAGAAGAGTGGTGAGATCCACATATACTACAACAAACCACAACAAAACTTTCAACTTTTAGTCTTTTTAAATGCATTTTAGATGGAAACAACTCAGCATCAAGCGCAGTTCCATGTTCCGTTAGAATTGCACCTCGTTCTACCTGTGAAACTGAGATATGCCCTGATATGTAACTTCCCCTTTCTACAATTTAGCATATAAGCTCCCATTTTAAGTCCAAAAGGACAATCGGAAGTAATAATTTTAATCAATTCTGTATTGAATAAGGTTGGCTTACCCTCTACACCAGAATGAAAGATGCCAAGTCCAGCCCAGTAAACATATCCATTAATTGGGGTCAGATCATACACATTGAGATAAACTGGTGCACGGCCTGGACCACATTCAACTGACTTTGCCTTGGGAAGGAAGCAAAAACGAGTTGCTGATTTGCCTCTCAAACGACGGGGAACTACTGATTTCCACGCTTTCTTGGATCCCAGTTTCATTCTTATCTTGGGTGAAAAAACAAAATCGCAGTCAAGGAGTTTTACCTACCTGTATGAAAGGCCGACATAAAAAACAAAAGTTTAGTCAAAGGAGCACGAACAACCTGAATAATAGGCCAAACATAGAACCATAAGCAACCTGTATGAAATTCATGCTGCATGTTATTTATTAAAGATTTCATCTACTTTTTCAGGGTGGAGAGAGGGGGGAGGTTGACAATGTGGCAACGAATTGGTTGAGCACTAAAAAAGGACAGCTACATTCTTTGCATTCCAAAGCTCTTAAATCAGCTAATATTTACTTCTCAAGAAGAGGAGCTACACAACTAAATGATTAGAGTACCGACATTCTGATTTGTTGAATGGGATCATGGGTTATCAAAGTGTTAAGAAAATCAAAGTGCCATTGGAATTGGGAATCATCAAATTTTCCAAGAATTACTGAGCTGAAGAGACTAGATAGAACATGGACTAGCAAATCTAAGAATGATGTGAAAAACTAACTGCAACAGCCCTTTCACTTCAAGTTAATACTAAGATTTCATAAAATGACCGATGCCTTATCAACTAATGCTAGCTTTTGAGGCTGATGATGTCAAAAATCCTGAAGCTTGGAGGTTACTGCATCAACATGAAGGGATTAAACAACTATTGGGGAAACATAATTACAGCACTCAATAAGCAAAAAGATGAATTGATTACTCGATATTTTTATCAATTGACTTTTACTGAGTTCTTACATAAAAGGAATCTTGCTCTGATCTTCTATCTAAATGCTTCTAGGGATCTTTGGAACTCAACTCCTCTCCAACAACTTTTGTTCCCATGTTAGCGTAGAATGTCAAATTATACATCCTAGAACGTAGAAATCACAAATAAGCAGTGACTCTGCAGTCGTACGCAAATCATTCTCCATATATACATATAATACCACAATCAAATGCACAAACAAGTCTCCCTACATATAAGCCAGCCAAATAAGGTCAAGCGCTATGTTTCAATCCAGTAGGGGAGCTCTTTAGCAAGCAGCAAAAGACTAGATGGTAAAAAATTGAAGCAGGAACACAAGATAAGCCTCCCCAGATCAAACTCAGAGAGCTTCAAGAATGTAACAAATCTACATGATTCCCACCCTTTGGCACAAGTCAACAACAATTATTAGTGCCGTGCATGTCATGACATCGTGGGGAAAAAATTAAAGCATGAAGATGACAACAGATGCAGGCTTATAATATTTTGGTCAATAAAGAATATAAGAAACGGTATTTAAAGACAAGTAGCCTTCTCCACTCTAGAACATGTATCGCTCAAGCTTTGACCGAATTTTTAGCACAATTAGGTCAAACTTGAATGGAATAGCTGAGAAATCGACTAGAAAACTGCTTAGATTATTCATTGCAAAGGTGATGAAAATAAGGGGTGAGAGAAGGTGATGAAACCTTCATTGTGAAGGTGAAATTCTAGAGAAGTATCGCATCCTGGATTCTATCCAGAGTATGAGGCAGAAAATATGTGTGCCGAATTCCATCATCTCAATAGAGATTCTAATTGCATCAGCTAAAGAAAAACGTCACAGAAGTTGGAAAAAGACGACTCCCATTCAAGTCTAAAAGTTCAATTTACCAAAAAACTCTTCAAATTCGGGAGGAGACAAGAAAAAAGGAACTGGAGCTAAAAATTGCAGCACCAGAGCCAGCAGCGACAAACTCAAGAACCCACCAAGCGAACAGGGTCGACTTCAGATCTTAAGGGTCAAGGACCAGAGATCTGCTTCAGAACGGCACAGAACAAGAGACAAACCAAAATGGGAACGAAAAAACGCAACAAGCTCACCTGCATTACAGAGCAACAGTAACAGATCAAACGAAAAAGAAACGAACGGATCAATCATTGTTCCTTCTTCTTCTTTAGTTGGCCAAGTTCCAGGTGGTCTAAAAGTACCCACCATGAAACTGAAGAGGAAATCTCGAGATTAAAACAGCAGAGTAAATGGCAGAGCGAGAAGGAAGAGAGAGAGAGAGAGAGAGAGAGAGAGAGAGAGAGAGACAAAACTTACAGAATTAGAGGAGGAGGCCGCCATTAGAGCCCAGATGGAAGACCACCTCCAGAAGCCACCAAGTTCAGTCTTTGAGCAAGAGAATGCTTGCTCCGGAAACACACACTCATTTTCTGGCAGCAACAGCAACGTCAAAGAGAAGAAAAACACAGTGGAGAAAATGGGGAAACTGAGAAAGAAAAGAGAAAAGGAAAGAGAAAAGACGCAAAGCTCGGAGTTTCAAGCGACCACCCAGCCCGCAAGGACTCTCTCGCTTGCCTTTCCTATCTTCGCCGCTCAATCACGGAGTCTCTCTCTCTCTCTCTCTCTCTGGAATTATATGCTGTCTCCGAGGAGGTACGGAATCTCATAAAATGACCCCAAAAAATAAGCAAAAAAAAGTTATATCACGTCCATACAACTGCCACAGCTTGCGAGAAAGAAACAGAATTTAGAAAAAAAGAAATAGAATTTTAAAAATAAATATTTATATGTTGCCTGCGGGTATTATTGGACTCGCAAATTGACAAAGCGCGCCAACTGGGACAGATTAAGTCCCCCATCCAAAAACAAAGAATTATTCGACAGCGGTAGTTATTTGATAGACATTGACTAGCTTATAAACATATCATTCATTTTCTAAAGAATAAAATTTAAAAAGTCACATTTTTTACAATGTTATTTGGAAAAAATATAGTTAGAGTTCTAGTGTATATATAAAGAGAGATATGTCTTGAGTTGCTTTTACATTAAAAGCGTTGCCTAAACACACCTAACCAATCGTAGGCTGAGAGATCGAATTCCCTTTTTCAAGGATTTACATTAGTTCAGTCGATCCGTTTTTAGATAGGTAATCATTGAATTAATTAACTTTACTTATCTTTTACCCAGAAAAATGATGTCCGTGTAAAGTTCACATGAATTTATAGATGTCACGTAACTTGCAATAAAATGGTTTAAAAAATGCTTCTGGGTAAAAAAGGAATAGATAAATAGAATAAAACAATGCTCCACAGCATGTAGCACATCGCTCCATTCCATTATTGACCGTCGATGCAGCACGAATTGTGGTATTTAATATTTCATCTCTCCGGCATTGTATTCTGAAGAACAGTCAAAAGTCAACGGGGGGGGGGGGTTTAAATGATGAGTCCAAGCGTGAAAAGGGTGGAGGAGATCAAGAGCTTTCTCGTGGACACAGCTTCATAAAGTTCTAAAGGCAACTCATGAACATCTTGTGGGTTCTTGAGTTGGGTCCTCCTCCAGTAGATTAACCACCAGCTGTCTGATAAATGATCTCATTCAATAAAAAGAATAAAAAAAATGATAAGGCCAACTCATAGAATTTTGAAGAAAAAAGTTATCTAGGTTGGATGAAGTAGCGAAAATATAATTACTCGATTGATGTTCGATAGACGATGGGTTTGTCTGAGAGTTATTTACATGGCTGAAATTTTCCAAATATTGCTGGTTTGATGGCGATTATAAAATTAATTAAACTCACTTCTGTCATTTTCTCCTCTTCACTTTAATTATTTCAAAAAGATGGTTGTCATGTAAATTTTTTTCCCTCGAAGGACTTTATAAGAATCCTTACGGGAAATAATTTTATGGGTGGGGACATAAGTCCTGATTAGTCATGTGTTGCGAGCCCACTAACAAATGACTGCCCATCACTTCTTTTCAAGAGAGTATAGCATTGAGTTTTCAGTTTAAGTTATATGGTTCGTGGACTTTTTAATCCGCAATTAGAAAGATATGCTAACTCTTTTTTCTCTTTATCGTCCTTAGCTTTTAGCCCTAATTCTCTAATGAAAACCCTCCAATTTTAGGTCCAATTTGAATTATGCACTGGATTTGTCTAAAAAAAATCAACAACTTTCATTCTAACTCCAAATTTGCCCCATGTCCAAAAAATAACAACTGATTTATTAAAAATTATCAATATCATATGATTGTTATTGTTGCGTACGAATGCAAAGGGTTGTGACGATATGGGTTTTGATATTGAACCTTTAATTGACTTTTTTTTTTGGGTAAAAACCTTTAATTGACTTTTTTTTTTTTGGTGATCCGAAAACCACCGTACAGCCGACAGCTGGTGACGCAAACTCGGGACGGCGCCGCAAGGACTCACCTCCCATGGCATCGCAAGTAAGTTGCGCATAGGGGTGAGAAGTTTCGAACCTCTACTCTTTCGGTTGAGGGTCAAGGCACGAACCAACTCGTCCACCGCGGGGTGGGTACCTTTAATTGACTTTAATGTTGATAATTTTGAAAAAACAACACCGGAACACCTGGAGTACCAAAAGTTGGCACAAAGGAACACTTAAGTATCAAAAGTTACGAAAGTGACACTTAAGTGCCAAAATCGAAGAGATCACTTAAGTGCCACTAGCAAAAAAATCCGGTCAAAATGCTGATATGTCAATTTTTTAACGAGTTGTGTGCAAAACGACGTAGTTGTGTGCAAAACGATGTCGTTTTGCACGCTGATGTAGCTAAACAGTGTCAAAATGACGTCGTTTTGGTGCCGACGTGATAAATAATTAATATAATAATCAATTAAATTAAATTTAAAAATTAATTAATTAATTAAAAAAAAGGGGGAGGAGGAGGAGGAGGGAGGCAGTCGGCGATTGAGGGCTCAGCCCTTGCCACCACCACCTCACCACCTCCCCTCCGTCGTTGGAAATGTGGGGGAAGGTCGGACGGGGCTGCCGAACCTTGGCCGGGGGTCGGTGACCCCAGCCGATCGGCGACGAGAGCCTGCATGCCCTCGCCCAGATTTGGGGCGAGGGTTGCGGCCCTCCACTAGATTCGATGAGGGTCGTCGGCCCTTGCCCTAGAGCACGCAGGCTCTTGCCACCGGTCGGTTGGGGTCGCTGATCTCGACTGATCCTCCCCCACCTTTCTGGCGATAGAGGGCCCTCAGCCGCTGGCTGCCTCCTTTCTCCTCCTCCCCCTCCCTTTAAAAAAAATAAAAATAATTTAATTAATTATTATATTAAAATTTGAATTATGCCAAAATGACGTCGTTTTTGTGTGTGGTTTTCTTTGAGTCGGCTTTCCGGCGAGCCACGTAAGTGAGACAATTAATAAAAAATTGATGCATAGGATTTTCAACGAGGTTCGCCGGATGTGGCACTCAAGTGACCAATTTTTTTATAAAAAGTGACACTTAAGTGTCATTTTAGTATCTCTTTGTGCTAAGTTTTGGCACTTTGGGTGTTCTTTTGCCTTGAAAAAACTAGTAGAGATCTTTTCACATAGAGGTAGATTTGGGATTATCGTGAAAGTTTGTGATTTTTTTTTTAAACAAAAAAGTTCAAGGCATAATTAAAATTGGACCTAAATTTGGGAATCTTTCAAGAAAATTAAGCCCTAGTTTTTAAACGATCTCGTTGTAACTAGTATTGACCTACTTCACTTTGACTAGGAAAATTGGCGGACCAAATACTTTCTACATAGGTCTCAATGCCTCTCTTGTTCTGCTTTACAATATAAGAGAATGAACATTATGTTGGAGGTGACTTCTGCATTTAACTACAATTTTCCTCGGAAGTTGAGCGTGCTTGATGCATGGGGTTTTGGTCTGCAGCACTGTTCTAAAATTTAAAGAGTCAAATATACTTCGAAGACTTAAAACCAAGATTAAAACCCATAATGTTAGCCATAACCTGTTCACCTCATGCATCAGTAAACCAAAATACATCAGAATGACAAGCTCCTCTTAACTACATTCCTTATGGCATTAGTTCGGCCATATAGGACAAGTTCATCATCCATTCAACGAATATAAGCTCTGGTCTGTCTTTCGTAGATTAAGCTCCAATTCAAACGCTTCAAGAACAATAGAGAAATTGCTCCGACAAGGAATTGCCAGACTCCCTCCGGTGGGAGTAAATCAGATTCTTCCCACAGTGAATCCACCCCAAGACAGATGTTGAATACAAAACATGACATGGAAAAAAAACACAACGCATTTGATCAAAAAACGTTGAGCAGCTGCAAAAATCTAATCCTCGGCCTTCCTCCATGCTTAGTTTTCTCAGATGGAGGGACTCATTGAGCTATATTGGCAACAAGTTCAGCTTCCGGAGACTTAGGACCCAAAGATCAGAATAATTATGGTGCGAATGGTCGAGCAGAGCTCAAGGAATGCTGCCCCTAGTTTGTGCCCGACATTGTACCTGAGAAACCAAATGACTCCATAACAGATAGATAGAACTCAGAAATGAACTAAAAAATAGGACCCAGCAATATATTGGTGGCGAAAATGCATATATTGGCAAAATCTATCAACATATTATTCCCATCAGATCGAAAGAAGTTGTCATATTCTACTTAGCGACAACTGATTTACATGTTACGCATAACATCATGAGTGTTGAACCTAGGACTTCGTCGTCTTGGATAAACTTGGATGCTCCAAATATAACTGAACATTCAAAGGTTCACTATTCATTGACTTGATGGGGGTTATAAGTGGAGGCTGCTGCCACTGCTTTGTATCCGTTGGGATCCACAATGCAGCAGTGTTGCCCATATCAGCCTGAGGAAGCATCTGAAAGTAACCTACAATCTCCCACCTGCAATCTACTGCCATAATGTGGTCTTAGAAGAACGGTCCCCAACTAACGAGCACTAAGAACCAAGAAACATAGACTTCATAAGAAACAAGGAAGCCGAGCTCAAAAGATGCTTCGACTGTTACAACACCTAAGGCATATTTTCATCCTTGGCGATGCAACAAATGTAATCACACATATTCCAATGCAAGCTTAAGGGTTCCTCCAACAGGACAAAAACTCCATCCGATACATGATTCACTTACCTTGAGAAAGAGCACTAGTCAGGGGTTGGGACACAGACAACTTGATCAAAAATGATCGAAGAGAAAATTCTAGGTCAGCATCTTCCACCATTGAGCCGCATGACTGGTTTACTGAGAGCTTGAAAATGAATCTCTCCAGTGGGACATTCTCAGTGTCAAAGAACACAACAGCTATTCTCTCTATCAGTCCCTGCTTTCCAATTCAAAGAGCTTATTTTTGAGAAAAGGCTCCAAACACTGGCAAGTGTTCGTTAAGCAATTCTATTCACATGGACATTGGAATACAAGTTAGAGAAGGAAAAGAAAGAAACATGCAAACCTTTTCAATGAAAGGTTGAAGCCCTGATACAGACATATGGATATAATTCCTCAGTTGAGGGTGCAGAGCTCTATGGACTACCGAATTCAAATATCTCCTCCTCTCAAAGGCACCTCCAAAAAAATTGGCAAATTGTAACAAATTGGTAGGTGAGGCAGAAAACGAAGAAGGTCAAAAGGATGAAGCACAAGTGTCCAAATATAGCAAAGTGGCTTTCATCAAGCCTCGCCAGGCAGTCCTATTTCTTTGCCCATTCATAATTCAAAAACAGTTACCACAATTTCCTTACCGGAAGGATAGAGTCCCTTGAGGTAAACAATGGATGTGATGGCAACCTCTAAGAATTCTACCAGAATACGAGCAGTCTCACCTACAATTTATTGTGAAAAAAAAAAAAAATACTAAGAACTGGTACAACCAGAAGAATTATCTTTTCACGTGATGAATCAACAAATGCAAAATCACCTTGGGGAGATTGATTCTCTCTTCGATCCATAAGGGTTCACTCTCTGTCTCCTGCACCAGCTAATAATAGAAATGCCGATGTATAAAATGGGTCTATAAACTGGCAGTTGCAAATAGGTGGGTTCAGAACTGGTTTGACTTGAATTTACCCATTTAACTCATTTTGACCAGTTTTGGCTGGTGCAATTGACCTACACCAGACAAACCCAGTTCAAATCCATTTCCACCCAGATATCTGAGTGCTGACAAATTTTAATCTTTTAACCATTGGATTGACCTACACCAACCAAATCAGTCCCACTGAGCATAGCGCTTACAAAACTTTCCTTCTCACAAAATCAAGAAATCACTTGAGTAATTCTCACTTAATTGGACATAACAAAAAACTCAGCTTTACATTGATTTTGCTTCTTTTCTATTGCCTTCAGTCCATCCAACTTTGTCGAGCCACATAGCAATTATCAAATCACTTGTGTCTATTTTGTTGGACATAAAACTGTTAAATGGACGAATTGGCTCAATCAAAGTATGCCACCTGTTACAGAGATAGTACTTGGATAAATGACCTCATTAGCAATCCTTATTTTAAAAAGTATGTCTTTACTTGAAAAGGCATAGTTTCACAAGGTAGATTTAAATAAGAGGTTTTAGAGACAAGTTTGGCCTCAATGCATTTGGGAGAGGGAGGAAAGGAAAGCCAAAGTAGTCACACGTTTTACTATGTTTGACTTTATTTAAAGCATGACATTCTCAATGTCAGAAGAACGATTAAGTATATCTCTCGTTTAACACCATCTGACAAAGTCATCTTGTTACACACAAACTCGTGCTTCTTCGCCCACAAAGTTCCATAAATTCATCATTGAATGATAACAAAGGACACTTCTCTACTAGATTTGATCCATCATAAGCTTCTTTAAGAAACACCGTGCCCCTAGCACCCTTATTAGTGAGGTAAAAGATGCCTTGATGCTTGATCAAACAAAGCACCAACCTAGATGGCAATAGATACTCCGAGTGAAATGCATCCAATTGTGAATATGTCATCCTTTTCTCCATAGTCAAACTGAGGAGCTCATGAAGCACAGCCACCACCCTTTTTCGAGCTTTAGGATCTGTCATCTCAAATCTTCTTGCATTCAAGTAAGGTGAAGGAAATTCCAATCTCTGCCACCTCTCAACTGCCATAAGATAACCTGTGTTTGGTCTAAAACCAGCAGGATAACTCAGTCTAAATGCAAAGGGACCCGCATAATTACCATCTTTGGATATTTTAACCTTCATTTGACCTACATTGGATTCCAAAAAACCTTCACGTGCTAGTCTTTCCTCACTAGCTGTAACAGCTAATGAGGAATCCCAATGTTCCAGCCGAAGACAATCTCTTCCATTGACATTTTTGACTGAGAAGAACTCTGGGTACTTTGGGATTAAAGTATCCTTGAAATTATCAGGCAATCCCAGTTCAGACCCAATAAATTCAATCTTCTCAAGTGGGATTTGACAATCCACAGACAACATTAACAGCTTCCTCAAATTTTTCACCAAAATGGGTTCCATTAATATCCTGGCTTGAGCTTCTCCACGAGCAATCTTCTCAGCTTTCTCAGTGAGTGATACAAAAGGGGGCGATCTATTACCACCACCTACGTAGAACATTGAAGGGTACCTTTCTATCACAGCCATAAAATTCCACTTTTGAACGAACCCTACTTCTTTTTCTAGGTCCCTAAGAAGGAGAGATTGGTTCTTTTGGGATTGGATGATAGATTTGAGCTGTAGGATCAAAGCCGGTTTCTTTTGCAAGTCCATGACTTTGTCAAGTTCCTGGACTCTATGATAGATTTTCTTCCTGGGTCTTCCTGCTCGACTGGATTTTTGCTTCGACTGAATCCACAAGGACCATGATTTTGGAATGGGGACTGAAGGTGACGACACATGCACAACATCGCTAATTCTGATGGCATCTCTCAGGGCTCTCTCTATATGCTTAATCATGAATCTTATACATATCATATGCAGAAACCAAGAACAGTCCGTGAGGCCAAATCCAAACCCACCAAGATCGCATGTATATAAAATGTCATCAAGCTAAAGCAAAGGAAACCTGACTGTGCCATCTAATTGCATTTGCCTGGTGAATTCGTATCGGAAGACGTACCCCCCAAATCGCGACCTCTTCTGCGCCCGAATCCCCCTCCCCTTCCGGCAATCCCGCCGTCAGCTCGCTTTCCAATCAATTAATTCCGAGCGGAACACTAGCTCACAAATCTGCAGCAACAATAGAAGCGACCTTCTTCATTCAGAGGGCCCGATTGAAGACTATAAGATAAAGACAATCCGCTAAAGAAGTGCGTTTGCTGTTCCATTGCTCGATGTCATCCCATGATCCCATCATCCTCCCGGCAAGATCGTCATGAAAGGAAAAACGTAACGAATGCTTTACCTTTCGGCGAGATGTTCGTCACCGAAATCGCAGAAACAACTTGGAAAATAGCAAAGATCTGTTGCAGAGGAGTGCGACGATCCTAAGGCGAGGGTTTTGGGGGGTTTTTGTCTCGAGGACCGGTCAGTCCGGACGAGCTTTTGACATTCGGCCCGAAGATCCGGCCCGGACCGTCCGGCCGGTCCATGTAACAATCCGCAAGTTTAGGAGGACGAAAATGACGATGCGACACATGCAGTTTATGCGACACTGTCTCGAATGAAAGAGGCATTCTTTTGTGCTATGGTGATCGGTTTCGTGGCGGTTCGGACAGCCGGACCAGCTTTCATTTTTAGGAATCGGGAACTAGATTGAAACTCCTTAGAACCGAATCGGTCTAAATTGATTTTTAAGTAAGCCAATAAATTGGCTTTGTATTTAGTTTAGTTTTTTTTTTTTGAACCGTATGCGATCCGCTTTTCTTTCAATTGAGTAGTTTTCTCTACAAAAAAATTGGTGCTTTGGTTTGGTGGTCATTGCAATTGGGCAAATGTACTCACACTCACAGAAGGAGTGTGGACGCCATGGAGCCGGTCCAGAAACGCCTTTGACTCCAAATGGTACTCATTTATTAGTATCAGTAATAGTTTTAGTGCATTTACGAGGGGCATTGATCATTCTTTTATGCATAAGGTGCAAAAAAAGAAAGAAAGATAGAAAGAATGAAAGATGGTAAGTGTAGGATACCAAAGAGTCGTGCATGGAGTTGAGCAGGTCGCTACGGTCTTGGAGAGAGTCCTTAGGGATTTTATTTTTGTTTTTATTTTTTTGAAAAGTTTCAAGAATTTACGAAAAGAAAGTCCTTCCATCCAAGCGGTCTGGGTGGGCGATTCCACTCTTGAAACCGGAAACCGAATTGAAAATCACCAATTCCCATTTTTAAAATAAAAAATTGAAACGGTGCCCTTGAGATGTTCATAACTAATCGGTCCGGTCCGGTCCGATCCAATTCGATCTGGGCGGTTCCTTCTACTCCTCCTTAATGCTAGTCTTAGGTCGCAAGAGAAATTATTTTTTTCGAATGATACGAGTATTCATGGATTGTAACAAATGATTTTAACGCTTTAATTAAAAGTAAAGATAAGTTAGGTGAGACTATCTACTCTTGTTAAGGTAATATACTTATCGAGATTGCATGAATCACCGTAGCCTCAGGGCCGGCCTCATATTTGTCATGAAGCTTTTCTTTTTCCATCCCATTGGACACCACTCCGACCGGTGTGTACGGTCCTGTTAGACGTCCTTCCCGCTCGTCGCAGCAACGCCAACAGCCCGTTTCGTTTCAAAACTACGCGGCTTAATCACGCTCGGTCCAATCCTTATGTTCCCAATGTTTGGAGCAGTAAAAGCTTTCAAGTCCTCCCTGCTATTGATCTTTTCAAAAAAGAGATCAATGATCGGAATAGGAATGTTTCTGGAAATGCTTTTCAAAGGAAAAAAAAAAACAGAACTTGGAAAAAGACTTCACGACATCCAAAGAGCCTTGGCCGGTAGACCTTTCATGTCTTTGTACCAAGCTTTTTTTGGTCCAAAGCAGATCTTTTATTTATATCATAGCTGGTGTAGTTCCAGCAGCGCCCTAGACTGGGGCGTCAATACATAGTAATGCCGAAGGGGCTGGGGGAGGAGAAGAAAGCCAAGCAGGCGGCAAAGCTTTTTTTCTATGCTCACGCGCGGCCCAGTCCGCAATTGAATTTGCAGTTCTAGAACAGAAACCAAAGCCCACAAACTGTAGATTTGCTAAAAGATCTTTGCACGCTGCCAAGAGCGCACGTGCTTCCCGGTTGAAGTCTTCAGTGGCTTTGAGGGACCGTACCAGATCTAGATGGTCAGCAAGCTCTAAGAAGGAAAATCCCATTCTTTCTGAAGAAGGATAGTGTTTGCAATGTGTTTGCAATTGGATTGGTGATGAAAAAATATCAGGAGAAGCATGTCCTTGATCACGTGTCCAAACTTCTCTCCACTTCCAATGATCATTCTTCCCTTCTATTGGAGCTCCGCCGAGATTTGGAAGAGCAGCACTGACGATACAATCAAAAGGCCCCTGTGGGGGACCTGGAACCTTTGGAAACTCCAGGCTGGGAAGGTCTTCATTTGTCTTTTTTCAATCGTAATAGGATCGCATTGGTGATTCTACCTGCAATCCTGTGAAGGAAGTTCTCAACTCTAGAGTGATTGCTAGTGATTCGAGGTGAAACGCGTTGAAGAAAAGAGGGAATTCAACCACACCCTTGATGGTTTATGTATGTCGACAATAAATTTACAGTAATAGTGAAAGTATGACAGCTACACAAAGATATCACAAGGATCGATATGTCATAAAGTAGCCGAAGCTCTCATTTGATCAATATAGCAAAGCGAACATCAATCCAGAAGGCTGGGAAGGGAATCGAACTCAAATTGGTGTCCAAGCATGAATAACTCAAAGCATGAAGTTTACAGATAATTAAAATCAAGAGAGGAGGAGCAGAATGAACAAACATATTGATGGCAAGTAAGACAGCAGTAATCACACCAACCCGACCTAAACCGTACTTGGGTATTCGAATATATTGATTTTGAGCAGACGACATTTTGTTGAAGAGAACAAGTTTAGTCCATTAGAACAGGTAAATTCAGCATGGCATCCTTCACGGAAGAGGAGTTAGTGTCAGTCTTCAAACACATATGCCGAAATAGTTAAGCGCATCATTTGCAAGTTCCCTTTCTCCCATTACAGTCTGGCTGAATTTAGGGACTAGGGAAAAGAAAAGAAGAAAAGAAAGAGAGCATGAAAACAGGGGGGCATCCTGTCCCACTGAAATCTCATCTCCTCCATCACAATTCGCGCAATTTTTGCATAGTCACGGGATTTTCCTACAAGACCACATGAATTCTACATGGACATAGCAAACCGAGTGATATTTACGGGAGCTCCTCAGACATTATCAACCAAATAAATGGCCATATGGGTCACAAGGCCTGAAAATGACAACCTAAAAGTGCAAGTACCAAAACTGATCTGTCTCTTCTGACAATCCGAAATTCTGGATGAGGAGCACCATCTTAAGCTGACAATTATTTTTCCTACAGATGCGAGCAGAAGAGCAATCGGTTATTATAGCTTCTAATCTTTAAACATGAAAAAGAAAACACATGGAGTTCATCCCTAATGTTGGAACATAATGAGCAAACATTATGAAACAGAAAATCCATGAAGTATACAAAAGAACAGAACATACTTCACTAGAACTGGTTATGTAGGAAACAACAACAACGATGTCATGAAGCTTGCCGGGGTAATAGCAAAAGCCAGCATCTTGTGCAGCTGTAGAGAATGAATTCCATCGATCCCATCCTTCGCTCTTTGGCGTGCCAATGCTGCTATCTTCTGAGCCGTGACTTGTGGCTCTAGACCAGCCCTTGTCAAATGAAAAACTACAGCATAATCTCATTGTTATACAGGGTATCAAATAATACATCAGTACCAGCAATCACATCCCCCAGGGCAACAGGAATTGTGAGTACCTGTGTCTAGTACAGGCCATGAAGACAGTTGGAATATTGAAATGACACTTGCGTCACGGTGAATCATGAGCATGTATAATCCTTGCTTGAACATGTTTTGTATTTGTGGACATTTTGCAGAATAAGAACAGACTCGCATACATGTTGTTCAACTTGCCAGGATTATCAACTGGGGTGAAATCGCACAAGTATGAGCTGCTGTAATCACACCTATCATCGGACCTGCTGGACATTTGCACGTGTTTTTTTGCAAGCTCCTCTAGAGGAGCTCTGCATTGTTCTAAACTCTCTCTGGTACGCCTTGCTGGTATGGTTTGTTGTTCTCAGAAAACCATAACTTGGCATTATTCAAACTCTTTATTTGTCCGACTTGCCCAGATAAATAATTGCAAATGGCCATCGGACAAAGACAAACAAAACAAGGCAACATTGATCCAATTCCATCAAATGAACGAGCATATTTCATTACGATAAGAGAAGGATTACAAGCAATACAACATAAAAACATAATCAATCCACCCATACAAGTTCAACGAACCCAAAACCTAGTTTTTTTTTTTTTAAAAAGCCACACTAGTTGACTTTGCCCTAGTGTGGGGGATGATCACCAACTGGGTTTAAAGAAATGAAATTGCGGGCTTAAGTGGGCTATACAAAGGATATAAGTGGACACGCGGATCCTTGGAATGCCATAACTTGACAGAAAGGGACATTTAAGTGCCATAACTTACGAAAGGTACACTTAAGTGCCACATTTTAAGAAAAGTGGGACACCTGAGTGTCATCTCCGGCGAAGTTAGCCGGAAATCATACGTGGCATTAAAATATTAATATTTCTTTCGATGTGTCCATTTGGAGAGCTAAGTCGCTCGAATTTAGTCAAAATGATGTCGTTTTGGCATAATTTGAATTTTAATATAATATAAAAGTTATTTAAAAATAAATTTATTCAAAACATTTAATTTTTTTAATAACTTTAAAAAATTATAAAAATTTATAAAAAATTACAAAAAATTTTAAAAATTTACAAAAAATTTCAGCCCTCAGCCGCCTCCCTTTTTTAATTAAATTTTTTTTGTAAATTTTTTAATTTTGCAAAATTTTTAAATAAATTTATTTTTAAATTTAATTTAATTCATTTTTATATTAAATTTTTTACCATGTCAGCACCAAAACGATATCGTTTCGGGTGTTGGCCATAATAGAGCCCTTAAATCGGCCAAAACGACATTGTTTTGGTATAAGTTGAATTTTAATATAATATAAAAATTAATTAAATTAAATTTAAAACAAAATAATAATATAATTTATATTTATTTAAAAAAAACGTCGCTAGAAGGTGGGGGAGGGTCAGCCGAGACCGCCTCCCTTTTTTAGAAATTTTAAAAATTTTTTAAAATTTTTAAAATTCTTAAATTTTTTTTAAAAATTTTTAAAATTTTTTAAAATTTCTTAAAATTTGTTAAAATTTTTAAATTTTTTTTAAATTTCTTAAAATTTGTTAAAATTTTTTAAATTTTTTAAATTTTTAAATTTTTTTAAATTGTTTTAAATTGTTTTAAATTTTTAAATTTTAAATTGTTTTTTAAATTTTAAATATTTTTAAATATTTAAATAAATTTAGATTAAATTAAATTAATTTTTATATTAAATTTTTTACCACGTCGGCACTAAAACGACGCTGTTTTGCATTCGCTTCGCCGGAAAATTGACACGTCAGCGTTTTGGCCAAGTGATCCATTTTACTCTGATTTTGGCACTTAAGTGTATTTTTCGTAAGTTATGGCATTTAAATGTCCCTTTGTGTAAAGTTATGGCACTTAAGTATATCTTTTTTAATATGTGTGTAGAATAGAGAAAGAAGTGCTCTTCATCATCCTAAGACACTTAAATTACCACATGGATTCAATGTAATAGCATGACTTGAAGATTGATGCAAGCGAGAGCAAGAAAATTTCTTTTCATTTTCCTTATACCTCATGATGCCATCTTACCTCCCATTTGCCTCGATGTGGGGTGGTTCTTGACAGGAGTAATTTTTTAAAAAATCTCCATAAGTGTATGGGACTCAAAGAGGTTAAGTAATAGATCACATGTAGTGTTTAGGATAGAGAAGTAAATTGCCCCTCATCATTTCGGTCGTCATACCTTTTGCGAGAGAACTCTTTACCTTGTGGATATGAACTTTCCTACACTCACCTCATAAGTGTATGGGTAGGGGACTGTGTATAGGATAGGGTTTGCCTTTCATTATCCCGACTCATCTTATTTAGTATGCTCAATTCATTCCACATCATTTATTAAATTAGTCCATCTTGATGTTCCTTAGTAGAATTGGTGGACAAAACATGTAAGAGTCATCATGCAAAAATTCCCTTTTTAAAAAGAGCCCAACATCTTTAAGCATGAAAAATTATCAAATTCAAAACAATTTACCACTCTAAAAATTGGTTTTAAGCATTCATGCGGGGGATTGTTCCACAAAGGGATTGCCACAGCAATTGATGTCCTTATGTTGTCCTTATCAGTCAAGACTGAAAATCCGCTTTTGCCTCGAAATTTGTCATGCCCCCAATTTGTCACATTAGCTCTTTAGAAATATGTCCTTGATAGTTGGGTCAATTGTAACTTGATATGCCTTTTTCAGATGCCTTCTCATCAGACCGAGAAAGTAATGCTCTGAAACATGAAGTAAATGAATTAGAAAATTAAACAGGACTAACCTAATGCATGCTTTTGGAAATGGCTTCAAAAATGATTTTTTTTTATCCATTTTTTGATGAGGAAGCATGAAGAAGCCCAGTTCTCAGGATTTCTCTGTGGATGATATTTTGTTTTCATGATTGGACATCGTCATTGGACTGGTTTGGCATACCCCATCATGTTCTCAAAACAAAACTTGTAATTTTATTAATATTCATCAATCGAATTACATTTATTAAATGGTGAATGCAATGCTCAATCCCTAAACAGAAAGCGAAAAAGAAGAAATTGAAAACATTTCCTAGAAAGCAATAAAAATTCCCACGTAGGGAAATGTGCGAAAGCAATCAATGAGTCACTCTCGTGGGCTAGGGCCCATTTATTCTTATGGTCCTTTGTCAATGGCGCCTATAAGGAGGTCATCGAACAGGCTCGTGATTCCTTCTAGTGCATCATTAGGGTTCTTTGTCTTTGGAGGTGCCGAATCGTCCATGCCGCCCCATCCATCTGGGACAATATCTCGATGGTCAATGTAAAAGCTGGGAGGAGTCGAATACTTCACATAGTAGTCGAATTTGGCACTTGGCTATCCCAAGGTGTTTATCACTTCTTCTTCATCCTGCATCATCCTAGGAGGGCTAGGAAACGTCTCGCGAATGTTGGGAGGCGACGAGCTTTGCCTTCCTCGCCCTTCCTCAGGTGGTGGGTTTTTTCTTTTTTGTCTGTCCTCCAGAATTTTCTTCATCTCTTCCATGGTGCTCTAATCTAGTAGAATGGGACCTTGAAGGGGCTTCAATGGGGTTTTGAATGCCTTGACCCCTTCTTCCAAGACCATATGGCATCATCTTGAAACCTCAAAAGTGGAAATGAATGGTACGACGGTTTTCCCCAAGCATATGAGACAAAACTAAGGACAAAACATTGTCATGAACTGACGAAAATTGCAATGAAGTAAGTGAATTGCAAAGTGAGAGTTCAGACAACTTTCTTTCAGTGGGAAGGGATGTTAATCACATAAACACACGCATGAAATGTGAGGCTCGATTTCTATCTAGATGGCTTAACAAAGTGGAGCTAAGAGGATGATCTGACCGTTGCAGTCTCGCACTAACATGTCAGGTCCTCCTAACTCCAGCTCAGTCGAATGGAATGCCCAATAATCACGCAGTCTCGCGGATATGAACAAACACATTCGACGCCATGAAAAAAATTTCGGGGAAGAGAATGTCAACCTGATGCGGGAGCATCCAATGTAGCTCCATCGACCAACTCAGAACCATCGATGCTTATCCAAGCCAAGAAAGAAATTGGGCATTATGTGCTTTGATGGATCATTTTGAATGAATAATGTCAATTTCTTATTGGTACTTTGTGGTATATCGATAAGTATCAATGGGAGGTCATTTTAAATGTCTTGTATGACCAATTGATGAAGTTTCAGGAGGATTCTTTTCTGGTCAAGGGAGGAGCACGAATTTTGGGAAAGCCAAAGGTTTAAGAATGCGGTTCAGGAATACGGAAAGCTAAAGGGTCAAGAATGCGGAAGGCCGAAGATTAAAGGCATTTAGTTCCCGTGCTACAAAAGCACAAGAAGAACATCTTTGACTCGGCGAAATCTCGGGAGAAGATTCCATGGGTGCGGTAGATATAGAGAAGGCTTGAAGTGCCAATATTTCAAATGGGTTGATAGGAAATTCTCTGATTGAGCGATAGATGTGACATTTTTGGAGTTACTCGAAGGTTGAAATCAACCTCCACCTATGTTAATGGATAAGTTGGAGGATATCGACTCAATGTAAGCTCAAATGAAGGGTTTAACATCTCTGGTGGACCGTTTGAAGAGGGAGGTTTCAAGGCTAAAAATTGAAAGAAACTTTTATCGAGCGTTGATTGTGTTTTTATTCTCTTGGGTAGTTTATTCAAATGTAAAGTGAGTAATGAGAAGAAGTTTTTATGTCTACCATAGTCGAAGACGTGGAATATGCACTTGTATTGGATTATTTATAACTAAAATGTGTTTTTGATTTGGTTTGCTGCAATTTTTGTATGGAGCAAAAGGTTTTGTTGTTGTAATCTATGGGTATAAATGCAATGTTGGACTTAGAATGCATTAGTTGTGAGCACTTAAAAGTTTTGTTGTTTAGTTGTGTATTGTCAATGTTTGTTTTGGTTAGTTTTCGCTTCAAATATAATGGTTTGCTGCATTTTTTATTTGGTAATAGTTTGCTGCATTTTTTTTATTTGGTAATGGTTTGCTGCATTTTTTATTTGGTAATGGTTTGTTGGTTTGCTGGTTTGTTGGTTTGCTAGTTTGCTGGGTTGCTGGTTTGCTGCAACTGCAAACCATGGCGAAATTAAATGATGGTGGTAAATTCACGATTGACCATTTCAGTGCCATAAGTTGTAAAATAGCGATCGCTTGAGTGCCAAGTTTTTATAAAAGTGATCATTTAAGTGCCAGTCGCGATTATAAAGTGATCATTTAAGTACTAGTCGAGATTACAAAGTGATCACTTATGTTGCACAAATTTTTTAAAAAAGAACATGTTAGTGCCAAACATCACTTGACTTGCATCTTGTTCTTGCACTAGCCCATACAAGTGTTGATGCAACAAGATGTACCAGCACCAAAAATGTTCTTGCAGCAGCACATATAACCAGAACCCCACAAATTCATTATAATCCACAACTTCAACTAGCAACAGCAACATTGCAGCAACATCAAAAATAAAATATACAGCATAATTGACTTGCTAGCATTCTAGCCGAAACCAACACAAGAGAAAATAGTCATTCTAGTACTTGCCATTAACATTGATTGATTGTTTACAAAAGAAAAGAAAAACGTGTCTAACTTCACTCCTCAATCACCGAAAGTTCTTGCACCCTCTTAAAAAAAACAATGGCAATATGCAGGCAGCAACTACCATCAATGATATAATATCCAGCACCCTCCCATCAGTCAATATTGACAACATCCTGATTTGATTCATAATCCGAGCACACTTTCGAACTGGATGTGCAGGTTCTTTAATTGGGCTTTCTGTTACCTCATTTTCTTTTTCCTTGTTTTTGATGACGGCTATTTTTGTTCTAGCACGTGTCATGTGTTGGTACATATCATCACTATTGCTCCCAATCGTTGGTTGAGATGGAACTGGTGCTGGGTTCTTTTTGGATGGCTATTTCGCAGCTATACCCGCTGTCTTCTTCTTCTTTGGAGCACTCTTCTTTGGCTGCGCCCTTGATTCTTGAGTTGGCCCACCTTGAGAGAGAAGTACCTCCGAAGTTCTCCCAAGCTACAAGAACATAGTGATATTATCAACCAAATGAATTGAAGTACAACAAATTAAATGCATGAGGCCTACAAATCTTACATTCAAAATAATCATTCCAGTACGTTCATTTGTGTAAATCCCATAACCATTTTGCCTTAATCTTTTTCAAAGAGCCCCTTTTGTTCGCTGTGGTGCATCATTTTCAGCAGCAACAATCCTTGTAGCAACCTCTGCAACTTATGCAGTTGCTTGTCTTCTCACCTGAGAAACACATAGCAAATGTAAATTTCAGCCCATAAAAGACCAAACATAACGATGTACAACTTATAGGATATTTTTTTCTTATTTGCTTAATAGTGGACTCAGTTGTTCTTGTTGTTGTCCTGCCCATTCCAGTCGTTGTCCCTGCACTTGAGCCTACAACAAGGCCTTTTTCTGGCCTTTTAGTAGGCCTTACGACAATTTACTGTATTAGGATTATGACCAACTACAATGAATAATTAGACATTTACTCATTTTCATGGTGGAAACAAATGGAGAAAACTTCTCGAGTTACAAGTGCATGATAGAGGAAAAGCACAAGAGAAGCCAATACACATGGTCAACCATCAAACTCTATCGAATAAAAACTGTAAAGTTACTAAGGTAAAGAGGATACTTACCTTATAGCATGGCTTTCTGTTTCCCCTTCAGTAGTCATTACAGCATGGCTTTCTGTTTTCCTCATTTTTTCCTTTTTCTTGTTCTGATGTGATTTTTATATTATTTTCTTAGGGTCATCAAAATTTAGGTGTCAACAGAGAGAAAGGAAAAAATTTAGGGATTCACCCAAAGGTTAATTGATTTCTTATTCATGAACTATTTAGCAAATATGTCTTCTTATATCTATTTATATATCCAAAGATAGCAAATAACCTTAATGAGGTGTATTTATAATTATCAAATAAAAGTTATAATCGTCATTATGGTTTAATGTATGTCTGTATATCGTAGGGTTATCCAAATGACAACTATAATAAACATGTATTGTTTAATTTAAATTAGATATGCGAAATTGTTAAAGCATTAATGTATAAGTTTTTTCTTGTATATTTAAAGTATTTCTACCTATTTCTCTTCATATGCATGCTTCGTTTGTTCCTTTATTCAATTGAATGAATTTGTCTAATTGGTGTAAATAAGTTTGTCTAGTTTTACTTAGGTGTCACGGATCTTGATTCAATACTTCAAGTTGAAGAATCGACTGCCATTATTGATTAGAGTAAGTTGAAGAATCGGCTGCTGTTATTGATGAGAGTAGCGATAATGAAAGGGCTTTTAATAAAGCTCGGAGATATCGGACATATTAAGTTTAATATTTATGTAAATGACAATTGCAAACAACGTAAATCTACTCTTCCAAAAACTGGCAATGCTAAGGAATTTATGAAATTTGTGCAAAAGCATTCCCACATTATTGATAAGTCACTTGCTGGTACATTGATGAGCATTTTAACCAACATGAAATTGTCGGAGAAACTTTTCAAGGGAATTTTGATGATCCCAAACTATCCTTAATATAATATTTATTACAATATTTGCAAATATATGTGACTCCTTGATAGCAACACTTCCAAAGTGGATAGAAATCACGAATTTGTTCTGTCCATTAACAACACAAAAGACTTAAAAGATCTGTCGATGATGAAGTTCATATCAATGCTAGATGTCATGTCATTGATGATGTTTATATAACAATAAATTAAGGATGTTCTTGAAGAAAGTCAAAAGAACTAAAAGTTGTTTGAGAATTGAAAACAGACTTTATCAAAATTTTCAAAACCATCAACGACGGGATAGCAACAAAAGCTATTTTAGCTATCTTGGAAAATGCTTAGGGAAGAGGATTATATGGGCAGTTCTATCTTTAAATAGCAGCACTAATGGGCTTTTAATGGCTATCTACTTTTCTCAATCATCTCTAATAGGAAGATTGAAGATAACTATATACGAGAAGATCTTTAAGGCTAAAATGTTAGAAATGCATTACATAGAATCCCGAAATCTGTTCAAAGTTGTGTTCTTAGCTACAAGTATTCTCTTGAATTCTTCATTGTGGTGTTCTTGTTGTCTTGTAATCACGTGAAAGATTAAGCATACAAGAGTAATAGCAGCACTTAATTCCTAATTGTGTGATCTATCAATTGATAGGAAAGTATTTGTGAGTTTGGACAGTGGATGTAAGCTTAGTAATAAATCAGAATCACTATACATCATTGTATGCAATTGTTTCTTTCACTCTTATTTATTCTAGCATGCAACTTGCTCACAATATTTTAAAACATCCTCTCGATTTGATCTTTACACAGTAGCTATCAATTTTCGCAAAATCATCAAAGTCTTTTAAGACAATCTATTTACCCTTTATAGGCTGGATTGTTAGTCCTAATAATTGGTATCGGAGCCTCATTGCTTGTTATTTGAAGTGCATTTCTCCTAACACCTGCCTTCATGCTCGTTTTTTGTGGGCTGGCATATGTCGCGTTTCGTCATCGAGTATTATGAAGATAATGAGTGGGAATATCTTCTTTGAAGTTTCATCTGCTCATACGCCTAAAATGTAGGAACAACAAGAAGACTTTTGCTCATGATTAATCCCCAGTTATGATGATATTACATGCGGTATTTCTAGGTTAGTATTTGTAAGTTGCTATTATCCATAAGTCGATTACGTGCTTTCTCATTTGTAGGGAAGTATTTGTGCGTTATTATTACCGAGGGGATGAGGGGATCACTAGGGAATTGTAATAACAAGTTAGATTGACGGAGAATTTTGAAGAATGACCAGTAACGTTGCAAGTAGGTGGTCCTTATGTTGTTACTCAGATTTGTTCAATATCTCTCTACTGAATCGATATTTTATTCATATTCATTATGTAAAACTTATGATGGTGAGACTCTAAAGGTCAGGTCATGATGTTGAGATTTTTCTTGTTTCCACAGAATTTCTACAACACATGTGGGGATGGCTTCGGCTTTATATTTAGGGTGCACGTTGGATATTTTCCAGGCTCTTATAAAATCTATATTGAATATTTCTTCGTGTACACATATTTCCTTGTTTTTCTAATAACCAATGTTTGATGCATCATGTTAAGCCCTTCTTTTTTTTCCTCTCCTTGTCAATTCAAATCAATGCCTCATTGCTCTTCCAGTTCTCACCATGAAATTTTATAGGCTCTGCAAAGGCCATTTATGAACTTGTCTTTTTTAATATCAATTATGGTTATTGAAAGCAAAGAATGCAATCCTACATTAAGGCAATAGATCTTGTCACGTAAGAAGTGATTAAAAAAATGGCTTAGACATACCTGCACAAGATCCTGCTCAGCAAGAAGCATAAAAAGCTCAATATGCTACAGTTATTACTACTGATATTGCTGCTTTCACAGAAGAAGCTCAAAGAAGAGCTGCTCACAATGCTAAAGCTACACATTTTTTGGAATATGCCCTATCTCCATATAAATTTAACAGAATTTCTTCTTGTGTGACACTAAAGGAAATCTAGGATTGACTCCTTTTGACATTCAAAGAAACCAACAAAGTGAAGGAGACATAAATGAACATTCTTCTAGGAAGTTACAAGCTTGTCATCTAATGAAAAAGTAATCCAAATGTTCACAAGGTTCATTGAGATAATGAAGAGTTTGGCAAACCAAGGAAAACTATTCACTGATGGAGAAAAGGTGAACAAGTTGCTTATAGCATTAACATAGGAATAAAGTAATGTGAACACCTCAGTACGAGAAATAATGAGGATTCAACCAACCTTAATGGATGAACTAATTGACACGTTATTGTCATATGGAGTAGAACATATGAATGAGGAATGTAAGTCAAAAGCTGAGAAAGCTATAACCTTTGGAGCTAACCTTGATGATAGAGGTGAGCAAACATCATCATAAGGTAAAGATGATGATGAAGATACGACACTATTGACCAGAAGATTTAAAAGCTTCATGAGAAAGGGAGGAAACTGCGAAGGCAAGAGACCAATGAAGTTCTTAGACAATAGGAAACCATACAAAAGCCAAAAAGAGTTCAAAGGTAAGCTCCTAAACTATATGAAAAAAATGCAATCGATGCCGAATGGATGCAACATGTTTTCCTCT
The DNA here is from genome assembly GCA_016097605.1 of Eucalyptus guilfoylei. Classification (NCBI taxonomy): domain Eukaryota; kingdom Viridiplantae; phylum Streptophyta; class Magnoliopsida; order Myrtales; family Myrtaceae; genus Eucalyptus; species Eucalyptus guilfoylei. The sequence goes on along the minus strand of CM027865.1, from coordinate 24,346,283 downwards.
TCTCTCGGCATGCAGAGTTTTCCTCGACCTTATGGTAGTCTCTTTCATCACTAAACCCTTATACCCAATATTGAATTCTTCGATTCCTCCGTCTTCGTGAAATCTTTTCAGCGTTTATCACAGATTTCTTCCCTTCCCAGCTATGGCTTCATCCATCAAACCCACCCAATGCCATCTTCGTAGTTTCCACCGAAAATCCCCTTCCTCTTGACCCTGTTCCATGCTCATTGCCCTCACCTCATCCACTATCGTCAATATTGCTTTCCCCACTCGAACTCAATGGCTGACCTTTTCAATTTTGCAATTTCCCCGCAATCGTCTCTCATCCAAGAATTTCGACCAGGGCTTTCAAGTGATTTGCATGGGTGCTTCCTCTGTTTTGCTTCTTGAGTTGCTCCTTTAGCTTGTTTTTTGTTTCAGACACATACCCTCTCCCCACTTCTGCTGCCTTCTTACCCGAGGAATGCTTGCCAATGGAATCCACGAGCCAGGAAAAAGACGCATGCCTTGCCGCTCTCTGCACCAGATTGGGTAGACTTTGGTCCGAGCAGGATGTCTACGTATGGGATGAAGTGGCCCCTACCTAGAAATTGGCAGAATGTAAATTAATTTTGGTTGGTAAAGTCCTCTCTAACCCATCTATCAATTTCCAAGCGTTTCAAGATACCCTGAAAAGAGCATGGTGAAACGATCACGTCGACATTACTCAAAGGGAGGAGGGGTTATATGTGTTTAAATTCAACTTAGAAGCAGAAAAACAAAGGGTGTTAGACAATAGTCCGTGGCAGTTCTCGAACCATCTAGTTTTTGTGAAGCCCTGGGTACCTAATACTCCATTACATTGCTATGACTTCACCACTTGTGCATTTTGGGTGCAAGTGTTTGGCCTCCCTCTTGAACGCTGTACAGAGGAGATGATTAGCAAGGCTGCGAGGCATATTGGTAAGGTGCAGGAAGCAAAGATTGAAAGTAGAGAAGGTAACACGCTAAGGGCAGGCAGGGTTCGTGTAGAACTCAATTTGCCAGAACCACTTAAACCTGGGAAACTCATACGATTAGAAGGAAGAAACATATGGACTGATTTCAGATATGAACGCTTATCCCACTGTTGCTACTCATGTGGTGTTCTCGGCCATTATGCAATGTACTGTAAAGATATTCCTTATCATGAGGCAAAACTGGATGGGAAAGATAAATTATACTATGGTCAATGGTTAAGAGCTGAAGTTAGAGAACATAGCCCGTTTTGGTGAGCTTTCTATGAGGCACAACCTAACCATGATGGGGTAGATGAGATCATACCTAAAACTCCCCAGCACTCGACTCTTTTATTACCTAGTACTCCTCATAGCACAAACCAGCAACAAGCCAATATGGAAGTTTGCATAGCTCCACATGTTGAACCTCCTTCAGTTCCAATCCTCCGGCAGGTACCCCTCACTGAATTTCCATGAGAAGATATAGTGCAAAAGATGAAGGCCCCTGCGCAGGACTAGCACATCATAATCACAGATCTAGAGGCAGGTTCTTCTAAAGCGAAGAAATTAAAGGCTAGCAGAATGCATACTAAAGCAACTCCACTCAAAAAGGCAAAAAGGTATGCTTCTTATGAATCACGTTCTTATGTAGATGAAGGTTTTGATGATTCACACCTAATGGATAATCCGAACTATGAGGCTGAAAGGGTAGACAGTTGGGCGGTGGTGGCTTGCCCCAAAAAGCTGCCAATGGACAAATGAAACTAATTAGCTGGAACTGTCAGGGACTGGGCAATACCTTGATAGTTCTAGCGCTCAGGGCCCTAGTGGTTCGAGAACGGCCCGACATAGTTTTTCGATGGAAACAAAAAACCAGAATATGGTAATCCAGAAAATTCAGCGGAGGTTGAAATTTCCAAAATCTTTTGTGGTGAGCCCAGTGGGTTTGGTTGGGGGGACGGTGGTTTTCTGGAATGATCAGGTCTCTTTATGTATAGAGAGACATGCTACTCATTTTATCGACATGTTATGCACTATTGATCCGAGTGGACACCTAATGAGAATTACCTGCCATGGATGCATTGGAGATTTTAAAGAGAGAATGTACCATTGGAAAATGTTGGCAAAAGGCTAGCTGAGCCCTATAGGATGCAATCTTTTCGCGACTTTATCAATGATTGCTCGCTAATGGATATTGAGAGCAAGGGCTATGCTTTCACATGGGTGAACAACAGGGAAGGGGAGCATGTAGTGAAAGAACGTCTTGATAGGATGCTGTGTACAATGGAGACGAGAGAAGATTCTGGATTCATAAAACTAGCAATCATCTCTGGCTCTCCTTTTACTCCTGGCCCACCAATAGGTCCTCTGGATAACCATACTTCTCAGTTCTGTCCCCACTACAGATAAGATTATATGGACGGGATCGCCAGTAGGATTATACACGGTGAAGAGCGGTTACGGTTTAATCAAACAAACTGCTCCCAACGACACTCCTAACTCTGCCTCCACCTCTTATCAATTCCCAACCCAAGTGTGGTGAAAGATTTGGAAAGCCAAGACCGCCCCCAAACTTTTAATATTTCTGTGGTCCCTTTGCCACAACTCACTCGCTACAAGGGACAACCTATACCGAAGACACATCATCCCCGACCCAGTATGTCTGCTTTGTCAATCTTAACTTCCAGAAACCACCGAACACCTATTTCTACTTTGCCCACTGATACAGGGCATATGGTCGCATCCCAAGGTGTAGATCAACATCTCAGCACACAACATGCATAGGATGGATATATGGCTAGCAGATCTATCAACGCATGGAGTCAACGTACCTGAACCGGAAATAATAGTAGATTGTAGATCTGGCACTCATAAATGCAGAGCTTACTTGTCGAACACAACAGATGGCGACAACTACAGGACAGTCGGTGAAGCATACCTCTCGGATATGGAATCCCCCTCAACCAGGAACAATCAAAATCAATATTGATGGGGCTTTCCCTGTAGCAGATCACACGGGCTCCGTCGCCTATGTTTGTAGAAATCATGAAGGGACTCTGATCGGTGGCTTCTCCCATACCTTTCCCGCCTCATCCCCTCTGCAAACGGAGATCCGAGCCCTAAATTACACTCTCCAATATCTATTACAAAAAGGAATGGCAGATGATCACCTGCAGATTGACTCCGATTGCTTGGTGATGGTACAGACGATCAATGATCATCAGTTGCCACCATGGGAGTGCCGAACTCTACTTGCGGAGGGCTTCGATCTGCTTTCCCGATTTTCCCATCTGCACCTCTGCCACTATAGACGTGAAGCAAACTGAATAGCCGACTGGGCTGCTAAGGCCCATGGCCGTGGATCTCTGAATTCAAACCAGGCCTCCGCAACTCCTCAAATTATCTTGGATATGCTATGTAATGAAGCCCTAAATATGGGTTGTAATGTTTTCCCTAAGTAAATGAAATGCAAAGTATTTTCAGACTAAAAAAAAAAAAAAAACTATAGGAAAATTGCAAGTTTTCCTAGGGATTTAGTTGGAAACAGTTCTATTAAGTCCTTTTAGATTTACTATTAATTCCTCAAACTATAGGATCTGAAATTGACCTTGTGCAGTTTATTACAAAAATGACCCTTTTAGATTTACTATTAAGTCCTCAAACATTTCGGTGAACTCAGCCCAATAAACAACTTTCTAGTTTAAACATTTTGTAGAAAAATCATTGAACTACGTTGAAATTGTTAAACAAAGTTTGGGAAAAACTAACTTCGGTTTTAATTGCAAGTGCAAAATTATTCATTGTCTTTCAAATGTGAGTTCTCCTCTCAAATGATGATGGGTTTTTAGAAAAAGTTATGTCACTTGGAAGATCTCAATCTTAAAAGATGTTGATGCTTCACAACATTTTTCCAGATTCTAATTCCAAAAATTCCCAAAAATTGAAGAACACCTAAGTCTTATTGGACTTCGAATTCAAATTTTGCACAACCATGTCCAATCACTCAAATAGTGATTTTCATGCATCCATAGGATAATTTATGTTGCTTTCAAGCCACATTCAGACATTTTCCTCATCATTGGCCACTAAACAAGATCCTATATGCATTTGGCCTTATTTTGAAAGAAAAATCCCAAGTAAGTTGGATGAAGTAACCTTGCATATGACACTCTGGCGATGGATCAAGCAATCCGGCCATCGTGATCACTTGAATGACTCCACAAATTGTCCAAGGAAGCTTGGCAAGTATCTAGAATAAGTAATTGAATCAATGAAAATTTCAGACCGGTAAGCTTCAATTGACCAAAATGACAAAATCTAGCCAAATGAAGGGGATTGGATATCAACGTTCGTGGACTGCAACCATGAGGGCATTAAGAACAAGATGAGACGTCTCTTTACAAGGCTTGGAGACTGATGAACCACTGGAAGATGATAGAAAAAGTGACTGGTGATTGAAACGAATTCCTAAAAAACGAATAGATACTTGAATGAACGAATACCAAAAACGTGAAAACGGGTTATAGGATACATGTAATACCAATGAAAAAAGCACATCACTAAGATGAACATACCTTATTTGCCATAGATTAAATACTGTTTCACGTTTTCAACGTTTATTTTTTTTATATACCAATTTATTTCCACTTAAAAAATAACTATCTTGTCTCTTTTTATGGGCCTTTCTCTTACGGGCTGGGTTTGTGATGCCGGAGCATCCAACGTAGCTCCATCGAGCAAGTCAGAAAGAAATTGGGCATTATGTGCTTGGATGGATCATTTTGAATGAATAGTGTAAATTTGCTATCGGTACTTTGTGGTATATTGATAAGTATCAATGGGAGGTCATTTTAAATGTCTTGTCTGACCAATAGATGAAGTTTTAGGAGGATTATTTTCCCGTATATGTTTGTATTGTTATGTAGTTCAAGAGCCGAAGGTTTAAGTTCCTACGTGTCTTTATTGTTATGTTCTTAGCGCTTGAAGAGGAGTTTTATGCTGATTTAAGGATGCATCAAAGAAGGGCAACTCTAGGGCAAGCTAGTGCCCAAGCAAGGGCGCAAGTGGATCCTAGAGTAGAGGGGATTCTATAGGTGATGCGGGAGCATCCAACGCAGCTCCATGGACCAACTAAGAACCATCGACGCTTATCTAAGCCAAGAAAGAAATTGGGCATTATATGCTTCGATGGATCATTTTGAATTAATAATGTGAATTACTTATCGATACTTGGTGGTATATCGATAACTATCGATGGGAGTCCACTTTAGACATCTTGCTTGACCAATAGATGAAGTTTCAAGAGGATTATTTTCTGTTCAAGGGAAGAGCACGAATTTTGGAAGGCTAAAGGTTCAAGAATGCAAGATCCCGTGCTAATAAATGCATTTCCTAAGTTCCTAGGTGTCTTTATAGTTACGTAGTTTTCAAGTGTCAAAGGTTTTAGTTCCTAGGTCATTGTAGTCTACTTTTTATGAACAATGGTTGCTGATTCTGTGGCCAGTATGTTGGGACAGCACCATACCACACTAAGAACCACCCTAAGACAGGAGTATGCTTTGGATGTGGCCGACCTAGCCATCATGTGAGAAACTGTCCACGTTGACAGTCCGGAATGCAACCTCAATAGCTTTTCTTGGGACAACAATCTGGACGAACACTGCAGAACCACCCTGATCAACCTCCAGCTTAGGGAAGGGTGTTTGCGGCAACCAGCGTGGAAGCGATGAATCTTGAGCCATAATTACAGGTATAATCTCCTTACGTGCTATTGAATACGATAGCTAAGCATTCGTTCATAGTAGAACAGTTTATTATATTAACTGGATTGAATTTGAAACCATTGGAAACGGTCCTTAGCATCTACGCCCTTATGAAAGATAAGGTGTTACTTTTTATTGGCTGTCAAGGGTATGAGATAGTTGTTAATAGGCACAAGAAATTGTATGACTTTCTTGTCATAATTGGCACAGTTTGGTTCAATAAACAAAGAGCCACGGTTGACTGTTGTAGTAAGATTATACATTTGAACCTGTTGGGCAGTTCTCGTTACAAATTCGTAGAGAATGGAGGGGACCCTCTATACCCTTGAGCTGCATTCGTGAACCTTTAGCCTTCCCAAAATTCGTGCTCCTCCTTTGACCGGAAAATAATCCTCCTGAAACTTCATCAATTGGTCATACAAGCCATTGATACTTATCGATATACCACAAAGTACCGACAATAAATTCACACTATTCATTGATACTCATGGAGCTTCTTCATTGATTCATCTATTTTCTTGCCATCAAAGCTTACTTGAGAGTTAGATGGAATTGGAAACAAATCAATGGGTGATCGATTGTATGCAAATTCAGCTTGCGCAAGGTTTACTCACCACACCACGAACAAGAGTAGTTAGAGTACGATTTGTTACCTCCGTTTGGCCATTAGTTTGGGGATGACAATAAGTGCCTTGTACCAAGCATTCTCCGTAGAGTCTTCTAGAAGTAGCTTAAGAACTTGGAATCGCAATTCGACACAATGGTCTTTGGTACTCTATGAATGTGAATAATCTCTTTGAAATATAATTCAGCAATATGAGATGCATCATTGGTCTTGTGACATGGCACAAAAAGAGCCATTTTAGAGAACCGATCGACAACCACCAGGATAGCATCTTTTCCCTCTTTGAGTTTTTGGTAGAGCGACAATGAAATCCATGCTAACATCATCCCAGGGCTGCAATGGTACCGGAAGTGGATTATACTAACCTTGATGGAAATGGCTTTTTGATTTTTGACAAGTTAAACACCTTGAGATGATAGCATGCACATCTCCACTCATATTTGGCCAATAGAAATGCTCTTGAAGAACGTCAAGAGTTTAGTTAATACCAAAGTGAGCAGCCAATCCTCCACCATGCGCCTCTCAAATTAGCAATTCGCGAAAAGAACTCCTCGGCACAGATAATCAATTTCCTTTAAAAGGAAACCCATATTGCAAATAATCTGTACCTTGAACTCCCCGCTTGCAATTGTTGATGATGGATGAGAACTCTGCATCTTCATAATAAAGTTCTTTCATGGATTGAAATCCAAGAATCCTACAGTCCAGAACAACAAGCATAGAATATCTTCTCGATAAAACATCTGCTACAATATTAGTGTGCCCGGGTTTATATTTTGAGACAAAAGAAAAGGATTGTAAAAATTCTACCCATTTTGCATGTCTCAAATTAAGCTTGCGTTGGCCGCTAGTAAACTTATGCGCCTCATGATCAGAATGAAGGACAAATTGCTTTGGCCTCAAATAATGAATCCAATGATCAAGAGCTCGGACAATGGCATAGAACTCCTTGTCATAAGTTGAATAATTCCGCTTGGAATCAGATAACTTCTCGTAGAAATATGCCAATGCTTTTTGTGCTTGCACCAAAACAGCACCAATACCAACTTCCCTTGCACAAGAATAGGGTACTCACAAAGTTTTTGCTTGATTACCGCAAAGGCATTTTGAGCAGCCTCCCTTGGTCTTGAAAGCCGTTTTCCATTCAACACTTTCTCGCATTCTGATTTGATGATAACAACTCCACAAATCTATATTTGAAAACACAGAAGAACCATATAATTCATCAAGCATATCATCAAGTCTAGGTATACGGTACCTATACTTATGTACAAGGAGAGCTGAAACAGAATAGGGACTCATGCTTTCTCGGACGTATCCTTTGACGATAAGTTCATCAACTTGTCTTTGCAACTCCTTTGTTTCCTCTAGATTGCATCAATAAGCTGGCTTGTTTGGTAGTGGAGCACTGGGGATCAAATCAATTTGATGCTCTATACCTCTTATGGGAGGTAATCCAGGTGGGAAATCCTCCGAGAATACATTGGGAAATTCTTTCAACAAGCAATGCATTCTTTTGTTTGCTAATCGCTCTCTCAACCCGTGTCCCACTCAAGAACAAATTTTCGTTACAAGTGTTTCACTCCCCAGGTTGATTATTACGTATCAAATTGCCACGGTCTACCCAATAACAAGTGGCATGCCTCCATAGGAATTACATCACATACAACCTGATCTCGGTAGTTCTTCCCAGTAGAAAATGATATAAGAACGCGTTTGGTTACCTTGAGTTCATTCCCTTGATTGAGCCATTGCAACATTGGTGCAGCTCCTCCAGCGATCGATGATCATTGAACACATCTTCGGATGATCAACAACTCGCCATCATCGGCTTTGTCCACAACTTCTTCCCAGTCAGATTTAGAAATATTTTGGTCTTAATTGCCCTCTCAGCCTCTTCAAGCGCCAAATTGATCTCAATTCGGAATCATCGCGCATTAAAAGATTGGTTTCAGAGCTCAAGGTTCAACTCATTTCAGTGATTCCTTTCTTTCGTCTATTACGAATTCCTTATGGATGATCAAGTTCAAAGAGGCTTCACTTTGGTGCAGGCGCACAACGAAAGGCGGGATCGTGCAATCGAAAATCTTCAGCAATAAATGGAGCTAGTCGTCAATCTTCTAGAGAATCCAGGGAGACAAGGATATCCAGCAAGGCGTCCTAATGAAAGGTCTCGGCGTGATGATTCTGAATCTCGTTAACATTCTAATGGCGATTCCGACTCCACTGGAGACAACCGAACGATTCTGCACTCTAGTGATTATGAATCTCAAATTGAAAAATGAAGAGGGAGGCATAAGGGGAATGAAAGGGACATTAAAGTAGAGGTCCCTGAGTTTGATGGTAATCTCAATCCCGACGATTAAAGTAGAGGTCCTTGAGTTTGACGGCTGTGGATTGGCTACAGACAACCAAACGAATTTTTGACTTCAAGTCCTACTTGGATGACAAGAAATGTAAGGTTCCTGTGCTAAAGCTTCTCTGTGGTGGGAAAATCTAAAGTATCAACGAGCAGGGGAAGGAAAATGCCGATTCAAGTCTTGTGAAAAACTCATGAAGTTGATGAAGAAGAGGTTTTTGCCCGACAACCATAAGGGTTCAAGAATACATTCGTGAGTTCAAAGAACTCAAAATGAGGTGTGAAGTTCCAGAAGTTCCTAAGCAAACCATCGCTCGTTCCCTTGGCGGCATGAATTGAGAAATTGATCATATGCCTGAATTTAAACCTTATTGGTCCTTTGACGACGTAAGAGGTTTTCCTCAACAAAGGCGACATCTTATTTTAAGGGTGCTTTCAAAGAAGTCCAAAACAACTTTGAAGGCGATGCAAGGAAATGCTTTAAGTTCCATGGTTTTGGGCATTTACATGCAAATTGTTCACATCGGAGAGTTATGACTGTTCAAAAAATTGAAGAGAATGATGAGATTTCCTCTGCTTGTGTGAACTCCTTCGGAGAATGGATAGCTCCTTTCGGTCTCTTTGTCCTTCGAGCGTAGATCACTCCTTGGTGGTGAGCCAAGAAGCCCTTTATCCTTGGCTGGTGGAAGCTTTAGGCCTTGGTGGTGAACTTCGTATATCTCGATCCTCATCCTCGGTTGGTGGCCTGGCCTTTATACCTTGGAAGGAGATCGCTCTATCTTTTCTTATTCCCCTTTGTTTCTTCACCGTATACACTACTCCATACACTTAACCAAAAAATACCCCTTTGAAAAATTTCCGTTCTGTTGGCATGACCAGCAACCTTAGCCGCTATTCGGTCTTGCTGCCCCGCCCCCGACGCTCTTTAAAGCTAGGACTTGGGCATAAGTGGCTTTCTAGCCTGATAGGTTAAGGCTAAATGATGTTTTGTTCAAGTTATAAGTGGGTTTTGTGTGATAGGTTATCATAACGTTCCAATAGGTTATCTCGGTAGATTATCAGGTTTTCAATGATAGCTTATCGTATTTTTGTCCATAGCTAATCATGTTTTCGTCGATACATTATCATTTTGTAGCTGATAGCTTATCATAATATATGTCGATAGGTTATTGTGGATAACTGACGAGGTTCTAGCCGATAGCAGATGATGTTTCCCAAAAACAATTGGTTAGAAAGTTCTTCCCCAAAACTTGATTTGACTTGAGGAAACATCATGGTTTCGACCATATTCAAAATGCCTACAACGCTTGTGAGTGCATTCACGCGAGCCGCGGGCTAGCCTCAGTAATTTTATGTATTCAATAGCCTAGATATTTGTTAATCCAAAATATTTTCAAACCTTTTCAACATCTCGATTTGACAACATGAAGGTTATAGTTTGAATTATTTTCAAAATACCTGCGACGCTTGTCAGTATATTTATGCGTGTCTCGAGCTAACCTTAACAATCGAACGAAATCGCTAAGATCACATAAATCGCTAGGTTAGGAGACTTATGCTTGTTTCTTTCCATTGTATGTACCTAGTTATAGGCTTCTAGATTAGGTTTAGACTTATGCTGGTTTCTTTCCAGTGTATGTACCTAGTTATAGGCTTCTAGATTAGGTTTAGAGTAGGACCCCAAAGATCGAGAAAGCGTGAAAACGGCGGAGGTCAATGTCTATTCCAACCATTATCATGTTCATTTCCTCGAAGTATGTCTTGGGTTCCATTGTTGCATGAAGCCCGACGAGTTGTGGGTTTTCTGAGATTGCTTTCCTGGATTGTTTACTTACTGTTCCGTAATTTTGATTCCATTAATTTTTTTCTTTTCTTGTTGTCTAGAATTTGAATGGCTTGAAACTGACCAACCACGCGTGATCGCTTAGTTCAGAACAAATCCTGAAAATGTAAAAAAGAAATGCATGTACACGCTAGGTAAAAAAAATACTGTTTAGGTACCGATAATGTGTTTATAGAAATATTAGCATAATCCAAATCCTATGAACAACGGGTGACTGATTTTCACTCGTAAAATACTGGTAACGATTGTGAGTTACATTTGTGTGCAAGCAAGGTTGTATGTTACTGATGTGACTTTACAAACACTTTTATTTGGTAGTGGAAGCTCGGGCACTTCTTCACGAAGGATGTCAAGGATACCTAATAGTAGTACAGGACCACACGAAGGAAGAGGCTAAGGTTGATGAAATTCAAGTGGTCAGGGAATTTCGGGATGTATTTCTTGAGGAATTGCCTGGGTTACCAATGGAATGAGAAATTGAGTTCGAGATCGAACTAATACCTAAAATGGAACTGATGGAATTAAAGGTGCAACTACAAGAGTTGCTCGATAAAGGATTTTTTAGGCCAAGTGCTTCTCCTTGTGGTGCTCCGGTTTTGTTTGCAAAAAAGAGGGACGGGCCTTTTCTAAGATTGACTTGAGGTCAGGATATCACCAACTAAGGATTAAGAAGGAAGATCTCAATACGAGATGTTGACCAAAACCTCACTGCAGTGGCTTGTAGACTTGCTGCCGAAAGCTCTGCATTTAGGACTCGCTATAGACATTGTGAGTTCATAGTTAGGCCCTTTGGATTGACGAGTGCCCCGGCTGCAATCATAGATTTGATGAATAGGATATTTAAGCCTTATTTGGACCACTTTGTGATTGTCTCCATTGATGATATCTTGATATATTGTAAAGGACCTTAAGCACATGAAAAACACCTGAGGATAGCGTCACAGACCCTTAGAGACCATATGTTATTTGCTAAATTCAGTGAACGTGAATTTTGGCTGGACATGTGGTGTCGGGAGAAGGAATTTCGGTAGACCTAGCGAAAGTTGAGATGGTGGTAAATTAGCTGAGACCGATAACGCCGATTGAGATTAGCAATGTCTTAGGACTGGCAGGCTACTATAGAAGGTTCATTGATGGATTCTCACAACTTCCAAGTCCTTTAATGAGAATGACTCGAAAAAGGGTAAAACTTGAACGGAATGGAGAATGTGAAAGGAGCTTCCAGGAACTTAGAAGAAGCTTGACCACGACTCCAATCCTAACTATACCTTCTGGATCTGATGGCTTTACGGTGTATAGTGATGCGTCTCACAAAGGATTGGGATGCGTTATGATGCAGCACGGCAAGGTCATAGAGTATGCATCTCGACAGTTGAAACACCATCAATTGGCTGCTATAGTTTTCGCTTTGAAAATATGGAGGCATTATCTGTATGGAGAGAAATTTCAAATATTTGTTTTCATAAAGGGAACCATCCTCTAGACATGGCCAGTATGAGAGTAATAGAATGGAATCTATTCGAAATAAATGATCTCACCAGGATGCTTACGGCAGTAAGAGAGAGAATGTTTGAGCGAAACAGGGCAGAGAGACATGACACGCTCCGATGCCTAGGGATCAGTGAGCCCTAGAGGTTGCCCGGGAGTGTCGGGATGCCCGGATGTATTACGATACTTATTCCGTAGGGTAGGGGACACTAGTAACATAGTGTGCCCCAGAGATTCCTCGTGATGCTAGGTGAGGTACAAGACGCATTGAGGTGAGACATGACACGCTCCGATTGCCCGTTGATTGGAATATGGAACCGGAGGCTTTCATGACACTAGCTTGGGTACGAATGCCTGGAAAGGATGTGCTGCTGACGATCATATCGGGATCAAGCTCGGGATCGGACACTAACCAGCGGAAAGGCTCAATCATTCTTAAGGCCGATAAACATTCAACAAACAACAGTGAGATTACACTTAATGAGTGAACTTCCTAGACCTTGCGCAGGGAAGCCGTTCATCTTAGAGACGCCCTAAACATGCAATTCCTCTATCGATGTAGATCAATAGCAAAGTTTCTTTTGCTTTTCCTTGACTAGGCACATGAAAGCATATCCACCTATTCAAGGCCATCATCAAGAATACATAAACAATTCCCATAACACTTTCAATTCTCTTGATCCAACAATACAAATGCGCCATATCGTGTAGTCATGCGCCCATACCATGCAATAATCCAGACATAATCACAAATTATTACGGCCACTCAAGACCCAAGGCCAACGCAAAGGTTTACAGTCATTCGGAATAATTGAGCTTCGTCTAGCGTAAACACATCAAGACAGTACTCCTATAAGGAGTTTCATTTTGAAATCCATCTGTGAACAACATCCCATTGACTTGGGGGCATCCGAACTTAATCAGGCATCATCCCGCGTAAACGCATTAGGACAAGTTCAGTACCCCGCGTAAACGCATCAAGGCTTTTAGGTGATCACACGGGTATACCATCACACGATTTAGTTCTTATCTTTCTCATTAACCAATGTGACAACCTATGCCATGTACCATCATATCACCCGTGAGCCTCAAATCATATTATATCATATAAAAGTACAACCCAACTTCACAAGTCCATGGCATATAAGTCACTGAATTAACTAGGATAGGTCATTGCCATTGAACATAATTCAGTAAATTCACTTATCACATGTCATCATAAACTATCCAAAAATTTATCTCTTGTTAGCATAATACATCACACTTCACATATCACACTTTAATAGCCTATCACATAACTACCTTTTGATAAACACTTATAACCTATCTTCTTAAAAAATAAGAAGCTATCAGCTAGAACATGACAAGCTATCGACGAAAACATCATAAGCTATTGAAGAAAACATCATAAGCTATCGATGAAAACTTGATAAGCTATTGAAGAAAACATCATAAGCTATCGATGAAAACTATGATAACCTATCATACAAAACCAACTTATCACATTAACAAAACATCATGTAGCCATAATCTAGCCCTAAACTAACTCCAAAATGCAACAACCACCCTATTCAAGGGTTAGAAAGCCACTCACGCCCAAGTCCTAGCTTTCAAAAGCATTGGGGGAGGAGCGACAACACCGGGAGCATCCAACGTAGCTCCATCGACCAACTCAGAACCATCGATGTTGATCTAAGCCAAGAAAGAAATTGGGCATTATGTGCTTCTATGGATCATTTTTTAATCAATAATGTTAATTGCTGGGAGGCCATTTGAGACGTCTTGCACGACCAATTGATGAAGTTTCAGGCGGATTATAAAGGTTATAAAGGTTCACGAATGCGGTTCAAGAATACGGAAACCTAAGGGTTCAAGAATGTGGAAGGCCAAAGGTTAAAGAATGCAAGTGCTCGCGCTACTAAAACTAAAATCCTCCTATAAATAGGGGAAAACTATGCAATGTAGGGGAGATACGAATTTGATCAATGAAAATGGTGACATTTCCTTTGCTTGAGTGAACATCTTCGGAGAGTGGATGACTCCTTGGTGGTGAGCCAAGAATCCCTTTACCCTTGGCTGGTGGAATCTTTAGGAATCGGTGGTGAGCTTCTCCTACCCCGAAGTCCTTTATCCTTGGCTGGCGGAACCTTTTAGGCCTTGGTGGTGAACTTAATAGATCTCGATCGTCATCCTCGATAGGTGGCGTGGCCTTTATACCTTGGAAGGAGAACGCTCTATCTTTTCTTATGGCATTTCGTTTTTTCCCCGTATACACTAATCGATATACTTAAAAATAAAAATCCGATAACAGAAATTTCCGTTCTTAAATCACTCACCCCATCATGCATCAAAAGATTGGTATCAGAGCTCAACGTTCAACTCATTTGAGTGATTCCTTGCTTTCTTCTATTACAAATTCGTTATGCATGATGAAGTTCCAAGAGGCTTGACTCTGGAACACACGCACAACGAAAGGCGAGATCGGGCAATCCAAAATCTTCAGCAACAAATGGAGAGAGTCCTCAGTCTTCTAGAGAATTTGGCGAGACAAGGACAGCTAGCATTGGCGTGACGATTCTAAATCTCATCAAAATTCTGATGGCGCTTCCGACTCCACTGGAGAAAACCGAACGATTCTACACGATAGTGATTCAGAATCTCAAATTCGAAGACGAAGACGAAGAGGGAGCCAAAAGAAGGATGAAACATACATTAAAGTGGAGGTCCCTGAGAACATTTGTTTTCAAAGTCTATTGATTTGCTATCTGATGCGGGAGCATCCAACATAGCTCGATTGACCTACTCAGGATCATCGATGCTTATCCAAGCCAAGAAAGAAATTGGGCATTATGTGCTTCAATGGATCATTTTGAATGAATATGTCAATTACTTTTGGGTACTTTGTGGTATATTTAAAAGTATCAATGGGAGGTCATTTTAAATGTCTTGTATGACCAATTGATGAAGGTTCAGGGGGATTATTTATTGGTGAAGGGAGGAGCTCGAATTTTGGGAAGGCTAACGGTTCACAAATGCGGTTCAAGAATATGGAAAGTCAAAGATTAAAAGCATTTAGTTCCCGTGTTAATAAAGGCTTTTCTTAACTTCCTATGTGTCGTTATGTTTATGTAACTCAAGAGTCGAAGTTTTAAGTTCCTATGTGTCTTTATTGTTATGGAGCATAGATCACTCCTTGGTGGTGTGCCAAGAACCCGTCTACCCTTGGCTGGTGGAATCTGTAGGCCTTGGTGGTGAGCTTCTCCTATTTCGAAGTCCTTTATGCTCGGCTGGTGGAAGCTTTAGGCTTGGGCGGTGAACTTCGTAGATCTCGATCCTCTTCTTTGATTGGTGGCGTGGCCTTTATACCTTGGAAGGAGATTGTTGTATCTTTTCTTATTCCTTTTTGTTTCTTTCCTGTATACACTACTCCATACACTTAACTACAAAAATCACCTCTGAAAAATTTCCATTATGGAATCACTCACTCCATCACGCATGACGAAGGCAAGTCGATAAGTACTCACACTGAATTGTGAACTAGGAGGTTGTCGAGTTGATGCTAAGCTATATGGGACGGGATTTTATAACTATTGTGGTCGAGTCCGAATTGGAGGCCACGTATGTGCTGACCGCCAATGTGCCGATTTGAAAATCCTTATGGTTTTGATAAATTGTTTTATTTCGAGCTGCGATGTACGTGTACGACTCGAAGCTTTACATGTGGATTTTAAAAGTGCAAATGGATTTTCGTGATTTGATTTCCTTGATGTGAGATTGACCTATTTTTAAAGACTATTGTGATTGTATTGCTGTGTCTTTGAAATCCCTATTTTGCATTACATGATATCATCAAGTGGGATTTTCGAAAACCCAAAGGATTCTCCATATTGGTGATTCGAAAACGTTTTGGCATTGTAATGATTTACTTACTACACCATGGTTGATGTGTTGCTGCTGTCGTTGGACCCTCGGGACGACGATGCCTCGGGAGACAGGTTGCTTCTGGATGCCTGTGGGAGATAATTATTGTTGTGGTGAGCCCCAAAGGTTCCTCGGGAGTGTTGGGATGCCCGGACGTATGACTATACACATTTCGGAGGTTAGGGGACACTAGTAACATAGTCAGACCTGGCGATTCCTCGCGATGCTAGTTTTAGGTGCGAGATGCCTGGAGGTGAAACATGACACGCTCTGGATGCCCAGTGATTGAAATATGCAACCGGAGGCTTTCGTGACGCTAGGTTGGGTGCAAATGCCTGGAGGGACGCAAACATTGGTCCTCTAGGAGATAGTGATTTTGAATCAAAAATCTATTGACTTTTAAAGTTGATTGCTTTGCTAAGCTACGCCATTTTGGTAGTTGCGCCTGATTATGATACAAAATTGTGTCGCACTATCTGGGACGTCTCATAATGGTTTGCCCTTATAATCCGGACCCATGTGATTGAAACGATGTGTTCCGATTTTTAAAAAGCGCTTGCCATTTCATTTCAAAACTCACCCCTCATGGGGACGATAGGCACTGTAATATAGTATAGTAAAGCCTTAACTACCGAGTAGTCGTACTCACCTGTCATGGGGACTAACATATTACAAAGTTATAAAGTGGCCGTTTCCAGAGGATAATGACGGAGGTTCGAGCGGAATGGAGTGACGAAAGACGTGAGGTCAGTAGCGAAAATTTTGGACACCGACACTTTCTAATAGATGCCTTGTGAATAGCCAAGTAAAGGAAACTTTGGCTTTTCTTGTACCAACAAAAAAAAGTGCTTGTCAATAAAAAAAGTGCTTGCTTATTATCTATCTGTATCTAGTGACATCCAGGACATGGAAGCGATGTGGCGACACTAATGGATCGGGGGCCGTTGGGGGGCGTCACACGTGAGACCTTAATTGTCGGGATGTGTACGCAACTATTTTTCCATGTTACATTAAAACACATCCTAATCCCTAGTAAGACGCATCACTGTAAATCTAATACCCTCCAGGGGTAGATGGGATCGTCAACAATAGAGCAGTAGTCTGTTACGGAAATCTCTTATGATGTTTCAAAGATAACAAAATAAATCAAAAGCTACTAACGTGTTTAATGGTCGAGTAATAGACTATGTAGATCATAGAACATGTAAAGGATATTATCAAAGTCTATACTTGTAAAAACCAGAAGACAGACTGTATGATGAAGCTGAACTTATTCAAACTATGTCGTCACCTTAAGGATAAATATGTTCAGACTTACGTCTTGACTGTACAGTCTATCTTACATTAACAGTCTGCCCAATCAGACTCTACTTCAGACGGAAGACATTCAGACGGAACACTCTCAGACTTTACACCCAGAATGGGACATAAGTCCAGACCAAACTCAGCTCGAAGAGTCTGAACCCGTTCTAGACTTTACAAAGTGTACCACCCTCGAACAGGTTCAGACATTGGGAGAACATCAACAAGTTCAGAACGTAGCAGATTCATAACGAAGCATGTTCAGAACGACACAACTTGCGAAACGTAACGCAAGCCCCAAACATATAACGGCAAGTGATATGGTTTAGATTCTACATCAAGATTGATTTGATTGACTCAATCTAATTGATTGACAGTGGATCTTGAAGACAATAACTTTGTATGCAAAGAAGCTCTATTTGGGTAGATTGGAAGACGATCCTCTAAGATACTTTCCAACGGCAGCCAAATCTTCCAGATACAGATTTGTCCAATGGGTAGTTTGGAAGTTGAGGAGTATTTGAGGAGATCATGGACCAATAAATAAGTAAGAGACGGAGCGTAGAATATATAATCTAGGTCGAACCACTATAAATTATGTGTTCCTTTGGAAGTTGAGGAGTATTTGTGATCGTGAGAGAAATACCCAAAGTGTGACTTAGTGAGATAGTATCATCTACCACTGAGTATTTGCACTCAAAGTTGCAATCTCTTGTTGATCACATAGTGGAATCGAGCCATAAAGCTATAGCATGGGAGAATAGACGTAAACTTAATCTAAGTCGAACCACTATAAATTATGTGTTCCTTTTCTTGTCCTTAAAGTCTTTACTTTATTCGTACTTCAACTTTGTGAGTAAAGTCTAAACACTTTTAAAGTTTGCTGATCGTCAGACTCAGTTTCAAAAGCAAAATAT
The DNA here is from genome assembly GCA_016097605.1 of Eucalyptus guilfoylei. Lineage (NCBI taxonomy): Eukaryota > Viridiplantae > Streptophyta > Magnoliopsida > Myrtales > Myrtaceae > Eucalyptus > Eucalyptus guilfoylei. Next base: position 24,328,088 of record CM027865.1, on the reverse strand, counting down.
TCTTACTGCTCTGTACAAAAATTGTCTGCACACCTATTTCAACCACCTCTAGGCGTTCGTACTAGCATTTTCAATTGGTATTAGAGCCAAGTGCTCGTTTTTTTAAGGTGTTTTTACTTTTGAGTTAAAGATCTTCTATGGCTAGTATCATGGCACCAGGACTTATGGAAGGGTAAAGCAATACCAGGACACCATATTTTGATGAAAAGGAATATAACGTGTCGAAGAGCAAAATCAAAGCCTTCCTAAGATCCAGCAATCCCTTGGAATGGGATGTTGTGGAGAAATGAATTAATCCCTCTACTGCGTGGCAAAGACAGAGAAACCAACCCCCTGCTCCTATGCGTCATACGGAGTTGTTCAAAAGAGAATCTATTGATGCGTGGGAAAGTCTGGGATAGACTTCATGTTACTTATGAAGGGATTGATCGCGTAAAAGACACAAAAGTAAACTTACTGCTTGGCCGATATGAATCCTTCAAGATGAAGCCAGGAGAGTCAATTGGAGATATGTTCAGTTGTGTTACAGAAATTGTAAATGGTTTCGCGTATCAAGGTCATTCAATTTTTTCTCCAATAAAGGTCAACAAACATTTGCGAGGTCTCTCAAAAGATTGCCATGTTAAAACCTCAAACCAAGAGACTTAGAGGATTATGACAATTTCCGTTGATGAACTCTTTGGCACTCTTCAATCCTACGAAGTGGAACAAATGATATGGACGACGAAGAGCTTGCATTAATGATCAAGAAACTCAAAAAGCTGAGTAGAAAATGAAGGAAATTCGGAGCAAGAAGACAATGCAAGAAGAATGGGTAGAAAAGAACAATGAAAGAAGATGATGAGCAAGGAAATATATGCTTGATGGCACATTCAGACTCAGACTCAAATTCGGAATTAGAATCAGACTCAGAATCAGAGCAGGACTCAGACACAGACTTAGTAGACACATAGTTAGAATTCGATGAGGAAATCGAGATGAGTCATTCCGAAAGTCCTACTAAAGTTCTTAAGTACATAAATGAGCTTTGCTTAAATCTCAAATCTCCTCTTAAAAGGATCTCCGAACTAAAAAATGAGAATTCTTAGCTTAAGCAACAGCATCTTTGTTGCAAAGAAAAGTGTGAAATTTCGCAAAAAGATTTAGTTCTCAAAGAAAATGATTCTTTAAAAAATGAATTTTCGACAAAATTTTCAAAGAAGGGACTTGATTTAATAGGGAAAGTGATTCTCTAATAGATTTTACTAATGTGCAGGAGATATTTAGAGAAAGACCTCCTAGACTTGTGTACAAAAAGCATTTTCAAATGATCTTTTCAAAACCTATTGGTCGAAATGCCCCAAGTATTCAAATTGTACAAACGTAAAACACTTTGAGAAAAAATGTCTTAAATTCTAGAGACCTATCAAGAAAGATTGGGTAAAAACAGCATACTCTACTAACTCTCATGGACCCAAGAAAATATGGGTACCAAAGAAAAAATGAGTTGTTTTTGCAGGCAAAAAAAGGAAAAGAAGAAAGATAATTTGGTAAGGAATGTATATTTTTATTATTCTCAATTTGGTTTGAGTACATATTTTAAAAATTCTCATTATACTTATATTTAATTTGCATCTTGATTGATTTAGACTTTATTATGACCGTATTGTATGATTTATTGAAGAAAGAATCGTGTGATTATTTTTTATATCTTGCTTAAAGACAATTTAATTTATTTGGATTGATTTAATGCTCTTAGATTTTGCAAAGTGAAAATCTGTTATGTAAGACATTCTTTGATACTCAAGGATTTTATTCCCTCTGATCTTATGATGCTTTGTACGAGATATTCTCCCTTAAATAGTTTGTTATGATGAGTTAAGAAAGTAGATTTTATTATTTATGGAGATTTCATATTTTACTCTAATGTCATGGAAAGATCCAAATTGATGGATACCAAAAAGGAAATGGGTTCATTGCAGGAAACTATATTAGGGAAGATTCTACGCAAATCATGGTGCAATGAAAAATGTCATGGAAAGATCCAAAGGACCACACGAATATTGCAAGTTTGATCAGCAAACATCAAAGGAAAAAGGCTAAAAAATTCTCTTCCTAGTGCAAAGCTTTTGCAAATTATTGAGGAAATCCCTTATGTGTCATATGAAAGGGGGAGGACATGAATCGAAAAGAAAAGGTAAGAATCGTGATTATTATTCAAGGAAGAAAACGTAAATGTGACAGAATTTGTTAAGATCTACAAAATCCGATTAGTGCATCTATTATCACCTTTTGGCATTAATAAATCTCTTTTTGATATTATCATTTTATTATTTCAAAAAGGGTAAGTGAATTTTATAATGCATCCGTGTTTTTTCTTGGATAGAAGAGAGCTATATTACATGTCTTTGATATTTGACTAATTTTGTAAAACCTGATTTTTTTTTTGAAAATTGTGTTTCATGCAAGATATTTGTTATCATTTTATATTTTTTACGTGATACTTTTACCATTGTTATCGCGTTTTGATTATGACAAACAGGGGGAGAGAATATAAATATGCATATGTGTTAATATTATTTATTGAGCTGCAATTATACTTTTGATTCGAATCACACTTTGTGAAAATCTAAATTTAACGATTGATTTATCAATATTTTAGAAAGTGTGAATACACATATGCATATTAAGAGATTGTTTTGTCACGATAAAAATGGGGGAGATTGTAAGGGAAATCCCTTATGATGTTTTGAAGATGACAAAATAAATCAAATGCTACTAACGTATTTAATGGTTGAGTAATAGATTATGCAGATAATAAAACATGTAAAGAATATTATCAAAGTTTGTGCGTGGAAAAACCAGAAGACAGATTCTATGCTGAAATTGAACTTATTTAGAATATGTCCAGACCTTAAGACCAAATATTGTCAGAAGCAGAATATGTTCGGACTTACGTCTAGAATGAGACATAAGTCCAGAACGTGACAAGGTTCAGAACAGACTCAACTTGAAGAATAGCAACAAGTTTAGAACATAATAGATTAAGACTTCTTGACCCAATCCATCCAACCGAGACTTGGTTACGGCAAATAACCAAGACCAACCACGAGGTTTATATTAAGACATCCTGATGCGTGATGGGGTGAGTGATTTCAGAACGGAAAATTTTTTAGAGGGTGAGTGTATGGGGTAGTGTATATGGGGAAGAACCGAAGAGGAATAAGAAAAAATAGAACGATCTCCTTCCAAGGTATAAAGGCCACGCCACCAACTGAGGATGAGGATCAAGATCTACAAAGTTCACCACCAAGGCCGACAGCTTCCACCATCCATGGCCTAGAGATTCCACTAGCCAAGGATAAAGGGCTTATTGGTTCACCGCCAAGGATAAAGAGAACGAAAGGAGTTATCCACTCTCTCCGAAGCAGTTCACTCAAGTAGAGGAATTCTTACAATTTTCATTCGTCAAATTCGTATCCCCCATACATTGAATAGTTTTCCCTTGTTTATAGGACGATTTTAGACCTAGGTACATAAGAAATGTATTTATTAGTGCAGGAACTTGCATTCTTGAACCTTTGGCCTTCCACATTCTTAAACCTTTTAGCTTTGCATATTCTTGAACTGCATTCTTGAACCTTTAGCCTTCCAAAATAAGTTCTCCTCCCTTGACTAGAAATGGCCTCCCATTGATAGTTATCGATATACCATAAAGTACCGGTAAGTAATTAACTTTATTCATTCAAAATGATCAATCGAAGCACATAATGCCCTATTACCTTCTTGGTTTGGATAAGTATCGATGGTTTCGAGTAGGCCGAAGGAGCTACGTTCGATGCTCCTGCATCATCCTCCAACTAAGGAGAAAGGTCTCCCACGTTGAATGTTGCCGAAACTCCAAATTCTCCAAGATGGTCAATCTTGTAATCAATGTCACTAATTCGCTCAATAACTTTAAAGGGACCATCAGGTCTAGGCATGAGCTTCTTCTTTCATCGAATGGAAATCTCACTCCTCAAGTGAAGCCATAGATGATCGCCTGGTCGAAATTGAGACTTCCTGCGATATTGATTAGCTTTCTTCTTGTAAGATTCGTTGGCCTTTTCAATCTGCTCATTGAGCTTCTTCATTTATTCAGCTCATTTCTTGCCATCAAAGCTTACTTGATAGTTAGGTGGAATTGGAATCAAATCAATGGGTGTTAGGATTAATTCCAAACGCAACTTCAAATGGTGATCGACCAGTAGTACGCAAGCATTAAATGCCAATCTTTTAAAGATTTTCATGCGGAAGCAAACAACGTAACTCCATCGGCGAACTCAGAACGATCTATGTTTATCAAAACCAACAACTAAATTGTGCATTAGGTGCTTGGATGGATCATTTTGAACGAATAATGTTAATTACTTATCGATACTTTGTCGTATATCTAAAACTATCTTTGTGAGGCCATTTTAGACGTCTTGCATGACCAATTGATGAAGTTTTAGGAGGATTATTTCCTAGTTAAGCCAGGAGCACGAATTTTGGAAGGCTAAAGGTTCAAGGATGCTGTTTAAGAATACGGAAAGCTAAAGGTTTAAGAATGCTTGCTCCTGTACTACTCAATGAATTTCATAAGTTCCTTGGTGTCTTAGGAAAACTGTCCAAGAGTCGAAGGTATAATATTTGCTAAGGCTAAAATCCTCCTATAAACATAGGAAAACTGTCCAATGTATGGGAGATACGAATTTTATCAATGAAAATGGTGAGAGTGGATAACTCATTGCGGTCTCTTTTCCTTGGAGCGTAGATCACTCATTGGTGGTGAGCCAAGAAGCCATTTATCCTTGGTTGGTCGAATCTTTAGGCCTTGGTAGTGAGCTTCTCCTATCCCGAAGTCGTTTATATCTTGGAAGGAGATCGCTCTATCTTGTCTTGTTTCCCTTCGTTTCTTCGTTAGAGTATGATTTGTTACCTCCGTTTGGCCATCGGTTTGTGGATGACAAGCTGTGCTGAATAAGAGTCTTGTACAAAGCATTCTCCATAGTGTCTTCCAGAAGTAGCTTAAGAACTTGGAATCACGATCCGACACAATGATAGCATCTTTGAGAGAACTGATCAACGACCACCATGATAGCATCTTTTCCTCTTTGACTTCCTGGTAGAGCCACAATCAATCGATGCTAACATCTTCCCAGGGTTTCAATGGTACTGGAAGTGGAGTACACAAACCTCGACGGAAATGGCTTTTTTTTATCTTTGACAAGTTGCACACCTTGAGATGATAGCTTGCACATCTCCACTCATCTTTGGCCAATAGAAATGCTCTTGAAGATCCTCGAGAGTTTTGATAAAACCAAACTAACCAGCCAATGCTCCATCATGCGCCTCTCGAGTCAGCAATTCGCGAAAAGAACTCTTCGGCACACATAATCGATTTCCTTTAAAAAGAAACCCACCTTGTAAACAATACGTACCTTGAACTCCCCGCTTGCAATTGTTGATGATGGATGAGGACTCCGCATCTTCAGAATAAAGTTCTTCCATTCAATAAAGCATTTGCTACAACATTAGTGTGCCCGATTTATATTTTGAGACAAAAGAAAAGGGTTGAAGAAATTCTACCCATCTTGAATGTCTAGAATTAAGCTTGCATTGGCCCCTAACAAAATTAGGTGCCTCATGATCAGAATGAAGGACAAATTGTTTTGGCCTTAAATAATGACTTCAATGATCGAGATCTCGGACAATTCCAAAGAACTCTTTGTGATAAGTTGGATAATTCCTCTTGAAATATGCGAATTGTTTTTGTGCTTGCACCAAAACAGCCCCAATCTCAACTCCGCTCGCATCCCACTCAACTTCAAATACTTGATCAAAATCAGGAAGTGTCTTGAATAGGGGACTCACAAAGTTTCTGCTTGATTACCTCAAAGGCATTTTGAGCCGCCTTCGTCCATTCAAAAGCACCACTCTTCATGCATTTAGTTATAGGAGCCATGACGGTCCTAAAGTTTGAGGAATAGATCTTACTCAGAACCATCGACGCTTATCCAAGCCAAGAATGAAATTGGGCATTATGTGCTTCAAAGGATCATTTTGAATGAATAATGTCAATTACTTCTCGGTACTTTGTGGTATATCGATAAGTATCAATGGGAGTACTTTTTAAATGTCTTGTATGACGAATTGATGAAGTTACACGAGGATTATTTTCTGGTCAAGGGAGGAGCACGAATTTTGGGAAGGCTAAAGCTTCACAAATGCCGTTTAAGAATAGGGAAGGCCAATGGTTCAAGAAGGTGGTTCAAGAATACAAAAAGCTAAACGTTCAAGAATGCAGAAGGCCGAAGATCGTGTTAATAAAGGCGTTTCTTAAGTTTCTAGGTGTCTTTATTTTTATGTAGTTCCTAGGCTATTAAGTTCTGTTTTTAATATTTATTAAGGGTAAAATCCTCCTATCTGGGGAAAACTATCCAATGTATGGCAGATACGAATTTGATCAATGAAAATGGTGAGATTTCCTCTGCTTGAGTGAACTCCCTCGGATGTTGGGGTGGTGAGCTAAGAAGCCGTTTATCCATGTCTGGTGGAAGCTTTAGGCCTTGGTGGTGAACTTCGTAGATCTTGATCATCTTCTTCGGTTGGTGGTGTGGCCTTTATACCTTGGAAGGAGATCGCTCTAACTTTTCTTATTCCTTGTCATTTCTTCCTCGTATACACCACTCCATCCACTTCACCAGCAAAATGCCCTGATAAAAAAAATCCATTATGGAATCACTCACCCCATCATGCATCACTGATAGTTGTCGGGCAAGAATTTCTTCTTCATCAACTTTTTGAGTTTTTCCCACAACTTAATTCGGCATGTACCTTCTCTTGCTTGTTGATGCTTTAGATTCTCCCACCATATAGAAGCATATTTTGTTAGCTTTAGGACAACGACCTTACATTTCTTCTCATCTGAATAGGACAACGACCTTACTTGATCAGCCATAAGAAATTTGTGATAGAAGAAGAAATGAATCACTCAAACGAGTTGACCCTTGAGCTCTGACACCAATCTTTTCATGGGTGATGGGTAAGTTAATCCAAAACAGAAATTTTTTTAGAGGGGATTTTTCTGGTTAAGTGTATAGGATAGTGTATACGGGGAAGAAACAAAAAGGAATTAGAAAAGATCGAACGATTTCCTTCCAAGGTATAAAGGACTTCAGAATAGGAGAAGCTCACCACCGAGGTGTAAAGATTCCACCAGCCAAGGATAAAGGGTTTCTTGGTTCACCACCAAGGAGTGATCTACGCACCTAGGGTAAAGAGACCAAGATTAGTTGTCCACTCTTCGAAGGACTTCACTAAAGTAGAGGAATTCTAACAATTTTCATTCATAAAATTCGTATCCCCCATACATTCAATAGTTTTCCCATATTTATCGGAGGATTTTAGACTTAGGAAATATAAATAAATAAAAAAACAGACTTTAATGACCTAGCTTCTTAAAAAATGCATTTTTTTGTGTGGGAACTTGCATTCTTAAACCTTTGGCCTTCCGCATTCTCGAACCTTTTAGCCTTCCATATTCTTCAACCTTTCGCCTTCTATATTCTTAAACCGCATTCTTGAACCTTTGGCTTGCCAAAATTCGTGCTCACGCATCCTATGCAATGGACCAATTCTAGTTGAAAATGATTGCGGACATGCTTAAGAGGGCTACCCACTTAGTCGTCGTCATTTGGTTAAAGTAAAGTAATTTGTTGCTTGAATTTCGGTCTTCATAGAATCGTCAATCATGTATGGGGGTTCTCCATATTGGGCAACACCATATGTTAGTCTTATGAATGCCTTGGATGAATTGTGGGGATGAATCGTTCGACAAGTGTCGAGAGGTGATTGGGGTTCTCGAATGTTCGATAGTCTTTTGACTTAGTCCATCCTTATCTATTATGTGCCACCTGCCATTTGCAAGAAGAAAGAGAAAACTTGCATGCCAAGTAGTTGACAAAAATATCTAGGCCTCATTTAATGATTTTAGAATTTATTTCATTAATGGCATGGATGAATCACCTACTTAGGTGTACTCTAGAATCTTAGGTGAATATTAGAGCATTATAACCTTGATGAACAAGGCAAGAGCCAACCAATTGAAAGAGGACATTTGGCATAAAATAGGGCATAGGTAGTAATGAATCTAAAGTGAGCCTTGGACGATAAGCATGTAGGTGGACCAATTATAATTAAACACAAATAAGTATAGGTGCCTATAAATAAGAGGAGGCAACCTCACATTTTAAGAGTTAACCATTCCCTCCTTTCCTCTCCCTTTCTCTACTCTGTTTCACGCCTCCCTCACCAAGCCATCTTAGGAGCCGTCTTGTCACCAACTCTTCGATAGGGCGATGTGCTACGCATATAGATTTAAGATCTTGTCATCACTTGCTTGTGTTTGCTTGTATGTTGTGTCTGTTGCGTGTTTTCAATTACTTGTTTTGGCATCAAATAAATCATGGTCTTGCGTGGTTTCGAGCACACCCGGATACTAGGAAAGGTCTCATAATTGATCTAGGCACAACAGTGAAGTGTGTTGTTACTTGGGAGGGAGGTTGATGCCGAAGCCAAAACAAATGATTACAAGTCAAGAACACGAGCCTGAATCTCATCCAGCATGAGTCTAGTTTAATAAGGCACAAAAGTCATTGAATCACTTTGTATGGCATGCCTTCGGGCCTCTCATTCGGCTAATGATTCAAGATAATGAAATGGATTGATTGATGCTGGAACACATGGATTTTCACTAACTGAACTAACTGTGGTAAAGCCCTGGATGCCATCTTGATATTGAGGTCGTGGTCGATGCCGGCCCGGGTGAGGCTGATGCTTGGGGGTCGCCCTAGATGCATTCGGGATGATGTCGGTTGCCAAGGGGGGAACTAATGCCCAGTTGATACTGGAAGAGTCGATGGATTTTGACTAACTGAACTAACTGAAATACACTGGAAGTCCATTGTGTCGTCCATGACTGATGCATGTATGATGCTTATACCAATACTGGAATTGAGGCTTGCCAAAGTTGGGTTTGTTCGATATGTACTGTTGAGTCATTGCATCAATTTGAGTATATGTTTGCATAGGGACCCTCAGCTCGAGGCATGAACTTGTTCTTTCGTCGAAATGGAAATCTCTCCTTCCTTAAGTGCAGCCATACAAGATCTCCCAGTTGAAATTGATTATCTTTCTTGCGATATTGATTATCTTTCTTCTTGTAAGATTTGTTGGCTTTTTCGATCTTGGATCAAATTTGCTCGTGGAGCTTCTTCATTGATTCAGCTGTTTTCTTAGATGGAAGTGGAATCAAATTAATGGGAGCGAGAGGATTAATTGCATACACAATTTCAAATGGCGATCGGCCAGTACTATAACTTGGTGATCGATTGTAAGCAAATTCAGCATGCGCAATCTTTAAATCCTAATCTTTTAATGATGTACTCAACATACCACGAAGAACAGTGGTTAGAGTGTGATTTGTTACCTCCGTCTGGCCATTAGATTGGGGATGACAAGTTGTGTTGAATAACAATCTTGTACCAAGCATTCTCAATAGAGTCTTCCAGAAGTAACTTTAGAACTTGGAATCACGATCCAACACAATGGTCTTTGGTACTCCATGAAGGCGAATAATCTCTTTGAAATATAATTCAGCAATATGAGATGCATCATTGGTCTTGAAACACCATGCTTGGAGAGAAGAACTCACATTTCTCCATAGCATATAGTTTCTGATCTCTCAAGACAATGAAGACCAGTTTTAAACGAGAGATATGCTCCTCCTCGTTCCTGCTATAAACAAGAATATCGTCGAAATAAACAACGACAAATCGACCAATAAAGGAACGAAGAACCTTGTTCATAAGTCTCATGAAGGTACACGGAGCATTAGATAATCCTAATGGCATAACCAACCACTCATAAAGGCCTCCCTTGGTCTTGAAAGCTATCTTCCATTCATCACCTTGTCGCATTCTGATTTGATGATAACCACTCCGCAAATCTATGTTTAAAAACACGGAAGAACGATATAATTCATCGAGCATATCATCAAGTCTAGGTATAGGGTACCTATACTTAATGGTGATGTTGTTGATAGCCCGGCTATCAACACACATTCGGTACGTACCATCCCTCTTAGGTACGAGTAGAGACGGAATACAACATGGACTCATGCTTTCTCGAACGTGTCCTTTGTCTTTGCAACTCCTTTGTTTCCTCTGGATTGCATCGATAAGCTGGCTTGTTTGGTAGTGGAGTACTAGGAATTAAATCAATTTGATGCAAATTCTTTCAACAAGCAATGCATTTTTGGATTTACGGGTGTCTCTACTATCTCACTCTTTTTCTTGACCACAAGCAAAGCAAATACATTCTTTTGTTTTCTAATGGCTCTCTTAAGTGTCTCTCTCAAGAACAGATTTTCCTTACAAGTGTTTCCTGCCCCAGGTTGATTAATATGTATCAAAGAAGAATTCAAGGGTAAAAGAGTATGTGTTTTTCGGCCCATCATCCATAGCATTTATATCAAGTTGCCACGGTCTAGCCAATAACAAGTGGCAAGCATCCATAGGAATCACATCACATACAACTTGATCTCGATAGTTCTTCCCAATCGAAAATGATATAAGAACTTGTTTGGTTACCTTGAGATCATTCCCTTGATTGAGCCATTGGAGCTTGTATGATTGCGGATGTTTTGTTGTTGGAAGCTTCAACTTGTCGACAAGAGTTGTCGATGCAACATTGGTGCAGCTCCCACCATCGATGATCACCGAACACACCTTTCCGTTAATAGTGCAACGGGTGTGAGATATATTCTCCCTTTGTTCATTATCAGGAGAAACTTCAACATGCAATGCTTTTCGGATGATCAACATCTCGTCATCATCGGCTTTCTCCACAACTTCTTGTTCCCCTTCAGATTCAGAAACATTTTGGTCTTGATTGCCCTTAGCCTCTTGAAACGCCGAATTGATCTCCTCAATCTCTTAAAGAGTCATAACTCTCCGATTTGGACAATTTGCTTGAAAATGCCCAAAACCATGGCACTTAAAGCATTTCCTTCCATCGCCTTCAGACGTCTTTTGGACTTCTTTGGAAGGCTCTACATTCTTTTCCTTTGATGCGGGAGCATCCAACATAGCTCCATCGACCTACTCAGAACCATCGATGCTTATCCAAGCCAAGAAAGAAATTGGGCATTATATGCTTCAATGGATCATTTTGAATGAATAATGTCAATTACTTCACGGTACTTTGTGGTATATTGATAAGTATCAATGGGAGGTCATTGTAAATGTCTTGTATGACCAATTGATGAAGTTTCAGGAGGATTATTTATTGGTCAAGGGAGGACCACGAATTTTGGGAAGGCTAAAGGTTCACGAATGCGGTTCAAGAATATGGAAAGCTGAAGATTAAAGGCATTTAGTTCCCGTGTTAATAAAGGCTTTTCGTAACTTCCTATGTGTCTTTATGTTTATGTAACTCAAGAGTCGAAGGTGTAAGTTCCTATGTGTCTTTATTGTTATGTAGTTCAAGATTCGAAGGTTTCAATTTCTAGGCTATTAAGGTCTGTTTTTAATATTTATTAAGGCTAAAATCCTCCTATTAAAAGCGGAAAACTATCCAATGTATGGGAGATACGAATTTCATGAATGAAAATGGTGAGATTTCCTCTGCGTAGATCACTCCTTGGTGGTGAGCCAAGAAGCCCTTTATCCTTGGCTGGTGGAATCTTTACGCCTTGGTGGTGAGCTTCTCCTATCCCGAAGTCCTTTATCCTTGGCTGGTGGAAGCTTTAGGCCTTGGTGGTGAACTTCGTAGATCTCGATCATCATCCTTGGTTGTTGGCGTGGCCTTTATACCATGGAAGGAGATCGCTCTATCTTTTCTTATTCCTTTTCATTTCTTCCCCATATACACTACTCAATACATTTAACCACAAAAATCACCTCATAAAAAAATAAATTCTAGAATCACTCACCCCATCACGCATCATCCTTGCTTGAGCAAGTACCCTTAAAATAGGATGTCGCCTTTGTTGAGGTTCTGAAAGAAAACCTCTTGCTCTTCGATTGTTTTTCGACTTTTATGGCTAACTTGCATACATATTCAAAGGACCAATAAGGTTCAAGTTCAACCTTATCAACAATTTCTCGATTGATGCCGCCAAGGAAACAAGCTATGGTTTGCTCTGGAACTCACGATTGTATTCTTCATTTTGAGTTGTTGAAACTCACGATTGTATTCTTGAACGCTCATCCCTTGTTGTCTTAGGGAATTCAGTTTGAGGAATTGATCTTGCTTATAGGTGTCGGGCAAGAACCTCTTCTTCATCAACTTCTTGAGTTTTTCCCAATACTTGATTTGGCCTTTTCCTTCTCTTGCTCGTTGATGCTTTAGATTCTCCACCATAGAGAAGCATATTTTGTCAGCTTTAGGAAAGCAACCTTACATTTCTTCTCGTTCGGTTCTATGTAGCCAATCTACAAAGTTTTCGGGATTGAGATTACCGTCAAACTCCGGGACCTCCACTTTAATGTCTCTTCCATCCTCCTTATGCCTCCCTCTTCGTCTTCGAATTTGATATTCAGAATCACTAGAGTTGTCTTTAATGGAATCGGAATCGCCATTAGAACTTTGACGACATTCAGAATCATCACGCCGATGTTGTTCATTGGAACGCCTTGCTAGCTGTCCATGTCTCACCGGATTCTCTAGAAGATTGAGGAGCCACTCCATTTGTTGCTGAAGATTTTGGATTGCGCGATCTTACCTTTCGTTGTGCGCTTGCTCCATAGTCAAGCCCCTTCGGACTTGATTAGCCATAAAGAATTTGTAATAGAAGAAAGAAAGGAAACACTCAAATGAGTTGAACCTTGAGTTCTGCTACCGATCTTTTGATGTGTGATGGGGTGGGTGATTCCAGAACATAAATTTTTTCTTTTGGGATTTTTCAGGTTAAGTGTATGGAGTAGTGTATGCAGGGAAGAAATTAAAGGGAATAAGAAAAGATAGAATGGTCTCCTTAGGCCACGCCAACAATCGAAGATGAGAATCGAGATCTACAAAGTTCACCGCCAAGGCCTAAAGCTTCCACCAGCCAAGGTTAAAGGACTTCAGGATAGGAGAAGCTTAGCACCAAGGTCTAAAGATTCCACCAACCAAGGATAAAGAGCTTCTTCGCTCACCACCAAGGAATGATTTATGCTCCAAGGATAAAGAGACCGAAAGGAGTTATTCACTCTCCGAAGAAATTCACTCAAACAGAGGAAATCTCACGATTTTCATTGGATAATTTTCCCCTGTTTATAAGATGATTTTATACTTAGGAAATATAAAAAAAAAACAGACTTTAATGACCTAAGAACATAGACTTTTGACTCTTGAAAACTACATAGCAATAAAGACACTTAGGAACTTGGGAAATGCATTTATTAGCACGGGAACTTGCATTCTTGAACCAGAAAATAATCCTCCTGAAACTTCATCAATTGGTCATTCAAGACGACTAAAATGGTCTCCCATCGATAGTTGTCGACATACCACAAAGTATCGATAAGTTATTAACATTATTCATTCAAAATGATCCATCAAAGCACATGATGCGGGAGCATCCAACATAGCTCCATCGACCTACTCATAACCACTGATACTTATCCAAGCCAAGAAAGAAATTGGGCATTATATGTTTCAATGGATCATTTTGAATGAATAATGTCAATTACTTCGCGGTACTTTGTGGTATATTGATAAGTATCAATGGGAGGTCATTTTAAATGTCTTGTATGACCAATTGATGAAGTTCCAGGAGGATTATTTATTGGTCAAGGGAGGAGCACGAATTTTGGGAAGGCTGAAGGTTCATGAATGCGGTTCAAGAATATGGAAAGCCGAAGATTAAAGGCATTTAGTTCCCGTGATAATAAAGACTTTTTTCTTAACTTCCTATGTGTCTTTTTCGTTATATAGTTCAAGAGTCGAAGGTTTCAGTTCCTAGGCCATTAAGGTCTGTTTTTAATGTTTATTAAGGCTAAAATCCTCCTATAAATAGGGGAAAACTATCCGATGTATAGGAGATACGAATTTCATGAATGAAAATGGTGAGATTTCCTCTACTTGAGTGAACTCCTTTGGAGAGTGGATAACTCCTTTCAATGTCTTTATCCTTGGAGCATAGATCACTCCTTGGTGGTGAACCAAGAAGCCCTTTATCCTTGGCTGGTGGAATCTTTAGGCCTTGGTGGTGAGCAGATCCCGAAGTCCTTTATCCTCGGCTGGTGGAAGCTTTAGGCCTTGGTGGTGAACTTCGTAGATCTCGATCCTCTTCTTCGGTTGGTGGCGTGGCCTTTATACCTTGGAAGGAGATCGTTCTATCTTTTGGAGAGTGGATAACTCCTTTCGATCTCTTTATTCTTGGAGCATAGATTACTCCTTGGTAATGAACCAAGAAGCCCTTTGTCCTTGGTTGGTGGAAGCTTTAGGCCTTGGTGGTGAACTTCGTAGATCTCGATCCTCTTCTTCGGTTGGTGGCATGACCTTTATACCTTGCAAGGAGATCGCTCTATCTTTTCTTATTCCTTTTCATTTCCTCCCCTTATACACTACTCCATACACTTAACCACAAAAATCCTCTCTTAAAAATTTCCGTTCTGGAATCACTCACCCCATCACGCATCAGCACATGATGCCCAATTTCTTTCTTGGCTTAGTTAAGGATCAATGGTTCTGAGTTGGTCGATGGAGCTACGTTGGATGCTCACGCATCACCGAGGAACAAAGGAAAATGCGTGGTGAGGGAAATGAGAGGGCGGTCTCTTGCTCTGCTTCGGCTTCTCCGCCTGTTGACTACCTTAGTCCACATTTCTTCAGCTTGTGGCCGCCCAAGGGAGAGACGCGTGGGGGGAAACGTGGGCATTAGTAATAACCGTTATTGCTACTTAGTGATAATCAGTAAAACATGGCTGCATTTGCTGTCAAGGTCTTTGTGGGTGGCCAGCTGAGGAGAAGCGCATGGAGTTGACGTGGGCGATGGTGGGGGTTCTCCGCTCCTTTCTTTGACAGGTTGAACGTCTGCATGGGGATGAAGGTGAATTGCATGAGGATGCCAGCTTGGTAACGTATTAAAGGAAGTAAACATTGGGGAAAGAGAAGACGTGGCCGATCTTGAATTAATTCTTTTTGAACATCTCATGATCGTGGTCTATCCTTGAGGTCACATTAATCTCGCTTGTGGCATTTTAGTGGGGACGTGATCGTGGCAAGATGGTACTAAATGATAGCGTGTGGGGTGAGGCAATCTAGTGCTAGGTGGCGCCATTGCGGACGCTAACGACGTAGTCCGATGACAAGCTTCTCGATGTAACGTGGACCGTTAAGCATTCGAGGCTCGAGCGGAGTTCGGATATCACAAATCTCCCCTACTTAAAGAATTTTGTTCTCGAAATTAAACGCCTCTTACGTCTCATTGAAAAGATGGGGATACTTTTGCCTTACTTCCCTCTCGCTTTGCCACGTAGACTCCTCCATGTCGTGGTGTGGCCACAAGACTTTAACTAGTAGAATTACCTTTGTTCGAAGAATTTGCTCTTTCCTGTCCAATATCCGCATCGGCTCCTCCACGTATTTCACTTTTTCATCGACTTTGATAACCTCATGATTTAATATATGAGCAGGGTTGGGATGATACTTCCTTAACATCGTGACATCATGTAGAGAACCTTTAAGAATACGTGATCTCCCATGTTAAATTGAAACGTTCACTATCCTTGTCCCCTTTAATCTCACGTTGCTTTGGGGGCATGTACAGGTGCGATATTGTTCAAACAATAATGTCAAAGATTTTGTCACTCTATCTCGCAAAGTTTCTACTCAGTTGCCTTCATACACTTGATTAATCATCCATTTCACATACTCTATCTTATGTCGAGGGTCAAGTATACATGCAATGAACTATGTTAAATTTATGTTGTTGACATTACCAAAATATTTATTGAACTTGATCTTCATTTTCTTGGCTATATCCTACAAACTCCTATCCTTATCCCTACAATATCTATCAATCATCGTATAAATCCCATAGACATTTTTTGTCATATCATTGAATGTGATGTAAGAAGAGCCTGATACCTTTAAAGTCACATCATAGAACAACTTCAAGAAAGGAAGAAATCGATGGACATAATCCCAATCATCATTGGTAAGCAACCATTTCACCTTAGAAAGCTCTTCAGCAAATCTTCTATCTTGCATATCTAAAGAGATAAAAGCATTTTGAAACTTCAAGGCCACTTCCAACATTGAGTATGTTGAATTCCATCGAGTCTCCACATCCAAATATACAAGATTATTGCAATCAATATTTTCCAGCAAAATGCACTCCTTAAACCACTGCAATCTCTAAGAGGAAAATCTCACATAACGTACAACTAAGCGTATTCTAACAATAGAATCATCTATATCTTTCAAACCCTATGTCACAATTAAACTGAAAATATGAGCACAACACATCACATGGAGTAATTCACCTGATAATATCATAACATTCCAAGAGTTAAGTCTTTTCTTCAAGTATTGACTCCCAAGTCATTGGAGGTAGCATTATCAATAGTGATAGAAAAAATGCCTTTAATCTTATAACTAGTTCAGCATTTCTTAACCCATTTTCCCTATAATCTTAGTTGAATGTCTTGGGATTTGACAATAATTCAAAATTTTTTTTTGCAACTTCCAGTCGGCGTCTACAAACTAAGCAATAAGACACATGTAACTTAGATTTTGACATCAAGTCCACGTGTCTATCATAAAACAAACCCTTGGAGAAGTATCGGAAAAATATTTTTTCAATTTGCTTCTTTCGTCCAAGCATAACTTATAACAGCTTAATGAATTTCTTCGGGAGATTAAAAACATTGGCTGGATTCTACTCACGATTTTTTGAAATGCCTCAAGTTCCACAAACTTGAAGGGTAGTTCACCAATAAGAAACATCACTACTAAATCTTTTCGACTAGCATCTTAATCAAATTTCTAAGGACCAGCTAAAATAGAACTACCAACCCCAACAAGTTCATTCAAGGCACTTTTTTGCCTTTTCAGCGCGTTCGCATATAGATAATTCTTACATCTACTTAAATGATTATGCATCCCACCAGTCCCTTAAGCACTAGAATAACCAATAATAGCCTCACAATATAGACATTTGGCTATATTTTGGCTATTTTCTATCCTTTTAAAGTGTTCCCATGCAACATATCTCAGTCTCCTTCTATTTGTACCGCTAGATTCACTCATTGTATATTTGACTTTGCAAATGATGTTACTGCCTTGATAAGGAGATCCACAAATAGGTGTTGTAACAATATTTCAGCAAATTTGAATATGTGTGCATTCAAATAAGCTAAAAAGAGAATATTCTTAGAGATATCAGTAGAAAGAAGGTCACAAAACAGATGTGGCAATACTGAATTCCAGAAGAGAGAGAGTATGCTGTTTCATCTAAGAGAAACATCAATTGAAGACGTACCACAGAAGCTGTACCCTCAAGAAGGGATAAATATGCATAAAAGTAGAGCAAGAATAATTTAGAAATGACCAAAGAAACACTCTATCAACACATGATCTTACTCATCAACTAGAAACAGCTAGTTTATAGTTAATATGTCAATATTCCAAAAGAGGAAGCAGACAGTCAAAGGACATCTTGCCAGCAATAATGCAAAATAAAGCATGTCTGGACTTCCATCCCACAATGCCCATGCTTGACCATGTTAGCAATTGCGCTGCTTTAAGTAGAAATTCCAATGTTTAAACTGCATTATTACAAAGTTTCAGTGGAACATGAAAGTAGTGGGATAAAGAAGAACCCCAAAATAACAACCGAGTTGGGTGCAGACTAACGTTTGTCAGCATGCTTCGTGATGTTTTGCACAATATGTTACTTAAGGCTTGATGCATATTATACTGACTTGAAGCAACACAAACAACACTACAACAAACAAACTTTTAAAAAGACATCACCCTTATGTGTAAGACACTCCAAGCAGCTATTGAATTCCTCCGAAAAATGGAGATATTTTAATCGACGTCATATTTGCACAGAGAAATCCGACTCTGACCATTATGGATACAAACAAAGGTTCTTACTCCGTTCATGTTGTAGAGAGCCTTAACCATGTTAACGGATCTGTTACGCACAATAGCAGCTACCTAAACACGGAAGATAGTAAAACACGGTTAAAAGAGGAAGAGCCACATCTAGAAGAGGGACCAAAGCCATTTACAAGTCCAGCAGATGATCCAACAAATGGAGGAAATGAAAGGCAAACTGAACATTCATATAAATATGAGGGGTATACAAGAAACAGGACTGCCCTAACTACCTAGTTCGAGGACTTGAATACTGGTCAACACTAATGCACCATCAATAGCTCATCGTCTCCCCTCAATGAAATCCAAACCAGCCAAGGCGAATGTCGTACATTGACTCCTCGGCTATTATCATTGTGCGGAACACCATAATTGTATCGACCGCTATCAAAATTAGAAGCGGGACTGACAGATGTGCAACAACCATTGGAGACTAGCTGAAGGAACTATATAAAAAAATAAATAAATAATAAAAAATAAAAAAACGATGCAAACTAGTAGACAACAGCATACCTTCTTCCAATCTTTCCCATGTTTCCTATAAGAATCGTATAAGTGCTCAAGCTCTTCCTTGCTCCGCTATGGTCCCAGCAGATCAGACAAATTCTTCTTCTGCAACAAGGACACAACTTAGAAACACCATCCATAGATGGACGCCATCCATAGAAACACCTAGGACCAAACAAAGAATCCGGTCATACCGGCGACTGGATTGAACAAATCACCAAGCTCGACTGGATTGAACATATCCGGTCCAACTAAACCCAGGATTCACTGAGAATAACATGCAACTAGGACAAGAAAACCACCGTCGTCACTATAGACAAGCACGCAATCAACCCAGAACACCCAAGAGAACAAAACATCAGAAATTAAGAAGCTAGAAGGAAAAAATCTTGAATACCCAAGAACCTGACCACGCAAACGAAAGACCTATTCAGATCAGGGATGAACGCGGGAACCCAGAAACGGGCAGATGCGGATAAACACGCAAAACGCCAAAAATGGGGGGAAACAAGCGAGATGCGCAAGGCCTGCAACACAGCATCCCCCATTTTCTTTCATCTGACTTGTTGGCATGCACGAGAGGAGGAAGCGTAGGCACAAAAGCACCGGATTAAATTAAATGGCGACGAGCAATGAAGACGGGATTAGAGACTTGCCTGCGTAGGACATGTAGAAGAAACGAGCTCCATCACTCAATCGATCGCCGTCCCTACCGCCATCGCCATCCCTGTCGCTGTCACAGTCGCAGTCTCCGTTGTTTTCACCATCGCCATCCACCATCGCCGTTGCACCTCCAAGCCGACCAAGATGAGAGGAGATAGGAGAGAATTAGAAATAGGGCTTGGTTAATGATTTGATTTTATCAATTTTTCGATTTGGTTCGGTTCGGTTCGATTAACTGATAAATTTTTTTTTAGTTTTTAGTAAGAACCGAACCGAACCAAATGAAAACCGAACCAGACAAATTGAATTTTTCGATTCAATTCGGTTTTTGACACCCCTAATGCTATTGGATCCAACGAAATTTTTACATTATAACTTGCTTATGTGTTTATTTAAGCTCATAATGACATTAGTTACTTGGCCAATACTTTCCCAAGTGGTCTTAACATCTAAGAGCTTAAGATTTGGTAATTATGAGTCTTAGATTATACTAATTAAACCTAGGCACAAGTGGTCCAATAAGATTGGTTTACTTTTCTAGTCTAAATTAAGATTTGGTGTATCTAGGTTCTTAGGGTGGTAATCATTAGTTGCCCATTAAATGAAGGGGAGAGGTGGTCCAATAAGCTTAAACCACTCAGCTAGCCTAGAGGGAAAAGATGGCTCACCTAAGTCGACATGTGTCTCTTAGGGTGGCCGTCATTGGTTAGCTTCATAATTGAGGATTAGGTGGTCCAATGATATGGGCTCACTTGGTTATGCTAAGAAGAGAGCGTGGCATACCTAAGTGATGAAGTGTGGCTTTAATATAATCATTATGGGATAAATGAGTGGCCACCTTTAAAGCGCATCTCTCCTAGCCCTACGAGTCATCTTGGTAATTATGACTTAAAGATTTGGTCATGATGGCATGAGATTTGCACCTCTTTTCACTTGCCAAATAAGATGATAAATCATTCCATCGTTAATATTTGGCTCATGATTGAAGCTTGGATGTGGGAAATGAATTAAGCACTTGACTTAAGCGCTAATGTCATTGGGCGAGGTCACGACCGGGCTCATGGCTAGGTGCAATCACTCATGGCCACATGTGCGTTCCCGTGGTCAAGGGTCACGACCGGGCTCATGGCTAGGTGCATCGAGCCAACTTCTTGGATATCACAATAAGCTTGGGCTCCAGCTTCACAACCATGGCTATTATGAGACTCCTGATTGAGCGTCAATTGCTACAACATTTCGGATCTAGTAGCCATGATTGCGAGCTCAAAACTCGAGCGATCATGGCAGCAAGCTTGACAGCGCACCCTAGAAGAAACTAAGCTTATGTAGGAGCCGTCTATGAGTTTTGATGTTGAAGATGTCTTTGAGAAGTAATTAGAAAGAGACCTCAAAGCTTGAGTGACCAATCTCGCAAACTTAGGGTACGCATGGTAACGCTTCTACTCAGAGGAATAGTTTCTTTTCATAAATAGTTATTTTCTATTTTTATTCCGGGAAACAATTTTCTGAGTAAAATAACATATTTGGTAACCACACAAAATTTCTACTCTTTGAATAGAAATGCGTTTGGTACGATTTCTTATTTTTTGTATTTATCCATTTTTTATTCTTGCTCACCGTCGCCGCTGACCATTGCCCACCGCCGCATGCCTGCCGGCCGTCGACCGTCGCCGCTGTCTAAGAAGCACCGACACTTTTCGGAAGCGTCGTGTCCGACACTTTGACACACGAGTTCGAAATTCCAACACGCGACTCCGACACGCACGGGGTTAATTTTAAAAAATTTCAATACTTGAGGGGTCAAATATAAATATATGAAAAAATAAGGAAAATAACAAAAATAAAGGGGAAAAAAGAAAATTTTCAACCTCAAGCTTCTCACTTATAAGTTTTGGCCTTCCCGTGAGTAACAATGGAACGCCCCTCTTCTCGCCGGCGTCGCTCCACTGCCCCAACAAAGCGTCGCTTGCGAGTTATCTCTTTTGGTCACATTTTCCATGACGAATTTAGTTATTTCCTTTTCTTTTGCTCGTACTTTGAGAGTTATCGTCCTAGATTTTCATTTTTCTCGAACCTTGTTTTGCAGAGGAGCTTAAGCCAATCTATATCACGAACTCCGAACTCGGTCTGGGACTATAAGAAATCTCATTAATTTTCAACAAATATAAGAAAATATGACATATTCCTTCAAATTTACTCTTTTGTGTTTGCAATTTTTGAATTTCTCATTCAATCTCTGTCAAATTAAAACAATAAATGATATTAACAAATGTTGGATTGATATTTTTGGTATAAATTAATTTTATGCTATTTTAATTATACTTTATTTATTTTTGCATATATGTATAATAATATATAACATATCGGAACGTGTCAGAATTCTCAATTTTTTGAGAAATAACGTGTCGGTGTGTCATGTCGTATCGTGTCACGTGTCGCGTGTCCGTGTTAGTGCTACATAGGCCACTGAATGCCGCCCGCCAATCGTCGTCGCCAACCGCCACCCACCGCCGCACTCCCGCCATCGCACAACCACCGCTCACTGGCCATCGCCAATAGATTTATTCTAAATGTATTTCCCTGCTACTTTTCTATTTCGAAGAATAGAAAAATAAGTTTATGTTACCAAACGGATTGGGAGAAACAAAAACGTTACCTTGCAGGCCCTTAAGGGCGTGCACTAGAAGAGGTTGAGCTTGTCGAGGATCGGCTAGGGGTGTTGAAGTTGAAAATGTCTTTGAGTAGAAAAAATGAAGAACTCCATTGCTTTTAGCTCAAAAGGTTATACAAATGGTGATGAAATGTTAAATGGAGAGAACATTTGAAAAATGCAACAACTAAAATAAATAAAAAACCACATGCGCACTCCACATCACGTTTTTTTTTCCCCTTAAAAGGTCTAAATCAGAAATTTTTAATCAAGTTTACAATAGCAATTTTTAATGGCAACAAGTCCAAGTTAGTAGAATCCGTCACAGAAACGATACAAGGACTATTGGTAGAACATTTTTCAAAGTACACAGACCATTTTAAAGAAAAAACAAACAGAGAGATGATTTCGAATTCCGAATAAAAGTAAAGAAACAACTTTTGACGTTATTACTTTTTGTTAAGATTGAATAATTTTCATTCACTAAATTATATGAAAATATCGTATGGGCAAAGACACTTAATTCAAAGATAGATGGGATAAAAGAATTTTGTGGAGAGTACGATGCAAAAGCTTTATACGAAATTTCGTGGGCTCTAATATGTACTTACCAAAATTTACACCAAACGTCAAAAAGACCGCACCCGGCGTTGTTTGTACTTATGACTTAAATAATGAGTAAATAAAGTTAAACTCGAGTGTCCGCGTAAGGAGAAAATATTAGGTACGTAAGACTCTCCAGCGTGGCAAACAAGAAGGCGGTGGGAGCATAACACGTGTCTCGTGGGACCCACAACTTCAGGCGCAAATTTTGAAAATTTTCCTGTATCGTAGCTTCTGGAGAGAAGGTTTTCTGTCGCGCAGGTTCTTCTTTGCGCCTCTCTCTCTACCCTCGCTCTCTCTCCCTAACGAACTCCCTCTCTCTCTCTGCCCTTGCTTTTTCTGATCGGCGAACCACTGCGAGCAACCGACGAACCAGGAGGACACCGGCGAGACGACCACGAGCAACCAACCGGCGTGCGACCTCCCTCTCTCTCTGACCTCCCTCTTTCCGACCGGCGAACCACCGCGCCGCCCCTCTGGCTCCGTTTCCGGCCCGCACTCATCCGTCCCTTACTCTTTGTCTCTCCTCGGGTCTATGTTTGGGACGGACGAGTGGGAGCCGGAAGTGAAGCCAGAGGGGCAGCACAGTGGTTCGCCGGTCGGGAAGAGGGAAGGTAGAGAGAGAGGGAGGTCGCACGCCAGAGGGCAGAGAGAGAGGGGGAGCTCGCACGCCGGTCGGTCGGAAAGAGGGAGGGCAGAGAGAGAGGGAGGTCGCACGCCGGTCGGTTGCTCGCGGTCGACTCGCCGGTGTCCTCCTGGTTCGTCGGTTGCTCACGGTGGTTCGCAGGTCGGAAAAAGTGAGGGCAGAGAGAGAGAGGGAGTTCGTCGGGGAGGGAGAGAGAGGTGCAAAGAAGAACCCGCGCGACAGAAAACCCTCTCTCCAGAACCTACAGTACGGGAAAATTTTCAAAATTTGCGCCTGAAGTTGTGGGTCCCACGAGACACGTGTCGCGCTCCCACCGCCTTCTTGTTTGTCATGCTCTAGACAAGTGCCTAATATTTTCTTGGCTTGAGAAGCTTGTATCTGTATCGAGAAAATATTAGGTACGTCTCACGCTCCAGCCTGGCAAACAAGAAGGCAGTGGGAGTGCGACATGTGTCCTCGTGGGACCCACGTTCTGGGGAGAAAAAGAGGCGCCAAATTACAAAAATTTCGGTGTCGGTTTTCTTTCTTCACGCCTCTCTCTCTCTTCCAGTCGCTCTGTTGTCCGACGAACTCCCCCTCTCTCTCTCTCCCCCCTCCCTCTTTCCGATCGGCTAATCACCGCGAGCAACCGACGAACCAGGAGGATACCGACGAGACGACCTCGAGCAACCGACCGGCGTGCGACCTCCCTCTCTTTATCTCTGCCCTATGGCGTGCGACCTCTCTCTCTCTGGCCTCCCTCTTTCCCACCGGCGAACCACCGCGCCACCCCTCGAGCTCCAGATCTGTCCCCGACTCATCCGTCCCTGCTCTCTCTCCCCTTGCGTCTCTGTCTGCCATCCCTCACTTCGCGGTGAACCAGCGCGTAACCGGCGAACCACCGCGCCTCCCTTCCAACTCCAGATCCGACACCGGCTTGTCTTGTACGCTGGAACGTTGGCGCCCGACTGGCTCACACCCACCGGCCTGTTCATCTCCAGTTCTGCCCGCATCACGATCCCGCCAGTTGCTCGCCCGACCTCCTTCATTGAGTCCCCAGCCCTCCTCTCCAACGTCCAGGTAATTTTGCTTCTCTCTCTTTTTCTCTAATGACGTGCGTGTTTTCCCCTGATGAGGAAGATAGGAATGAAGATGACAATGAGGGTGTGAAATTCATGGCCTCGTTAAGTCAGGAATGAATCCCAGGGGCTTGCCTGCATGACCCTTATGTTTTTTTTTAGTAGTTCTCTCTCTCTAGCGTGCTCGTTTGCGGGTATGCTTTCGGGATTGATTTGGTAACTATCGAGTGCACCGTTGTGGTTGCTTTTTGCTGGTAGTGGTTCCTCGGGATGGGTCAAGCTTCAAATGGGAATGTTTTTGCTGGTTTTTGATGGGTTGGGCTAACTATGTTGTCTCTGGTTCAAGAGCTTGTCAGTTCGTCAAGCAAGCTTGCTGATGTTCTAGGACTTAGTTGAATTAGGTGGCAGTGGCTCAGCTTTGGGGGCCAAATGTTACCCAATCTCGTACTCTAGCCTTGAAGCTTAGGAGGCGATGTTCTTGTTCCCTGAACTGGTCAAATGCACATTTCCATGAAAGGATGAAGAAGTATTCAGTGCCACACAATTCTTCAATACACCATTTTTCAATTATAAATTTATGTGTGACGTTTCTGATTCTGTTTGGATGCGTTTTAATTTACTATATGAGAGTCATCCGGAAGGATTTCTATGAGTAAGAGTGCAAGCATTTGTCACCCTCTTTTCCTTCTTCTTATTGTGTTCTCTCTATCTATGCTATGGACTATGTGTTTTTACATGTTTGATCGCCTGGCAGTTTCATACCTGAAGACACAGCAGTAGACAGAGAGCAGACAGGATCGAAGTGCATCCATTCTGATGTCTTCTGGTATCCAAAGAACGGGTCTTTGTTTGCTGCAGCCCTCAGTTCTGGTGCTCAGCTGTGCATTCTGTGAGTTTCTTAACCAATCAATGCATCTGAGATCATCTTACTCATGGAAACTGCAAAATTGAGGATCCGCAAGCAATAGTAATTGAAACATCTTTCAAGCGACAATTATAGCTGGCAATACATTGTTATTTAACATTGAACTAACAATATCACCAAGAATCTCATCGATCTTCATTAAATTCTACTTGAGTGGGTTTACAAATACGTCTTCATAGTGCCAGTTCTTAGCATGCCTAATGCCAATTTTGAGCAGTAGGATTTACACTATCTGTTTAATTTCAATCCTATCATATCAAGATTGGAATGTGATGCACTTAACAAATGTTTGAGGCTGGAAAAGGGGTCCTGATTGCTCCATTTAGGTTAATTAAAACAAACAGTCTTGGAGTTATATTGACCTTTGCTGTATACAATAAGGATCTACCACCAAATGCCACTCTTGACGAGAGGATTGAGGCAATTGACGGGTAATGTTCTCCATCATGGTTGGTTCTCTTGCTATCAGGCACGCATAAATAGAAGTGATGACGGCTTGTCAGGCAGATACTGTGGCTTCCTAACATTTATAGTGCTCTGAAGTAGGTACCTTGGTGGGGTCTTACATATTGAATCACTAGTAGAGAAGTTGCTTCAACAGCTTGCAAGCAAGCAGAACATTGTTGTGAATGTATATGACACCACCAATTGGTCACATCCAATCAGCATGTATGGTTCAGATGTATCGGAAGATTATCTAGAGCATGTTAGCACTCTCAATTGTGGGGATCCGCTCAGGAAACATGAGATGTGCTGCAGGTAATTGTTTCCTTTCCTCGTAGATACTTGTGGTGTTCATCTACCTTATGCAGTGCTCTTTTTGACTATATGGTCTAAGAAGTAAAAAAGAAGCCCCTTGGTCAATGCGTTAAATTAATATGTAGTGCTTTAAGTCCTCTCATGGCCGGCCTAGCCCTTGTTTCTGATGTGTGGTCCATGCATCACTTGGACTGTTGGACATTGGCTTAGTTGTCTAGCAGCCCTTGCTGTCCGTTCTTGAAAGATGTCATGCACTGGAAATAAGTGAAAGCTCTGGTGTTTTTCATAGGATCTATGATAGCCGCAATTATGATATGTTCTAAATTCTGCTAGATGGTACCTATATGTTTTGTGTGAATTATCGATCCCTGTGATTTGTAGAAACTTACATGACTGACTCTGTAATGCAAACAGATTCAAACAAAAAGCACCATGGCCATGGCTTGCAATAACTACATCAGCTGGCATTCTTGTGATTGCCTCTCTTGTTGGGTATATTTTCCAAGCAACTATGAATCGAATTGCCAAAGTTGAAGATGACTACCATAAGATGATGGAACTTAAGAAGTGAGCAGAGGCAGCTGATGTGGCAAAGTCACAGGTAATTCACGTTTTAGTCTATTATGTTTTGATTTAAAACATACTGAGCGATGCTGTAACAGATTTTGTTTTGCCTTCTATAGTTTCTTGCTACTGTTTCGCATGAGATCAGAACTCCCATGAATGGAGTTCTAGGTGAGTTTGTGGACAAACTGTTTGTTTAAATTTTGCTTGGCACGTGTAGGGATTTATATAATAAGTGAAGACCTTCACATCCCAGCATATGTTGATGGACACAGATCTTGATGAAACTCAACAAGATTATGTTAGAACTGCACAGGAAAGTGGAAAAGCTTTGGTTTCACTTATAAATGAGGTCTTGGACCAAGCGAAGATTGAATCTGGTAAGATTGAGATTGAGGCTGTGCAGTTTGATTTAAGGGCCATATTGGATGATGTCTTGTCCCTCTTCTTGGGCAAATCTCAAGAAAAAGGAGTGGAGGCCAAAGATATAAAGTATATAATTACGTCGGGCTAAAACAGATGTGCTTTGCATATTTAAAAAGGGAGTTTATCATGTTTAATTTTCCCATGATGTGTCGCATTCTATTATTCTTCAGTGTCTTGTAAATATAAACTTTCAGTTAATAGTTGGTTCATAGTGCCCTTAGAAACTCATTTAAAAGGCTCTTTTCCGAACATTGTTCTTGAATGGCAAGCAAAGAGAGAAGTCAAAAATGAATAATATTTGGTACTTCAAAGTTTGATCAATTTGCTCCTTTAACTATTCATGGAAAATGTGTTTCTTTTCAAACCATTAATTCAATTTTGGATGTTCTATTCGGTTTGTATAGACGATGGGGAAAAAGCAATTACTTTGCTTATACCACCGCATGATTTTGATGCCTGCTTCATGGATATCCAGATGCCAGGAATGGATGGGTATGGCGTTTTCCTGCTCAAGCACTTATTTTTTTCATCAAATGTTGTAAAGAAAGTGTATATACTTTCAGAGATTTGTATGTGTCTAATGTAATGGATTTGGATAACCTTTTCTATGTCAACTAGGTGATGATAATGGATACGTGCATCTAATGGTTCTATAATTCCTTTGTTCAGATTTGAAGCTACAAAAAGAATTTGACAGATGGAACAAACTCCGCGAGCAAGGAATTCCTACCGGGACAGTCATCGTCGAGCCACATGAAAATATCTCGAATTTCCACCTACCAATCTTCGCCATGACTGCAGATGTGATTCACGCTACTCATGAAGAATGCACAAAATATGGAATGGATGGATATGTTTCAAAGCCATTTGACGCGGAACAACTTTTTAGAGAAGTTTTGCACTTTTTCCCAGTCATCATTGAATCGAAACTTGTAGAGAGGCCACTGTAGATGGCTAATTGTTTTGGTGAGCAGAAGTCTTGGTTGTTTAGGCACTTTGTCAGCCTTACCGGTGAACTTTCGAATTCTTAAACAAGAGTGAGTTTTCTCTGGACTCTCTTTAGCTACACATTTCTCAATTCTTTTTGCTTTTAGAGCAGTTGGATTTCCTTCTGATAGATGCAAGTGAAATTCGCTGATATATCTCATCTGAAACCAAAGGGATTTTCTTCAAACACCTTCTGTTGATTTCTTGCGCATTTTTGGATTTCTCAGGTGTCTTGTCACGGGAGCATATACATAAAGAAGCTAAGGTCACCCGCTGGAGTTGAATTTTCATTGATTTCCCTACGAGTGGCATATTGGTTCAAAACCACTTCAATTATTTTTTGTACAGCCGATCTGAACCGTTTGCAAGATGACGGTTGGTAATTAGGCAATCTGAAGTTCGCCAATTAAACTCCGAATTGATGGTTGCTTGGAATGGTGCAGGAATCTCTTTGACATAGGTGGATATCTGTAGACTAGACCCTCACAGTGTGTACATGCATGTAGCTTTAGAGATTGTTAGATGGTTGCGTGCTCAAATTTGATGGGCACGAATTTGATGTTAGATGGTTGTGTGCTTACTATTATCTCTTTGTACATAGACACAAGGTCATTATGAGTAATGAAGGTGACTCCTCTTAGCAATAAAGTTGCACTGTCCACTAAGTTCTCTTCTCCCCTCCATGTTCAAAGGCTAGAGAGTTTTGTAAAATCATTAGCCAGCCGTTTTCTTTATCTATGTGGCGCTTTAAAACAAGATATTTAACCGTGATTTATTTGTGACTCATGTATAGAAATGGTCTATATAATATTTTCTACTTCAAATGCATGTGAATAGGCAATTGTTCTTCCATGATAGGAGGAGCTTGCGATTTGCAGCCAAATTGGCTGTTCATTGACTCTGGCCTTTGTGATTGTTTTTGGTGTGAGGATCGTCCGTTAGGACGCGGTCGAAACCACTATAAATCATATGGAACAAGCTGGGCGGTCTTCGAGCACAAAAGCTCATTTTGAACCACGTGAACCTTTGGCTGAGTCATCCTCTGCAACTTCCGTGTTGGATGTCAAAAAAGAGGACCTCTACAACTTCTATGTTAGATGTCAAAAAAGAGGAACTTATTCGATTCGAGAGAATTTAAAAGAGAGAAAGGCTTCTCTCGGAGATGGCCAAGAAATCTCACAAGATGAATCTTCGTCAAGTTAGCATCAATATCAAAATCCTCACCTTTGAATTATCTTATTTAAATTGTCGAAACTTCTTTGGTAATGGTCCTTCAAGTGATGCTCGAACTCAACAACCCCTAAACTAAAAAATGGTAAAGCTCAAATGACCTACGAAAACATCAATCTTGTTCTTTGGTGTGCAGTTCATTTAGCCAATAGGCTAGTTTTTGCAAAATCCATAACATACAATGTTAAGGATCCTCAATCAAACGTTTATAATTTGAATTTAAGAATCCTTAATCAAACATTTATAATTTCAAGTAAGAATTTGATAAAAATTTCAAAAAGTAACGGCATGGGAAAATATGCAATAGCAAAACAAATATAATGATATGCTAACATAAAAGTTCACTTTATTCATCCTACAAACAAAATGTACATACATTTACAAACGACAATTAAAACTCATGAACAACCCAACCGACATCTTCAGGTTTGCCAAATCTCATAACATGTCAAGTTTTAAAGCTAAAATTACCATAAACAACACAGCCAACATTTTCAATCTATAATTTTCTTTCTTCTGTTTTGCTTTGGCAAAAACTTTGACACACTTTTTGCTGATTGACTAATTTCCTTATCAACCCAAACAAAATAATCACAACTTTCTCCTCTTTTGTAATGGTTGTATTTTGGGCAGCCGTGGTATCTTCTCCCTTAGTTGTTTTTTGACCTTGCCATTCGTAGAGGACATTTTAGGCCACAATAGCAAAACACGGACGTATCGTTGTTGATTGGAGGGGTTGACGTCATTAATTGTGACGAATATTCTGCAAAAAAAGTGAGGATAGCCTAATGAAAACCTTCTCTTTTGCACTACATCCCACAGAAACACCATACAAGCAATCTGAGAAAGTATCCTTACCAAAAGAAAGTAGTAAACTGAAGAGCACCTTGCATAATCACCCAAAGATATAAAGTATATAATTACGTCGGGCTAAAACAGATGTGCTTTGCATATTTAAAAAGGGAGTTTATCATGTTTAATTTTCCCATGATGTGTCGCATTCTATTATTCTTCAGTGTCTTGTAAATATAAACTTTCAGTTAATAGTTGGTTCATAGTGCCCTTAGAAACTCATTTAAAAGGCTCTTTTCCGAACATTGTTCTTGAATGGCAAGCAAAGAGAGAAGTCAAAAATGAATAATATTTGGTACTTCAAAGTTTGATCAATTTGCTCCTTTAACTATTCATGGAAAATGTGTTTCTTTTCAAACCATTAATTCAATTTTGGATGTTCTATTCGGTTTGTATAGACGATGGGGAAAAAGCAATTACTTTGCTTATACCACCGCATGATTTTGATGCCTGCTTCATGGATATCCAGATGCCAGGAATGGATGGGTATGGCGTTTTCCTGCTCAAGCACTTATTTTTTTCATCAAATGTTGTAAAGAAAGTGTATATACTTTCAGAGATTTGTATGTGTCTAATGTAATGGATTTGGATAACCTTTTCTATGTCAACTAGGTGATGATAATGGATACGTGCATCTAATGGTTCTATAATTCCTTTGTTCAGATTTGAAGCTACAAAAAGAATTTGACAGATGGAACAAACTCCGCGAGCAAGGAATTCCTACCGGGACAGTCATCGTCAGAGCCACATGAAAATATCTCGAATTTCCACCTACCAATCTTCGCCATGACTGCAGATGTGATTCACGCTACTCATGAAGAATGCACAAAATATGGAATGGATGGATATGTTTCAAAGCCATTTGACGCGGAACAACTTTTTAGAGAAGTTTTGCACTTTTTCCCAGTCATCATTGAATCGAAACTTGTAGAGAGGCCACTGTAGATGGCTAATTGTTTTGGTGAGCAGAAGTCTTGGTTGTTTAGGCACTTTGTCAGCCTTACCGGTGAACTTTCGAATTCTTAAACAAGAGTGAGTTTTCTCTGGACTCTCTTTAGCTACACATTTCTCAATTCTTTTTGCTTTTAGAGCAGTTGGATTTCCTTCTGATAGATGCAAGTGAAATTCGCTGATATATCTCATCTGAAACCAAAGGGATTTTCTTCAAACACCTTCTGTTGATTTCTTGCGCATTTTTGGATTTCTCAGGTGTCTTGTCACGGGAGCATATACATAAAGAAGCTAAGGTCACCCGCTGGAGTTGAATTTTCATTGATTTCCCTACGAGTGGCATATTGGTTCAAAACCACTTCAATTATTTTTTGTACAGCCGATCTGAACCGTTTGCAAGATGACGGTTGGTAATTAGGCAATCTGAAGTTCGCCAATTAAACTCCGAATTGATGGTTGCTTGGAATGGTGCAGGAATCTCTTTGACATAGGTGGATATCTGTAGACTAGACCCTCACAGTGTGTACATGCATGTAGCTTTAGAGATTGTTAGATGGTTGCGTGCTCAAATTTGATGGGCACGAATTTGATGTTAGATGGTTGTGTGCTTACTATTATCTCTTTGTACATAGACACAAGGTCATTATGAGTAATGAAGGTGACTCCTCTTAGCAATAAAGTTGCACTGTCCACTAAGTTCTCTTCTCCCCTCCATGTTCAAAGGCTAGAGAGTTTTGTAAAATCATTAGCCAGCCGTTTTCTTTATCTATGTGGCGCTTTAAAACAAGATATTTAACCGTGATTTATTTGTGACTCATGTATAGAAATGGTCTATATAATATTTTCTACTTCAAATGCATGTGAATAGGCAATTGTTCTTCCATGATAGGAGGAGCTTGCGATTTGCAGCCAAATTGGCTGTTCATTGACTCTGGCCTTTGTGATTGTTTTTGGTGTGAGGATCGTCCGTTAGGACGCGGTCGAAACCACTATAAATCATATGGAACAAGCTGGGCGGTCTTCGAGCACAAAAGCTCATTTTGAACCACGTGAACCTTTGGCTGAGTCATCCTCTGCAACTTCCGTGTTGGATGTCAAAAAAGAGGACCTCTACAACTTCTATGTTAGATGTCAAAAAAGAGGAACTTATTCGATTCGAGAGAATTTAAAAGAGAGAAAGGCTTCTCTCGGAGATGGCCAAGAAATCTCACAAGATGAATCTTCGTCAAGTTAGCATCAATATCAAAATCCTCACCTTTGAATTATCTTATTTAAATTGTCGAAACTTCTTTGGTAATGGTCCTTCAAGTGATGCTCGAACTCAACAACCCCTAAACTAAAAAATGGTAAAGCTCAAATGACCTACGAAAACATCAATCTTGTTCTTTGGTGTGCAGTTCATTTAGCCAATAGGCTAGTTTTTGCAAAATCCATAACATACAATGTTAAGGATCCTCAATCAAACGTTTATAATTTGAATTTAAGAATCCTTAATCAAACATTTATAATTTCAAGTAAGAATTTGATAAAAATTTCAAAAAGTAACGGCATGGGAAAATATGCAATAGCAAAACAAATATAATGATATGCTAACATAAAAGTTCACTTTATTCATCCTACAAACAAAATGTACATACATTTACAAACGACAATTAAAACTCATGAACAACCCAACCGACATCTTCAGGTTTGCCAAATCTCATAACATGTCAAGTTTTAAAGCTAAAATTACCATAAACAACACAGCCAACATTTTCAATCTATAATTTTCTTTCTTCTGTTTTGCTTTGGCAAAAACTTTGACACACTTTTTGCTGATTGACTAATTTCCTTATCAACCCAAACAAAATAATCACAACTTTCTCCTCTTTTGTAATGGTTGTATTTTGGGCAGCCGTGGTATCTTCTCCCTTAGTTGTTTTTTGACCTTGCCATTCGTAGAGGACATTTTAGGCCACAATAGCAAAACACGGACGTATCGTTGTTGATTGGAGGGGTTGACGTCATTAATTGTGACGAATATTCTGCAAAAAAAGTGAGGATAGCCTAATGAAAACCTTCTCTTTTGCACTACATCCCACAGAAACACCATACAAGCAATCTGAGAAAGTATCCTTACCAAAAGAAAGTAGTAAACTGAAGAGCACCTTGCATAATCACCCAAAGATATAAAGTATATAATTACGTCGGGCTAAAACAGATGTGCTTTGCATATTTAAAAAGGGAGTTTATCATGTTTAATTTTCCCATGATGTGTCGCATTCTATTATTCTTCAGTGTCTTGTAAATATAAACTTTCAGTTAATAGTTGGTTCATAGTGCCCTTAGAAACTCATTTAAAAGGCTCTTTTCCGAACATTGTTCTTGAATGGCAAGCAAAGAGAGAAGTCAAAAATGAATAATATTTGGTACTTCAAAGTTTGATCAATTTGCTCCTTTAACTATTCATGGAAAATGTGTTTCTTTTCAAACCATTAATTCAATTTTGGATGTTCTATTCGGTTTGTATAGACGATGGGGAAAAAGCAATTACTTTGCTTATACCACCGCATGATTTTGATGCCTGCTTCATGGATATCCAGATGCCAGGAATGGATGGGTATGGCGTTTTCCTGCTCAAGCACTTATTTTTTTCATCAAATGTTGTAAAGAAAGTGTATATACTTTCAGAGATTTGTATGTGTCTAATGTAATGGATTTGGATAACCTTTTCTATGTCAACTAGGTGATGATAATGGATACGTGCATCTAATGGTTCTATAATTCCTTTGTTCAGATTTGAAGCTACAAAAAGAATTTGACAGATGGAACAAACTCCGCGAGCAAGGAATTCCTACCGGGACAGTCATCGTCGAGCCACATGAAAATATCTCGAATTTCCACCTACCAATCTTCGCCATGACTGCAGATGTGATTCACGCTACTCATGAAGAATGCACAAAATATGGAATGGATGGATATGTTTCAAAGCCATTTGACGCGGAACAACTTTTTAGAGAAGTTTTGCACTTTTTCCCAGTCATCATTGAATCGAAACTTGTAGAGAGGCCACTGTAGATGGCTAATTGTTTTGGTGAGCAGAAGTCTTGGTTGTTTAGGCACTTTGTCAGCCTTACCGGTGAACTTTCGAATTCTTAAACAAGAGTGAGTTTTCTCTGGACTCTCTTTAGCTACACATTTCTCAATTCTTTTTGCTTTTAGAGCAGTTGGATTTCCTTCTGATAGATGCAAGTGAAATTCGCTGATATATCTCATCTGAAACCAAAGGGATTTTCTTCAAACACCTTCTGTTGATTTCTTGCGCATTTTTGGATTTCTCAGGTGTCTTGTCACGGGAGCATATACATAAAGAAGCTAAGGTCCCGCTGGAGTTGAATTTTCATTGATTTCCCTACGAGTGGCATATTGGTTCAAAACCACTTCAATTATTTTTTGTACAGCCGATCTGAACCGTTTGCAAGATGACGGTTGGTAATTAGGCAATCTGAAGTTCGCCAATTAAACTCCGAATTGATGGTTGCTTGGAATGGTGCAGGAATCTCTTTGACATAGGTGGATATCTGTAGACTAGACCCTCACAGTGTGTACATGCATGTAGCTTTAGAGATTGTTAGATGGTTGCGTGCTCAAATTTGATGGGCACGAATTTGATGTTAGATGGTTGTGTGCTTACTATTATCTCTTTGTACATAGACACAAGGTCATTATGAGTAATGAAGGTGACTCCTCTTAGCAATAAAGTTGCACTGTCCACTAAGTTCTCTTCTCCCCTCCATGTTCAAAGGCTAGAGAGTTTTGTAAAATCATTAGCCAGCCGTTTTCTTTATCTATGTGGCGCTTTAAAACAAGATATTTAACCGTGATTTATTTGTGACTCATGTATAGAAATGGTCTATATAATATTTTCTACTTCAAATGCATGTGAATAGGCAATTGTTCTTCCATGATAGGAGGAGCTTGCGATTTGCAGCCAAATTGGCTGTTCATTGACTCTGGCCTTTGTGATTGTTTTTGGTGTGAGGATCGTCCGTTAGGACGCGGTCGAAACCACTATAAATCATATGGAACAAGCTGGGCGGTCTTCGAGCACAAAAGCTCATTTTGAACCACGTGAACCTTTGGCTGAGTCATCCTCTGCAACTTCCGTGTTGGATGTCAAAAAAGAGGACCTCTACAACTTCTATGTTAGATGTCAAAAAAGAGGAACTTATTCGATTCGAGAGAATTTAAAAGAGAGAAAGGCTTCTCTCGGAGATGGCCAAGAAATCTCACAAGATGAATCTTCGTCAAGTTAGCATCAATATCAAAATCCTCACCTTTGAATTATCTTATTTAAATTGTCGAAACTTCTTTGGTAATGGTCCTTCAAGTGATGCTCGAACTCAACAACCCCTAAACTAAAAAATGGTAAAGCTCAAATGACCTACGAAAACATCAATCTTGTTCTTTGGTGTGCAGTTCATTTAGCCAATAGGCTAGTTTTTGCAAAATCCATAACATACAATGTTAAGGATCCTCAATCAAACGTTTATAATTTGAATTTAAGAATCCTTAATCAAACATTTATAATTTCAAGTAAGAATTTGATAAAAATTTCAAAAAGTAACGGCATGGGAAAATATGCAATAGCAAAACAAATATAATGATATGCTAACATAAAAGTTCACTTTATTCATCCTACAAACAAAATGTACATACATTTACAAACGACAATTAAAACTCATGAACAACCCAACCGACATCTTCAGGTTTGCCAAATCTCATAACATGTCAAGTTTTAAAGCTAAAATTACCATAAACAACACAGCCAACATTTTCAATCTATAATTTTCTTTCTTCTGTTTTGCTTTGGCAAAAACTTTGACACACTTTTTGCTGATTGACTAATTTCCTTATCAACCCAAACAAAATAATCACAACTTTCTCCTCTTTTGTAATGGTTGTATTTTGGGCAGCCGTGGTATCTTCTCCCTTAGTTGTTTTTTGACCTTGCCATTCGTAGAGGACATTTTAGGCCACAATAGCAAAACACGGACGTATCGTTGTTGATTGGAGGGGTTGACGTCATTAATTGTGACGAATATTCTGCAAAAAAAGTGAGGATAGCCTAATGAAAACCTTCTCTTTTGCACTACATCCCACAGAAACACCATACAAGCAATCTGAGAAAGTATCCTTACCAAAAGAAAGTAGTAAACTGAAGAGCACCTTGCATAATCACCCAAAGATATAAAGTATATAATTACGTCGGGCTAAAACAGATGTGCTTTGCATATTTAAAAAGGGAGTTTATCATGTTTAATTTTCCCATGATGTGTCGCATTCTATTATTCTTCAGTGTCTTGTAAATATAAACTTTCAGTTAATAGTTGGTTCATAGTGCCCTTAGAAACTCATTTAAAAGGCTCTTTTCCGAACATTGTTCTTGAATGGCAAGCAAAGAGAGAAGTCAAAAATGAATAATATTTGGTACTTCAAAGTTTGATCAATTTGCTCCTTTAACTATTCATGGAAAATGTGTTTCTTTTCAAACCATTAATTCAATTTTGGATGTTCTATTCGGTTTGTATAGACGATGGGGAAAAAGCAATTACTTTGCTTATACCACCGCATGATTTTGATGCCTGCTTCATGGATATCCAGATGCCAGGAATGGATGGGTATGGCGTTTTCCTGCTCAAGCACTTATTTTTTTCATCAAA
This sequence comes from Eucalyptus guilfoylei, assembly GCA_016097605.1. Lineage (NCBI taxonomy): Eukaryota > Viridiplantae > Streptophyta > Magnoliopsida > Myrtales > Myrtaceae > Eucalyptus > Eucalyptus guilfoylei. Next base: position 24,291,406 of record CM027865.1, on the reverse strand, counting down.
TGTTGTAAAGAAAGTGTATATACTTTCAGAGATTTGTATGTGTCTAATGTAATGGATTTGGATAACCTTTTCTATGTCAACTAGGTGATGATAATGGATACGTGCATCTAATGGTTCTATAATTCCTTTGTTCAGATTTGAAGCTACAAAAAGAATTTGACAGATGGAACAAACTCCGCGAGCAAGGAATTCCTACCGGGACAGTCATCGTCGAGCCACATGAAAATATCTCGAATTTCCACCTACCAATCTTCGCCATGACTGCAGATGTGATTCACGCTACTCATGAAGAATGCACAAAATATGGAATGGATGGATATGTTTCAAAGCCATTTGACGCGGAACAACTTTTTAGAGAAGTTTTGCACTTTTTCCCAGTCATCATTGAATCGAAACTTGTAGAGAGGCCACTGTAGATGGCTAATTGTTTTGGTGAGCAGAAGTCTTGGTTGTTTAGGCACTTTGTCAGCCTTACCGGTGAACTTTCGAATTCTTAAACAAGAGTGAGTTTTCTCTGGACTCTCTTTAGCTACACATTTCTCAATTCTTTTTGCTTTTAGAGCAGTTGGATTTCCTTCTGATAGATGCAAGTGAAATTCGCTGATATATCTCATCTGAAACCAAAGGGATTTTCTTCAAACACCTTCTGTTGATTTCTTGCGCATTTTTGGATTTCTCAGGTGTCTTGTCACGGGAGCATATACATAAAGAAGCTAAGGTCACCCGCTGGAGTTGAATTTTCATTGATTTCCCTACGAGTGGCATATTGGTTCAAAACCACTTCAATTATTTTTTGTACAGCCGATCTGAACCGTTTGCAAGATGACGGTTGGTAATTAGGCAATCTGAAGTTCGCCAATTAAACTCCGAATTGATGGTTGCTTGGAATGGTGCAGGAATCTCTTTGACATAGGTGGATATCTGTAGACTAGACCCTCACAGTGTGTACATGCATGTAGCTTTAGAGATTGTTAGATGGTTGCGTGCTCAAATTTGATGGGCACGAATTTGATGTTAGATGGTTGTGTGCTTACTATTATCTCTTTGTACATAGACACAAGGTCATTATGAGTAATGAAGGTGACTCCTCTTAGCAATAAAGTTGCACTGTCCACTAAGTTCTCTTCTCCCCTCCATGTTCAAAGGCTAGAGAGTTTTGTAAAATCATTAGCCAGCCGTTTTCTTTATCTATGTGGCGCTTTAAAACAAGATATTTAACCGTGATTTATTTGTGACTCATGTATAGAAATGGTCTATATAATATTTTCTACTTCAAATGCATGTGAATAGGCAATTGTTCTTCCATGATAGGAGGAGCTTGCGATTTGCAGCCAAATTGGCTGTTCATTGACTCTGGCCTTTGTGATTGTTTTTGGTGTGAGGATCGTCCGTTAGGACGCGGTCGAAACCACTATAAATCATATGGAACAAGCTGGGCGGTCTTCGAGCACAAAAGCTCATTTTGAACCACGTGAACCTTTGGCTGAGTCATCCTCTGCAACTTCCGTGTTGGATGTCAAAAAAGAGGACCTCTACAACTTCTATGTTAGATGTCAAAAAAGAGGAACTTATTCGATTCGAGAGAATTTAAAAGAGAGAAAGGCTTCTCTCGGAGATGGCCAAGAAATCTCACAAGATGAATCTTCGTCAAGTTAGCATCAATATCAAAATCCTCACCTTTGAATTATCTTATTTAAATTGTCGAAACTTCTTTGGTAATGGTCCTTCAAGTGATGCTCGAACTCAACAACCCCTAAACTAAAAAATGGTAAAGCTCAAATGACCTACGAAAACATCAATCTTGTTCTTTGGTGTGCAGTTCATTTAGCCAATAGGCTAGTTTTTGCAAAATCCATAACATACAATGTTAAGGATCCTCAATCAAACGTTTATAATTTGAATTTAAGAATCCTTAATCAAACATTTATAATTTCAAGTAAGAATTTGATAAAAATTTCAAAAAGTAACGGCATGGGAAAATATGCAATAGCAAAACAAATATAATGATATGCTAACATAAAAGTTCACTTTATTCATCCTACAAACAAAATGTACATACATTTACAAACGACAATTAAAACTCATGAACAACCCAACCGACATCTTCAGGTTTGCCAAATCTCATAACATGTCAAGTTTTAAAGCTAAAATTACCATAAACAACACAGCCAACATTTTCAATCTATAATTTTCTTTCTTCTGTTTTGCTTTGGCAAAAACTTTGACACACTTTTTGCTGATTGACTAATTTCCTTATCAACCCAAACAAAATAATCACAACTTTCTCCTCTTTTGTAATGGTTGTATTTTGGGCAGCCGTGGTATCTTCTCCCTTAGTTGTTTTTTGACCTTGCCATTCGTAGAGGACATTTTAGGCCACAATAGCAAAACACGGACGTATCGTTGTTGATTGGAGGGGTTGACGTCATTAATTGTGACGAATATTCTGCAAAAAAAGTGAGGATAGCCTAATGAAAACCTTCTCTTTTGCACTACATCCCACAGAAACACCATACAAGCAATCTGAGAAAGTATCCTTACCAAAAGAAAGTAGTAAACTGAAGAGCACCTTGCATAATCACCCAAAGATATAAAGTATATAATTACGTCGGGCTAAAACAGATGTGCTTTGCATATTTAAAAAGGGAGTTTATCATGTTTAATTTTCCCATGATGTGTCGCATTCTATTATTCTTCAGTGTCTTGTAAATATAAACTTTCAGTTAATAGTTGGTTCATAGTGCCCTTAGAAACTCATTTAAAAGGCTCTTTTCCGAACATTGTTCTTGAATGGCAAGCAAAGAGAGAAGTCAAAAATGAATAATATTTGGTACTTCAAAGTTTGATCAATTTGCTCCTTTAACTATTCATGGAAAATGTGTTTCTTTTCAAACCATTAATTCAATTTTGGATGTTCTATTCGGTTTGTATAGACGATGGGGAAAAAGCAATTACTTTGCTTATACCACCGCATGATTTTGATGCCTGCTTCATGGATATCCAGATGCCAGGAATGGATGGGTATGGCGTTTTCCTGCTCAAGCACTTATTTTTTTCATCAAATGTTGTAAAGAAAGTGTATATACTTTCAGAGATTTGTATGTGTCTAATGTAATGGATTTGGATAACCTTTTCTATGTCAACTAGGTGATGATAATGGATACGTGCATCTAATGGTTCTATAATTCCTTTGTTCAGATTTGAAGCTACAAAAAGAATTTGACAGATGGAACAAACTCCGCGAGCAAGGAATTCCTACCGGGACAGTCATCGTCGAGCCACATGAAAATATCTCGAATTTCCACCTACCAATCTTCGCCATGACTGCAGATGTGATTCACGCTACTCATGAAGAATGCACAAAATATGGAATGGATGGATATGTTTCAAAGCCATTTGACGCGGAACAACTTTTTAGAGAAGTTTTGCACTTTTTCCCAGTCATCATTGAATCGAAACTTGTAGAGAGGCCACTGTAGATGGCTAATTGTTTTGGTGAGCAGAAGTCTTGGTTGTTTAGGCACTTTGTCAGCCTTACCGGTGAACTTTCGAATTCTTAAACAAGAGTGAGTTTTCTCTGGACTCTCTTTAGCTACACATTTCTCAATTCTTTTTGCTTTTAGAGCAGTTGGATTTCCTTCTGATAGATGCAAGTGAAATTCGCTGATATATCTCATCTGAAACCAAAGGGATTTTCTTCAAACACCTTCTGTTGATTTCTTGCGCATTTTTGGATTTCTCAGGTGTCTTGTCACGGGAGCATATACATAAAGAAGCTAAGGTCACCCGCTGGAGTTGAATTTTCATTGATTTCCCTACGAGTGGCATATTGGTTCAAAACCACTTCAATTATTTTTTGTACAGCCGATCTGAACCGTTTGCAAGATGACGGTTGGTAATTAGGCAATCTGAAGTTCGCCAATTAAACTCCGAATTGATGGTTGCTTGGAATGGTGCAGGAATCTCTTTGACATAGGTGGATATCTGTAGACTAGACCCTCACAGTGTGTACATGCATGTAGCTTTAGAGATTGTTAGATGGTTGCGTGCTCAAATTTGATGGGCACGAATTTGATGTTAGATGGTTGTGTGCTTACTATTATCTCTTTGTACATAGACACAAGGTCATTATGAGTAATGAAGGTGACTCCTCTTAGCAATAAAGTTGCACTGTCCACTAAGTTCTCTTCTCCCCTCCATGTTCAAAGGCTAGAGAGTTTTGTAAAATCATTAGCCAGCCGTTTTCTTTATCTATGTGGCGCTTTAAAACAAGATATTTAACCGTGATTTATTTGTGACTCATGTATAGAAATGGTCTATATAATATTTTCTACTTCAAATGCATGTGAATAGGCAATTGTTCTTCCATGATAGGAGGAGCTTGCGATTTGCAGCCAAATTGGCTGTTCATTGACTCTGGCCTTTGTGATTGTTTTTGGTGTGAGGATCGTCCGTTAGGACGCGGTCGAAACCACTATAAATCATATGGAACAAGCTGGGCGGTCTTCGAGCACAAAAGCTCATTTTGAACCACGTGAACCTTTGGCTGAGTCATCCTCTGCAACTTCCGTGTTGGATGTCAAAAAAGAGGACCTCTACAACTTCTATGTTAGATGTCAAAAAAGAGGAACTTATTCGATTCGAGAGAATTTAAAAGAGAGAAAGGCTTCTCTCGGAGATGGCCAAGAAATCTCACAAGATGAATCTTCGTCAAGTTAGCATCAATATCAAAATCCTCACCTTTGAATTATCTTATTTAAATTGTCGAAACTTCTTTGGTAATGGTCCTTCAAGTGATGCTCGAACTCAACAACCCCTAAACTAAAAAATGGTAAAGCTCAAATGACCTACGAAAACATCAATCTTGTTCTTTGGTGTGCAGTTCATTTAGCCAATAGGCTAGTTTTTGCAAAATCCATAACATACAATGTTAAGGATCCTCAATCAAACGTTTATAATTTGAATTTAAGAATCCTTAATCAAACATTTATAATTTCAAGTAAGAATTTGATAAAAATTTCAAAAAGTAACGGCATGGGAAAATATGCAATAGCAAAACAAATATAATGATATGCTAACATAAAAGTTCACTTTATTCATCCTACAAACAAAATGTACATACATTTACAAACGACAATTAAAACTCATGAACAACCCAACCGACATCTTCAGGTTTGCCAAATCTCATAACATGTCAAGTTTTAAAGCTAAAATTACCATAAACAACACAGCCAACATTTTCAATCTATAATTTTCTTTCTTCTGTTTTGCTTTGGCAAAAACTTTGACACACTTTTTGCTGATTGACTAATTTCCTTATCAACCCAAACAAAATAATCACAACTTTCTCCTCTTTTGTAATGGTTGTATTTTGGGCAGCCGTGGTATCTTCTCCCTTAGTTGTTTTTTGACCTTGCCATTCGTAGAGGACATTTTAGGCCACAATAGCAAAACACGGACGTATCGTTGTTGATTGGAGGGGTTGACGTCATTAATTGTGACGAATATTCTGCAAAAAAAGTGAGGATAGCCTAATGAAAACCTTCTCTTTTGCACTACATCCCACAGAAACACCATACAAGCAATCTGAGAAAGTATCCTTACCAAAAGAAAGTAGTAAACTGAAGAGCACCTTGCATAATCACCCAAAGATATAAAGTATATAATTACGTCGGGCTAAAACAGATGTGCTTTGCATATTTAAAAAGGGAGTTTATCATGTTTAATTTTCCCATGATGTGTCGCATTCTATTATTCTTCAGTGTCTTGTAAATATAAACTTTCAGTTAATAGTTGGTTCATAGTGCCCTTAGAAACTCATTTAAAAGGCTCTTTTCCGAACATTGTTCTTGAATGGCAAGCAAAGAGAGAAGTCAAAAATGAATAATATTTGGTACTTCAAAGTTTGATCAATTTGCTCCTTTAACTATTCATGGAAAATGTGTTTCTTTTCAAACCATTAATTCAATTTTGGATGTTCTATTCGGTTTGTATAGACGATGGGGAAAAAGCAATTACTTTGCTTATACCACCGCATGATTTTGATGCCTGCTTCATGGATATCCAGATGCCAGGAATGGATGGGTATGGCGTTTTCCTGCTCAAGCACTTATTTTTTTCATCAAATGTTGTAAAGAAAGTGTATATACTTTCAGAGATTTGTATGTGTCTAATGTAATGGATTTGGATAACCTTTTCTATGTCAACTAGGTGATGATAATGGATACGTGCATCTAATGGTTCTATAATTCCTTTGTTCAGATTTGAAGCTACAAAAAGAATTTGACAGATGGAACAAACTCCGCGAGCAAGGAATTCCTACCGGGACAGTCATCGTCGAGCCACATGAAAATATCTCGAATTTCCACCTACCAATCTTCGCCATGACTGCAGATGTGATTCACGCTACTCATGAAGAATGCACAAAATATGGAATGGATGGATATGTTTCAAAGCCATTTGACGCGGAACAACTTTTTAGAGAAGTTTTGCACTTTTTCCCAGTCATCATTGAATCGAAACTTGTAGAGAGGCCACTGTAGATGGCTAATTGTTTTGGTGAGCAGAAGTCTTGGTTGTTTAGGCACTTTGTCAGCCTTACCGGTGAACTTTCGAATTCTTAAACAAGAGTGAGTTTTCTCTGGACTCTCTTTAGCTACACATTTCTCAATTCTTTTTGCTTTTAGAGCAGTTGGATTTCCTTCTGATAGATGCAAGTGAAATTCGCTGATATATCTCATCTGAAACCAAAGGGATTTTCTTCAAACACCTTCTGTTGATTTCTTGCGCATTTTTGGATTTCTCAGGTGTCTTGTCACGGGAGCATATACATAAAGAAGCTAAGGTCACCGCTGGAGTTGAATTTTCATTGATTTCCCTACGAGTGGCATATTGGTTCAAAACCACTTCAATTATTTTTTGTACAGCCGATCTGAACCGTTTGCAAGATGACGGTTGGTAATTAGGCAATCTGAAGTTCGCCAATTAAACTCCGAATTGATGGTTGCTTGGAATGGTGCAGGAATCTCTTTGACATAGGTGGATATCTGTAGACTAGACCCTCACAGTGTGTACATGCATGTAGCTTTAGAGATTGTTAGATGGTTGCGTGCTCAAATTTGATGGGCACGAATTTGATGTTAGATGGTTGTGTGCTTACTATTATCTCTTTGTACATAGACACAAGGTCATTATGAGTAATGAAGGTGACTCCTCTTAGCAATAAAGTTGCACTGTCCACTAAGTTCTCTTCTCCCCTCCATGTTCAAAGGCTAGAGAGTTTTGTAAAATCATTAGCCAGCCGTTTTCTTTATCTATGTGGCGCTTTAAAACAAGATATTTAACCGTGATTTATTTGTGACTCATGTATAGAAATGGTCTATATAATATTTTCTACTTCAAATGCATGTGAATAGGCAATTGTTCTTCCATGATAGGAGGAGCTTGCGATTTGCAGCCAAATTGGCTGTTCATTGACTCTGGCCTTTGTGATTGTTTTTGGTGTGAGGATCGTCCGTTAGGACGCGGTCGAAACCACTATAAATCATATGGAACAAGCTGGGCGGTCTTCGAGCACAAAAGCTCATTTTGAACCACGTGAACCTTTGGCTGAGTCATCCTCTGCAACTTCCGTGTTGGATGTCAAAAAAGAGGACCTCTACAACTTCTATGTTAGATGTCAAAAAAGAGGAACTTATTCGATTCGAGAGAATTTAAAAGAGAGAAAGGCTTCTCTCGGAGATGGCCAAGAAATCTCACAAGATGAATCTTCGTCAAGTTAGCATCAATATCAAAATCCTCACCTTTGAATTATCTTATTTAAATTGTCGAAACTTCTTTGGTAATGGTCCTTCAAGTGATGCTCGAACTCAACAACCCCTAAACTAAAAAATGGTAAAGCTCAAATGACCTACGAAAACATCAATCTTGTTCTTTGGTGTGCAGTTCATTTAGCCAATAGGCTAGTTTTTGCAAAATCCATAACATACAATGTTAAGGATCCTCAATCAAACGTTTATAATTTGAATTTAAGAATCCTTAATCAAACATTTATAATTTCAAGTAAGAATTTGATAAAAATTTCAAAAAGTAACGGCATGGGAAAATATGCAATAGCAAAACAAATATAATGATATGCTAACATAAAAGTTCACTTTATTCATCCTACAAACAAAATGTACATACATTTACAAACGACAATTAAAACTCATGAACAACCCAACCGACATCTTCAGGTTTGCCAAATCTCATAACATGTCAAGTTTTAAAGCTAAAATTACCATAAACAACACAGCCAACATTTTCAATCTATAATTTTCTTTCTTCTGTTTTGCTTTGGCAAAAACTTTGACACACTTTTTGCTGATTGACTAATTTCCTTATCAACCCAAACAAAATAATCACAACTTTCTCCTCTTTTGTAATGGTTGTATTTTGGGCAGCCGTGGTATCTTCTCCCTTAGTTGTTTTTTGACCTTGCCATTCGTAGAGGACATTTTAGGCCACAATAGCAAAACACGGACGTATCGTTGTTGATTGGAGGGGTTGACGTCATTAATTGTGACGAATATTCTGCAAAAAAAGTGAGGATAGCCTAATGAAAACCTTCTCTTTTGCACTACATCCCACAGAAACACCATACAAGCAATCTGAGAAAGTATCCTTACCAAAAGAAAGTAGTAAACTGAAGAGCACCTTGCATAATCACCCAAAGATATAAAGTATATAATTACGTCGGGCTAAAACAGATGTGCTTTGCATATTTAAAAAGGGAGTTTATCATGTTTAATTTTCCCATGATGTGTCGCATTCTATTATTCTTCAGTGTCTTGTAAATATAAACTTTCAGTTAATAGTTGGTTCATAGTGCCCTTAGAAACTCATTTAAAAGGCTCTTTTCCGAACATTGTTCTTGAATGGCAAGCAAAGAGAGAAGTCAAAAATGAATAATATTTGGTACTTCAAAGTTTGATCAATTTGCTCCTTTAACTATTCATGGAAAATGTGTTTCTTTTCAAACCATTAATTCAATTTTGGATGTTCTATTCGGTTTGTATAGACGATGGGGAAAAAGCAATTACTTTGCTTATACCACCGCATGATTTTGATGCCTGCTTCATGGATATCCAGATGCCAGGAATGGATGGGTATGGCGTTTTCCTGCTCAAGCACTTATTTTTTTCATCAAATGTTGTAAAGAAAGTGTATATACTTTCAGAGATTTGTATGTGTCTAATGTAATGGATTTGGATAACCTTTTCTATGTCAACTAGGTGATGATAATGGATACGTGCATCTAATGGTTCTATAATTCCTTTGTTCAGATTTGAAGCTACAAAAAGAATTTGACAGATGGAACAAACTCCGCGAGCAAGGAATTCCTACCGGGACAGTCATCGTCGAGCCACATGAAAATATCTCGAATTTCCACCTACCAATCTTCGCCATGACTGCAGATGTGATTCACGCTACTCATGAAGAATGCACAAAATATGGAATGGATGGATATGTTTCAAAGCCATTTGACGCGGAACAACTTTTTAGAGAAGTTTTGCACTTTTTCCCAGTCATCATTGAATCGAAACTTGTAGAGAGGCCACTGTAGATGGCTAATTGTTTTGGTGAGCAGAAGTCTTGGTTGTTTAGGCACTTTGTCAGCCTTACCGGTGAACTTTCGAATTCTTAAACAAGAGTGAGTTTTCTCTGGACTCTCTTTAGCTACACATTTCTCAATTCTTTTTGCTTTTAGAGCAGTTGGATTTCCTTCTGATAGATGCAAGTGAAATTCGCTGATATATCTCATCTGAAACCAAAGGGATTTTCTTCAAACACCTTCTGTTGATTTCTTGCGCATTTTTGGATTTCTCAGGTGTCTTGTCACGGGAGCATATACATAAAGAAGCTAAGGTCACCAGCTGGAGTTGAATTTTCATTGATTTCCCTACGAGTGGCATATTGGTTCAAAACCACTTCAATTATTTTTTGTACAGCCGATCTGAACCGTTTGCAAGATGACGGTTGGTAATTAGGCAATCTGAAGTTCGCCAATTAAACTCCGAATTGATGGTTGCTTGGAATGGTGCAGGAATCTCTTTGACATAGGTGGATATCTGTAGACTAGACCCTCACAGTGTGTACATGCATGTAGCTTTAGAGATTGTTAGATGGTTGCGTGCTCAAATTTGATGGGCACGAATTTGATGTTAGATGGTTGTGTGCTTACTATTATCTCTTTGTACATAGACACAAGGTCATTATGAGTAATGAAGGTGACTCCTCTTAGCAATAAAGTTGCACTGTCCACTAAGTTCTCTTCTCCCCTCCATGTTCAAAGGCTAGAGAGTTTTGTAAAATCATTAGCCAGCCGTTTTCTTTATCTATGTGGCGCTTTAAAACAAGATATTTAACCGTGATTTATTTGTGACTCATGTATAGAAATGGTCTATATAATATTTTCTACTTCAAATGCATGTGAATAGGCAATTGTTCTTCCATGATAGGAGGAGCTTGCGATTTGCAGCCAAATTGGCTGTTCATTGACTCTGGCCTTTGTGATTGTTTTTGGTGTGAGGATCGTCCGTTAGGACGCGGTCGAAACCACTATAAATCATATGGAACAAGCTGGGCGGTCTTCGAGCACAAAAGCTCATTTTGAACCACGTGAACCTTTGGCTGAGTCATCCTCTGCAACTTCCGTGTTGGATGTCAAAAAAGAGGACCTCTACAACTTCTATGTTAGATGTCAAAAAAGAGGAACTTATTCGATTCGAGAGAATTTAAAAGAGAGAAAGGCTTCTCTCGGAGATGGCCAAGAAATCTCACAAGATGAATCTTCGTCAAGTTAGCATCAATATCAAAATCCTCACCTTTGAATTATCTTATTTAAATTGTCGAAACTTCTTTGGTAATGGTCCTTCAAGTGATGCTCGAACTCAACAACCCCTAAACTAAAAAATGGTAAAGCTCAAATGACCTACGAAAACATCAATCTTGTTCTTTGGTGTGCAGTTCATTTAGCCAATAGGCTAGTTTTTGCAAAATCCATAACATACAATGTTAAGGATCCTCAATCAAACGTTTATAATTTGAATTTAAGAATCCTTAATCAAACATTTATAATTTCAAGTAAGAATTTGATAAAAATTTCAAAAAGTAACGGCATGGGAAAATATGCAATAGCAAAACAAATATAATGATATGCTAACATAAAAGTTCACTTTATTCATCCTACAAACAAAATGTACATACATTTACAAACGACAATTAAAACTCATGAACAACCCAACCGACATCTTCAGGTTTGCCAAATCTCATAACATGTCAAGTTTTAAAGCTAAAATTACCATAAACAACACAGCCAACATTTTCAATCTATAATTTTCTTTCTTCTGTTTTGCTTTGGCAAAAACTTTGACACACTTTTTGCTGATTGACTAATTTCCTTATCAACCCAAACAAAATAATCACAACTTTCTCCTCTTTTGTAATGGTTGTATTTTGGGCAGCCGTGGTATCTTCTCCCTTAGTTGTTTTTTGACCTTGCCATTCGTAGAGGACATTTTAGGCCACAATAGCAAAACACGGACGTATCGTTGTTGATTGGAGGGGTTGACGTCATTAATTGTGACGAATATTCTGCAAAAAAAGTGAGGATAGCCTAATGAAAACCTTCTCTTTTGCACTACATCCCACAGAAACACCATACAAGCAATCTGAGAAAGTATCCTTACCAAAAGAAAGTAGTAAACTGAAGAGCACCTTGCATAATCACCCAAAGATATAAAGTATATAATTACGTCGGGCTAAAACAGATGTGCTTTGCATATTTAAAAAGGGAGTTTATCATGTTTAATTTTCCCATGATGTGTCGCATTCTATTATTCTTCAGTGTCTTGTAAATATAAACTTTCAGTTAATAGTTGGTTCATAGTGCCCTTAGAAACTCATTTAAAAGGCTCTTTTCCGAACATTGTTCTTGAATGGCAAGCAAAGAGAGAAGTCAAAAATGAATAATATTTGGTACTTCAAAGTTTGATCAATTTGCTCCTTTAACTATTCATGGAAAATGTGTTTCTTTTCAAACCATTAATTCAATTTTGGATGTTCTATTCGGTTTGTATAGACGATGGGGAAAAAGCAATTACTTTGCTTATACCACCGCATGATTTTGATGCCTGCTTCATGGATATCCAGATGCCAGGAATGGATGGGTATGGCGTTTTCCTGCTCAAGCACTTATTTTTTTCATCAAATGTTGTAAAGAAAGTGTATATACTTTCAGAGATTTGTATGTGTCTAATGTAATGGATTTGGATAACCTTTTCTATGTCAACTAGGTGATGATAATGGATACGTGCATCTAATGGTTCTATAATTCCTTTGTTCAGATTTGAAGCTACAAAAAGAATTTGACAGATGGAACAAACTCCGCGAGCAAGGAATTCCTACCGGGACAGTCATCGTCGAGCCACATGAAAATATCTCGAATTTCCACCTACCAATCTTCGCCATGACTGCAGATGTGATTCACGCTACTCATGAAGAATGCACAAAATATGGAATGGATGGATATGTTTCAAAGCCATTTGACGCGGAACAACTTTTTAGAGAAGTTTTGCACTTTTTCCCAGTCATCATTGAATCGAAACTTGTAGAGAGGCCACTGTAGATGGCTAATTGTTTTGGTGAGCAGAAGTCTTGGTTGTTTAGGCACTTTGTCAGCCTTACCGGTGAACTTTCGAATTCTTAAACAAGAGTGAGTTTTCTCTGGACTCTCTTTAGCTACACATTTCTCAATTCTTTTTGCTTTTAGAGCAGTTGGATTTCCTTCTGATAGATGCAAGTGAAATTCGCTGATATATCTCATCTGAAACCAAAGGGATTTTCTTCAAACACCTTCTGTTGATTTCTTGCGCATTTTTGGATTTCTCAGGTGTCTTGTCACGGGAGCATATACATAAAGAAGCTAAGGTCACCCGCTGGAGTTGAATTTTCATTGATTTCCCTACGAGTGGCATATTGGTTCAAAACCACTTCAATTATTTTTTGTACAGCCGATCTGAACCGTTTGCAAGATGACGGTTGGTAATTAGGCAATCTGAAGTTCGCCAATTAAACTCCGAATTGATGGTTGCTTGGAATGGTGCAGGAATCTCTTTGACATAGGTGGATATCTGTAGACTAGACCCTCACAGTGTGTACATGCATGTAGCTTTAGAGATTGTTAGATGGTTGCGTGCTCAAATTTGATGGGCACGAATTTGATGTTAGATGGTTGTGTGCTTACTATTATCTCTTTGTACATAGACACAAGGTCATTATGAGTAATGAAGGTGACTCCTCTTAGCAATAAAGTTGCACTGTCCACTAAGTTCTCTTCTCCCCTCCATGTTCAAAGGCTAGAGAGTTTTGTAAAATCATTAGCCAGCCGTTTTCTTTATCTATGTGGCGCTTTAAAACAAGATATTTAACCGTGATTTATTTGTGACTCATGTATAGAAATGGTCTATATAATATTTTCTACTTCAAATGCATGTGAATAGGCAATTGTTCTTCCATGATAGGAGGAGCTTGCGATTTGCAGCCAAATTGGCTGTTCATTGACTCTGGCCTTTGTGATTGTTTTTGGTGTGAGGATCGTCCGTTAGGACGCGGTCGAAACCACTATAAATCATATGGAACAAGCTGGGCGGTCTTCGAGCACAAAAGCTCATTTTGAACCACGTGAACCTTTGGCTGAGTCATCCTCTGCAACTTCCGTGTTGGATGTCAAAAAAGAGGACCTCTACAACTTCTATGTTAGATGTCAAAAAAGAGGAACTTATTCGATTCGAGAGAATTTAAAAGAGAGAAAGGCTTCTCTCGGAGATGGCCAAGAAATCTCACAAGATGAATCTTCGTCAAGTTAGCATCAATATCAAAATCCTCACCTTTGAATTATCTTATTTAAATTGTCGAAACTTCTTTGGTAATGGTCCTTCAAGTGATGCTCGAACTCAACAACCCCTAAACTAAAAAATGGTAAAGCTCAAATGACCTACGAAAACATCAATCTTGTTCTTTGGTGTGCAGTTCATTTAGCCAATAGGCTAGTTTTTGCAAAATCCATAACATACAATGTTAAGGATCCTCAATCAAACGTTTATAATTTGAATTTAAGAATCCTTAATCAAACATTTATAATTTCAAGTAAGAATTTGATAAAAATTTCAAAAAGTAACGGCATGGGAAAATATGCAATAGCAAAACAAATATAATGATATGCTAACATAAAAGTTCACTTTATTCATCCTACAAACAAAATGTACATACATTTACAAACGACAATTAAAACTCATGAACAACCCAACCGACATCTTCAGGTTTGCCAAATCTCATAACATGTCAAGTTTTAAAGCTAAAATTACCATAAACAACACAGCCAACATTTTCAATCTATAATTTTCTTTCTTCTGTTTTGCTTTGGCAAAAACTTTGACACACTTTTTGCTGATTGACTAATTTCCTTATCAACCCAAACAAAATAATCACAACTTTCTCCTCTTTTGTAATGGTTGTATTTTGGGCAGCCGTGGTATCTTCTCCCTTAGTTGTTTTTTGACCTTGCCATTCGTAGAGGACATTTTAGGCCACAATAGCAAAACACGGACGTATCGTTGTTGATTGGAGGGGTTGACGTCATTAATTGTGACGAATATTCTGCAAAAAAAGTGAGGATAGCCTAATGAAAACCTTCTCTTTTGCACTACATCCCACAGAAACACCATACAAGCAATCTGAGAAAGTATCCTTACCAAAAGAAAGTAGTAAACTGAAGAGCACCTTGCATAATCACCCAAAGATATAAAGTATATAATTACGTCGGGCTAAAACAGATGTGCTTTGCATATTTAAAAAGGGAGTTTATCATGTTTAATTTTCCCATGATGTGTCGCATTCTATTATTCTTCAGTGTCTTGTAAATATAAACTTTCAGTTAATAGTTGGTTCATAGTGCCCTTAGAAACTCATTTAAAAGGCTCTTTTCCGAACATTGTTCTTGAATGGCAAGCAAAGAGAGAAGTCAAAAATGAATAATATTTGGTACTTCAAAGTTTGATCAATTTGCTCCTTTAACTATTCATGGAAAATGTGTTTCTTTTCAAACCATTAATTCAATTTTGGATGTTCTATTCGGTTTGTATAGACGATGGGGAAAAAGCAATTACTTTGCTTATACCACCGCATGATTTTGATGCCTGCTTCATGGATATCCAGATGCCAGGAATGGATGGGTATGGCGTTTTCCTGCTCAAGCACTTATTTTTTTCATCAAATGTTGTAAAGAAAGTGTATATACTTTCAGAGATTTGTATGTGTCTAATGTAATGGATTTGGATAACCTTTTCTATGTCAACTAGGTGATGATAATGGATACGTGCATCTAATGGTTCTATAATTCCTTTGTTCAGATTTGAAGCTACAAAAAGAATTTGACAGATGGAACAAACTCCGCGAGCAAGGAATTCCTACCGGGACAGTCATCGTCGAGCCACATGAAAATATCTCGAATTTCCACCTACCAATCTTCGCCATGACTGCAGATGTGATTCACGCTACTCATGAAGAATGCACAAAATATGGAATGGATGGATATGTTTCAAAGCCATTTGACGCGGAACAACTTTTTAGAGAAGTTTTGCACTTTTTCCCAGTCATCATTGAATCGAAACTTGTAGAGAGGCCACTGTAGATGGCTAATTGTTTTGGTGAGCAGAAGTCTTGGTTGTTTAGGCACTTTGTCAGCCTTACCGGTGAACTTTCGAATTCTTAAACAAGAGTGAGTTTTCTCTGGACTCTCTTTAGCTACACATTTCTCAATTCTTTTTGCTTTTAGAGCAGTTGGATTTCCTTCTGATAGATGCAAGTGAAATTCGCTGATATATCTCATCTGAAACCAAAGGGATTTTCTTCAAACACCTTCTGTTGATTTCTTGCGCATTTTTGGATTTCTCAGGTGTCTTGTCACGGGAGCATATACATAAAGAAGCTAAGGTCACCCGCTGGAGTTGAATTTTCATTGATTTCCCTACGAGTGGCATATTGGTTCAAAACCACTTCAATTATTTTTTGTACAGCCGATCTGAACCGTTTGCAAGATGACGGTTGGTAATTAGGCAATCTGAAGTTCGCCAATTAAACTCCGAATTGATGGTTGCTTGGAATGGTGCAGGAATCTCTTTGACATAGGTGGATATCTGTAGACTAGACCCTCACAGTGTGTACATGCATGTAGCTTTAGAGATTGTTAGATGGTTGCGTGCTCAAATTTGATGGGCACGAATTTGATGTTAGATGGTTGTGTGCTTACTATTATCTCTTTGCACATAGACACAAGGTCATTATGAGTAATGAAGGTGACTCCTCTTAGCAATAAAGTTGCACTGTCCACTAAGTTCTCTTCTCCCCTCCATGTTCAAAGGCTAGAGAGTTTTGTAAAATCATTAGCCAGCCGTTTTCTTTATCTATGTGGCGCTTTAAAACAAGATATTTAACCGTGATTTATTTGTGACTCATGTATAGAAATGGTCTATATAATATTTTCTACTTCAAATGCATGTGAATAGGCAATTGTTCTTCCATGATAGGAGGAGCTTGCGATTTGCAGCCAAATTGGCTGTTCATTGACTCTGGCCTTTGTGATTGTTTTTGGTGTGAGGATCGTCCGTTAGGACGCGGTCGAAACCACTATAAATCATATGGAACAAGCTGGGCGGTCTTCGAGCACAAAAGCTCATTTTGAACCACGTGAACCTTTGGCTGAGTCATCCTCTGCAACTTCCGTGTTGGATGTCAAAAAAGAGGACCTCTACAACTTCTATGTTAGATGTCAAAAAAGAGGAACTTATTCGATTCGAGAGAATTTAAAAGAGAGAAAGGCTTCTCTCGGAGATGGCCAAGAAATCTCACAAGATGAATCTTCGTCAAGTTAGCATCAATATCAAAATCCTCACCTTTGAATTATCTTATTTAAATTGTCGAAACTTCTTTGGTAATGGTCCTTCAAGTGATGCTCGAACTCAACAACCCCTAAACTAAAAAATGGTAAAGCTCAAATGACCTACGAAAACATCAATCTTGTTCTTTGGTGTGCAGTTCATTTAGCCAATAGGCTAGTTTTTGCAAAATCCATAACATACAATGTTAAGGATCCTCAATCAAACGTTTATAATTTGAATTTAAGAATCCTTAATCAAACATTTATAATTTCAAGTAAGAATTTGATAAAAATTTCAAAAAGTAACGGCATGGGAAAATATGCAATAGCAAAACAAATATAATGATATGCTAACATAAAAGTTCACTTTATTCATCCTACAAACAAAATGTACATACATTTACAAACGACAATTAAAACTCATGAACAACCCAACCGACATCTTCAGGTTTGCCAAATCTCATAACATGTCAAGTTTTAAAGCTAAAATTACCATAAACAACACAGCCAACATTTTCAATCTATAATTTTCTTTCTTCTGTTTTGCTTTGGCAAAAACTTTGACACACTTTTTGCTGATTGACTAATTTCCTTATCAACCCAAACAAAATAATCACAACTTTCTCCTCTTTTGTAATGGTTGTATTTTGGGCAGCCGTGGTATCTTCTCCCTTAGTTGTTTTTTGACCTTGCCATTCGTAGAGGACATTTTAGGCCACAATAGCAAAACACGGACGTATCGTTGTTGATTGGAGGGGTTGACGTCATTAATTGTGACGAATATTCTGCAAAAAAAGTGAGGATAGCCTAATGAAAACCTTCTCTTTTGCACTACATCCCACAGAAACACCATACAAGCAATCTGAGAAAGTATCCTTACCAAAAGAAAGTAGTAAACTGAAGAGCACCTTGCATAATCACCCAAAGATATAAAAAAAAAAAAAACTTAGTCAATGGAGTAGAAGCCTCCACATATGAAAAGCCAATACAGCCCATGAAAACAATAGAGGAACCAGACAAGTCAAATGCCTTTCACTTTAGCCCACAAATAAAAAGAGGCCAAGTTGATTCTTAGTCAGCATGGATGAACCCAAATGATATTTAGTGCAAGTTCAAAGGTTTAATCTAAACGAATTTTTTATTTCCCTAAACATATTATTTGCCAAATTCATTATCAATGCAGCTCTAACCTATGGATGAACCAAATTACATCCCCTTTTATGACCCAAATTATGCTCCCCCAATTCACATAAATTGGACCGTGTAAAATTCAGCACCCATGAGGACTCTACAGCTTACAAACAAGTAACAACCGAGTTACTAACATAGAACTCATCTCATCACAATGAAATGCTGCTGATAGGACCATCATCAAAACTTTCCAAGAGCAACTATAACCATAAAAAGCATGTTTCAAGAGTTCAAAGAGGGAAATTCCAAGAATCCAAGATCCATAAAAGAACGGCAAAGCATATGATCAACTTAGTGGTGAAACAGATGATAAAGCACAGGCTGAAAAGCATTAAGTTTCAAATAAGACGAACTTGCAAAGACTGAATACTGGAATCTTGCTGCTGTATCTACAGCTTCTGAGCCTGCTCCAACTGTGCCAGTTGAGCAAGTTGATTTCTGAGCTGTGCATTCTGCTCCTTTTCAATCTTATGCTTATCTGGCAGCATTATGTTCTCAGACTGCATCAGAAAAAGTTATGATTTCAGTAAATAATCCTAATGAAAACCACAGATGGAAATCATTTCGAAATTAAAATCATTTTGCTGGATTTATATTGAACTGCTTATGCATTTACTACAGACAAGGAAGAAGTTAATTATAGGTGTTAACATCATTAAGTATTTCCCAGAAACTTCATTATAACTACAAATTTGATAAAAATTTCACACTACAACACTTATTAAAAACCAAATGCAACACTGCATGGGAATCCATCATCAAAAATGTATTTCACAGAGGATAAAAGATGTAGATAGAGAGCAATATGTCTATGAACCATTAGCATCCATTGAACTAACGTTACAAGAAAAAGTTTTCTTTGGAGAATAGTATCTAATTCCCTTGGGAAAAGGTGGTCATTTGGAGGACAACTACATGGAAATCTTGCCCTAAAGAAAGACATTTGTTCAAAGAGGTTGCTCAAATAAATCTGGGACACATTTTTCCTCAGAGAAGCCAGCATTAATCAGGAGTGCAAATGACATAACCATCAACCGAAGTAATTGATCATCATACAAGTTCCACGCAAAACTTGGAGAAATGCCACAATGAAGTTGCACACCTTCCATGCCTTCTGAACTTCATTGAAAAGGAGGACACATTCCGTGTGGGATAAGTACATTGAATTTGAACTATCTTACCTTGAGAAAAATGCCCACTGCCCTGTCCAATGCAGAGTTAGCCAACTCTCTTCTTCCTTTGGTTTCCATGAAATGCACATAACGCATCCAAAATTCAGGATAGTTTGCAGCAGGAATCAGACACCTCTCATAGTCATTCTGTGAAAGTATTCCTCCTCCTTGGGCTCATCGACAATAACTCTACGATGACTTGGCTGTCCCATCTTCTTCTCATGTGCCAGACGTACAGCAACTTCAAAATCATTTTGTGAAAGTGTCCCTTTCTGATACAAATCCAGTAACACCACAAGCTTTTTACGATCTAAGAGAACGGTTCTCTTAAATCCAAGATATCTGCAGAAAAATGTCACAGTTTGCACACAGCCTTTTGAAAGAAAATTGGATAGGCCTAATTTATTTGTCTTGTTCTTCCAAGGGAAATAATGGAAGAACATCAATCAAGTCGACAGCTTACCTGCAGTGACCTTCCACAAGTTTTGCCATATTTCCATCATATGTGGGGATGAAAGTATTGCTGGCTATTGATACCATAAAATCTAGAGCCCCCATTTGTGACGAGTGATTATGGAACTGCTGCAACTCCTTTGGATCCAGCAGCATCTCCTTTTTAACCTGAAATAAAAGTAAAATCTGTGAAAAAAGATAGAAGAACTAAGTGTCAGATTACATGGAGATGGACTCATCCCAGTGCCAATTGCAAAGCATCAATGGATGTTCTAATACACGCTCCAAGCATTAGCAGCCGCTAAAGCATCCTTTTATATACACTGTCTACCGTTCTAGGATCATTTTTACATACGCCCTCAAGGTGAAGATGGAACTTTTTAACATTCTCCATAACGATTTTCACCTTCAGAGAGTTCAACACCGCTAGCATCAGAAGATGTTGGTCACTGAATTAGAAATATAACAGCACCTTATTATGTTAACTCACAATCCGTGGAAATGCAGCCCTCAATGTGGCTAATCTCCGTTCGCTGCCATAGATTTCTCCAGATGCGATGTAAATCTGCGTGTCTTTGTCAAAACCTAGTGCCTGTAAAACTAATGATGTCTCTTCCGGAGTCAGAGGACACAGACCTTGTGATCTCCTTTCCTCATATACAATCTCTTTCTCCCTCCACCAGGGGAATGCATACCTGAATGAAAAGCACAATTCATGTGGCCACACATTTTACGTATGAGAAACGAGAAAAACAGATAAATTGATGAAATAAAAGGATGAAATACATCTAATGCCACATTCCTCATATTCAATCAAGCTTACTTTTGCCCAGGTGCGACACCTAGAGCTTCAAAGCTAAAGCCACAGGATTTGACTAAAATGTAGCATAGGCCATGGAATATATTAGAGTTCCTTCTCAAGGTAAAGTCACATGAAGTTAAAGACTTAAAAAAACATATCCCTTCCTAGAGCGAAATATCAGATAAGTAAGTACAGAGAAATGTACAAAAACTTCATCGACTTTCCCTTAAATACAATGTGCATCTCTAGTTAAACTAGATTTTACACCTTCGTTCAAGAACCTATAATTTGCACCTTGAGGTTTCAAAAGGCTCGTGATTTTTCCTTGAGGCATAAGTAGCACAACATCAGCTGATTAAGTTAAATGAAAATTATTCCAATGGCAAACAATAAAGCAAGCACATGTCAAGACAAACCTCATTCGCTTGAGCTCTTCAGCTTCTTCTGCTGTACAACCTTGGGTGCATCCAGAGAAAGCCAACATATCCATCTTGTATCTCAGATGCAAAGCCATGAAAGGCCCCTTATCTCGAAGGAGGTGGACTAATTTGTTCCCCAGAGCCTCGATCTGAGGAGTAAATTTTAAAGCCTGAAAGTTGACTCGACATCTGAGCCTCTGAAGATCTAGTGAAATTCCATTGTTTGCCAAACGAGCATCTGTCTTATTGAAATGTACCACCTTATGCTTGCTAAATAGTGGCAAAATCTGCATGGCATAGGCAAAGATATTACCCAGGGAACATATATGTAAACGGCATAAAACTACATTAAAGCACTATAACTGCCAAGTTCTCTGTATGCAGAACGGCATGCCATGCAAGGCAAATATCTCAGATTTAAATTGTGATCAATGGATAAATCACAACCAGACAAAAAGGCCAGATACATGGCCAAGTGAATCTCCATCAGCATAAAGCTAAGTGGAAAAAAGTCCAATATAAGCATGCTATCATTACACTACAATCTAAAGCAACCAAATTTAAAGGAGAAAAGGATGCAGGCCATCAGGAAACAGAGATGCAAATGCACAACCAATTGAAGGCCATGCCCTGCCCAGATGAAGACTTACACAAATGGCCAACTGATTCACGCACTTAGGTAGCACCTTGCCCTACTTGAGGCCTTTTATAATGGGTCAAAAGACGATGCATATGCACAAGCACAGGCAAAGCAGATAGAACTGAGACATGTACAGAAAAACATGGTTGGATTCGACTGAAAGTGGATCCAAGTTTCAACTATGACAACATATACCAATTACCAAAAATTCAATTTTTGGAATCGAAAACAACTTTTCGCACAAGCCACAGCCTCCGCTTTAATAACGCCAAATAAATCTAGTTCAGTTCTAGCAGATAACCAGCAAAGCTCACAATCAACCTAGCCTTCAAAATGCATCAGCGATTATACTCCGGTAGTTACCTTTTGACAGCGAGAGGTCCGAGAACGAGCAACAGCAAAGGAGAACTGTGATACATGGAACCCATGGAAGGATCAAAGCATCAAACATCGACACACCAGAGATCGAACGGAGCCGAACCTGCGTAGGGACACATCGCCTACTGCTTCAACCAGTAGCCTTTGCCAACTGCAGGCGACACAAACAAGAAAAACCAGAATTCGTACCAGAAAATGAACCTCCAAGATTTCAAGGGAGGAGGGGGCAGGGGATCGAGGATCGGGAATCGATCGACGGAGCAAAGACAGGCGGCGTTACGGCGGCGAATGTTGGTCAGAGGGGTGGCGACCTCGGGGCGGGTGGACAGGCGGAGGTTCCTGAGGAGGTAGATGAGGGCGAGCCGAAACGCGACCGACGCGACGAGCCATATCCAAAACCCCAAGCGCGCGCGCTTCTGCTTCTTCGTCTCCGTCTTCTGCATCGTCGCCGTCGAGCTCGTCGTATCGCTGGAAGAGAGGCACGACTTCGCGGAGGGGGAGAGAGAGAGCAGAGCGGACGTCGCGAGAGGGAGGCGGAGGAGTGTCGGCGGCGTCGGGTGGGGGGCGATGGAAGCAACCAGCGAAGGCGGAGGGGAGAGAGACAGAGAGGAGAGAGAGGAGAACGGGGAGAGAGACGGACCAGGTCCTCCCGCGCGAGGCGCGAAGAAAGAGACTCGGAAGAAAGAAGAAACCCTCAGTCAGTCAGTCCAAAATTTTTTCAAAAATAGCGCCTGACACGAGGACACGTGTCGTCCTCCAAGCTCCGAGCGCCTTCTTGTTTGCCAGGCTGGAACGTCTCACGTACCTAATATTTTCTCGTATCTGTAAGTCAACTCTTACGGCCTGAGAAAATATTAGGTACGTCTCACGCTCCAGCCTGGCAAACAAGAAGGCGGTGGGAGTGCGACACGTGTTTTCGTGGGACCCATAATTTCGGGCGCCATTTTGAAAATTTTTATGTACGGTAGCTCCTGGAGAGAGGGTTTTCTGTTGCTGACTTTTTTCTTTGCGCCTCTCTCTCTGTACCCTCGCTCTCTCTCCCCGACGAACTCCCTCTCTCTCTCTGTTCTCCTCTTTCCGACCGGCGAACCACCGCGAGCAACCAACGAACCAGGAGAATACCGGCGAGAGGACCGCGAGCAACCGGCCGGCGTGCTACCTCCCCCTCTCTCTGCCCTCCCTCTTTCCGACCGACCGGCGTGCGACCTCCCCTCTCTCTCTGCCCTCCCTCTTTCCGACCGGCAAACCACCGCACCACCCCTCCGTCTCCGGAACTGGCCCCGATTCGTCCGTCCCCTGCTCTTTCTCTCCCCTTGCGTCTCTGTCTGTCCTCCCTCTCTTCGCGGTGAACCAGTGCGTGATCGGCGAACCACCGCGCCCCCCCTCCGGCTCCAGATCCGGCACCGGCTTGTCCTGTAAGCTGGATCTCTCTCTCTCACACGCGCGCGCGCGCAGACACAAAAAGCGCACATCCATCAGATAGTCCTGCTGGTCTGATCTGGTGGTATGAATGCACTCTTGATGACTTTGTTCGAATGAGGTAGCCTATTCTTTTATCCCCTTTAGTTTTCATTTTTCTCTTTATGTATAATACTTGGAAGTGCTAATTATATCACTTTCTTTACCAGTACTTGTCCTTTTCTGAGCTATGATTTCACTTATTTAAGATACCTGATTCATTGATAATGTTTAGTTTTTTCATCAGTTAGTAATAAAATCTTCTGTTCCTTATTCTTTTTTAGCAAATAAGTTCTGGGGATACCACTGGCATGAACACTGGAACTTCTTCGGACATTGGAAATAAAGGTTCACTTGGGTGAGTTCATTCTTCTTTAGCAGTGCATTGTGCTTACATGGCAAATTATTGTGGTTGGAAAGTAAAATGAAACGGCTTGGAGGCTCTCTCTGTCACTTTGATGGAAAAAGTTCATTCTTTGTGATGCATATTAGTATTTATGCCTTGCACATCATACCATGCAGAAAAAGCAAAAATAATCCCAGCAGCAGTCTAGGAAACAGATGTCTGTAGATGTCAATGGAAACAAGCAGTTTATTATCGTTTCAACAGTCTGAAATTAATTTTTTCCTGCAACCAGTCAAGGTTGGATTTGGCATTTTCAAAGCCCGCACATCTTCAACAACGAAATTCACAACTGCACAAAATGACAATTATTGTCACTGCTTATCTGCAAGTTCGTCATATGCAGATGAGGTGCCTCCTGGAAGAATTAGTGATCAATGTTGTTAATTGGGATTCAAATAGGAAATTTAAACCTCATTTTTTGAATTGTGAATCTGATTGAATCATGAATGGTAAGATTAAGTAGAATCTTATAGAATAAATAAAAAGAAGGATATCTTATTGAAGCCTAGCTATTATTTGTGAGAATATAGGAAAATATTGAACAGATCATTTTGAAGAAATATCACCTGATCATGCCAGATGAACCCAGACGACCTATGTAAGATATTCAAGGAAATAACCCCTCTATCAGTAAAATTGTGATTTGAAAACATCCATGCTGTGATTCGTGTTTAAATCTTGGTGTCATAACTTTCAGGGTCAACAATCACAAACGTAGAAGTCTTGACTGAATTGTAGTGAATTGTACCTAATCATAATGAATGGTCTACGGATCATAAGATTCATTTGCAATTCAAATGCATCTCCGCTTCTAGTTGCAGAATGAAATGTTTTGTGGGTGAAATCGATTTGAAATCATAGGATTTCAACAACACTGCTGGTGATTGACTGTTCCCTTTAGCTTGAAAACACAGAAAGCAATTCTGTGTTTTCTCAATAACACCTTTCAAAGCACTGAAAATGGTGGTAGTCAAAGGATGCATTCTCCTTGTAATTTTCGGGGTTTAGGGCTGTTGAGATAGGGATCTGAGAGCATTGTAGATCAAATACAATCTTGAAGATTTATGATTAGAGAAGCACTCTGTCTGTGCCAGAATTTGGCGGCCACAGGTCACCATAGTGGTTGTTTCTTTTGCAATTGTAGGGGAGTATCTTGAGTCAGGATTTTATCCTCTTTTATATAGTGTTCTTTCATGAATTTTTATTGACCTAAGGTTGCAATATTATGCATATGGGCAATGAGCTCCTTGACTCTCAAAGGAAAACCTTCAGAACAAGCACCTGTTGCAACTGCGAACTCCAGCACTACTCTTATTTCTTCAGCTTCCACTCCCAGCTTTGGTATGGCTGCTGTTCATTCATTGATATTCTCTGAATGTGTTCCCCAGAAGCCTTTAGTGGATATTGATACCAGTCTAGTTATAATTTGTTTGCATAAAGCTTGAGCTGGTTTTGGTAATGGTAAATTTTATTACCAACACTGTTGTGCTTGAATGGTTTGTGCTAAGATTGACTTTCTTGCAGTCTTACTATATGCAGCTCCTGCAGTGTTTTCTCTAAAGGGAAGGGGTTTTTGAAAAATCAATAGCGAGACTAAGCCCAGATGGATCATCACCGTGACTTTATTTAATATAATATGCATGTTATGTTGATCGGTTTCTTGGATAGTTTCAGGGGTGGAGACTCCAAGCACCACAATGGTTCATGCTAGTTCTAGCACAGACTTGTCTGATCAGCCAGTACCTGTGTCACCAACATCAACCGATGGTTGGGGAGAAGTGGAGAACGGAATTCATGAAGAGCATGAAAGTGACAAGGATGGTTGGGATGATATTGAACCCCTTGAAGAGCCAAAAGCCATCTCCTGTTCTTGCTAACATCTAAGCAGCTCAGAAAAGACCAGTGTCGCAACCTGTTTCACACTCCAAGCCGCCAGGTTATATGAATATATTTTGCTTGATGCCGATCGTGATGAATGCTCATAGTTTGCTGTGAGAGTGCATTGACTATAAAGACCTACCGATGATTTGTCACTTGACGACTGAACCATTAGACGGTTTTTTAGTCCAAAATGCTATCTTCTGCTTGAAAAATTCATTTCAAATCATTATATGCGCGCGCGCGCGTGCGTGCGTGTGTGTGTGAGGGCCAGTTACAGTGTATTCAAATTAAGAGGTCGTGGTGGTAATCATCTTTTGGTCCTTTAACGTTGAAGGATTGTTGTTAGAAATGAGATATTACTGCAATTAATAACTCTCTTGCATTTTGATTTTGATTAATGCTATTTGCTGCCAATACATCCGGCAGGCTTAAGTATATTAATTTTGATTCTCAGTGACGAGTTTGAGGCCAAAGAGTGCAGTGAAAGTCACCAAAGATGAAGATGATGATTTGTGGGGATCCATAGCGGCACCGGTTCCAAAGAGTGCCTCAAAACCTGACTGTAAAACCTGCCGTAACAGCGGATGACGATCCATGGGCTGCCATAGCCACTCCTCCGCCTACCACCGCCGCCAAGCCTTTATCGTCCAGTAGAATCTGAGGAGCTAAACCCACCGCTCCCAAATTGGGCGCACAGAGAATAAACCGGACATCGTCATCCGGAGTGTAAATCAGACAAATCTAGAAACAGGAACGCTAGAGGAATCTGGGAGCCTGTACATTTTTGTCTTCGGGGGGTGTGGTCAACCAATCAATCATAGCAAGAATCGGCACACATTCTGTTCGCGATAAGTTCTTTCTTTCTGGCAAAATTTATCATGTGTATCATTTCATTTGTAATATCATTTGTAACCATAATATAGAACGTCGTCATTCTTTTCTCACAGTACCTTAGTCTTATAAGTGGCTATGAGAAATTTCAACTGGCAAGGAGATTGATTGTGAACTTGTAATGTGATGGCTCTTTTAGGCCGAACAAACTTTAGTTACTGCTTAACGAAAGCAGGTGCACGAGTTGGTGCGTGTTCGCGACAATCTGAGTCCCCGTCTGTTCCTCCTGCGTACAGCCATTGAATCGCGACTGCGGTTCGGCTGCCAGCATGAGCATCTCTTTCATGCATTTTCGCGCATTTTGTCTTACGGCATGTGGCGTTGCGTGAGGTGAATTTGATGGAGATGTATACTATATCACGAGAGAAAGAGTTGATGCCACGGAAAATGTGATAAATTTATCTCAAAATAAGTTTTTGACCACCAAAACATAAATTGATATATCCATGGTAATTATCCACCAAATTAATTTGTTGACTAAAAAAATTTTAAATTACTACAATTGTGATAAATTTATACTTCCTTAATTTCCATTAAATTAGATTAATATTAGGTACATTTGTGACTATAGAGGGTAAATTTTCAAACTTATAGATTGGTTATCAATTCTATTTTATCGATAAAATTTAACGAAAACTAATATGGACTAATTTTGTTGCAAGTGTATCAATTTAATACAATAATAAATTTGTCATGAATGCATCGATCTAGAATTTATCGTGATATTAACATAGACAAAAATGGAAAGAGACGGTTGCACTTGCACGTGTAGAAAAAAGTGATCATTTAATGAAAGAGAAATAAATAAAAAAACCATTTAAACAGTAATAATATAAAAAAAGGGAAAAAATATTGGGTACACTTCGTACTCTCAGTGTGGTAAATAAGATTCATTTCACTGCTTCATGATCCATTAGATGCATCATACCTTTCACCAATTTTCCAAACTAGGAGAGAGTTTTGAGACGGAGATTCCAAAACAAGAGATCATAACAAAAGAACAAAGAATAATTTGTACTGACAAAAAAAAACAAAGAATAATTTGAAAGAAGATATATGCCTCAGGGTTGACGGTGAGATCCTCCTCCTCTGGCATGAGGAATCTATCGACTTGCGCCGCAGCTTGCCTTCCCTCGGAGATGGCCCACACCACCAGAGACTGACCACGTCGACAATCCCCGGCAGCAAAAACTCCCTCCACATTGGTCACAAACCGGCCATAGTCAGCCTTGAAGTTTGACCTGCCATCTCTCTCTAGACCTAACTTGTCTGCAATCGTCTGGAAAGGGCAAACCAGCAAAAACAACAGGCACAAATGCTGTCAATAAACTGTCCAGAAAAAGAGAACAAATTTACATCCACCCGGCACTAGCCCTATGCACATAAACTTAAGTATGGGTTAAAAGGTATCTTCACATTCTTCATTTTTAACCAGTTCGACTTTTCCATAATGTATAAGGTTTCCTAAGGCAATAGTAAGCCTCTAAAGGCCCACATGCCAATCAAATTTACTTTAGCACATACGCTGAATAACCAAGTTATACTGTTACAACCGAAAGAAAAACAACTAATTTACATGCAAATTTGACTTTCCCATGCCAAATCCTTTCTTAGCACGGCTCAAACTATTTGACAAATATGAGAGAACGGTTCAAATACTCACCGATTCTGGACCAACGAATCCCATGGCCAGTAAAACCAGATCAGCCTCAATGATTTCCTCAGATCCCTCGATTTCTTTGAACTGAAACTTCCCACTAGCATCCTTATCCCACCTAACACGCACTACTTCAAACCCTTTAACGACCCCATTTTCATCACCAATAAATTGCCTAGTTAGCACTTCATAAGACCTTGGGTCTTTCCCAAACTTAGCTGCAGTTTCCTGGTGGCCATAATCAACATGGTAGACGTGAGGCCACTATAAACAGCATTGAACAGAGGAAAAGAACGGTGAGCAAATATTACACTGCGCATGCTATAAAATAAACGATAATGGAATAAGCAAGAGTACTCCTGTGGTTGTCAAGAGAAAAGGTAACTTATGTAATATTTGTACCTGTGGCCAAGGGTTGCCGGGAGCCCTCTTCTCCGGTGGCTTAGAAAGCAGCTCCAAGTTTACAATTCTACTGCAGCCATGCCTGATAGATGTTCCTATGCAATCCGTGCCAGTGTCACCTCCACCAATGACCACTACCTTCTTTCCCTTTGCAGATATGTAGTTACCATCCTTGAGATTGCTGTCAAGCAAGCTCTTTGTGTTTGCATGAAGGAACTCCGTGGCAAAATGAACACCTGACAATTCGCGTCCAGGTACAGGAAGGTCCCTGCAAGAAGGAAAATTCAATCCACAAGCATAAATATCTCTTTTCTCATCAACCAGAACAACATGTCCCCAAAGTTAAGTCACAATGAACTTACCTTGGTTTTGTGGCGCCAACAGCTAAAACAATACCATCATTTTCCTTTTGGAGCCTATCAAGAGAGTATGATGAATCCTTCCCAACGCTGGCATTCACCACAAAATTGACACCTTCCAGAGCCATCAAGTTAACTTGCTGTTGAACTACATCCACTTTGTCAGTATTCATGTTTGGCACACCATACATCATTAGGTCCCCAATTCGATCGGCGCGCTCATACACCGTCACAAAATGGCCCATCCTGCTCAGCTGGTCAGCCGCCACCAATCCAGCCGGTCCACTTCCCACAATCGCAACTTTTTTCCTGAGCGCATAAAGAAATTGATGATATTAACTTTAGAATAGGCAACATCTTTTGTCACAACCAACCCTGAAATCTGACTGGTTTAAGCCAAAAGACTCAATGGAAAACCAGGTTAATTCTTAAGCATTGTGAATTAAGGAATGGAAGGATGTAACTTGAACAGGAACCCCAGAGAAAAGAAACATCTCTAGGGAATATAATGGACAGCCTTGACATAGCTTTTCAAGCAACGCCTACCAATCATATTCTCCAAGAGCATAGTAAGCAAAGCACAGATATAATTGACTGGTTAATGTTGTTGAATAAAGAGACAGCATACCCTGTTCTCTTCTGGGGTGGCCGGGCCACCATCCACCCCTCCTCAAAGGCCTTGTCTATGATCGAGCATTCAATATTTGATGGAAACAGGATTCTCAATGATACCAAGAACACAAGAGCCTTCACACGGTGCAGGACATACGCGGCCTGTAAACTCGGGGAAATTATTTGTCTCCAACAGTCGATCTAGTGCTTCCTGCCACCTATTTTGGTATACCAGCTCATTGAACTTAGGTATTTTGTTTCCAAGAGGACATCCAGAGTTTTCCTGCATAGTAAAGCCAAAGGAACAGATATACAATAAATTTCATCTAGAATACATACGTACATACGCACAGACACGATTATAAAATAAAATCATTACAACTCTTACCTGATGGCAGAATGGAGTGCCACAGTCCATGCACCGGGCAGACTGAGTTTTTAACAGGGGACCTCGTTTGGACTCCTCCATGACTTCCTTCCAATCATTCATCCGAACATTAGGGTCCCTATATTTAACACCTTCGCGCTCATAAGCAATAAATCCCCATGCTTAATGGCATCGGGAACTTGCGTAGGCCTCTTGGGAGCCTCAACAGATTCTACCGTCTGTAAAAACCAAAACTTAAAGTCAGACATCTCATCAAAGAATGGTTACCAGTTGAATCCTCAAATCAGTCTTCCCCCATATGAATCACAAAAAGAAAAGATTAACCTTGCCACAAAACGAAAGCCACAAAACATTGCAGAAACTACCCTAAAGGAAGAAAGTGGCAGAATTTCAATTTTAAAAATTTATACAGAAGTTGTGAACCCTAGAACGAGATATTCATGTCATGCGTATTGAGATATCAGCTGTCTATGACACATTTGCGCCAGCACATAGACCCACGCATGCAAAATCAATAAAGCAGAGCACAAACTCAGGAGGGGAGGTCGCACGCCGGTCGGTCGGAAAGAGGGAGGGCAGAGAGAGAGAGAGGGAGGTAGCACGCCGGTCGGTTGCTCGCGGTCCTCTCGCCGGTATTCTCCTGGTTCGTTGGTTGCTCGCGGTGGTTCGACGGTCGGAAAGAGGGAGGGCAGAGAGAGAGAGGGAGTTCGTCGGGGAGAGAGAGCGAGGGCAGAGAGAGAGCGCAAAGAAAGAAGTCGCAAAGAAAACCCTCTCTTCAGGAGTTACGGTACATAAAAATTTTCAAAATGGCACCCGAAGTTATGGGTCCACGAGGACACGTGTCGCGCTTCCATCGCCTTCTTATTTGTCAGGCTGGAACGTGAGACGTACCTAATATTTTCTAGTAGCGAAAGTCCTACTACATTTCAAACATCTTTCATTGTACTCGTGACGATGTATCCGACAACAGATTGCAGGCCTGACCGGCCGCATCAGTCTAACTTATGAATTTCTGATGTTGGTCATAAGTAGCCTCTGTTCGCTTCGAATCTGGGTATTGATTCCTTCGCGTGTTACCCGAAATTCAAAAAGTCTTCTTCAATTTTTTTCTTTTTAATAAAAAAAAAATCTGTTAGTTTGTCATGTTTAAAAATTTCAATACACACGTTCGCCGTATAATGCAGTTAGCATAAGAAGCAAAATGGCACAACAAAAGAAGTTTGGGGAACCAAACCATGAATTTTGTAACATCATAGTTAAAAGGTTGATGTTGCAAAAAACTTCAAATGATGCACATTGTAATAAGAATATTCCGAAATTTTTTCTATGTCACTAAAAATCCTAAATTTACCCATTATCTCAAACTATTTTTTTTGTCACAAAAATCCCAAACTTATTTGGATGTGACATATATATCATGAATATAAGTGAAAAAGAAGGTATACATGCCACACATGTATAAGGTTAGGTTTTTTCATGACACAAAAAAGAGTTGTGAATATTTGTGTTACATAACTACTGGGGGTTCGCCCCAGTGGCCACCCTTCCAACTTGGAAGGGGGAGGTGGGGGGTTCAAATCCCCACCTTCTCAGGGGGATTGGGGTGAGAATGATTTCATTTTAGGAGTAGGTTTCGACTCCCACGCCCTGCAAGGAGGCATGACAAAAGTCTGAGAGTGAGTATAGAGTAGAATTAGAGTATGACCGACAAAAAAAAAATATTTGTGTTACATGGGCAAGTTTAGGGTTTTTGATGACACAAAAAAAATTGAGATATTTGTGGCACAGTAAATATAGTTTGGGTTTTTTTTTTATGGTATTTGCTCTAGATTAAACTGCAAAATCGATCTATCATAAAAAGACTTAAGGATGGAATTTTAAATACGATAAAAATTAGCAGCAAGAGGATATCTTTGTATACTTCTTTGTGTATCTGCGGCTGTATCAGAACTTGCGCCGACTATAGCGGGAAAATTGTTTACATAGATGCAGTTGGGCCTGCGCCGTTAGATATAGATAAATTCGAAATGATATGCACATGTGGGGATTTACACTCCACACTCGAGCATGAGATGGAAGCAGCACTATCTTCTCATAGCATCTCGGGAGGGGCACAGGAACCATGCCCACTTGATATTGTGTACTTACTCAACAGAATAAGCGTATTGCCATGTAAGTTTGATAAAAGAGTGCCTCCTTACAAATGGGATCGTAGTGATTAGGCCTAGACAATTGTTTATCAAGAAAACAAGCCTCCATAGAGTCATAACTCCATGTATGAGGCTGACACATATTTAGTGTCGGAAGGTCAAGGAAGTTGATGATGGCATGATGTAAAGTTCATATGTCTCTGGGTGAAAATGCATATTCAATTTGAGATGATGTCTTCCATCTTTTTATTTATTTTTTAAATCATTTTAATTATGAAATTTAATTAGAACAAGTTTGCACAGGTAACATTGTTGACCAAGTTGTTGCCACCTTTGTTGATAACGAGTTACCCCCACTGTTCACCATCAGCCATTACGACCACGTCCGACTATGATCATCGTTGTCTCTATTGGTGGATCATTGACCAACACTATCCACCATTCATCATCTTAACGACCAATTCCGACGACCAGCGTTCAATCTCCACTGTACACACCATTGTAGCCATCATCTAGGAAACCTTCTTATTTGGGGAGTGGTATTAAAAGAGTCTCAAATTTATTGTAATTGTGTCAATTTAGTCATAAACATTTTCATATTTTGTCAATTGAATTCATTTTACCAAATGCTGCTGAAAATTTAACGTAGACGCTAGGGCCATCTTACTTGGTATAGCGTAGATATTTTTAATAATATTTTTTTATAGTTTTTTGTTTTTTCCTTTCATTTTAGCTGAAGAGGGTTGCTCCAACAACGAGCCGGTGGGGTCGTGAAGACCCTAGGCGAGGACCAAAATAAAAATAAAAAATTAATTTTTTTTAAATTTTCCAAGTCAGTACTTGTCATCTAAGTAGGATTGATACAGACATGCGACACGACATGACACGTCAACACATTATTTCTAAAAAATTAAAGAATTCCAATCCGTTGGGACACCTTATATATTAAATAAATATTTTTATATATACATAATAAATTATTTTATTTATAAATAATAGAAAAAAAGCCTGAAATGAACTTAAGAGAGCCCTCTATCCCGCCTTGGCTACCGCGCCTTTTTGGCAATTCATTCAAACACACGTTCTCAGAACAAGACAGGAATTCTTTTACATTTTCTTTTGAAAAAAAATGATATAATAATATATTAATCTAATGATTAATAAAAAAAAAAAAAAATTAAAAATCTACTCTGACCATCTCTCTCGCCCTCTTCCTGGGGTTCCATGCCTCTCTTCGTCATCGGCGGCTTCGTCTTCCAGACCAAGAAGCTTGCCCTCGACAAACAACTGTGGACTTTAACCATCAAGGAACGCGACGGCGGCCCCAAGTGAAAGCAGGGGATGCCGTTCGTGGAAGCTCACTATGGCCGCGATGGGCGAGGTCGAGATTCCGACGGCGGACTTCCAGATCTAGAGGCTCCTAGCCACGAGCGGCTCGTCCATGGCCCAAGCAAGTGAGATCGAGATACGGTTGTGATTGGGCTCCATCTTCCCCGCCGTTGCCATGGCTGCTGCAGATCTAACTGTTCAGATCGGATCTACAGCAGCGGAGGCGTTGGGTGGGGACTCACCGTTGGGCGTGGCGACCATGCGAGTCCTCCACCTCCCGCTTCTCCGCCTCCCTTGAGAACACCAACCCCCACCTCCTCTACGGTGGCGCATGGCAGAAACCCTCAAAATTCCTCAAATGCCCCATGCCTGTTGGAATCACATGTCGTAATTTTGGACTTGCGTGTTGGATTTTTCGACACTTGTTGACCACATGTCGGAGCGTGTCGAAATGTGTCAGACACATATCGGAGTATCGGACACATGTCGGATTGTCGAATACGACACAGAAGTTTCCGAAGAGTGTCAATGCTTCTTAGCTTGTCATGCCATGTAGGACAACCATCGTCCATGTCAGAAATTTCTAGTTAATATTGATCGAGTCTGGCAAATTGAAATGCTACCACAATTAAAAGACTTGGGATTTTTTTTATACTCTTCCATCCTTACTTGAGTGCAGGGACAACCATTTCTCATAAAAAGAATCTATTTATCTTTATAAGCTGTAAAGTAAATGTCAATTTGACTTTACTATTAAGTTCATTTTGACCCACTATTTATAAAACAAGAATTTAAATACAGTATAATGATTTCTAGTTAAAATTTAGAAAAGCCAAATCATAAACATTTGTTCAAACACAAAATTGTTTAAATAGTGCACAAAAGTTTGAAATTGAGATTTCGATGACTCAATTGATAATGGTATTTAACGTGGTTCTTGCACGTTACTTACATTGCAAGGATATCTTTGGTTTATCTTTGGACATTTTATTTCGACGATTTGATAGTTGTATAATTCTGACTCAATCATTCGTATTAAAAATGGATCGCTTTTGTTGTGCATCACCTAAATTTGGAGGATATTCTTAGGTTAATCTTCATATTGTTGCTTGATTATGTAGCCATGTTGTATCTTAGCCTAGTCACATGGAAAAGTTTTCATCTAGCATTCGACACTCATGATGGTTACAAGGACCAAAATCAAACATAAAAATTGGCCAAAAGGATACCAAAATTGTTGTAACTTTTATATGGTGTTCACTTGAATATCATAACTTTTTTTTCTGATCACTTAAGTGCCATAACTTATGCACATAGTACATTGAATGTTATAACTTTTTTTGCGATCACTTGAGTACAATATATCTTTTCAATCAATAACTTGACTCCATAACTTTTTTAAAACGTCCAGCATGAGATTCATGCCACATGGGATTATTGGCACTTGGATGAATGTTTTTTAAAAATAAAATTTGGCACTTTTTTTTTTTTTGTATCGAAAAGTTCGGCATTTAAATGATCCATTGAAAGTTGTGGCATTCAAGTAAATGTTTGTTAGAAATTATGACACTCAAGTGGTAAAAAAAAAAGTTATAGCACTTAAGTGAGTACTATACAAAAATTATGGTATTTGTAGTATATTATCCCTAAAAATTGGGAACTAACATTTAAAGATAGGCATGCAAAATTATCAAGTTTTAAATTTGCTCATGCAATTCTTTTACTAAAACAATTGTTTTCATGTAAGCAATTGTAAGGAGCCATGTTTTTCTCTAACTCTAGTAAAAAAAAAAAAACCTTTAACCATATTAAAAAAAAAAGAAAACATTTTAACCATATTCATGATAAGGGCTTTCTCTCAAATCTCTAATTTGAGATTGAACATTTTTTTAAAAATAAATGTTAGACAACCCTCTATTTCCAAAAGCTCAAGTTATTAGGACTTAAGGCTCTTCCTCATGTGTAAGTTAATCTTGCACATGCAAGACATTTTATAGAGTGAACCACTTTAATGAATAACCGGTGAAATATGAGTAGTAACATGATCAACAAGCATAAGAAGATTGAAAGTGGTTAATTATAATTGTTCAAAAAATCCTAAATTTATTTTATGTGATTTGGTCCTAAACTTTATAACTTACAATTTAGTTCTAAATCTTTTGATGATTGGCCAATGTAATCATTCTGCTCAATTTTGGCCATAAATCGCTAACTTGAATGTTGATTGTTCTACATGACATGATTGGCACCGACGTAAACAATTTTTGTAATTTTTTAAATATTTTAATTTTTTTTCTTTCCTTTTCTTATTTATATTCATCTTATTTTCCTATTTCTCTTAGCTGGTCATTGGGGCCTCAACGATGGCCGACGGGGGGAAATAAAAAAAAGAAAAGAAAAGAAAAAAAATGAAAAAAGACAAAACTCGAAAAATTTTAAAATTGCAATAATCAGCCACGTCAACACTAGCCATATAGCATAGGATGGGCACACTAATTAGACCACTACATAAGAAACATCCAACCAAAATTAGTCAAAGTGACTATATTAGCAAATGATCAAAAGGTTAAGAATTAAATTAGTCAAATTAAAAAAGTTTTCGACTGAATTGTCACAATATAGATCTAGAATTTTTTAAGAGAGTGTTGGGCTTGAACCTTCCACATGTACTCTTCACTTATATTGTTAGCATGTTATTTAAGAAATTGGAACATGTGTTTCATTACCATATATAACCAAATTCTCTCCAATCATTGATAAGGGTGTCAATGATTAAGTTTGGTTCAGGTTTTGGGATGTGTGTTTGCTTTGACCCAAATCATGACCCGAACCAAAATTTGGTTTGGTTCTGGGTTTCGAGAATTTTTTTTTTTTTTTTGTGTGAGTTGACAGATTCCACCCACAGCACTTCCGGCAACCGATGAAGCTCTAACACTGTTGAGCTTTGCCTGCCAGTCCATACCACTATTGTTGTCGCCATCGCCGTCGCACCTCTTCGCGATCTTCTAGAATTCGATGGACTTCTGCCCGCACTCCACCTTCTTCTTCCTCCACATGTCCATGTACAAGCACCCTCCTCCATCCGATGAAACTCTTAACACCCCACCAGATTCGACTTCTTCTTGTAGAGATGTCACTTGGCCCGCAACATCACATCCATGCGAGCGACAAAGGGCGCTACTGATAATAGGCGAATGCAGGAGAGCACGCACCGAGCTGGGAATCCATTGGCAGAGAGCTCTTGTGGAGGTTGAGAGGCAAAAATGGCGGCGAAGGAGTGCGGGGTCCCGTTCAAGGGAGATCATGTGACATTGACGTGTATCGGAGTTGAGGAACTGGGGAAAAAGCTTGGATTGCTTCGTGGAGGATGTGCAATGAATAAGGTATATAAAAACTTTCTTTGCAACTTTCTAATAATCCATTCCTGGTTACTTTGATACCGATAGCAAAACCGATGTTTGGTATGGTGCAAGTTTAAGCATACATTAAGGCTGCATTGGTAATTTGAATAAAATTCATGATAGAATAAATGTGTTTGGTAACTATTCAAAACATGATAAAGTTAGATAAAAAAGAGATATAGGCAAAGTAAAATTATCTCATGAGGAAGGTGGGTTTAAAATGAATACAATTTTTAATATCTACAATAGAAAAATTATTTTACTTGAATAGCAAACTTCTTAAATTAGTAAAGTTAAAATTATATTTCAATATAATTTGAATCCTAATATAAGGAATTCAAAATAACAAAAAAATAATTTAGTTTTTTTAATTTTATCTTATTGTTATATATTCGAATTTAATTCTATCTCATAATATAAATTCAATATATAAATATATATTTATTACATATTTTAAGGTATTTTAGTATTTTAGGTATATTAGTATAGTTTACTATTTAATAAATTTTATTAGAGAACGATGGAAGGGGAAGACAAAAATATAAAAGAAATTAATTAAAGAAGAGAGGAAAATAAAATAAAAATAAAGTAGGCAAGAATATTATGAGAGATTTTTACCATATCCATTTGTAGAATTTTTTGTTTATTTATATTGATATGCCATTTTTACTAAACAATGTGCATGATATGATGTGGATATATCCGACTTTATTACTACAATCACTAAATAATGGACAAGATATAACAAAATTCCTAGATTATATATCCTATCCTATTCAGTCCTATCTTGCTAAAAATCCAAATGACCAAACGTAGCCTAAGCTTTGAACAACAAATGCATAAAGAATATTCTTATTTGTTATTGTTTAAATTCATTTCTCAAACATTCCATAAGGCTAAATTTATCCCTATTTTGAATTGAAAATATTCCTATTGAGCATTTATCCATATTTAATCTCTCTAAAAAAAATTTGATATAGGCATTCTAAGACAACCTTAAACTTACAAAACATGTGTTCCTTTGTTTAACTAAAAAGCCCACAAGTTGGTTCATATAAACCTCTTCCTCTAAATTCCCATTAAGAATGACAGTTTTAACTTCTATTTGGTTTAACTCCAAATTGTAATGAACCACTAAAGCTATAGTGATTCTAAGTGAATCTTTCTTGGACACTGGTGAAAAATGTCTTCTTTCCATTTGCAACAAGTATGGCCTTATATCATTCGAGATTACCTTTTATATTGTGTTTGGTCTTAAAGACTCATTTACACTTGACCTTTTTACATTCTTTAGATAATTCAACAAAATCCTAGACTTAATTATGACCAATAGATTTAACTCTTCTTCTATGACATTAAATCATTTCATTGAATCATCACATTCCATGGCCTGTGAATATAAACTTGGATCATTAATAATTCCTAAGTCAATTTCTAACTTTTGTAAATAAACCATGTAGTCATTAGAAATAACCATCTCCTTTATCTTTGAGATATTCTTAACACTATTTCTTGTAGGTTTAATAATGACATTTTCATTATGAGGTTTTTTATCATTTATTTGTTGTTCTTGGATTATTGTTAAGTTGAACTATAATGATGGAAACAATAACTTTAGAAGTTTTAGGTATCGAAACTTCAACCTTAACTTCTTAAATGTAATCACGCATTCTTTTACTCCCACTAATGTCACAAGTTTCAATGAACTAGTGTTTCCGGATTCAATAATTCTAGTACTATGATTAGGATAGTTAAATTTGTATCATTCTAAAATTCAATATATTTTTGTGTTGATTGTATGTTCTTACTTTTACCGGACAACCCCAAACATGCGGGCATCCTAAGCTAGGTATCCTTCCCATCCACAATTCAAAGGGAGTCTTTGCAACTGCCTTACTAGAGTCCACATTTAATAAATACATAAAAGCCTTTAATATATAATACACAATGATTAAGGTAAAGATGAACGACTCATCATACTCTTAACCATTTTTATTAAAGTACGATTACATATTTTTGTTACACTATTTTGTTGTAAGGTACCCAACATCGTGTATTGAACACAAATACCATGTCTTTCAAGAAATTTAGGGCGTATTTGGTAACCTTTTTGTTATGGAGAACAATTTTTGAACATAAATAGTTTTTTCTATTTCTCGTTCCTAGGAACAATTTCTGAGTAAAAGAATGCGTTTGGTAACTGCACAAAATTTCTATTCCTGGGATATAAATACATTTGGTAAAATTCTTAGATTTTTTTATTTCTTTTAATTTTTTAATTCTTTTATTATTTTTTCCTATTTTTCTTTTTCTCTTTGGCTGATCGTCGGCCATGGTGGTGGCTGGCGACTGGCTGGGCAACGTCCAACGAGCTCGCCGGAGCCTCGCCATTGGCCAGGCGAGCCTCGCTAGGCCACCGGAGAGGCTCGACCTCGCCCAGGCGACGCGAGGTCGAACTCGCCCTGGCCTGGCGAGGCCTAGCCTTGCGCCGGCTGGGGAGGCCGACCCTCGCTGTGGCCGCACAAGGCTCAGCCTCGCCTGGGCTGGGGAGGCTGACCTCGCCGGGCTATCACTAGGCAATGCCGTCCTGGAGGTGGCTTGGTGAGGCCGAGGCTCGTGCGGCCATGGTGAGGCTCAAGCCGACGAGCCTCGCCATGGCTCGGCCTCTCCGGGGGATGGCGACACTTTGGCAAGGTTGCTAACCCTCGTCTGGCCGGTCACCGATGCCGGCCATGGCCAAGGCTGGTGACGCTAGCGACCGACCAAAAGGTAGAAGAATAAAAGAAAGAAAAGAAGAAAAAAAGAAGAGAGAGAAAAATTGTTTCTCGAAATTGTTTTCGAGAATAAGAAGCTACTTTTTTCTATTTCTTGTTTCTGTTCCAAATCTGTTCCCGTGAACAAAAGTTTTACCAAACATGTTTCTGTTCTTTTTTTGTTCCTTGGAACAAAATAACATAAATTTTTGTTTCGAGGAACAAAAACACTTTTTACCAAACAGGACCTTAGCAAATGGACTGGGATATTATCCTGATTTATTATTTTTTCCATAATAGTCACCGCCTTTATATGTTCTTACTATTTTACCTTTTTATCTAATTGCCTCTCAAATTCTTTATTATAAACCTCAAATGCATTCACTAATTAAGGTTTATCATGTCATAGGTAGATGTAACCATAACGTGAAAAGTCATCAATAAAAGTAATAAAATAACTTTCTCATTTAAAAATTAAAATATCAAAAGGACCACATATAATAGTGTGTATAATTAAAAAAAACTCTATGTTTCTTGTGGCGCCTTTTTTAGTATGTTTTGTTTGTTTACTTTTAATACAATCAATACACACCACAAGATTAGTAAAATTCCAATTCGAAAGAATTTTATCTTGGGATATGTTTATTGGAAGTCTTAAAACTTATCACGAAAATACAATTGAGTTCTAAAACTTATAAAAAGTGTAATCAAGTTCTAAAATTTGTCAAATTGATACATTTTTAAATTACTTTTCATTTTCCACGTGGCATTTTTTATTATTTTTATTCAATTTTTAAATTTATATTTAAAAACTAAAAAGGAAAAGCTAGTGGACGCTTCTACTGCAGCCACCCATCACCAGAGGGGCTGGCGACAATTGTTGACCTTGGACAAGGGCTCACAACCCTCGCTAGGCTCGGATAAGGTCGCCCAAATCTAGGCACGCTGGTCCTCACAAGGGGACCATCGCTTGCCTTAGGCGAGGTCTCGTCGGCCCTCGCTTAGGGGTGGCAAGGCTCGCCAAATTTGGGCGAGGCGTTGCCCCTTTGCCTAGATCTAAGGGTGCACATGACAAAATTTTTGGAACAGAAATTGACTATTGGCCTGAAATTGATTTCTCAATTTCTATTTCAGAAATTGAGAAGTTAAAAATTTTAGCTTCTGATTTCTTCTTCAAATCTATTTCTGGAATAGAAATCTGTTCCAAAAATAGAAAAATCAAATTGCGTTACCAAACAGATTTCTGTTCCAAACCTGTTCTAGGGAACAGAGAATTCGAGAAATAGAAAAGTAGAAATTTATCATGCACGCCCTAAGCAAGCTTCACCTGTCACGACCCCAACTTCATCTTTAGGGTCTTGAGCAGCAGGGGTTATTTTCGCAACGTCTCAGGCTCGTCCCCGTCCCGATTTTTTTAATCTTATTATCATGCACATGCTTAAACATGAATAAACAACTCCCCAGAGAAACAATGGTTTTAAGACTGGGACATCTATCACAAAGAACATACTAATTTATATTATAATAATACTTTTATAAGCCCTTTCTCTACGGGCCTTCTTTTCTTTTTATATCACACTACAAGTTTACATAAAGGCCAGGGGAATTCCTATCTCCTCTAGCGTGACTGCAGCTCCCAAAACTGATGTGAGACTTCCATGCTTATAAGACCGAAAGATGAGGGAGTGAGTCTTGGAAACTCAATAAGTAAAATTCCTAGTTCTCTACTAGAATAGCATCTTATCATTAAAGCCTTGCAAGTACAATACTCGCAAATAATGTCGATGGCAGATCAATAGCAAATCCATTGCCATCTCTTAACTATTTGTATGTGCTCCGCTTTCAACTTAGCAAATAAGCTATTTCACCAAACAAGCTTATCAATTAGCACATAGTAACATGCACAATAAATTCATTAATCGTATCAATGGTTCTTCCCATATTTTCAGGGGCTTCCAGCCTTAGGCTGGGCATTCGGCCTCAAGCTAGGCATCCCATACTTCTCAAGGGTTTCCTAGCTCAATAAAGGCATCCAACCATCAAGCCAGACATCCTATACTTTTAGGGGCTTTCCATACTTTCAAGGGCTTCCTAGCTCAACTAGGGCATCCGCCCATCAAGCCAAATATCTTATACTTTTAGAAACTTCCTGGCTCAACCAGGACATTCGGCGATCAAGTCAGCCATCTCATACTTTCAAGGGCTTTCTTGCTCAACCAGGGCATCACGTTCAATGAATGAGGCATCACCACCAACACTATGTGACAAACGGGCGCTTTTTTCTCTTTAAGTGTGCGTATAAGTGCATCACATAAGCCGGTTCCTATCTTTTCTTCTTAACTGACTCATACATGGCCCAAAGGCATGCTCATACATATGTGTGTGCTATGAATCCTGGTATTATACTAATAAACATGTCGGGAATGACCATTGGTCCATGACTTGAACTGATCACTTAGTGCCTATCCCTCACCGAACAATGCTAAAAAACGACATGCTTCAATGCCGATCCAAGACCTTAAGGCTTAGGTACACCTTGCTTTGGTGAAGATCCTAAGCTCAACAGGCCTTGGCTTCAACCCAATGTGAACATGCTTCATGTCGTGAATGACCTTTGGTTCGTAGCTTGATTCAAACGCCAAGTACAAAGTCCCTGCACCAATCAAGGCATAAAACTAGCATGCTTTAGTGCTTTATCAATACCTCGTGGGCTTGGGTGATCTCTATACCGATCAAGGCTTACAACCAGCACGCCTCAATGCCGATTCAAGAGCTTGCGGCCTAAGGCAATCCTCGCATCGAATGAGATTTAGATTTGGCAAGCTTGAATGCTGATTCAAGGCCTTATGGCCTTAAGCGACCTTGCCTTGCATTGAACTCAACCTGAGCAAACCTCAG
The DNA here is from genome assembly GCA_016097605.1 of Eucalyptus guilfoylei. Classification (NCBI taxonomy): domain Eukaryota; kingdom Viridiplantae; phylum Streptophyta; class Magnoliopsida; order Myrtales; family Myrtaceae; genus Eucalyptus; species Eucalyptus guilfoylei. The sequence goes on along the minus strand of CM027865.1, from coordinate 24,248,791 downwards.
CCTCATTTCGAATTTGAACAACTCAAGCACACATTCAAGCACAACCATGAACATAAAAGATCCTACATCCTACCCACAGTTTGACAGATGAGCACCTAATTAGGCTCAACAATGGGGACTACTGCCCTAAAGGAGAAATAGGGATCTCACTTACCTAGATGAATCTCGAGAACTAGCTTGAATGACTTGATGAGGAGTGATAGTGCGAGGTTGAGAGAAATAGAAGAATCGCATGTAAAGGGCAAGAAAGGAGAAGAAGGCTCAAGGTGAGAATGAATGGGGGTGGTTCCCCTATTTATAGGATCAAAACTCATCATTACCCTTTCCAAGTGGCCCAATCGTCTTTCTTGAAGTGTCACGGCTATAACATCGAGATGGCAAGCCTACTTTGCAAGGTGGCACGCCTAAGGTCCTATAAAACACTTGCCATCTTCTTAATGGACCACCTACTCCATGCCATCATGACTTCACCTACTTGTTTTCCAAGGAGAATTTTATGATAATGATAATCATATCTTCCATGGACACCTAAGCCAATGAGTCACCAACTTCTTCTCCAATGTAAATCTTTTGGCCATCATTACAAAATCTTTAGATGGACACCTAAGCCAATGACTTATCATTCTCATTAAATGCCTAGATTTGGTTAATCATGAGGCTTGGATATTTCGCATGTACCTAAATTAAATAACTTACTTTCTAAGTTTTGCCTTTCTAGAATATTCCACCAAGTTCTCTTCTAATTAGTTCACTTAAGTCCTTAAGTCCTTTGCTTCTTCTCCAAGGAAAATCTTGAGCTATCATTACCAAATCTTTAAGGGACACCTAAGTGGGGTGACTCATCCTTGTAGTTAATGAGGTATTCTAGAATCTTCTATTATATCTTCTCTTGATTGGTCAATTTGTCCAAGATTTCTTTTCTTTAATTCCCAAGGTGGATCTTTGGTAATCATTACCAAATCTAGAAATATCTATCCAAAATGGTGAATCATCCTTCTTCAAGAAGAACTTAGGATATTCTAGAAGGTTCCATTTTGTCTATTTACAAAGAATATGGCAACCATGGAAAATAGGCCATTGGAAGTGCAACCGGAACCGGATAAGTGACTTACCAGTAGTTTGAGAACATTCTTCCATAAAGTTCTTAACACTATCAATTTGGGGAAGAGTAGTTTTTAAGTTTTTTGCAACTGTCATTCACATAAACATTAAGCTTAATCCGTTTGATCTTTCCTAAGCTTTGTGGAAATATTTTCCATTATCGCTACTCTCATCAACATCAACCGGTTCTTCAACTTGAAATGTTAAATTAAGATCCAGGATATCAAAGTGAAACTTGACTTGTTCACACCAATTAGAGAAATTCATCTCATTGAATAAAGGAATAAATGAAGCATGCGAATGAGGAGAAATTGAAAGTGCAAGTACAAACACCTAGAGGGGGTGAATAGTTTAAAAGAAATCTTAACAAATACATGCGGAATAAAATAAGTTGCGAACAAAGTCTGAATAAGGATTAGAGTTTGATAAGCAAGCCACTAGATTTCTGGTAGATGTTCAGAATCTGTTATGCGATGGAACAGACTTCTGAAATAATCTATAAGTGTGCAACATACTTAAATGAGAAGAGTTAAGAGAAGAGAATGTTGCACATGAAATTTATAATGGTTCAGCTTAAATCAAGCTTACATCCACTCTCTCATGCTAACAGCCTTCTGGTTGGATTTCACTATGTGATTAACAAGAGATTACAACTTTGAGTGCAAACAGTTAGTGGTAGATCACAATATCTCACTAAGTCACTCTTTTGGTATCTCTCTCGCGATCACAAACGTTTAAGTTCACCAAAGACAAGTGTATGATTGAAATTCGCTCAAACTTTGAAGTTATAAATTCTATACTCTGTCTCTTACTTACTCTTCGATCATTGGTCTTCTTAAATACTCCTTCACTTCTAAATTAGTCGTTGGATAGTATCTTAGAGGATTGTCTTCCAATCTACCCATTGGATAGATTTGTATCAAGAAGATTTAGTAGCCGTTGAGTGACAGAAGTAGAATCCTAAGTTAATTTTGATCGCCCATACAAACAAAATCTTGGTTTCCATAAGTAGAGCTTCTCCATTTAGAAAGTTCTTGTCTTCAAGATCCAATTGTCAATCAACTAGATTGAGTCAATCAAATCTATTTTGGTATGAAATTCAAACCAGATCACTAGCCGTTATATGTTTGGGGCTTGTGTTACATTTTATCAAGTTGTCTTGTTCTAAACATATGTCATGTTCTGGATCTTATCACGTTTTAGACTTGTATTTCGTTCCGTATGTAAAGTCTGAGAGTTTTTTGTCGGAAGTAAAACCTAAGTGTCTTCCGTCTGAAGTAGAGTCTGAGTGTTTTCTGTTTGAAATAGACTTTATAATCTAGACGTAAGTCTGAACATATTCTGCTTCTAAACATATTTAGCTTTAAAGTCTGGACACAACCTGAATAAGTTCAGCTTCAGCATAGAGTCTATCTTTTAGTTCTTCCAAATATAAACTTCAACAATATCATTTACGTGTTTAATCATCTGTATAGTCTATTACTCGACCATTAAACATGTTGATAGCCTTTGATTTATTTTGTCATCTTCAAAATATCATAAGGGATTTCCTTAACAATCTCCTCATTTTTTATGATGACAAAACAATATCTGAATATGCAGATGTGTAATCACACTTTCAAAAATATTAATAAATTAGGGCAATCTTAGAGAATAATGTAATTCAAATAAATAACTAATATTAACACATATGCATATTTATATTCTCTCCCCTTTCTGTCATAATCAAAAAGTGATAACAATAGAAATAGTATAGAGAATATAAAACGATAACAAATATGTCTTGCATGAAACACAATTTCCAAAAAATAAGCTTTTATAAAGTAAATTGAATATTAAATATATGTAATATAACTCACTTTGATCATATATATCAACATATATCCAATAAAAATCACGGATGCATTATAAAATTCACTTACCCTTTTTGTCATAATAAAATGATAATATCAATAAGAGATTTATTAATGATAAAAGGTAATAAAAGATGCACTAACCGGATTTTGTAGAACTTAATAAGTTCTAACACATTTACCTTTTTCTTCTTTCCATAATGATCAAGATCATGATCGGTTCAAAAAGATTTTTCCATAAAAGATCAATACTCCCCCGTCAATTTGTTGCCTTTTTTAGGTGATCACAATTCTTTTCCTTTCTTTTGAAATTACTTTCTCCCTCTATCATCATGATAATATTTGCACGTTGAACATAATAATTTTCCATTACTTCCTTCGTAGCAACAATATCTGCCACGATCGTTTGCTTTTTGAAATTCGAGGTAGAAATTTGTTTTCTTCAATCAAGCTTGTCTTGAATTTAACCTGCATTAACTTAACAAAATTTTTGCACAAATAAGTTGTAATAATATCCACGTAATATATAATGCCCTTTCTTCAAATAAATAAATTGAATAGCATATATAAAATTATCAATTATTTAAATTCAAAGCTACTCAACCTTTCGTACGACACATTATGGACTTGCTCAATAATTTGTGAGAACTTTGCATAAGGAAGATAATTTTTTAGCCTCCAAAAAATAGTATAGAATCTCAACAATTTTTAGATCGAGCTTTCCAAAATCCATATGGAAGATTCTTTTGCCACCTGCAAATTCTTGTATAACATATAACAATCCCAAAGTATATGTTTGAAATATACCATTAATAAAAAATAATCATTGCCAATCGTCGCATGAGATACTTTTCTGATTGCACCATGATTTGCGTAGATTTACAATTATTCTTCCCTTATGGAATCTCTTGCAATGAACTCATTTCCTTTTTTGTATCCATCAATTTGGATCCTTCCATTTTGTTAGAGCAAAATAGAAAATCTCCATAGATAATCAAATATTCTTTCTTAACTCGTCATAACATATTATTTAAGGAAAGAACATTATGCACAATAATATCTTGAAAAAGAAATTCTCACTTAGTAGCATGATAAAATCAGAGAGAATAAAATCCTCGAGTATCTAAAAAAGAATATCGTGCATAAATTAATATCACATAAAACAGATTTTCACTTTGCAAAATATTAGAAAATCTAAGAGCATAAAATCAAACCAAATAAACTCAATTGTCTCTAAGCAAGATATCAAAAATAATCACACATATTAAATCAAATCTCAACTCACGAATCACAAAAACAAATCACATGATTCTTCATTCAATAAAACCAACCATATAATATGGTCATTATAAAATCCAAATCAATCAAGGCACAAAGAGAATATAAGTATAATGAGAATTTTTAAATTATGTACTCTAACCAAATTGAGAATAAAAAATATACCTTCCTTACCAAATTCTCTTTCTTCTTTTCCTTTATTTCCTGCAAAAACAACTCATCTTTTCTTTGGTACCCATATTTTCTTGGGTCTATGAGAGTTAGTAAAGTATGATGTTTTTATCTAATCTTTCTCAATAGGTCTCCAAATTTTAGGACATTCATTTTCAAAGTGTTATGAATCTCCACAATTTGAACACTTGAGGGCCTTTCGACCAACAGGTTTTCTAAAAATCCTTTGAAAATGCTTCTTGTACGGAAGTCTATGAGGTCTTTGTCTAAGTCTCTCCTTGACTTTAGGATAATCTATCAGAGAATCACTTTCCTTATTAAAACCAAGTCCCAACTTATTATAGTAAGGTACTTGTATGGAAAAAATATGCTCTAATGTTTTTGAACCTTTTGAAAATTTTGTTGAAATATTTGAAAATTCTTTCTTTAAAGAATCATTTTTCTTTGATAAGTAAATCTCGACTTTCTTTTGTTTGTAGAAAATCTTTTTGCAAAATTTCAAACTTTTCTTTTCGAGAAAGATCTTATTGCCTAAGCCATGAATTCTCATTTTTTAGTTCGAAGATCATTTTAAGAGAAGATTTGAGGTTTAAGCAAAGCTCATTTATATATTTAAAAACTTTAACAAGAATTTATGAATGACTTACCTTGATTTCCTTGTCAGATTCTGAGTCAGACTCTAATTCTGAGTCTGATTCTGATTCCGAATTTGAGTTTGAGTCTGAATGTGATATCAAGCATATATTTCATTGCTTATCATATTCTTTCATTGCTCTTTTCTGTCCATTTTGCTTGTATTGTCTTTTTCCACTGAATTTCCTTCATTTTCTACTCAGTTTTTTGAATTTCTTGATCATGAAAGCAAGTTCTTCGTCGTCCATGTCATTTTTTGAGTCTGTATCATCAGAATCAGCATTAGATTTAAGTGCAGGATCTTCATCAATGATTTGTTCCACTTCGCAGGATTAAAGAGTGCCAATAAATTCATCAATGGAAAGTGGCATAATCCTTTGAGTCTCTCCAATTGAGGTCTTGACATGGTTCCAACCTTTTAAGAGACCTTGTAAAAGTTTGTTGACCTTCATTAGGGCAGAAATTGGATGACCTTGATATGTCAGATCATTTACAATTTTTGTAAAACGGCTAAAGATATCTCAAATTGACTCTCCTGGCTTCATCTTGAAGGATTCATGAGCAAGAAGTTCACTTTTGTCTCTTTTACACAATCAGTCCCTTTATAAGTAACATGAAGTCTATCCCAAACTTCTTTAGCTGTTTCACATGAAGAAATTCTATTATATTCAGCCGGAGACAATGCACAATATAAGTAATAAATAGCTTTTGCATCAAGAGTTTCTCTTTTGGATATCTCCGTCCTAGACATAGGAGCAGGGGGTTTTGTTTCTTTGTCTTTGCCAATCTTATTTGATGTAGACGTAGCAGTAGGATTGATTCATTTTTCCACAACATACCATTGCAAGGGATTTCTGAATCTTAGGAATGCATTCATTTTGTTTTTCCAAACGTTGTATTTCTTTCCATCGAAATAGAGTGACCTGGTGTTGCTTTGCTCTTCCATAAATCTTGGTGTCAAAATACTAGCCATAGAAGATCTTTAGCTCAAAAGTAAAAACACTTTAATAAAACGAGCACTTGGCTCTGATACCAATTGAAAGTGCTAGTACGAACACCTAGAGGAGGGTGAATAGGTGTTTAAAAGAAATCTTAACAAATAAATGCGAAATAAAATAAGTTACGAGTAAAGTCTGAATAAGGATCAAAGTTTGATAAGCGAGCCACCAAATTTCTGGTAGATGTTTAGAATCTGTTATACGATGGAACAGACTTCTGAAATAACCTGTAAGTGTACAACATACTTAAATAAGAAGAGGTAAGAGAAGATAATGTTGCACATGAAATTTATAGTGGTTCGGCTTAGATCAAGCTTACGTCCACTCTCCCATGCTAACATCCTTCTAGCTGGATTTCACTATATGATCAACAAGAGATTACAATTTTGAGTGCAAACACTCAGTGGTAGATCACACTATTTCACTAAGTCATTCTTTTGGTATCTCTTTCACGATCACAAATGTTTAAGCTCACCAAAGACAAGTGTATGATCGAAATTCACTCGGACTTTGGAATTATAAATTCTATGCTCCGTCTCTTACTTGTTCTTCAGTCCTTGGTTTCTTAAATATTCCTCCACTTTTAAACTAGCCGTTGGACAGTATCTTAGAGGATCGTCTTCCAATCTACCCATTGGACAGATCTGTATCAAGAAGATTTAGTAGCCGTTGAGTGATAGAAGTAGAATCTCAAGTTGATTCTGATCGCCCATACAAACAGAATCTTGGTTTCCATAAGTAGAGCTTCTCCGTTTAGATAGTTATTGTCTTCAAGATCTAATTGTCAATCAATTAGATTGAGTTAATCAAATCTATTTTGGTATGAAATTTAAACCAGATCACTAGCCGTTATATGTTTGGGGCTTGTGTTACATTTTGTCAAGTTGTCTCGCTCTAAACACGTGTCTCATTCTGGACCTTGTCACGTTCTAGATTTGTGTCTCGTTCTGTATGTAAAGTTTGAGAGTTTTCTGTCGGAAGTAAAACCTGAGTGTCTTTAGTCTAAAGTAGAGTCTGAGTGTCTTCTGTCTGAAATAGACTTTACAATCTAAACGTAAGTCTAAACATATTATGCTTCTCAACATATTTAGCCTTAAGGCCTGGACACATTCTGAATAAGTTCAGCTTTAGCATAGAGTCTATCTTTCGGTTCTTCCAAATATAAACTTCGACAATATCATTTACGTGTTCAATTATTTGCATAGTCTATTACTCGACCATTAAACACGTTAGTAGCCTTTGCTTTATTTTGTCATTTTCAAAACATCATAAGGGATTTCCTTAACAAAAATAAGTATAAATAATGCAAATACACAAGACAACACTTTAGTGCTTTGATGATATCACATGATCAGATTCAAAAATAAACAATACATATACATCATAATTCTCATTTGGTTGATCTTATGATATACATTAAACCATGATGATGCTAATAACTTTTATTTTGTAATTATAAGTAAACCTCATTAAATTTTATTTGTTATCTTTGGATATACAAACGAATGTAACAAGATATATTAGTTACCAATTATTACGTTAATAAATTAGAAGAAATTGATTAACCTTTGGGTGAATCCCTAAAACTTTAATATACTTACAACACCAATAAGGATATTTAACATATCAATTTCACTCATAGCATCAATTGACCATGGCTAATTGAATAAAACATTATATGATTTCAAAACATTCAAGAGACCTTAAGGTTCGACCACTTTGGCGACTAACAAACCAATCATAATTAAATTTTTAAATTGTACTACACAATAATTATTTCATAATTTGATTATTTCCAAACATTAAGATTTAATCACTTTCGTGATAAAATTGTCATAAAAGTATGAGAATCAAATTATGCATCATGATGCCTTGAGAATATATATGTCAATTCATATATAAATATATAAATACATATAGCAAAACAATTAATGTGTTGGAAAACATGAAAAATATATATACACCAAGAGCACTGAACCCAAACTATAATTTATGTGCAATTTCATTAAGCAAGTACTTGAATTAATCAGTTCAATGTGTGTGTGTGTGTGTGTGTGTGTAACGAGCATTATTAGGAGAGCATTAACAAAACCATATATACTTTAATAATCGCAAAAATCATGAGATCCTAAATCATGCTCTAATACAAACTTTTCACAAAAATGTAATTGATAATGCGGAAATTCATGATAAAAGAATTTTAGATCTTCATGATTTGTTCACAACAAGAGGGATTAAGGCATACGTTTATCCATAGCAATAACCTTGAGCTTTCGATTGTTGCAAAATTAGGAGAAATGACGAAATCCAATTTATCTCCCTTAACCCACTTTTTCTTAACTATTTTACCTAAGGGAGGATATAATAAAAAATTTTGTTTTTAAGTTTGGGTGGAGAGAGGATCAGATTCTTTATATAAGCTATCAATAGATGCCTTTAATAAGTGCCTTCCATCAAAGCATATTAATTTTATCTTTATAAAAGTGGCGACTTCTTATATTCTATTTTCAGGATAAGAACAATAGGAATGTCAAACTTTCGTATGGCACTTACTTGAGTGCAAAAAAAAATTTTTGCTCACTTGACTGCCACATCGTAGTAAAATCTATCACTTGACTGCCGATTCCGACAAATCATCCTATGTTGAATTTTTTAATTTTTTTGTTATTATTATTCGTTTTGCTTTTTTTCTTTAGGGTCAACAAGGGTGACTCTTGCCGGCCGCGAAACCTTGGGTGAGGGCCACCTTGCCCTTAGCTACGAAGGCCTTAGGCAGGGCTGTCGAGGCCTCGCCAACCGTTGTTGAGGCCGCGAGGGCCCTCACTAGCTTTGAGCGACGCTACCAACGCTTGGCAAGGCCTCGACAACCTCCCCTAGGGCCTTCGCGACTAAGGGAGAGGATTTTGCGGTCGGCAAGAATCGCCGATGACCCTAGTCGGCCCTAAAGAAAAAAAAACTAAAAAACTAAAAAATTGTTTGTGTTAGTGCTAGCGAAGCCCCATTGGACGATTGGCGTCCACGTCGGATTTCCGCGCGAGGCAAATAGGAATTGGCACTCAAGAGATCAATCTTTCAAATTTGTGGTACTCAAGTAAGCAAAAAAAAATAGGTTTAGCACTCCTACTATTCTTCTTCATTCTATTTTCATGAAAGTTGCAACTTTTCATATGCTATCTTCGTAAAAATTGTAAATTTTCACAGCCAATTTGTTTCTAGCATTTAAATAATTAATAAACCATTTACAGTTTTCCTCATAACCCAAACCAAAATAAAGTCCCTACCAAAAAAATCTGAAATTTTCGGTTCAGTTCGCATTTTGGTCCAATTTTGACACCTTGTAAATATCATTTAAGTTTTCCCTTTTTCTTGTTATTACGGATAAAGTTTGTTATGGATTAGTCATTTAAATCGCTACACATATATATATATATATATATATATATATATATATATATTCCTTGAATAATTTCATGAAATTAAAGATGCTTTTCACAGAAATCAGTCAAAAAAATTTAGTTAGTTTTTATTTGTTTGATAATATATTAAAAAATATGACTGAAAACATCAATATATGTTTGAATCTCATTTATGAAATAAAATCTCCTCAATGTAATAAAAATAAATCCCTTATAACGATCAGGTAAGGCGTAAAGTACAAAAATATTTTATGTCTTCGATAAAATGTAAGGGCAGTAACATCAATTATCAAAAGACATCATAAAAGAGAAATAAAATATCAAGAAATGTCAATGAAATAAAAGACACCGGAAAAGATTTCCTATACTCGAGATTGGAAATTCAATATCCTAATTTTAAGTATGGGTGTTTTCTTTGATTGTAAATAAATTTCCCTTAACTAACCACTTTTTACGAAACAAATATACGAAAGTCTTAAATTTTCTAACTTCGTAATTCCCTTAACCGACCGTTCTTTTTCGACCAACAGAAAAGTTAACCATTCTTTTTTTTTTCCCTTTTGTGTGGAGAAACAGAATAATCCCTAGGCACCACTGCCACCACCGAATCTGCATCGTAAAAAATTACAAATCCGACGCTCACCAACCACCCCGGACCATTTGAAGTTGAACCCTCACTCTCTCGCTCGCTCCGCAATTCCTTTTCCTCTTCTCCCCCTTTGTTTTCTCCTCCCGCAACGACACTTCGCCCAAATACGAATTCAACCACCCAAAGAGAAGACAACAGTCCCAAAAGAAAGGGCAAAATGAAGGGGTCTCTGAAGGGGAAGTACGACCTGGACAAGAACGGCGCCGCCGCCACCATTGGTATCAGCGCCGGCGAGCTCAAGCTCCGAGCCTCTATCACTGATGCCACCGTTGCCAAAGGCCCCAGCCTGAACGGGTTGCTCCTCGGCGTCGAGAAGCCTGGGTTCTTCATCGTCGACTACAACGTCCCCAAAAAGGTCGAGTACTATTCTCTTCTTCTTACTCGCGAATTTCCAAACTTCGGGACTTTGGTGCAGTTATTGGTGTTGGTGACAAAGGGGTGGCTAGGTTCACCGTTTGGATGCGGAGAGGCTAATTGAGGGAAAATATTATATGGGGTATTTAGGTTTAGGCTTTGTGGAATTCCAGCTTGAAGTTCAGTCATCATAAGCTGATTACTGGGTTTTGGTTGTTAATTACCTTGTTATTGTATTCTGTCGTGTAGGACTTTAGGTTCCAGTTCATGAACTCGGTCCGAATCGCCGAGAAGCGGTTGAATTTGACGTACATCCACAGCTGGGGCGATAACCGGACGAATCTCGAAGGAGCGCTCGTGATTGATCCGGCTAATAAGTTATCGGCAAATTACTTGCTTGGTCCAGGGAATTGCAAGTTGAAGTACACTTATGTCCATAAAGGGTTGACTACATTTGAGCCTTCCTATGATTTGTCAAAGAACTCGTGGGATTTTGCAGTGGCGAGGAATGTTTATGGGGATGATTTCCTCAAGGCAACTTACCAGACGTCAAGCAAGGCGTTTGGGCTGGAGTGGTCAAGGAATTCAAAGTTGAGCGGATGTTTCAAGGTATGGGTTTATTTGTTGGTTTTTGGTATTTCTAATTCAAAGATGCTGTTGGAAAGAGATTTTGCTGTCCTAATTTGATAGGAACCTAGAATAATGAAAACCTTTTTATCTTGGTCTGATAAGTTTTTAAAGTTGTATTTCCCTTATGAAATAATTCCAAGATACCTACTGGATAATATGAAAATGTTCTGAAGATTGTCTTATGTAATATGGTTACATATGGTTTCTTCGTAATCTGGCCATTGTTGTATTTGCCATCAGTGGACATTTTCCAAACCCATTGAGGTTGCAGCATGCACAATAAATATCTTTTGGTTCTTTTTCAACTAAAATTGATTTGTCATCAGCACATCATTAAAGATGAGTCAGCTGATTCCCTAAGTTTTATATCATCACTTCATTGTATCTCAATGTCAGTAATGTAAAGAGTATGCATCGTATTAATTTTAAGAGGTAAAACTACCTCTTTACTTTACTCATGCGTATTGCCAAAATTGGCGTGGGATCTGACATATACTTGTTTAGCTTGTTTGGAGTTTATTTATTTTGTACTGCTCTGGATGAAGAAACTACCTCAGGGCTTAGTTCTGTTGGATTGTTCACTAAATGTGCTTTCATGACCGCCCGATTGTGGGCCGTTGGTCTCTCAAGAATGGAGCAATCCTTAAGTTTAGCAATACTTTTGAACTCTTTGACTGCAAATGGTCATTATCCACTTCAACATGATTCATGATTTACTGGAGCAATCATGGTTGATGGGTATGTTTTATGATATGAGAAATGCATCTTGGGTCGATGAGTGATTCATTACAAGAGTATTTTACGCCAGTAACTTTGAGTTTTGAAGGTCCAACGGTCCAGCTTTATGAAGGGATATGATGAGATGAGAAGGTGTATGTGCAAATCCGATTATATGCTGCCACAGTTAGATCTGCACTTTGAGAGGGGATAAAGAATAAGTCGTTCTTTTTTTTTTTCCTTTTTTTTTTTTATGTTTAAACCTTAAATCAGGGTATTCTAGAATTAACTGCTGGGTTGCTTGTTATGTTGCTGCTACTTCAGAAATTTCATTTCATCTGCAATTGTCGCATATTCTGACTGAGGTGTTTTTCTCTTTTGCAGATATCTGCTTCTCTCAATCTGAATGAAGAATCAAAGGTGCCAAAATTAACTGCTGAAAGTACATGGAACTTCGACATGTGATTGATGCGTATTCATTTAAGGGGAGTCCTAGTTTCATTTTCTTGTTGAGATTTATTTTGCCTGGATAAGCATTCAGTACCCTAGTGGACTGTGGTCCTGATACTTCTCAGCATCTCTCACTTCTTGATACTTTTCATTTATAAGAGAGCTAAGTTTGGGCAAAGTCTCCAATTTCCAAAGTGCTAAGTACCACTTGGTAGTATTTTCAAGTGGGAATTTACGTTTTCTGGGGATGAAACATTGCATCTCCCATTGCGGTTGTGAATCTATGTTGACCTGGTTTGCAACGAGAATTAATTTTTATCTGGGAAAGCTAACAGAAAGTGCAAGATTGTGGACTCATTAGTCATTAATCATCAGAGTAACGGAGTGCATTTTTCTTGTGACTTAAAACTGTTGAGCAAAAGTACTATTTTCACCTAGTCCGAGTGATTGTACGATATCTTTTTGATCAAGCTACCTCGTCACGGTGCCTTAGAGCTTATCCAGCCTCTGAAGCAGCCTGAAGTTCAAGGCAGAGTGATTAGAAATCTTAGGATAGTGTCTCTAAAGCAGGTTGGAGACTGTGATCAGGTAATGGTTCAAGGATCAGAATTTCATGAATCGTCTTATGATTTAAGGAAGTGTACCGTGTAATGGATCTGGCATCGCATCATGTTGACTCCTACGTTATCTGTCAGCAGATCTCTTTATTGTTTATTGCATGTATGGGTGTTGGCAGAAAAAAAAATTGTACTGAGAACTTAATTTAGAATGATGCAGTTCATAAAAATATATCTAACTCTAATCCTAACTCACCTTCTAAATCTAACTGTAATCCTAACTAACCTTCTTTCACGGTTTATATCCAAGGTCATGGACTTGAAGACACCTCTCTCAATAGGGTGAGCAACCGGTCATTAGGATCCTGATTCGAGGATTAGACTTTTTCTAGGAGTTGTTGAAGGTTAGGAGTCTTAATCGACTTTTCTAATGGGGCTTTGTGCGCTTGAATCGGCTGGTGTGCTATTTGTGGTTTAAGATATGACACGCCCACGATCCTCGAACTTGGGGCTACCATCTCGAACTATGACATTTGGTAATGGAGAAACGTTCCTAAATTGTATGTGCCGATGCCACTTGTTACTATGTTCGATCGAGAAGAAGGCTGGCTTTGAGCGTGGAAAGCTTTGATTGAGTGAAGTGATAGAAGATGTATTCCTATCGGGCGAGCTTAGGCCATTCATGTGACATCAATGGAGACGTGATTATAGTGCATTTAGGGGGCAAGCGTAGGCCGTTCGCGTAACATCAATGGAGACATCGTGATGGTGCATTTTAGGGGGTGACAACAAACGATGCATTCTGTTGGATGAGCATTGACCATTCATGTAAGATCTAAGGAGGGGCAACGACGGTTAGGGAAATGAAAGAAAGTGATGGGATGGCCCGCAACGAGGGCCTCACGAGTATTAAGTGGATAAGAATGTCATCGTTTGGTTTTTCCGCATTTCATGAAGGCATGAAGTGAGCCCTATTGTACCGAGAGAAGCATGAGAGATGCTAAATGAACTTTTGAATGATTTAGGGCTTAACAAATAATAGTGCTGCAGTACCAAAAGGGCATCGTGGGATCCTAATCTATCTCACACTTAACCAAATCCTTGGACCTAAAATCTTATATTTTTGTTTAATCAATTGCTTTGTAGGCACGCTAAGGTAGCTAACTTTCCAAATGATATCTTTACCTTGAGAGGTTCATTTACTTGAATTAATTGATGGCAATTCTAATATGATTTAAGTTTACGATTACATTCACACCCTGCAAATTATTTGAACCTAAGATATGGGAAGATCGTAGGGATTAAAACACAATTAGCCAGTAACCATCGATTTGCAAAATTTGAGGTGCTACAAAATCAATAAAAAGGAAAAAGCCTCAAAAACCTGATCGAACATTTTATAACAATTGTAAATAAGAGGATCTAGCGGTGTCTTGCAAAAGTAAACTTGGTTACACGTAGCATAAACTCGGCGTCTAGCAAGCAATCTCTCACTTAAAATTGGGCTTCACACTCAACACATTGCATTTAGCCCCCTTCTTTGTGACACCGATCGATTGAACTCTGTCTCTAAGGCAGATTGGTCGTATGACCTTCGCGGCAGATCCTTCGGCTCTCGTCTCAAGGAGGCCCGCCTCCAGCAGGTGCACGCATGGGCCGACCTAGTCCGGTCCGGTCCGGTCCGGACCGTTAAAGAGAGAACCGGTAATTTTCGCGCTATCGAAATATTCGGTCCCGCAAATACGCCGAGCGCCCTCTCTTCAAACTTTCAAAAAAACTGTCAAAAAGGAATTTCGTTGCCGCCTTCGCAAATAATATCCGCCTTGTCACTTTGCCTCTCCATTTCCATCATCATCAACCAATCTCTCTCTCTCTCTCTCTCTCGCTCTCTCAATCGTCATCGGAAGAAGATGGAGAGCGACGACGACTTCGAGCTACTCTCTCCCGCAGATCCAACTTCCCCTCCGGTCTACGTACGGAAGCTGAAGCGCCTCAAGAAAGCCGCCCAAGTCGCCGTCGATCACCGTCCTTCACGGCTCCATGACAACGGAAGCCCTGACCCGCCATCGTCCCTCGTGCATTCGCTTTATTCTGAATCGCAGAGCTCGGAGGATTCGGGCGGCCTGCGTCTCGAGGAACCGAGGGATGAGTCGTCGTTGGAGCTGGAGCTGCCTGCGCCCGACGATCTCCGCGGCGAAAGCGAGCTTGTCGGTTCGGAGACTGTGCGTTTCGACGGTGATGACGAAAAGCTTGGCTCCGGAACTGATGGATCCAGAGCGAAAAGAGTCTTGGAGTTC
This sequence comes from Eucalyptus guilfoylei, assembly GCA_016097605.1. Classification (NCBI taxonomy): domain Eukaryota; kingdom Viridiplantae; phylum Streptophyta; class Magnoliopsida; order Myrtales; family Myrtaceae; genus Eucalyptus; species Eucalyptus guilfoylei. The sequence continues at coordinate 24,233,687 of CM027865.1, read as the reverse complement.
GATTCCGCTGAGGAACGGCGAGATGCGCAGAGAGGCGATGGGGACGGAGATGCAATCGGAGAGGGAAAGGAGGATCCGGGAAGCGATTGGCCTGAGAAAAGGCAGAACGGTACGGAGGTGGCTGATGGGCGTGTAGAGGATACGAAGAAGGGGAAGAAAAGGAAAACGAAGGGAGGTGAGAATTGTGTCGAAGAGGATGAGAAGCACCAACCTCATGCTTCCAACAAAAGAGGAGCAGAGAAGGTGTGGTTACTCGCTTCCTTTTCGATGGAGCATAACGGTATCCCTTCTTTATGACTGATTACAGGCTGCTGAAGTTGTTTCTTTTGCCTTCCCTAATTGAACAGGAAAGAAGAGATTATCTCAAGCAGCTTCGTGCAGACTCTCAGAGACTGCTGCGAGGTGCGTGTCTAGTCCTGATTTTTCTATGCAACAAAATTTTTGGTAAACCATGTGATTGAGTATCGTTGCATGACTTTACCGCCCTAATTATATTCCACAGAGACTCGAGATGCGACATTTAAACCTGTGCCTCTTGTTCAAAAGCCAATCTCTTCGATTCTGGAGAAGATCCGGCAGAGGAAGCTTGAGCTTTCCAAGAAGTGAGTGTATCATTTTGTCCTTTGGGTTTCCTGTTATTTTGTTGGGGTAAATATTGCTGTTGTTTCCATTGTACTACACATTGGTCAAATGACACGTCCGATTCTTATTATCCATGCAGATCTGTCATGCTGAAGAGTTTGTCCACCATACGTGGTTATGACGAGTTTTTGGGGGATGATCTGGAGTTTGAGTTGGAAATTTCTCATTCTCAGAAAGAGGTTGAATATAAGGCCAAAAACGTAGGAGTGGAGAAAAATTTTACAGGTTCTTGTGAGGAAGGGAGAGATGTAAGTGCCCCAACCTGTGGCGAGTCAGACGATACTTCAAATGAATCAGATTCTGGAGACACTCCTTCGCAAAGGGTAAGCTTTGTATTCTTCCAAAGTTCCTTGATGGTTTTGATTAATGGCAGAATTAAGCATCATAGCACTTTTAGATTAATCTATTTTCTGTGGCAATCAGATGTGAAACACAGCCCTGCGAATTTTCCTAAAAGCAAATTTTATTAACAACTAACTAAGAATTCTTGAATCGGTACTGACAACCCAAGCAGTGCTCTTGTCCTTCTGTTCTGAATGTGGGAGAGATACCAATATACCACTTATACTAATTCATTTTCTGATCAAGTATGAAGGTTTTGAAGTGCACTATTTTCCTTATGTGTTTCCGGTGATCTGACATTGCTTTATAATTATCATCCATTCGAACTCCAGGCTTTGGAGGAGGAATACAACTACACATTTCGAGTGCCTATAAAGGATACACAGGTTTCCTCCGGAAGCACTAATTTTTATGTGATTGATGAATTGCTGCCTCTTCTGTTAAAATGTCTATAAAGGGATTGCTGATTTTTTTTATATCTGGTGCAGGAATTATTCTCAGATTCACAAAGCAGTGAAAGGAAAGATGATTTACCTGATGAGACTCCCAAAAGTCCTGTGGAAGAAGTTTTTGCACCATCTTTACTTGCAATGAACTTGAAGTTTGATTCTGCTCCTCAAGACGACATGTAAGTCTAAAGTTAATGATTGCCTTGATCCCATGCTTTGACTAATAAGAATCTTCATGCTGCTTTCTCTTTGCAATCTATTTTCCCTTTAATTGTGAGAGTTTAAACACACTGCACAATTGACACTTCCTCTATTTTGGAAGACTAAATTTGTTCCTAGGTTCATTTACTTGAAAATCTGATAAATTGCTGAATATGGAATTTGTACTCCAAATAAACTCTTCATCCAGTTCGGCATAAGTAGAATATGAAAGCATAATACTAGCATGAGGCAATGAGTAGAGTTGTGAAAAATATTGTAGTCGTTGCTATATTGACTTGCAAACTGCTATTTGGGTACTATCAAAGTATCAACAAAATTATCAGTGGTATTTTATTCCTTGACAATTGTTGATCAATCCTTGACCATATTCAGACTTCAGAATCATAAATAGCGTGCAAACTTTAAATGTTGTCATTTTATTGCATTAGTGAAATTACACTTGATTTGCTCAAGGACAAATTCTACTCTAGGAGCTATTTCATTCCCCATATTTCACAAGGAATATTTTGAACAGATGTGTAAAAGTGTACTGCAGTCTAGAGCTGTGAACTGATTAAGCCATTGTTTATGTTATGAACCACATTGCATACAAGTAGAAAACATGTCCCTTCCCATGCCACATGCAGCTACCATGATGATCTAGGTAATTTTTGTTCTGTAGTTATTTTTAATTTGGTTTGGAGCAAGTGATTCTGGTTATCCATTTTTATTCATTTTTGGAACATCTTAATGATTTCATTCATCTCCTTCAAGGTCTGATGAGGAGGATAATAACAAGGAAAATGTCAATCCTCATATGCACCAGTCAGTTGATTTGTCTTTATCTCCAAAAGGAGATCCTGTCAAAGATTTTATTGATGAGGAAGCTGAGGAAGAAGATGACAGTGACAATGATCTACTCCACTTCCAAGACAACGAAGAAGAGGATATTGAAGATGCTGAGGAACTTAATGAAATGATAGAAGCTGACTATAAGGAAAAACCTATAGATAATGAGAGGCGCAATCAACTTCACCAGGAGTGGCTTGAGCAGCAGGATGCTGCTGGTACAGAAAATCTGATGCAAAGACTAAATTGTGGTCTGAAACAGAAAGACAAATCACTGCTTGATCTGGAAGAAGGCGAGAAAGATGTAGAAGGTGAAGAAGATGAAGAGTTTGGGTATGATGACACAGAAGATTTAGCTCCAGCAAATACTGCACGAATGAATTTACGTAAAGCAAAGCAGATGATTCCAGAAGTGTTTACTGATAAAGATGATACTTATGTGTCTTCTGATGATGAAGAATCTGAGACACGGCTAGTCAAACAGTCTCTATTCAGAAAAACTGTGAGTCCTTGCAGTTAAAATGATGCATTCATAGATTCAGTTCCATATTATAAGACACATTAATTCAATATTTCCTTGTGTTTAAGCAACAACAACAACATCATCCTCTCCCCCGCCCCCTTCCTTCTCTTCTTCCCCAACCGCCCATACACACCCAAAATAAGAAGTCTGTCCTTTTAAGTATAACTTTTAGCCTTCATCCAGTGATCTTGTTGTTCTGGAACGTGTAAGGTCTGAAATCACTCTGAACTTTACCATATTGGACAGGAAGCACATGTTCCTCTCATATCACCAGCAGAGGATGAAAGCTCCAGAGAAGTATTTCATCGCATAAAGAAGCTCAATATGACCCCTGACAGTAGGAAGAAACCAAAAACGTCATGTAAGATCTGCATTAAATCATAATTGGTATTCAAGTGCATTAGCATGAAAAGTTCAGGCCATGCAGACCATTTCTAATCATTTATTCTTCTGCAGCCCGACTTGATGCATCACTTGCACGAGGAAAAACAAGTGGCATTTTAAAGGTAAAATTATCTCCCCATTTTGGATTTTGTGTAATTGCTTGACACATATTAAATGGTGGTTTGGTGGTAGCATGTTCTTGTTTCGCAGACTTTGATAACCTGGTTGCTTGGTGAACATCTGGATAGTGGACACTTCTAAATGTACCATAACCCCCCTTAGTTGGTCATGGAATCTCTGTTGCGTTTGTTGGAAGTTTCACTAACACCGCTTGTAATTTGATCATATCCTATACTTCGATAAAGACACAAATATCTACCTGGTTGTTTTCCACTTAAGGAAAATTGCATGGGTAAAAAGGATTGATTGTATTTCAGAAGGCACGCAACGTCTTTTCTACCTTCATCATATCTTTTACTATTGTCATCTTTTTAAAGCTGCATCTTGATCATATGAGCTTATTTTTTTGCTTTTGCTTATCATCCTTTCTGATATACTTGAGTCGATGGCAACTGATATGCAAGTTTATGTTCTTTCTAAATCAAGATGTCCTTGATTCCATATGTTATGATTTAAGGTTCTTGATAATAACCTGACAAACTTAGTAGAAGTCCATGCGACATTAGCTTCCTTTCAGTTTTCTTATTCTCTTATGTTGGAAAATGCAGCAGCCATCTTTTCTAGGTCGAGGGTCAAATCTTCTGCCATCATCAAAGAATCATAAGACAAGCACGGTACGGACATTTATATTTGGACGGGATGACAGCAATATCAAGAGCACCATATCGGCATCAGAGGACTCAGACATGGTAAGATTTGGCAGTATTGCTAAAGAAGATTACCAATAAGTACTTCTAAGGACTAAAATACTCCAACAATCCTAATTGTAGCTAAGTGGACTTTGAGATAGAATAGTAATCACTTGATATACTTCTGTGACATAATGGTAGTAATATGAAACTTCTGATCACCGATGCTAACACAGATTCATAAGGAGAGTCGACCGGCAAGAACTTCAGTGGCCAAGTTTAGCGGCTCACAGTCAAAGGGTAGTTCCCAAACAACAGAAAGTGCTGGAGTAAGCTCAAACACAACATTATATGACATTCTGAGGCGGTCTTCTGTGCATTCTGATAAGTGTGCCCGGGAAACTATCGTTGGCCAGACTAAATCTATGTTTGCAGCATTCAGATCAGGAAATAAGTCGAAAAGCAGCAGAATACTGATGTAGAGGTTCAGTGTCAAGAATCAGTATTGCTATTCCTTCCTAACTAGCAGCATGTTGAGAATGAGAGAACTGACCCGCTGCAAAGAAAAATGACGTTTACTATTGGCAAATTTGACGAAACATCATATTTTCCGCATTTTTGGCTCTATTGTATCGGGTTAATGAGCTGATATGGGTGCATGCGTTTATCATTGTTCTTTGGGACATTTCTCATTATAGTTCTACCCATGAGGAGTTCTCATATCAAGTTGGTGGAAGACAATTAACTTCTTTTGGATTCGCAATGAATAATTTTACTCTAGAATGAATGTTGAATTATAGGTGATTTGGATGTAGTCATGAGGAAAATATCTAATTTCATAACGTAAATGTTAATTGTTTCCGTAAAGGAGTAATGGAATGTTTTTTTTTTCTTTGATGGAAAGGAGAGGAAGAGAGAATAATTTCTTTCTGAATGTTTTGTCTATTAACCTTTTCAATTGTTATCTTCAACATTTTTTTTTTGATATAACTCCCTCATACCTTTTTAAAGGGTGACGATATGTTTTAATTGCACCTATAATATCTCTTATTTAAACATGATGGGCTTGATAGAGCTCTATTAAGAGTATAAGACATTCAACATTTATTAATTTTAGAAACAATTCATATTGGCAAGAAAGCCGTGCGACTAGTGAGTACATTTATATTTGGGAGTTCAAATTATGCACTTGTTAGGGATGGCATAATAATTAATGTACACAATATGCTTGCAGTCCCAAACCACTCAAGAAGCAACACATGCGACCATGTCAGCGTGGGGGACCGGCTCGTCTAGAGAAAATTTCTCCATTTATTTCTATCACTAGACCTGCACAAGCCTACACGCATTTATTTTAGTTTATCTCTCTTAGATTCTCTCTCCTTGGACTCTAGCGAACGCAGTTGAGAACTCTTTAGGGAACGCTTTTTCTCTCCTTCTCGTTAATTCAAATTTTGGATCTCTACCTTCTCTCTTAGATTTTGCCACTCCAAAGCTCTGCTCAACAGCACTCTTATAACTTCACATATTAGTTCATGTGGAAATTACATTAGTATAAGTTTTTATTCTTGTCGGAGAAAGTGATGACCCTATTTTATAACACATTTTACTTACCCTTAATACCTTTCAAAGAATCTTGTCCATAAAAAATTCAGAGTATCTTACATGAAACAAAAAATAATTCTGTTTTAGAAATAATGGTACAAAAACAAATCTTCAAATTATACAAGGTAAGATTAAAGAAAAAGTGAGGAAAGCTAGTGATTGATCTTAGTGCTCCAAACTAGAAACAAAATAGAAGCAAAAAAATCTTTAAAAAAAAATAAAAATCAACAACTCAACAAAAGTAATGCCTGTTACAAGTGTGACGTCCTGAAATTCGAGCCCTTTGAGGGATGAATGAACGTGAATTTTGTCAATGCATTCTTGATTAATTTCACTCGGAATTGATCACTCCCGAGATACTAACTTTGAGGGGAAAGGCTAATGAGGATATAATTCGTGCGACTAAAGAACTTGATCTGGGAAAACGACTTGATCATGAGACTTGCGTGAAGGCAATCCTGTAGATAGGTAGTCCGATTTCAAGGACGACTAGAAGTCGATTCGCAAATAGAACATAATGGGATGACGGGTGATTCCATTTATTGTTATTGAGCCCTCGAATGACCCTATGTCGATTCTTGGTAATCGTGTACTTTGAAATAAGAATCAATCCTCCGCAATTTCATGTTGTCAAGGACGTCCATGTGCCGAGATGTCTTGAACGTGATTTGGCACAAGTCAGTTACGCGTAAATCCTTGAAGCTGCCTGTTAGTCTGAGACGTACCAAAATGGCATTCGGGCGAAATTGACAAGGCATGAGAATCCAAGATTGGACTTCGAATTCTCGGGAACGTCCGGGATGGACTTTTGGACAATGCTACTTCGACAGTTGATAGCACCAGTTAAGTCGAGTATTTAGAAAAATGATTTACGGACCGAGGAAACGAGCCTATGAGGACGTGGGCCGGGCAAGGCCAGTGTGGGCCTCATGCCCAAGGTGGGACAACCACCATGGTAGGCTCGAGGCAAGCAAGTGAGCCCATTGGACCCAACCAACCGTTTTACCCTTCCAAGCCCATTGTCTAACCTTGAGCTGTTTCGAGCCCAACCAATTCCTGAGCCCGTTTCTTAGGCCTGCCTTTCATTTGTGGCATCCTAGAACTTCATGGCGACCTCTAGATGCTTTACGACCTATGGAAAGGTGATGGAAGTGTCATTGATTTATGTTATGGCCTTTAGACCAAAGAGTTGTAATAGATTAAGGCCGAGCATTTAATGGACAATTATTTTGTTGGAAATGCATCCTATGTCCATGTGAGACTAAGGATTTTATTGATGAGGAAATTTTGTTTTTGGCCATGAATTTTATAAGTTGGATTTTTATCGAGCTATGTTACAAAGTTTCATGGCCATATGAATTTGTAATTTAGTATTTATATAAGTGGGAATTAAGATGGATAATTAAAAGTAAACATGGGCCTATTTAAGAAATTTTTGGGCCATTTAAGTTTGGACTTTAGGCCCAAGAGTGTTGGACCTAAAGTGGGCCAAAAGGCCCGGCCCATGAAGCCCATTGGGCTGTCGAACGAATGGAGGGGGGGAGGAGCTGGATGGCCTCCTCCATGTGTCTTCAACAAGGAAGACACTTGTCTCCTTCTTGGTGACAAGTGTCCCTCCATGCAAAAATGGAAGCATGCAAGGATTTTATTCAACCAAAAGGAAAAGAGAGGGAGAGTGGGCGGATGGAGAGAGAGGGTTACCGAGAGAGAGAGAGAGTGAAATCGAGAGAGGGAGAGCGTGCGAGAGAAGAAGGAGGAAGAAGGAGGCCCGTTGCTGCCAATCGTCCGCCTAGTCGCCGCCGTCGAGTCCGCTTTGCCCCGCTGTGTGCTTGCTGTGTTTTTGCTTGGATTAGAGGCAAGTAGAGTCCATTGATCTATCATTTGCTTGCTGTGTTTGGTGTGTGATGAATGGTGAATTTCGGATGTGGATGAAGTATGAAATTTCGAAGTTATAGGAGTTGTGTTCTAGCCTAGTATTCTGTTTCTGGAAAAACAGTCCGACCTTTGATGATTTCGTGAGTTGCATGCGATGTTCTAGTTGGAATATGACTTCGACTTCTTGATGAAAGTTGTAAAGGACTTCTTGGAGAATAACATATCAAAATTTGAAAGGAAACGGACAAGTATAGGTTGATGAAACCATTTTCTTTGATGAAGCTAGATCTGGAAACTGTTATGATGATCTATTGTGATTCTGTGAATTTCGTGTAATTATCTAGTCCGAATTTGATCTCGTGTTCTTGATGAGAGTTGTAGAAGACATCTTGAGGAGTAACATACTAAAATTTGAGGATAAACGGACAAGTAATGATCGGGGAAAACAATTTTCTTTGAAAAGGATAAATCTGGACAGTGAACCGAGAGATAGGAAGAGTTATAAAAATTATAGCTTTTAATCCAGAAGGTATTAAATTTATATTTCTTCATGAGAATTTTACCTCTATGTCTCAATTATAACATATTAAAATCTCATAATTTTCGGAATTCATTTAAGGGTTTAATCGAAATTATTTCTGAAACTGTGCAAAAGTGGTACTGGAATTTCTTTTGCTGTGATGTATGGATTTATGTGATTGATGTGAAACTTTCTTGACATAGTGTTCTTCAGGAAATATCTTCCTATGGATCTTGTTTACATTGTGTTAAATTTTCAGAATTTATTGAGATCGTTTACTATTTTTCCAGAATTTTTATTAAAGAAGTGCATTCTGCTTTATCCGAAATTTGCTGTATTTTCAAGAATAAATGGACTGCCCTACGAAATATGATGTCTTGAGTGGTTGTATATGCTGCATAGATGGTGATGTTTGGCATATCATGTGACATCAAAAGATGGTTTAGATCTTTGATATTGTTGCATCAAATGCCATGATGAAAATGAGACATATATGAGATTATATATTGTGATAATAACGAGACCGTCGGAGGTGTGAGCCGACGATGCCCCGGGAGTGTTGGGATGCCCGGAGTGTGTGAGCTGGATGTCCTCGGGAGTTTCGAGATGCCCGGTGGTATACGGTACGTAATTCCAGAGGGTTGCCTGGTGGTATGTCGGTACGTAATCCCGGAAGCCGTGGAGGTTTGTGCCGGGGGGATTCCTCGTGATGCTAGTTGGGATGCGAGATGCCCGGAGGTGTGTGCCGGATGCCCGGATGTGTGTGTCGGATGCTCGGAGGTGTGTGCTGGAGGCCCTCGCGATGCTAGGTTGGATGCGAGCGATAAATTGTGGGATGCAAACATTGGTCCCTGGATGAAAAATAATGAGATCCTTGTGAAAGATAAGAATTGAAATTAAATCATGTGCATGGGTGTATGCATATGGCATGATGCATGATCTGCTTATGAAAGTAAATTGATGCTTTTTGATATTGAAAATGCGATCATGAAGGCGTGAATGGATCTCATGGTGATGTATGCTTGATAGCATGGATGATACGAATCATGGTGATACATGCACGATGGCATGGTGAGATATGCATGACTGCATGGTGGTATATGCACGATGGCATGACAAGATATGCATGACTGTATGGTAATATATGCATGACTGCATGGTGATGTATGCTTGATAACATGAATGATATGTGCTTTACTCGTGATATCTTGATTGTCTTGCTTGTTGCATTGTGTAGTTTGGTGGATCTTTACTGCTGAGTGGTTGTATTCACCTCGTTTGGGGACTAACATTTCAGACTAGATAAGATACCTCTGTTGCCACTGCCACTGGTAGATGGATCGAGTGGTTGGATATGACCGCGAGGAGGAGGATAGCAAAGGAAGGAACTTTTGGACGCCGACACTGATCGATGAACTTTAAGTATACGACTGTTGGAGGAGATGTTGATCATCTTTTGAAGTATAGCCGAGTATAGAAGACTATGGCATTTTGATGTACCGATGAATGATGTCCATCTGGTTTAAGTAAATAAAAGTGTTTGGCTTTTACCTATAAATGTTTAGTTGGTGTGCATCGTTTTCTGAATATAAGGAAGGGAGTTGATGGATGTGCTTCCGCTATATAAATTGCGCAAGGACCGATCTAAAAGATGTAAACCCCCAAGATTGATAGACCTTCAGGTCAAGCAAGAGAATGGTAATCGAACTGTGGACCCAAACAGTTCGGGGGCCGTTGAGGGGTGCCACATCATTTTAGCCTAAGGGTGGATTGGGAAATGTGCAAGATGGAAATAACCATTTTACCCCTAGATATTATAAGGAAAAGTCAAAAGAAGAGAGAGAATATGATGTCATGTTGCATGGGAATGGTGTCACGCCTTGATCCTTGGGCACGCACCCATCCCTCAATTGGTTGCTTAAAAAGTAACGTCCTAGGACGTATTGCCGACCCTTTCATTTTAATACGCATGCGGAAGCATATAAAATAATCCCCAAATAATAAAACAATGGGATAGAAAAACATGGCTATATTTTTTGAACTTGAAAAACCACAACCACGCTTTTATACAAAGTAAACCTCACAGTATATATTATAATACTATTAACAAAGTCAGATCTATCACACATGGTTTCATGACTCAGGGTTTGCAAAACAGGGTGGGGTTTCAATCTTTGTTGGGGTCATACTCGGGATCCTCCTCTGGATTCTCCTCCGACTCCTCTTCAGGTTCTTCTTTAGGGTCCTCTTCAGGTTCCTCCTCTGGGTTCTCCTCTGGGTACTCCTCCTCCTTAACGATCTCTCCTTCTTCCATGCTCCAGCTGGAGTCCATTGCTGATTACTCTGGAGAGTCGAGATCATCACCCAGCTTGGGATCCTTCACATCAATCATCATCCACCCTTAGGATCTATTGTGTCCTTCCCAAGCGCAACCTCCAAAACATACTGAGGTACATTAGCCTCCGGCATAGGACCTTCCCTTCGCTCGTCATGATGTGACGATACCATGACCGATACCTATAAGGCACCCTCTCGGGTTCACCCACGTCGACCCAGACGGTGGATTTTATCATTACATACTCCAATCCTTCAGGGTGAGGGTGTATCAGAATTTGATAACTTACTTCTGTGACTTCCTCCGGTATACCAAAATGCACGGGAGGAGGGGGGTGCTGCCATTTAGGGACCTGAAATGTTGTCCCACAACCGGGTGAGACTACGTCTCAGTAAGTTCTACCCCCTAAGACCCGATTAGGAAGCCAATACGCTCTAAAGGCTGCCTAAGCACAACACGGGTTAGAGGACTTACCTTGGCGTCAGTTCCTTCATGCAAGTTAGTATATATCAAATGTACATGAACCACATCAATTCACCCAATCAGATTGAACTATCGATCAATTGACTCAGTCGATTACATGTCATCGAGACCATCATACGGTCACCTCGATTAATCATTCTCAACTCTTAGCCACGACCTAACAGGCACAACCTAGATTAGTGGTAATCACGGCCCCACTGGCAACTTTTCTATATTTGGTGGTCATCACGGCCCCACCTGACAACTTTTCTAGGTTTAGTGGTAATCACGGCTCCACTGAGCAATTTTCTAAGTTTAGTGGCATCACGGCCCCATTTGGTACTTTTCTTAAATTTAGTGGCATCACGGCCCACTCGGTAATTTTCGATATTTAGTGGCATCATGGCCCCACTCAGAAATATTTGATATTTAGTGGCATCGCGGCCCCACTCGATAATTTCTTAGATTTATATCCACATTATCCAATTTTTGGGATAAATCTTCATAATCTCCAATTTCGCTCAATTACTACCATCAGGTACTCAATTAAATAAACAGAGAGCACAACAACAATCAGCATAAAATTTCGGTCGTCCGCTATCCTAGCCTAATTTCCGGAAAATAAATAAATAAATAAATAATTACGGAAAATAATAAATAAATGTAATAAATCCACTTTAGGCTTGTTATAGCCTAATTGGATGCCGAAATGGACCTGGAAAATTTCCGAGGTTCATTCAATAAATAATAACACAAGTCTACTTGCTAATGTCACTAACTAACCACCTAACATGCATCAATAGATAATTAAATTAACTAATCTAATCTAATATATCAACCTAAACCATGCTTAATTAATCTAATCAATCCATAAACGTAATTAACCAACTAAGCGGGGATTAGTGAGTTCAACTCGTTTAATGAGCGGTTCGGTGCAAAACGATGGGAACGTTGCGGGGCTCGACTTTCCTCAAGGCGAGCCTAGCAATTGAGACTCGAGACCACCTCAAAATGGGCCTAGAGCTTATTGGTAAACCCTCTGGTTTCTCCTTTGTTCTTGGCTGCAAACAAAGAGAACAAGGGTTGAACAAGGCAAGCAAGACCAGTGAAGGCTCGAGGAAGGCTGCACGGCACTCGGTGGGCTGAACGGCAGCTCCGGCGGGCTTCCACAGCCACTCATGGCGGTTGGACAGTCGCCTGGTTGCACGGACAGAGGCGGACGACGGCTGGAACGTGCGGACAGGTAGCATGGGTGAGCGGACGTGCGATGACGAGCTGGCTGCTCTGGCGGTGGTGCGGTGGTGCGGTTGCTTCCGGTGGCTTGCAGGGATGGCGGCAGCTTCTCTCCTGCTGGTTGAGGGCGTTGAACAGCACAGAACAAAGGGGAGAGGGGCGGTGGATGCAGCCTTGGAGAGGAAGAGAGAGATGGAGGGGGCCACAAGCCTTGCTCTTCCACATTCTTGGTCCATCCATAGCCAAGTTTGGCTTCCTTGGCTCTCCTTAAGCCATCAATGCACCTCCCACGACCTTTGAAATGGTCCATTTTGGCTAGGTAAGGAGGGAGCTACGAATTTCACAATTTTTGGCTTCAATTGGACTTGATCTTACTCTCAATTCAATCCCATTTGGCCCCAAAAAATTCAATCAACTCAACATCGGTCATCTCGGCATTTTTCCTCACCCATACAATCCACTTGATCCTCAAATTTGCGATAAAAAACGATCCCCTTCTTTTTCTGAACAAAAATGGTCCTATGCCGACTTTTTTCCAAAAAATCTCGGGTTGTAGAAAAATCTTCTGAGACTGAGTCAACATTCTTAGAATTTATTATGACATGACAGAATTTTCAATTTCTGAAATCAGATTCAAATTCGCGATTAATTTCACTCATGCGCGTTTTTAGCGCGACCTAGGCTACCCGGTAGTTTTTCAGAAATTTTTAGTGCAAATGACCCGTGGTCGATTTTCTTCGAGCCACAATGAACCTACTTGACCCATTGGCGACTCTCAGTTGTCGTGAAAATCTCGAGAATTCAAAGACGAGCACAATGTACCAAAACGATAGAAAAATCAGTCTAGTGCCGGCCGACGAGAATTTTCCAATTTAGTAGTGTCACCCACGATTAACCACACATCTCAGTCGAATTGACCTATCTTTGAACTCAAATCAATTTTTAACTGTGCCGTAATGGCCTCTAAAAATGAGCACGGTCGAGAAGTCGATTTTTGATCGAATTTTCTGGTCTATCACATTAAAATTCCTTAATGGCTTCCCTGAATAGTCTATATCTTGAGAGTGATCAGCTATGAGAATAGCCCTATAAGCGCGTCGATGAAATGCCCGATTTATTCAATAGAAAACATGACTGAAAATTTGGGATGTCACAGATGTAGCAAGCTTTGAAGAGCCTTAATGAGGCCTTGACACCAGCTCTCCCATCACTCTCTCTCCTCCCCTTCAGCCCCAAACCAGTCGACTCTCTCTCTCCCTTGGTTTCTCTCACTTCCTCCTTCTTCTCCTGCAGACCTTCCTCCAAAAACCTGAGTTGTTTGTTGCCTTCCCGTGCAAATCATTGCTTGTGCCACCCACCACCGTGCTCAGAAGGCCCAATTCGTACGCCCCATGGTGGCCGTTCGCCGGACGAAGCCGCTGGCTGATCCCGCCTGCCGGTTGAAAGTCCTCGTTCCCATGTTCAGCTGTCCCTACACTGCTCCGCCTAGTTCGACTGTTTTCCTCTTATTCTGACCCAACCACTGCCCAGCCCAGCCACCAGTCGGTCCCCCTTAACCCCCAAGTGCCGTAGGTCGCCGACCAGCCACTCGTCGAAGCTTCGATTAGCCCACTTAGCCCCTTTCCTCCTCTGACAGTTTAGTTTTCCAATGTTGCAGAAGGAGTCTAAGTTGCTTGCTGCTGTTTTGACCCTGGGACCGCCTTGGATCGCTATGTTTGAGGTCCCTGTGTGTCGGCTCCGTCATCGCCGCCGCGTCCGTGTCTCCGGCCCGCTTAACGAGTGAATTTTCGCCCTAATCCGTCGATTAGTGCATAAACTTGCTTAGGGTTGGTTTAGTTAGAGTTAATCTTAGTTTAGAGGATTAATTAAAGTGTATTAGAGCTAAGATAGGTGGTGAGTTAGATGATTAGGATTAGTTTAAATTGATCTTGCTTAATGCCTATTAAATGAGGTTTGTTGGCTTAATCTTAGATCAAGGGGGTTAAGCTTGTTTAGCCTTTATTGATTGATTTCCTTAATTTAATGATTGTTTTATTGAATTTTGAATTTAATTTATTAGTTATGAAATTCTAGAATTTCACTATTCACGTGACACTGTTCATACAGAAGCGAAATTTGGTCTAAATGCATATGTTTTGATCATATGATATGCATTGATAATCTAAATACATGGTCATTTGCATGAATTGGTTGGAGTTATAAAAAGGGAAATATGCTTTGTCCTAGAGACATGGAAATTGATTTATTTTCTAGAGATGAAATTGAGACTGCATTTGTTTAATGGACTGTTCTTGCAAGCACGTAACATGTATGCATTGGCTAATGTTCAAGATAAAAATGAGCTGTGGTGGTGTGCTTGCATGATCACTAAGTTGAACCCGTCACCCCGACGGGAGTTCGAGGGGGATGATAGTCCAACTTGTCGGAATCCCGACGGGAGTCCGAATGTGGAGTCGCGGTAGAGACCGGGCCCATGCTCCTTCCGAAATGCCATCTTGGGAGAGAACCCTCGATGTTGCTGCGCCTCATGGGGGAGGGCTATGCCTGGATATGCCAGTAGACATTGGCGAGGGTTCGATTGTAGCCCTGAGGGGTAGTAATAATCAAAACACGTGTGGGTGCAAGAGCGTATGAGAAACATGGCATCATTGGTTCAGATTATGCACGAGCTGATCACATTGTTTATGCACACGTGAATTGATAACGTGCAGGGTGTGGTAATGGCTAGGTGAGATCGCTTGTGATGCGACTCGTATGTGATTGATGAACTGCATCATCTAATGGCCATGTACATTGCGTGTACTGTGTTGAGATATAACGTGCAGGGTATGGCATACCGGGTAAGGTTGCATGCGAACCGACTATTTGATTATTGGTTGACCTTGGCTGTTGTTATTTGTTGGTCGTTGGTTTGCTTGTGGGGTGGTTTTGGAGAGATACCTCGAGTTGAGTTGGTGTACTGACCGGAGCTTAGGGGGAGGACTCGCTGAAATTTTATCTCACTGGTTATTGTATAACCACTTTCAGGCCCTTAGAATGGCGCACCCGCCGGTGCGATTCGGGATCCTTAAGGACTGGGAGACCGTCATGACGTGTCACCGCTTCCTGGGTCGAGTGCATCTTTACGAGAAGTATCTCTCCACCATCTGGGTGGATGAGAGACTGGGGCAATGGATACCCCATCGAATCCTGGCGTGGTGCATCCGTGAGGACGATATGCTGATTGGTCATCTACGAGGTTTTGATGGGCCGCTCGGCAGGGGCCCTGAGGACGCCAATTGGGATCCTATGGAGCTAGACCCTCCTGACGATGCAGTGGAGAATCCTGTCCCCACTCCACCAGTGATCGACCCGAACGCCTTCGACTATGACCCAACGGAGTCTGAGTTCGATGAGTCCGAGTGATAGTGGTGCCAAACCCTAGGGTTTTTTTTGTCTAGTTGGATTAGCCTAGCCTAGTTTCTTTTTGGTCTGGCTTAAATGATGAATCGGTCTCTCTATTGGGCTTGTAAATCAAAAACGATCCTCCATTGGTTAATCCAATGAAAATGTATATACGAGTAGCTGCTATTATTCTTGCTATTCATCCCTCTATTCCTGTTTGATTGCTTGATTGTTTGTTTGACTGGGGGATGGTTTGTTTTTTGCTTGCGCATAAGGAAAGATTAAAAATGAATGGTTGTCGACGAGCTTGGGACGTCACTTTCTATCGATCAAGGGAAGGGGTTGTTGCGTGGTCGGGGTTCGGGGCGCGACAACAAGGCTCCATTTTGCATGCTCAATGGCAACACCAACATTGTCCTATCCTTTGCCACCACCTTTGTCTTCGTCGTGCTCACCGTCGCTCGCTAGCAACAAAAGTAGCCACGGCTTGAAATTCGTGATGTCATTGTCCTCGACTTCTCAATAGCCACTTACAACACATATACATTAGCCTCTTCAAGACTAGATTTGTCGAATCATGTGCCCACCATTAAGCAAAGCATCGGAGCAGCAAAATCTAAAAGTGTAGGTAAAATTCCATTTGAATTAATGAGAGGGAGAGAGAAGCTCAAGAGAGAAAGCGTTTGCTTTTCTTCTTCAGAGAAAGAAAGAATGAGGAGAGAGAATTTAAGAAAGTGAAACAAATGTGTGCAGGTCCTGCGAGAGGGGAAGAAAAATATTTTTATGTGGAAATTTTTTCCTAACATGACTCCACATGTTGCTTCCTGAGTAGTTTGAGACCAAAGTTGACATGTAGGGGTCAGCCTACCAATATTTTCTCACGTAATCCATGAACTATGCGAAAAATTCCCATTGTTTTTGTTGAAAATTGTTTATGTAACAATTTAAGTCCTGTTCGATACTATCCCCAGAATAACTATTTCTATTCTTTTATTCCTCGAAATGAAAAAAGAACATAAATTCGTTTGGTAAAATTTTTGTTTCCTCGAGCAAAAATTTATTTTTTTGTTTATGGGAATAGATTTGGAACAAAAAAAAAAGAAGAAGAAGTAATTTCTTGTTCTCGAAAATAATTCCTAAAATCAGTTGCTGTTTTTTCTTTTCTCCTCTTTTCTCTTCTTCTCTTCCCCTTTCTTCTTCTTCCTTTTGGCCGGTTATTGGCCCCCGGCGACGCCGAGCCACGTCGAGGCTCGGCCTCGTTAGGCCATGGTGAGGTTGACCTCGCGCTACTTAAGCAAGGTTGAGCCTCGTCGGTAGCCAGGCGAGCGTCGCCTGGCCACCGGTGAGGCTCTGGCGAGCTTGCCGAACCTCATCCAGCTGATCACCGGCTACAGCGGTGGCTAGTGACCAGCTACAAAGAAGGAGGAGGAAGAAGAGAAAAAGAAAAATAAAAAAGAGAAAAATAAGAAAATATATAATAGAAGTATTAAAAAATTAAAAGAAATAAAAGAATTCAAGAATCCTACCAAACGTATTTCTATTATGATAATAAAAATTTTGAACAGTTATTAAGCGCGCTCTTTTGCTCAGAAATTGTTCCCGGGAACATAATCATTACCAAACGCGTCATTATTCATCATTGTATTATGCTCAAATTTACATTGACAATATCCTCATTTACGGTCTAGATAATGTCATATTTTACACACCATTTTACTTAATTTCTGAATCTGTTTTATATTTTCATTTTCTTTTCTTTCCTTTTGGTTACCGTCATCTTATTCTTTTCTGCCCTCTGACCATGTTTTCCGGCCGCTTCCTTGCCTCCCTCACTAGCCTCCGCAAGCCATAGATGCGCGTTTGCCGTAAAATCCTTGATCAGCTAATGAAGTGGAAGCTGAAAACTCACCATAATTTTCACCATCACGCAATTGATAACTGAGATGGTTGATTTTTCTTTCTTTCTAACCTTTTGGGTCTTCCAAAAATGTGAAATTGATTAGTAGAGTGGGCTGGGAGAGTTAGAGCTGAGTAAAGGGAGCAATTGTAAGATGTGATTAATAAAAAATGTTTCATTTGTACAAGAAAAGGGAGCTGTCATGTTCATTTGTCAAGCTCCGAGTCCAGTAAAGCCGCTCGGCAACCATGGAGACTGGCCTTGGTTTCACGATTGAATTCACAAGCTGTTCTTACGACAATCTTGGTCAAAATGTCATAATTTGGCAGTTGGGTTCGTGAATGCATGAATAGCAAAAATGTCGAGAAAATAAGTCGCACACAGCAAAAGCGGTCGAGATATGGAAATGAACATGACAGCTCCCTTTTAACTCCTAGGTGAACTAACACATATATGGAAATTTATAAAAAAATATATATATTATGAAAACTTTAAAGGATGTCCGTGTTATTTTCAATCTAATTTTCAACCCCATTAATATTGATGGATAAATAGCCTAATATGATTCAATTCTAGCCTTTCTAAAGTTAAGTTCGATTAACCACTATCTAGTTATACTAACATATATACCGAAAACAAGTTTGATCTCTTATAAATCTCTCAACAAACTTTAAAATTTGTCAATCAAATCATTCGAGTTTAAGTATGTATGTATCTCGTATTCGATTACAATAATCATTTTCGATAAGTCACTAAGCCAAAATAAAATTGCTAAAAAACAACTCTAAGATAAATTATTGAGATGATTAGAAATAGCTTTCTCCTTTTTAATTTTTTTTTTTTTGATTTCCCAAAAGTTTGAATAATCATGTTGCCAGGACCTTCAAGTTCACAAGAACAAGGATCTTTGTCACCATGAGACAGCTGCCTAAATCAGGCCCAAGTGGTGATACCGACATTGACCCGATCTAAAAATGGCCCCAAAAGGAAAAAAAAAATCAAATTGAAACTGGAAAATGTTGAGTTTGCCGAAGCACTTTTCGCCCGAAAAGTCGAATTCTTGCCCTAACTCGGGGTCAGTCCCAAGTCAAGAAAAGCTCAAAGCGACTTCAGCTCAATTTCCCATCTGCAGACCCCAAGAAGGAACGCCGTTGATTCTTCCCCTGCGGACATATCGAACTCGGCTCGCATCCCGACGATTTCGATCTCGCATCGGATTCGCGAGGATCTGCAGCAGCTTCCGCCGGGTCCAGCAATGGCGAAGCACTGAATCCCGCACTCGGGTCGGCACCGATTTGTTCCTTCTTCTGCAATGGGTATTCGAGATAACGGCAAGTTCCTTATGCTCTATCTGCTTCTTGTGTTCTCTCACGTACCTGGGTTTTGGGTGTTCGCGGATAGTGATCATGTCCATGCTCAGGGCGAGCGTGTCGATGCTGAAGGTGTTGATTTGGGCCACGAACAGCATCTTTTGTTGCAGAGGCTTGAGGAATTAGTGAGGAATCTTAGCGAGGTTGTTTCTAGATTAGAGTCGCGGGCTTCGACGCCGGGTGGTGATGTTTCTGAGAGCCCGAAACTGCCCAATAACGATAGTGTTGAAAAAGGAGGTTGTACTGATAAGAAAGTTAGTGGAGAAGTTGAAGAAAGGGATGGTTTCGGGAGCAATGCTCGAGATGAGGAGAGAGATAGGCGGCGGGGTTCTGTTACCAAGTATAGTCCTTTTTGGTCTGAGAAATTCCAGTTTGTGTCTGCGGTGAAATTGGGTCTTGAAGCTACGTGCATCAATGTCTTGCCCTATCAGGATTATGAAGGGCTTAGCAAGTATGTTGCCATCGGGGATGAGAGGGGGAGGGTCTACGTGATCTTGAGAAATGGGGATGTTCCGGATCAGTTCGACACAATGTCGGAATCGCCAGTTACGGCCATGGTGTCGTATATGTCGGTTTATAAGAATGAGAGTGTCATGGTGACAGGGCATCGGAATGGCGTAATCTTGGTGCATAAGGTATGGGAGAGATCAAATGGTGAAGAATCGAGCTCGCTTTCTATGGAAACAGTGGGTAAATTTGCTGTGCGTGGAAACTCTGAGGATGAGGGATCAGCAATTACCATATTGGAAGTACATCATGTTGGGAGAATGAGATATATTATATCAACAGATGTAAGTGGAAGGATTAATATACTCAAAGAAGATGGGACAGCGTATGGTTCTGTGA
Organism: Eucalyptus guilfoylei; assembly: GCA_016097605.1. NCBI lineage: Eukaryota > Viridiplantae > Streptophyta > Magnoliopsida > Myrtales > Myrtaceae > Eucalyptus > Eucalyptus guilfoylei. The sequence continues at coordinate 24,213,961 of CM027865.1, read as the reverse complement.
TAGAACCTTCAAGCAGGCCACTTGCATTTTTAAAGCAGAGGCTTCTGTTTTTGACCGAGAAAGGGGCTGGGTCATTGGATTTGAGGAGCATGAAACTCCGAGAATCTGAATGTGAAGGATTGAATCATTCGCTAGCGAGGTCCTATGTTTTCGATGCCACCGAGCGGTCTAAAGCATATGGATATACATCAGAGGGTGATCTCATTCATGTGTCGCTGTTGGGGGATGTCGTGAACTTCAAATGCCGGGTCAGATACAAGAAGAAGTCTGAGATAGAAGAGCCTCTTGCTTTAGAGACAATTAAGGGTTACTTGCTCGTTGTTAACCAAGAGAAAGTTTTTGTCTACAATGTATCATCCCACCATTATGTTAGAGTTGGTGTGCCTCGGCTTCTTTTCTCTGCTTACCTGGATGAGATAAGATCTTCTTTCTTGAATCGTCCAATAAATGATGTAGATGATTCAAGGAAAACAACACTGCCTTTGGTTGCTTGTGATCGGGAAAAGCTGGTTGTTCTTGGACTTGGCAATGGCTTTGTTGGGATGTACCGCTCTAATCTTCCAATTTTCAAGGGTGAGTTCAATACAATGTTGTCGACAAGTCCTGTGGTGTTCTTCATACTCTTCTTGTTTGGAGCATGGTACTTCTTTGCCAAGAAAAAGGAGGCGCTTACGTCATGGGGACCCGACGATCCTTTTAGCTCCACATCTGCCACAACTGGTGCTCCATTAGGAGCTACTTCTGGAGATCGGTCTTTCGTTGACTCTTCCTCTAGAAGTGATTTAATGGATCTGCGAGGTAGTGGCCTGAGATCATCGCGAAGATATGGTTCTCCTTCACGGTATCCTTCTGGAGCGACCAGTTCATTTAGACCGAGTTCAGCCGATCACAACTCTAGACCTCCTGTTGATCCAAACTACAGGACATCTTCAGAGCTAAAATTTAGAGGGACCCCTATGGAGTCTTCCAGTTTTGCCAAAAGAAGGGAGAGCCTATTTGTAAACAGCCAAGCTGGGGATGATAATAACTGATATAGAAACACAGGTCGTATACTTTCTTGGAGAGTTGTGGCTCTTTCTCATCGAAAGTTTGAGCTAAGAGAAGCTGCCTGGACCATCAGTTGCTGTGACTTTGTTACTCTGACACACCAAAAGCAAAATAATGGAGCATTTCAAGAATCTCTTGTACTATGTCTTCATCTATGAACACAGTGGTAGTGAAGTTTCTTTTGAGCCTGAAGCCATCTTTCTTGAATGTTTCTTTCTCTGTCTGATAGAAGAGTTAAAGATTCCATCACAGACTCCGTTTTGGTTGTGTATGAAATGGCATGCTTGAAAGTGTGATTTATTAGGGTGATTTGGAAAGAAGGGAACTGACTTTCTTGGTTACTAGAGAAAAAAATAGACTAACGAAAACATCGTCTTTTGTAGGGATGAGGACAGAAGGAAATGGAAGGAAAGTAACTATCATTCTTGTTCTCCTGTTTGTGGAAGGATTCAGATCTCACTTAAAAAAAGGGGCATTATGAAAAATGGCCGCTGTACTCTTGTTTATGGCCAAAACTACAGGGATCCTTGTTCACATTGCCAACCACTAAAAATTAACTACAGATTACGGAAAGGAAATAGTTGTCCACTCAGACAATCTAGTTTTTCACGATTCTTAAAGGAACGGATTAATTTGTGTAGAGTGCCAAGAACACGAGACCGTTGTGGACTGGCAGCAGCCAAAATCGTACAGGTCACAGCAGCTGCTAAGGCTTGCTCCCCAAACAAATTGCGAGAATGCTTACATAAATTTTGATCATAGTGCAAATTCTAATCACACCAGTAAGCAGCAATTCTTGGGGTTCAGCACGATAATAGCTGAGTTTCATGTTTGGGCGCATTGGTCTGTATTGACGCTAGCGAATTATGGACTTGGCACAGGGTGGACTTGCGTTGCCGATTTGGTGGCATTGGCCGTGCATCAGAAAATCGCGAGCAGGAAAACCGAAAGGGCAAAGAGAAAGGGGTCGGTCACCAACTAGGGGGATGATCAAGAGGCAACTGTGAGCGTGAGCATCCGCAAGCTCAAGGCCTGACGACCCTCACCTAAGACGACCCTCACCTAAGCACAACGGAGGTCATCAGACCATTATAATGCTCCACGAGTTCGGCAGCTAGGCTGTGACAGCCTCTAGCACGGTGAAAGTTAAAAGGATTAAAAGCTACACTGAACCCGCTTTAGACGTATCCAAAGTCCCTCCCGTTTCCGTGAGTCATAAGTTCTTAATGTCATGGGTGCTTTTGGTTTCAGCCGCTGGCGAACAATCCCCCAACCCCAACCAGGGGACCGATGTCCAATAGACTCCAGGATCTGGTGGAGGAAGGGGAATATTTGGTTGGTTATGAATGTCGGTCCAGAGATGATTTGGATAATAGGCCGTTAACGATTGAAGAACTTTCACGAACTACATGCTGGCGGCATGAGAAACCCTGGGAATAATATGACCCGCTGCTATCTACCTTCACTCGCTGTTGAGAAGCTCCAACGTTAATATATTACAAGAATCTTGTTTCTGTTTCAGGGCAAGATGACTTTAGTTAACAGGTGTAGATTAAATGGCTAAAAAGCAAGAACAAGTGATCCACAACATCCCCCATCTTCCTCGAAATCCTTACGGATGATGTGTTTCCAACTGAGAATGAGTTGACGCATCATTCAAGGTTTTTAAGCTTCAACGCAACCCCCAATACTCATAGAAAGACCAAACAGGTCAAAATACACGAGCAATAAGCACGGGCAGCTGATTTTCAATATGTAAAATCTGTCCTCTTGACCATTGGTCATCTAGAGAAGAAGATGAGTGAGAAGTAACATAAAACTGAAACTTACCAGCACTTCTTATAGAACAGGAGAGAAAAACCAAATAATGGCCAATACTCTATAATGAACTTCAAAAGGATCACTATGCTCTCTAAGGATGAATTTTCCTTTGGCTAGTTTAAAGATGATTACAAGTAAAACAAAAACAAATTAACGTCTTTCCAGGTCACTTGCATGATATCCACGACGAAAAGCATGTCTCCTCCTAGATATATCTGACCCCCTTCATCATACTGGCACCGGCAGGCCTTTCTTTGCCATGCCATCAAGAATATCATTAAGAGCTTGACATACTCCAACTATCTGCAACCACAAAAACATGAAATAGACTGGTCAGTATGAAACTGAGAACACCATGCTTAGAGTTTAATACAAATACAAACAGAATAACACAGCACGTCAAAGAAGCTGATAACCCAAAGCTTGTGTTCCTTTGCTGAACTTCATATACAGCATACTTAACAATGATGCGAACTAGTACAACAGAATCATTACTGCTGATTGGAACTTCGTGGTGATTACAGAAGAAGGGGAGACAAAATCACCTGTTGATCCCATTGTTCAAGCTCCTCAGTGTCATCCTCAAAATGGATGACAGCTTCCACCTAAAGAACTTCTTGAGTTAGTTCCCAAGAAACCAATGCTGAAGAGCTTACACACAATCTATGGTCAGGAGTACGCGATTTACCATATAGAATATCCTACCTGATCGATGGACCCTTTCATCCTATCCTCGTAAATCATTCGTGAGGCTATCTTTTCAGCCTGCATGCAAATGCCTGACTCTCAATAGTAAAATAACAAATCAAGGTAGATCACACAGCCCAGCTACATGTGCACACATGCCTGTGAGCCGGTTAGATGGAGAACTTTTTTTTCTCAAACACAAATAAAGATAACAAAGGGTTGGTGGGAAGTAATATCCAGATATTTACAGTTTGCGTATGCGCCAGTAAATAACAATGAATGCTGGCATTTTACATGCCCATCTATTCACAAGAATAAGCAGAAAATAAATAAGGTCATAGCAAATTGCCAACAGTATGTGTGCATGCAAAAGCTTTTCTTTCTTTCTTTTTCTTTTGTGGGGGATTGGGTGGGGCAGGGGGTGAAGGTGGTCAGGAAGAGGCCCGCAATCCCATCAGCATCTGCACAAGGCTCGCATTGCTAAAATAGTGGAATTACTATTGTTGGGAGAAGCTCATTCTCTCATGCACTTTGGGATCCTCATTTTGGTCAACAGACAGTGGAAGCTTTTACTTGAGTTGGTGCTCTTGACCTAATGAATATTGCTTATTCTGGTGTTTATTAATGGTGGTATACAATTGGTTTATAGTATCCAGTTAATCAAAAGAATATATACAAAATAAAATTGACTGCATTCTGAATTAGTATCAGGCCTACCTTATGAGGAGGAATGCCCAACAAAGTTCCCAGCTCATCAAAGCTATGCCATGGAATTGTGGAAATGGAAAATTAGTTTTGGTTATGTGGCAAAAGAAACTAAAAGAATTAGCAAGCAAACAGAAGGCCCTTTCGAACCTTATATTTTTATAAAGTTTACTTGCACTCAAAAGGTTATGCTCAATCATGGCACGATCCAGCACGGTGAAATTGTCTGGCAGAAGTGCTTTCTGTAAAATTTAACATTTTGGATGAATAAAGAAAGAAAAAACACCATATGGCACCGAATTATCAAACGGAAGCATGAACCAGTAACCTGATGAGCTTTTAGTTCTTCAGCAAATGCATCTATTTCCGGTTTTCTAAGGATTCTCTCCAGATAGACCTGTTCAATTTACATTTTATATGTTCATGAATCATATGGACTTCTGAACCAAATGAAGCTGCAATCAACTCATTATGCACAGGAGTTCACTAAAGCTTGGTAAAGTTTGGAGCAGGGGGCACCTTTTGCAATATCGGATATATTTTCAACTTTGAGCATCTTTCATCCTGACCAACAACCAGATAAAAGGTTATTAGTAGATTAAAGTAAAAATTAACATTCCCAATTCTTGAAGGAACAGATTTACTTTGTAAAGAGTGGCAAGAACACGAGACCGTTGTGGACCGGCAGCAGCCAAAATCGTACAAGTCACAGCAGCGGCTAAGGCTTGCTCCAATGCCTCCTCGTCAATTTCTCTGTGATGAAAGTATCAAACAGCATTAAGAACAATCACTGAAAGTTGTTCATCAATTATTAATAAAAAGCTTCAAAATAAAGATGATGATTTGTTTTGCAAGTAACAAGTGTACAAATAGTAAAGCAATGTGACAAAATAATCGAAGCAAGTTGTTGATCATCAGTATCATCATGCAAAATATTCACAAATTGATTGTCAAGCCAACAAAATTCGCCAAGATGACTTGCATGCTTTCCTCTGTGAGGGCATCTGGGATAATTGCTTGAAACAAGAGTAAAATCATATGTCAAATCTGTTTTTATGCCACACTGAACATCAGGGACAAATGCCATTTGCTATCTTCAGTGAAAAATGATTTCTTTTCATAACACACCATTAGAAAGACGGAGAGACGTATAGTTAACCAGGTTTCAGAACTAAATAGGGTGACCTTTGAGGCCATTAACCAGCCAAGTTCTAACCTAACACTGTTACTGCTGACTCTGATCCATTGAGGAAAATAACACACCTATTAAGTTGCAAGAATAATATTCACATACGTGCATATGTACTCAGGAAGACACCTATTTCTTCATGCCAAAAACTTCTAGCAATGTCAACACAATCGAGAGATTACTCTATCCAGAAGAATTGTGACTGCATTTAGGTTTCTTGCCTACAAATGTGGATGGTAGAATGAATTTAAAATAATACTGATGACATTTCAAAATCATCACCACCCCCCCCCCCCCCCCCGGTGGGGCCCTTCTCTCTTCCCTAAGAAAGGAGGAGGAAAAAGACCAGACAAATTATAAAGATTTCCATGCTTGGGCCTTTAAATAATAGCAAACTAATCAAAAAAGTGTTAAAGGTTCTGTCATGTACAGGTTTTGAATACATGACATCCAAAAACATGGTGGTTTGTAATGCTTGTCAAACAACAGCATATACATACATCTGTACAATATACGTTATCTATGGAGAGCTAAAACGACCGAAAGCAGATAATTTTGACCTATTAAAAAGAACGATTCAATCAGATCGTCACATCTCAACAGATCTCAAATATATCACAAAAAGACAAAAAAGACTGTTCACTGTACATACTCATCTCCTATCTGTCGCTTCTCAATCTGAGATATGTCATAGTACCGCAGTGCGGCTTCTAAGAACTTTCTCTTCAAATCCAAAATCCTTGCATAACAAACCTGCAGAAAATCATATCAAGTTAACAATTAATTTGACAAAAGCTAGCTAAAAATAGTTATTCCTGCTGTTACACACCAAACAAGGGCAAACCTTGTATTGTAAATTCAAAACTTCATGCTGACTATTGCTAACTAAGAATGAAGCTTTGTTGATGAAAGCTTCTGCATTTACGGCATCATCATCCTGAAACAAACAAGAAATAGAACATGGCAATTGCTCTACGTACCAAGACTTCAAGATTAGTAATTTAGAGATTGTCAAGATAGTCTAGAGACAAAGCATGCACATGTCAAGTGATGTGCTCAAGACACAATAACAGCTTCAAGCAAAGTGCCTGAAGGCTATAACATAGAGAGCAAATTACCTACAAAAAGTAACAAGGCTGTTTGGTTCATGGAGAATTCCCAAAACTTCATTAACATTTTCCTGATGAAAAATGAACTGAAAATATGTTTGGTGGGATTTTGGAAACTGATCGTCAAAGAAAGCACGGTGAAGTTTTCCATTCTTTTGCTTCACAGAACTGGATTGAGGAGAGAAACAAATTGGGTTGCGGAGGTGCTAGCTGTGATGCTTTGCAGGATTGTCTGGGATTTGACATGGGCTTATGTACTGGATGTTGGTATTCAATATCAATACCATCACCAGATTGCCTGATAACTTGGCAAGTCATCAACAACAGAACATGAAGCACAGCATCACAATCTAAAATGCATTTGCTGTTCTTCTAATGGTCTTCCCAAGATGGATTAAAAAAAGGTTCCATTCGTGTACTGGAGAGGACGTTGGGAATGGATTCAGGATTGCACTTCTCAATATTTCTTGTTGAACTTAGGTGTATATGATGGAATTTTCCTCCTTGTCATATATGTATAACATCATGACCTTGACTTCTTCAATAACTTAGATCAGATGTCCTACATGTAGTTGGGCAATTTGTTGATTAAAAGTACCATACGATGGGATAAATGTGTACATTGTAATTTCTCAAATTCATTTCAATTGTGAAAAAACAAAACCAAACATGTTTGCATAATTTTCATTCCGACAGAGAATTCTCTTTTTCACATATTGCATATCAAACATGTTTCCAAAGAAATTGAAATTGATAACGAGAGGTGTTTTCATTTCCATTTTCACTGGAAACATTTTCTAGTACCAGCCCTAGTATTTCGAATTTTGTTGGTTCATAGGCATCACAAGTTGACCACCCTTACATCAGAAAAGAGTTGTTGTATAAAGGTCCTTACCTCAAGGTATAGGCGAGCAATTTGCACACATTTTGACAATCTGAAAGTATCATCTATCATCCTGATGACATAAGACATGTTCAATGTAAACTCAAGACATGTTCACGTGCTAAATGCATGAAGGTGAAAATTACACTTGCACCCATACCTCATTGCTGAGTCTAGATCAATGCCACTAAGCATTTGAGCTGCTTTTGACCATTGTTGCTCTGATTCGTATAATTCTGCAAGCTTCTCTCGAATTATTAGTACCTGCCACTCAGATAGGAGTAACCATCAACCATCAACAGTTTCAATATGTTACAATTTAAGCATAAGAATTTTAAACCCTCCAATATAAATGCTCGAAGGGGTCAAGCGGAATTAATTGATTGATCTATCTTAAACAATTCATCTATCAAACAATTCACCACGGAGTAGTACTTAATAAGTTACCATCAACGAGAACAAACGATTCTAGCATCAATTTTGCTCAACATACGTTCTTTCCGGGGAGCTGAATAACAGAGTGAATGATAAAAACAGAACCTGCTCTTCGAACGAAACGACTCTGGGCTGTATTTGGGCGAGCGTGTAATGAGCAATCTCCTTTTGGGTCTCCGGGGCCAGAACCCCCAATTCCTGGGCGAAGTTCTGCAACAGCTGCCGTGAGACCACGAGCGGGACGTCATCGGAGAGCACTGAAATCCCCCAAAAGAACAAACGAAGAACAGCATTCACGAATTAGTTTTCAATACTAGCGAGAGGACACTCCACACCGGTGGTAACGAGATGCTAGGGCAATTTTGTGGGGGCGAAAGAAAGCTCTTAACTGTGATCGATGAACTTCTTAGCCTGGACGATGTCGTTGGAGGAGAGGACGGAAGCCAAAATGTGCTTGTACTGTTCGATCCTCTGCCTCTGGTCCGCGATTGAAGAAGCGCTCGCTAGGGCTCCCTCCATCGCCACGCACGCAACCTCTCTCTCGGAGTCTCGTCGATTCCAGTCCCTAAGCTACCCGGCCTTCGGAGAACAGAAAAACCCTAACTCTTTGGGGGCGACGGGAAGAGGTCCGGCACTGCACCGCCGGAGCCGGCCCTGATGGCGTTTATTTTCCGGCGACTCAATTCGCCCTCGAGTGATGCCGGTAAAAGATGAAAGGCGAAGGTGGAGATGAAGCCGCCGTAGCCGTTTGCTCTCAAGTTCTTATACCCTGCTCCGCTTTTGGGTTTTTTTCGCTTCTTATCGTAGACTGAAACTGCAGGGAGGGAATATGCATGTCATGTATGTTTTATTGATTTTTACCATGAGATCAAAATCAAACCAGCCTTTTTACCTTTAATTTAACTTAATTACAATTTCACACCGCGATATTTGATTTGTTTCTTAAATCCGAAATATCTGAAATTACACGAAATGCAAAAATATTTTTTAAAGAAAATTTAAAAAATTTTAAAAAAAATTGACAAAAATGTCTAAAAGGTATATCTTGTTTTCACTTTAGCATAAACATACGTATCCTAACATATGTGCTTTTGATGTTTATTATGTTTTGTCTTGAAATTATGTTAGCTTGGTTAATTGATGAAGAAATTATTTGTGTTGCATTCGGTAATCATGCATTTGTGCTTGCAATTCATCTATATAATTTGCTATCCCACTGCCCTCCCTTGATTTGTTGATGATATTATCTTTTGCATAACATGCAATTTAACATACTAGTAGGTGAGCCTAGGCACTATATTGAGTGACTAATCATGGTACAATATTAATTGAATTAATAATATACAATATTGGATGAGAAATAAAATTTTAATTTACCTATAAATTAAATTTCTAATACTTAAATCATGATTACTTAAATCCCTAACACTTTTCGAAATTTGAATTTAAATCTTTAATATAATTTTGGAAAGTTAAACTCCCTATTATCTTATAAAACTAGTGCTTATGTGACTTTGCCACTGTATAATTTTTTATCATGAAAATTGTGTTAAAAAATAAAAAAATTACAAAATAATAAAACTATTTATCTCATTTGTCAATCAAAACATGATCGAAATGCAATATAGCTTTCTCATCTACAATTTAGTGGAGCTCGTTGAACAAAATGATTAGAAATTGATGAAATATTTATTTTTTGAGCTAAGGTTTATAATGAACATCATGACGTTGTCCCCCTGTAATTTGATTAGATTAGTATTTTAATAATTTAAATATACGTCATATTAACGGTTTCTTTAAAAAGAAAACTAAGATTAATAGACTATCAATTAATTGCCAATGAAATGTGTAATTTTCAAATAAGATATAACAATAATTGACATTATCCATTCATGACTTAGCGGTCGTTAGTATTATTTGGAAGAGAAAGAATCTCATAAGATAGAAAGAATATCAATCAAGACGGAATAATAAAGAAAAAATATAGAATATACATCCTTTTTATACATTAAATAGAATAATTGATGTATTAAATAAAAATAGGGCCTAATGTCTTAAAAACCCCAACTTTTAATAGAATCCCAATCGTACACTAAAATTTTTCTCATAAAAATACCCCTAATTTTAGGTCCGATCTCAATTTTGCACTAAACTTTTGTTGTCTCGTAAAAAACCTTTAACTTCAGGTTCAGATTTAGTTCTAGCCTCAACTTGTTTTTATCTCATAAAAGAACTCCAACTTTAGTCCAATTCCAACTTTATTCTAAATTTTTTGTTTGTCTCATAAAAAATCACCAACTTTTACTTAAGTCCTAAATTTGCTCCGATTAACTCTCGTCCAAAATTGTACTTAGTGACATTTCATGGCATTTCCATGCGTCATTACTCTAGTTTTTCTCCAAATTTGAAGTCCAACAAGATGCCTTTTGGAGATAAATTCCCATATTAGCCAAAACAACATCTTCTCAGATTTGAAATTTGGGGAAAACTAAAGCACTTAGCAATGCTTGCTTTTTATCCTAGTGACTATGGCGCAATTTCGTTATCCATGAGTAAAGGATCTATATAGACACAAAGATACATGGATCCATATATCTCAATTCATTGACCAGGAATGGTGCATAAATTAGTTGGATTGTGGTAAGACCTACGGAAATGCATATGGGTTTGATGTCTACATAAACTTATTTAAATCTTCTAGAAAGAGTTGCGCTCCTCTATTTTCCAAAAGGAAAACAGATCTCTAAGAGAGCTGATAACAACACGATAGATTGGTTTCACGAAGAATAGCCCCAAGCTGCTCCTTGAGCCAATTTACCAAAAAGGTATGCTTCTTTATTGAGTCTTTTCGGGCATGTTCTACGGATATAGGTAAGGAAAACGATAGTCTTAAAAAAATAGAGAAATCAGAACTTGATCATGATAATACTTCTTGTGAAAGAATAAAAAAGAATAAAGTAATAAAATTGGAATCGTATCTAAATTGGGGTTTTTTTATGAGACAAAAAAAAGTTTAGAATATAATTGAGATTGAGCCTAAAATTGAGTTTTTTTTTTTTTAAGGTATTAGAACATAAAATTAGGCTAAAGGGAAATGATTCATGCTAACACTAACACATAATATTTATACTTCACACTTGCATCCTTCCCCTTCCCATCACAAATCGCCATTGACGACCCTTCCCTCGTCTTTTGTTGTACAGGTGTCTGCATCACATCGTCTTCTACCATCATACCATTGCTCCACCTCAACAAACCTTCAGGGTTTAAAGGCACTGATTTATCGATCAAGGAGAAATATCTAAAGATATCAATCAAAATCACAATTGATTCTTGGAGATGCTAGAATCAAGGAATTTGTGATATAATTATCTCTTCATTCATTATTTTCCTTTATTGTATGATTTCCTTACGAAGTGTAACCATTGTAATATCTTTATATAATGGAAATCATCTCAATAATTGAATGTTGAGATCAATAATCAAACACTTTTGTTCTTTTATGGTATCAAAGTACATCTTCGAAAGAAATTGATCCTTAACCATGATTGTCACCAATCCTAAGATTAGCAATTTTGTGTCACTAGAACCGACACAAACAAACTATTCTTGTTGGAGAGCCCATATGCTTGCACTAATTGAAAGTCAAGATCTGGTAGAATTCATTGAATAGTATTCCATCTGATTTCGGAAAAAAAGGCTAGTGACTCAAAGGAAGTGACAAATCTAGAGTTTTTACATTAGAGAAAGTCAGATTGCCTTCTACGGGACGGATTATTTCGACGCTCTCCAAAGAAGTTCTTACTCGAGGAGTAGACTTGAAGACATTAGCTGAGGTATGTCTAGCTTTACCAAATATTTTGGCCAAGGTATCTAAGGAACGTGAAGTTTCAATTTTTTTGCAAATTCAAAAATGTCATAGAGATAATTTATCATTCCTTCACGAGTATCTTGGTGCTTTTCAAAAATATTTTAATGAGTTATCTCTATTGGATGTCCTCTTAAGGACAAAAAGAAGAGCATCTTTGTTTTGAATGGCTTAGATGATCAATATGATTCATTCACAACCTCCATGTTGAAGCCTCCAATGCCGATATTCTCTGACCTAATTTCACAATTGCAAAGCTTTAAGAGTTGGCTCACAAATAAAAGTTCCTTTGTAATTCAACACGGGACAGCTTTCTTTGGTCAAACTAGTAATTTTAAGAGCAGCAAGAAGGGAAAGCAATTCCAACATTCCAACAACAATTATTTTTCTTCAAATGGAAGATGGTTTTCTCACGACGGTCCAAGAATGAAAATTCTCGAGCTGATTTTATGTAGTCACAAGCTACAATTCAATCAAAGCAAGATCGAAAAGATTGTAAAAGGAACAAACAAAGTCATTGCCTATAAAAAATATAACAAGTAGGCACATTTATTTAGATTGCTTTAATAAGTTTAGTCAATCATTTCTCCCATCACATGTGACAAGGGCATTTGCTGCACGTATTGTATGAGATAATAGGGGATTCCATGTGGTCCATTAACATTAGAGCTCCAAATCACATAATGGAGATGAAAGTAACATTTTCAATTTACAACCATATATTGAGAAAGATAGCGTTATAGTTGAAAATGATGATTCGCTTAAAATTTCCCATACTGGTGATGCTCTCTGATCAATTTGGGCCAAAAGAGCATTGACTTAAAATACGTTCTACTTGTTCCTTAGAAGAAAAAGATTTTATTATTAGAGAGCCAATTTACAATTGACTATCCTCTAAATTTTGAGTTCTCTATCACTGGTTTTGTGATTAAAAAAAAAATGCGAAAATGGGAAATGCTCTAATAGTTGAAAACTATGAAGGTGATCAATATATCTTAAAGGCGCCAAAAGAAGTACTATTTTCGAATCGGTTCAAGAAAGCTAATTAAAGTCCTTGGCATCAAAGGTTGGGACAACCACAACCGATGACAAACCGTCATCTGTAAATAAAGGTGATATTATTGTTACTACTTAGAATAACACTACTACTATATATAGTAGTTGTCAAAGGGGTCGAGCATTTAAACTTCCTTTTTTACCTTCCAAATCTAGTACTACTAAGTCTTTTGAAAGATCCATTGTATTTTGTGGGGAAGGAGTCGATAGTCTTTTTCCAAGGTTTTAGTATTATGTTTGCTCTGTGGATGATTATACGCGATATCCTTGGTTGTTTCCATTACAGCAAAAATTTGAATTTTATGTACTTTTTCTTAATCTTGAGAAATATTTGAAAAAGCAATTTGAAGGGTACGTTAAAATCTTTCAATCTGATGGAGAAGGAGAGTACAATCAAGCAAAGTTCTTAATTCATTTAAAAAAGAATCGAATTATTAATCAAGTATCTTGCTCAAATACTTCGGAGCAGAATGGAGTTGCTAAGCAGAAACATAGGCACATATGCAAAATTAGCTTGACTATATAGTTCATCGAAGTGGAATTCCTAAAAAATACTGGGTTGAAGGCATTCAAACAACAATATTTCTATTGAATCGACTTCCTACAAGGGTGTTGGGCATGAAATCACATTATAAATTCTTATTTGGCAAAAAACCATACTATAATTCTTTGCGAATTTTTGGTTGCAGGTGTTTTCCTTATCTTAGGGACTACAACAAAAATAAGTTCGATGCTCGGTCATTGCCATGCGTGTTTCACGACATGTCGTTTTTTTTATGAAACCATATTTCCTTATCTCATGTCCAATTCATTATTTCGGGATCAAAGTGACAAAGCAAAGGATATTTAAATTTATAAGCTCGCCAAATTAAGACACAATAGTGTCGGACTTGAAATTTTCGCCTTTGTATTTGCAATAAGGTGCGTTCTTCTTTAACTTTGACCAACCGCATGATGGCTTATTAAATTTTGCTACATGTGATACTTCTTATAAAGACAACATTGATGGAGGTGAATCACATGTTCACCAAAATCATGTTAAAATTAGTGACTCATCAAGTGCTCCGCTTAATTCTCCATGCAATTTGGCAAATGAAAATTCCACTATGGATGTCTTTCACAATTTTTCAATAGCACGTCCACCCACTCAAAACATTCAATGATTACTGGAACAGGTGCTAATATTGTCAAACCTAATCCAAAATATGCCAATTTACATATGATCGATTCTATACCAAAGGAGTCGAATAATGTACGCTATGCTTTGAAGCATCAAGGGTAAGGGTGAGCGTGGTCTGGATGAATGGTTCCCACCTTGGAATTGGGAACCGCCCATTAGTTCTATGAATCCACCTAGTGAACAAAACCATCGGTCCGATCTGGTTCCCAGGTGGGTCCATAGAGTCGGTCCCCATTACCTTGGACTTTGTCCACCAACACAAGAAGGGCATGGTCCATGTAGTTTCGATGGCCACAAATGAGATCAATGTCTTCCATGAGAGATTACTGTAAGCCTCTCCCAAGAAACACCATAAATTGTGAGTTTCATTTGGAATTGGTACAAGACTTGTCAGTTTCATTTGGACCGCAATACCGATGGTAAGTAACCATTTATTCTACTACTCGGCTTGTTCTTCGCCAAAGACTCACCCGACAATTAGGAGATGTCTTGATTCCTACGGAGGTTGACATCATAAGAGATAAAGTAGGTTCGACAACTAGGCATCGTGCAAGAGGCATTATGTGAGAGCAATTATGTCTGCTTTTAATTACTAGGAAGGTGACCAAGAATCCATTGCCTTTTTAGAGAAAGAGTGTACTTGAAAAAATTAATTTGAATACGCTAAATATATGTGTTGATCCAACTAAATTGTGTTGGGATCTTTCGATAAGTTTTACAACTTCAGAGCATCCACACATACACACACAAAGTGATCCGGTCTGGGTGGGTGGATGGGCAATTCCATGCTTAGAACTAGAAACCAGATCGGTACTCACCCATTTCAATTATTGGAATCGAGAACTGGACTGGTCCCCAAGGAACCGCCCATTCCGAGTTAGTCCAGGTAGTTCCCAGTTCTTTTGTATACTCCTAATCCAAGGTGGTCAATGGCAATAAAAGAGGAACTCAATGCACTACATTGGAATTAAACTTTGACTCTTGTTGTGACATCCTTGATTTGACCCCAATTTTCGGAATAGGATTCCAGCAGTGGCCAATTTTCTAAGTGGGATTACAATGAGGATCGGTAGACTACAAAAACGCCAAGAAGGCCACTTTGGGGGTGAAAACTCAATTTTTTTCCATTAGTGAAGTGTGAAAATTCGAAAAAGTAGAAACGAGTTGCGGACAAAAACTCACGTGGGTCCAAGCCCACGAGTGGGCCTAATGGGCCCCACGCCCATGGATGGGCGGCCCAATGGGCCTCATGCCCAAGGAGGGGCGACCTAAGGAGCCATGGGCTCTCCAAGCCCATCTTGACCCTCTTGCAAGATCCTATATTAAATGTATCAATGTACTTGAATAGTACCAAATCTTTATGTAATGACCATTTTTTTCCCTCTCTTTAAGCTATGGACAAAAGGGCAAGGATGGAAAAGCCAAGAGAGGGGGCGGCCACATGGGATGAAGAGGGAGGAGATGAGGTTACCCTAGACCTAGCCTATCCCCCTAATTTCCCCATGTGTGCATATCAAATGTATTAATTACTTTAGATCTCCTCTCTTCATGAAACCTTCCCTTCCAAGTAAATGCTAGGTGGAGAGGATTTTGGAGGATTTAGTACATTTCCATTAATGACAAGATCTCTCGTTCTCTCTCTCCTCTCCCTCTTTCCCTTTTGAATCGCATGCCACTCTTCTTCTCTCTCTTCTCTCACTTTGCCCTCATTCCCTCTCCTTTCCTTGAGTTAGCCGAACCCCCTCATCTCCATTTCCTCTCTCTTTGCAAGCCATTTTCTCTCATTTTCCTCCTTAGACCTCACTCCATCGTCTACCGCCCATCGTCCAACGTCAAGGCCGTCGTTCCTGCATTGCCATCCTTGCTGCCATGCCGGATCTCAGAGGTGAAGTGGAGATCGTCCAGCCCCTCACTACCATCTCTCCCTCCTTTCTTTACTTTCAGTTTGGACCACCACAAGCCCGAAAAAGGCCCTCCAACCCTTGCCGCCATCGTTCCTCGGCTGTAACGTAACAACGGCCTCCACCGCGAGCTGTTTAAGGTGTGACCAGCCGCCGCTGAGCACCTCCATTGCCGTCCAGCCCTTTTCACTCCTTCGCAGTCATTTACCTAGCTTAGAATCGAGAATGAGTGGCTTTCTAACCCTTGTTTAGGGTTGTGATTGTACTTAGAACTAGGATTAGTATTAGATTAAGGTTAAGCGATAATTTGGTTATGTAATAAGTAAGTCTAACTGATAGGTTATCATAGGTTTTCGATAGGTCATTGTGATAGGTTATCGTAGGTTTCCGATAAGTCATCGTCATCGTGATAGGTTACCGTAGGTTTCCGATAGGTCATCGTGATAGGTTATCGTAGGTTTCTGATAGCTCATCGTGATAGGTCATCATGACTTTTCGATAGCTCATCATGATAGGTTATCGTAGGTTTTTGATAGGTCAATGTGATAGGTTATCTAGTTTTCCGATAGGTTATCATGATAAGTTATCGTGGTTTCCGATAGGTTATTGCGATAAGCAATTTTATTATTTGATAAGTTATAGTGATATGATATGTTAATATAGGATAAGTTATCGAATAGGTTATATTGACATGTGATAGGTTATCGTAATATTTATACTTAAATGTAATGACTTATCTTGTCTTTAATAAGTGTTCTTTTTGCTATGAGATCTAGTGGATTGGTGCATTATTGGATGCTAAATTTAGACATGGTGTATGCTCATATAACTCTTAGAATGGAAAATGGTAAATGTTTATGACATTCAATGATTGTAGTCAATCAATATGTATGTAAGGATATGTGGAAAGATAATATGTTAAAGTGTTTAAGTGATGTAATGATGTGATATGATATGAGATACAAGCATGACATGGTTGCATGTGGCAAACGTTATTGCATATTATAGGAGCATTACACACTCCAGCATCGACTAATGAAAAAGATATTAAATGAGCTTGAGTGAGGCATGTTCGTGTGATCACTTAAATACCCAAATGCGTATGATTATGCGGGACGATACTCAATTAAGTTCGGATGCCCCACATCAATGGGGTGCCGTTCGCAGATGGATTTCGGAACGAAGCTTCTCAATTGGAATGCGGTCCTGAGGCGTCTACATATGCGGGATGATACCATGTGGTACCCCTCGCCACGGCCCCCCGATTCGCTAGGGTCGCCACGGCTCGTTCACCTATCACTTGTCCAAATAACATTTCACTCTGATACCATTTCAAGTGTAGTGGGTCCACACAACCTGGGGGTTTACATCCTTTAGGTCGGTCCCAGCGTAGTTCATATAACGGAAGCATACTTATCATCTCCCAAACTCGTACACAAACTAAATAATACGATGCAATACGCACCAACTACAACTTTTCATATATATAAAAGCTAAAGCCGAATAACTTTTTATTTACATACTAAGATGGATTTCACAAGTCGATGTAACAAAAGGGCCAAGACGTGAACATCTATCCAAAAGAAACCCGACTATACATAAAAAGAAACCCTTTTGATGTATAGTCGGTACAACTAAGCTCGGCGATACTCAAAAGAAACCCGACTATACATCAGATGTGAACATCTATCCATTAGCTAGTGTCGGCCATCCCCAAAAAGTGTCAGCTCCCTCCAGTCACACGCGCCATCACACCTAACCCAGTGCATCGGGCGGCGGCGGCGGCAGCATCCCTAGCATCACTCCACCATGCCGGATATGAACAGACAAAAACTCCTAGACAACCGGGCCATCAGCCAGACCCACATCGTACATCACCAAGACACGAACTTGAACAAACACCAAACCAGGTACACTAACACAGGAATGCTCCGTGCACTCCACCTCGACATCAGAGGGCAGTCCATAATAAGTACCACGTGTAACTGGGAGCAAAGACATCTTTCTAATCTGAAATGTTAATCCCCAAAAGGGGTGAGTACAACCACTCAGCAGTAAAGATCCATCAAACTACACAATGCGTCAAATAGAACAATCAAGGTATTATGAACAAAACACATATCATTCATGCATTCAAACATACCTCACCTTACAGCCATACATATGTCACCATGTAACGTGCATATACCACCATGCACTTATACATATATCATCAAGCAGCCATTCATATATCACCATACAACGTGCATATACCACCATGCACTTGTACATACATCATTAAGTAGCCATGCATATATCACCATGCAACGTGCATATACCACCATGCACTTGTACATACATCATTAAGTAGCCATGCATATATCACCATGCAATTCAGGCTTGCATTCTATGAAGTTTATCCCATGCCATATGCACACATTCAATTTTCGATCTTTATCTTTCAATTAGATCACATCATTTTTCTTCCCAGGGATCAATGTTTGCATCCCACAATTTATCACTCGCATCCAAGCTGGCATCGCGAGGAGCCTCTGGCACACACCTTTGGGCATCCGGCACACACACTCCGGGCATCTCGTACCCCAACTAGCATCACGAGGTATCCCCTCGGCACACACCTCCAGGGCTTCCGGCACACACCTCCGGGCATCTCGAAACTCCCGAGGACATTCGGCGCACACACTCCGGGCATCCAGCACACACACTCCGGGCATCTCAACACTCCTGGGGCATTGTCGGCTCACACCTCCGACGGTCTCGTTATTATCACAATTCATATTCACATATGCATCTCAATTTCAATATGGCATTTGATGCAACAATACCAAATATTCAACTAGATTTCATGTCCTATAACATGCCAACTGTCGCCATATATGCAGCACAATCAATCACACAAGGCATTATATCACATGGAGCACTTCATTTATTTTTGAAAAGAATGCAGCAATTTTCGGATAAAGCAGAATGTACTCCTTTAGTTAAAACTCTAGGAAAATTAGTAAATGGTATTAATAAATTCTGAAAATTTGACACGTTATAGACAAGACCTAAAGGCAAATATTTCATGAAGAACACCATCCCAAAAGAATCTCACACAAATCAGTACGGTCCATGCATCACAGCTTCCAAAATTTCAACATTTCAGTTTGCACAGTTTCGGGAATAATTTCAATTAAATACCCAAATGGACTCCAAAAATTCTGATTTTGGTATGTTATAGGAAACACCTAGTGGCAAATATCTCATGAAGAAATTGAACTCCAATTCGTTCTAGATTAATAGATATAGACGATTAATTCCTCCTGTTCTCGGTGTCGTTTTTCCCAGATTATCTTCTTCAAAGGAAACTCGTTTCACTGGTCTACACATATCCATTACTTCTCAATTTTCAGTATGTTATTCCTCAGAATGTCATATACAGCTTTCGTTAAGGACACAAGATCAAATTTCGACTGGATGATTTTATAAAAATTCACAGAATCATGCTGGAGCAATGTAACGTTTCCCAGATCCAGTTTCTTCAAAGAAAAATGATTTTTGCCGACCTATACTTGTTCATTTCCTCTCAATTTTTGATATGTTATACTACAAGAAGTCCTCTACAGCTTTCATCAAGAGATCAAAGTGAGATTCCAACTAAAAAGTTGCATGCAGCTCATGAAATTATTAAAGGTCAGCACAACAAATTCCAGATCTAGTTTCTTCAAAGGAAAATCATTTCACCAACCAATACTCGCCCGTTTCATCTCAAAATTTAGTATGTTAATCCTCAAGATGTCCTCTACAACTTTCATCAAGAAATCGAAGTGAAATTCCTACAAGAAAATCACATGCAATTCACGAAATCATAGAAGGTCGGTCTGTCCTTTAGAAAAACAGAACACTAGGCCAAACCCTTACTCCCCAAAGCTCCGAACTTCATCACTCCTAACACAACCAATGTTTTTCACCCTTCACAACACACAACACATCAAGCAAAGGGTAGGTTTTTGGACTCTACTTGCCTCTAAACCGAGCGAACACAGCAAGAAAATCGGTGGGGCAGGGCGGACTCGACGGCGGCGAACGGCGGCGAACGGACTCCTTTCCTCCCTTCTTCTCCCACACGCTCACTCTCCCTCTCTCTCGACTTCTCTCTCTCTCTCGGTAACCCTCTCTCTCTCTTCCTCTCGGTCGACACCCCCTCATCAAGCCGGTTCCCCCAATTTTTTTCTTCCCTTCAATGATTAGCAATCATTTGATTGCATGCAAGACACTTGGTGGCTTCTCTTGGCCACTTGTCCATCTTGCCATGCAAGATGATGGGCTTTTCTTGGGCCAAATGGGCCGGTCTCCTCCCCCCTTGGTCGACGGCAGCTCCTCTCCTTTGGGCCTCTTGGGTCGATCGAAAGGGTGGGGCTATGGGCTGGTTCGGTCCTTAAATGTCCAGCCCACTCTCATTCCCAATAATCCACCTTAATCCTTAATTATATGAACACCTAATTGGAATTTATAATTCATAAAACTTTGCAACACAATTTAATAAATTCCAACCTATAAATCACATAGCCAAGATAAAATTTTCCTATCAAATAATAATCCATTAAAAGCTTGACTTTAATCTTATTGCAAATCATGAATTAAAGCACCTCGAAGGATTGACAGGAAATTCTAGGATGCCACATACCATGCCCAATAGGGTGGGACGATGCCTAGTTATGCCGAAAGACCACCCACCTTCAAGTTCGCTGTGGCCCTAAGCAGCCATAATAATCTGGACATATATGTGTGAAACATGCATGAGAATGATATTTGATTATGTCTGGATTATTAATGGCATTTGTGTATGATTATGAGACATTACATGTTCTTATTTCTGCCTTATAAAAATGTGATTTATT
This sequence comes from Eucalyptus guilfoylei, assembly GCA_016097605.1. Taxonomy (NCBI): domain Eukaryota; kingdom Viridiplantae; phylum Streptophyta; class Magnoliopsida; order Myrtales; family Myrtaceae; genus Eucalyptus; species Eucalyptus guilfoylei. Next base: position 24,193,197 of record CM027865.1, on the reverse strand, counting down.
GTGAGAACTACCTTTGTGCTTATGGGATGATGGCTTTGAGAATGTGAGATAACCGTCCCCTTTAATAATTAGGGATAAGTGTTCCAGAAGTCCTAAAACTTGTCACAAAAATGCATTTCAGTCCTAGAACTTGCAAAAAGTGCATTTAAGTCCTAAAACTTGTCAAATCGTTTCAAACGAGTCCTAAAATCGACGCCGTTAATCTTTTTCGTTAAAAATGCTGATGTGGTATTTTAAATAATTTGTTAATTTCCACGTGTATTTTTTAATTATTTGTATTCATTTTAAAAAAAAAATTTTGAAATTTTTTTAGTTTTTAGTGAAAATAAGATAAAATGAATAAATCTAAAATTTTTAATTTTTAAATCTAATTTTTTTTTAAAAAATGAATAAAAAATAATTAAAAAATCCACGCGAAAAATAAAAAATTATTTAAAATGCCACGTCAGCATTTTTAACGGAAAATGCTAACGGCATCGATTTTAGGACTCGTTTGAAACAATTTGATGAGTTTTAGGACTTAAATGCACTTTTTGCAAGTTTTAGGACTGAAATGCATTTTCGTGACAAGTTTTACGACTTCTGGAACACTTATCCCTAATAATTAAGGCAAAGTAAGGGTTTTGCTATTGATTTGCCATCGATAGATAACTTACACGTTTAGGCCGATTCTAAGGTGAATTACCTCCCTACTCGAGGATTAGGAAGTTTATTCGTTGAGTTTTATCTTATTATTATTTGTTTAAATGTTTTCAAACCCTAAGTATGTCTGAGCTCTATCGTCACGTCCGGTTCGAGGTCCCCATCGAGCAATGTCAGGAGGTGACTGGGTATCCTATTGAGGGAACCAACGTCTATTACGAACACTATGTGACCATAATCTGAGTAAGTGAGGGGCTTCAGAACTCAGTGCTCCATCGCCTCTCAGCCTGATACTTTTGGGTTCGGGATGACTTGTAAGGCCCCATTTGAGGTTTTAATGGACTTGGTGTAGGGCCTGGGAACATTAGCTGAGACACGATGGATTTGGATGCGCCCGAAGGGGCAATGTCTGATCTAGAGGTCGACCTCGACATAATTGTCGAGCCAAAGCCCTGGTATATGGAGCCCATAGGGTATTAGATGGTAGTTGGGGAACATCACTGTTGACGCCTAAATTTTTGCATAAAAAATTGGTTATTTTTTACCCCAAAAAAATGAAATTAAAATTGCATGACATATAGTTTAGAAACATTTGTTTTATTTTACACTATTCTATTCTATTTTTTTTTTATTTTACTTTTTGCATTGGATCGACGGTGAGCGTCGATACAAGGTGAAATTTTTCACATATTCAGGTAATATACACCGAGGGATATATTTTTGGGCAGAAAGGAAATTTTCAGATGGAATATTTGAAAAAATACGAAAGGGAATATTGCGCGGGGTGTATATATTTCAATGGCATATTTAGGGGAATTATGCTTAAGCAAAATTGGAAAAAAAAATACCGCGAAGAATCAAATTCCTCACCTATAAAAGGAGCCGTGTATGACAAAGAAGAGGGGGGTGTTTGTTTTGAGTGGAAATTTCAAAAGGAAAATTTTTTGGTGAGGGTAAAGTCAACTCGCGTCCATCCTTCGTCGAAGAAGCAGAAGGGTAGAGAGTAGTGAGAGAAGTGACGTGAGGGCAAAAAAAATAAAAAGGAAAAAGAAAAAGCCGCTGCATCATCTTCTTCGTGAGGACCCTCAACCTCGCCAACCTGTGTCGCGCCGACATCGTGCCGGCAACGCGACGCCGGACACCACTGCCGCCTTGTGGGTTCACTTGCCTCCGCTACGCTGCGCCACCGATCTCGCCGCTCCACCTCAACCCTCGCTGACGCCTGCGGCGCTCTTCGACGCCCAATAAATTTGAGCTGATCCACAAGAGCTCGTGCCGCTGCTTTGCCACCCCGCCAGATGCCGCATTGCCGCTACGCAGCCACCTGAGATTTACTCACTGCACCCATGCTCTGCATTTCTACCGGCCGCTGCGTCTTTAAGTGATCCCTTGCTCACTCGCGCCGACACCAGAAGCCCTCTGCAGCAGATCTCGAGCCGCGCCGCGCCGCGCCTCGCCTGCAGCCTGCATCGATCCGCGACGACTTGACGTCACTCTTGCTCCGCCCGCTGCTCACCCCCGCCGTTGTGATCCTATGACACCGTTGCTCTGCCTTCGCCGTCCCCGAAGCCCGCGACCCGTAGCGACCTCCCCCAACTCCAAGCTTTCCTCGAGCAACGCTGCTGCAGCACCTAGCGTCCGATGTCCTCCTGCTCGCTGTTGGTCCTCCTCGTCGGAGCTCCGACGACTGCAACCTTTGTCCGAGCACCCACCACGAGCTGCCAACGTCGTTTGGAAAGCAAAAGCAAAAAGGGAAAAAAAAAAGGAAAAAAGGAAGGCCACATTAGGTAGCTTTTTTATGTTTTTTTTTTTAATTTCGTTTTATTTTACTTTATTTGTTCTTTTTTAGTATAATTATTCCTTAATGTAAGATTGAGATTTCTCGACATGAAATTGCCTTTGAAATTTGGGATTGACAGTTCGATTTTCGCGCCCGAAATCCGACTCACAATCGCTTGAAAAATTACCAATCCGATCTCACACTTGAGATTCGATTCGCTATTTATTTAAAATTGGCCAACCTGATCTTATGCACGAGATATGGTTCATCAATTTTTTGGATATCAATCTTATCTTACTCTGATTTGCCGTCGTGTCGTTTGAGTTGATTTTGCTTTCGTAAAAAAAAAAAATCCAAAAAATGTGCGTTAGATTAAGTTTATTCCTTGTTTTAGGGTTTTTGCATAATTAGGGTAGGAAATTTACTATTTCGAATTTTTAAAAATAAAAAATACCATAAACATAAATTTAGGATGTTAGATTTTCGTTTCATTAATTTAAATTGCATGTTTAATTACTTGACAATTTTAATTTCGAATTTTTATTAAAAAAAACAAAAAGAAAAAAATTAGAATTAGGGCATTCTTTGCACGTCATGGCATATTAGGATAAAATTGCATGTAGTTTAGTTCTAGATAATATTTTTAATTTATTATCGGTTTAGATTTTTTTTAGGGTAGATTGCATTAGGGATTTCTAAATTATGACAACATTCTAGTTTAAATTAGGGTTTGTCTTAACCTAATTCCTCATACAAATTAGATGATATCTTAATCTAGGTAGCTGATTTTTGCATTTTTCTAATTTCAAAGTTCATGGAAAATACCAAAAAATTGCCTTTAGAATAAGTTAATTCCATTCTCTAGGATAGATTGCATACTTATCAAGAAAACACAAAAAAATATTATGTGCACGTCATATAGAATTAGGTTTATGAAATGCATGTCATTTAGTGATTATCTCTAGGTCCATTTATTTTAAAATTGCCCGTCATTAGAATTAGGTCATTTGGTTATGTTGCATTGCATATAGATTAGAATTCATTAAACAAGAGAAATTTTTTTTAAACAAAATTGAGTGACTGTGTGTTAATAAAAAACCCTAGGGTTTGTGATGTGAATTATGAATTAACCTTGTAGATGCTTTCGTTGCTACAAGGTAAGTCCCGTAATTTATTCATTGCTTTCTTGGATGTTAAATTGGTGGTTTGCGCATCCGCATGATCACCTCACATGTTAGGGAAATAATTTTAAAATCAATCTAAACTGCTTGTAAAAACATTTTTGAAAATAAAAAGAAATTGTACCGAAAGGGTATTAGAGAAATCTAGTATAACCAAGTCCCCGTACCCAAAGTCTCTGATTCGTAGGAGTAAAATAATTCTCCCATTATTTTACTTAGGTGTCTAATCGACCTACCATAAACTAATTAGTAGCGACTCTCTTTTACATGCTAGATATTTGAACCTAAGTCGTGAATTTGTATGAGTTTGGAAGAGCCCGAACTAAGTTAGACTTAGTAGTCCATTAACCTAATTTTAGGTGGTGCACCCGAAAATTTGGTGGCGACAGTTTGGCAACTCCACTGGGGACTTGAGTTAACACTCTTAGTGGACTTAGGCCAATTTTCTCTTCTTTTGAAAAAATTTGTTTGGCAGCGAAGATCCTAGGTACGTCCCTAACACTTAAGGTGTTAAATGTTTTTGCAGGATAGGAGGTATAAGGGGAAGTGTTTGCTGACCTTTGTTTTGCAGGGAGGTGTAGGGATGTATGGTTTACTTTCATGTTGAAGTGTTGCTTGATATAAACTGTTGTGCATACCTTGCATTTACACTACACTATTGCACACATAATCTGCCGCTGGACCTAGGCCGCATAGGATCATCTAGGATGGTATTGAGATGGATACCACTTCGACCGCATGCCCACGGTAGGAGTCGCCTATCTCAATCCCGAAGTTTCTTTTTTGGTGTCAAGAGTACCCACCTCGGTTCGCATGCCCGCAACCCAGGTCGGCTCTTTAACGAAGCCGGAGTCATGAGGACCCGACTTAGTCTGCACGCCCGCGGCTAGTCCAATCATCCTTGTGGCTCCACTTTGATAAGCCTTATAAATTAGAAATCGAGCCACTTACCATGCGCATGTCTATGTGATTGCCCCTCGTTGGTAAATTAAGTTCTCTAAATTTTTGCCTTTCAATTTACTTACTTCATCGTATTATTTTGTCGGTCCATGGCATTAGGATTGTCCCGAGTCTTGATAATATACAATGAGAATACCGGACATTCGCATTATTCTCCCTCCAAAGGAAGAGATTAGCACATGGTGGGACAAGTTAGACCAAGCTGGCCGTCAATTTGTAGAGTCACACAGTGGTCGACTACTTCCACTGCTACGTATCAACATCCATGGCGGCCTTATCCAAGCACTTGCCCAATGTTAGTGCCCCGAGACTTCTACTTTCATCTTCGGCTATAAGCATGAGCTCACGCCCACCTTGGAAGAGTATAGCATTACCATAGGAAAATCTTTGAAAGCTGAATTAATTAGCCCGCTATCAGGATAGATCCCGTTGTGGCCTTATCTGATTTTTTGAGAATTAAGGAGGACAATATAAGAAAGGTTTTACCACTGCTTGCGGTGGCCTAGCTAGATAAGAGCTCCCATGAAGTCTACCCAGGATGGAGGAGTTCGAATCCCACGGGACGCACGGGATCTTAAGCTCGACGTCGGGGTGGTGGGTCCTCCGCTAGCGTCGCCCTAGGGTTTACCTGCCGGCTGCCGGCTGTACGGTCCCTGGGTATCAAAAAAAGAAAGAAAAAAAAAGGTTTTAAAGGCTCATCGCAATACACGTCCTTTATCTTTCCTAAAAGAATGTTTTGAAAATGGCACTTCATTTCAAATGTGTAGGTTTTTCCTTTTAGCTTTCTTTGGGTTTATAGTTTTTCCTTACTACAAAAATGCTATTAACCCTTTGATTGCTCAATTAGTTAAACAAGTGTTGGAGGAAAAAAAATTCGTAAACACTATTCTGTTTGAAACTTTTCTTTCCCTTACTCGATTTAAAGGAGGTGGTGATAAGACTTTCCATTGTTCTCCCGAACTTTTGCAAATTTGGTTTCTTTCTCATATAAAAGGGTTTGGTGGTTTAATGATTATACATGATGTTAGTAATTTGGGAAAAAGCCACCAAAAACCCCAAACTTTGCCTAGAGTGACACATTTACCCCAAACTATTTTCTATGACATGAAAAATCCCAAAGTTTGCTAACCGTGACACATTTACCCTGAACTTTCATTTGTGACACAAAAAACCTTGAATTTTCATTTGTGTGACACATTTACCTTAAATCATAGGGGCATTTTTGTCTTTTTACTTTTAAATTTTTTTTTTTCTTTCTTCCCTCTGCCGGCCATGGTAGAGGGAAGCCGGCGTCAGGCGAGGTCGGCCCTCGCCGGCGTCAGGCGAGGTCGGCCCTCGTCGGCGTCAGGCGAGGGCCTCCCTCGCCAGACCCTCGCCAGATCTGGCGAGGGCACCCCTCGCCCGAGTCCGGCAAGGGCACCCCTCGCCAAGCCCGACGTCGGCGAGGGCCTCCCTCGCCAGATCTGGTGAAGGTCTGGCGAGGGCGTTGGGCGAGGGCGTCGGGCGAGGGTGAGGGCGTCGAGCGAGGGCCGGCGAGGGGTGCCCTCGCCAGATTTGGTGACCCCTCACCTGCGTCGGTGCAGGCGAGGGCACCCCCCGCCGGCGTCCAGATCTGGCGACCCCTCGCCTGCGTCGGGCCAGGGCACCCCTCACCGGCGTCGGCCCAGGCGAGGGCGACCCTCGCCCGACGCCGGCGAGGGCAGCCCTCGCCGGCGTCGGCTTCCCTCCGCCGGCCCCGGCGGAGAGAAGAAGAAAAAAAGAAAAAGAAAAAGAAAAAGAAAAAGAAAAAGAAAAAGAAAAAACAGAAAGAATAAAACAAAAATACCCTTAATGGGGTAAATGTGTCACAATTTAGAAAGTTTGGGGTTTTTCGTGTCACAAAAAATAGTTTGGGGTAAATGTGTCACTTTGGGCAAAGTTTGGGGTTTTTGGTGGCTTTTTCCCTAGTAATTTTAATCACCCTATTATGAGATTTGAGAACAACCAAAAACATGCACCAAATTACCATTATTCTAGATGGCTGGCTTTCATGAAAAAACCAACTTCCAAGGGTTTCCTATGGCATGCTAAGTGGTTCCAAGTTCGTGTGGCGAGACTCTCATATGGAGGTGTTGGCCCAATCCCTTTACTGGGATTCACTGGAGCATTGGAGTACTATTCGACTAGAGTGACTCATCAGTATCAAGTCGTGCAAGAGCTTCCCTCGGCGTTGCAAGCAGATCCGCTCCGAGTCAGCTTGGTTGATGGAGACCGAGACCATGAAGATTCCATTCTCACGATCAAATCAATGTAGGACATGTGCCATCCACGAAAGCTCAAATGGCCCGAGGAGGAGCTAAAGGGTAAATGAAGGAAGTACTATGCCTCAACTAAGTACATTCAACAACTCAAGGTTCTAGAGGAGCTACTTCCGAAGATACCAGAGGTGCCGCTGAAGATCACCAACCACGCTGAGAATAAACGCCTCAAAAGGGTTGCCGAAATAGCTCAAGAGTAGAATAAGCGATTGCGCCAAGTGGTGTCTTGAGTGTATATTGATCAAGCTAGATGAAGTGCTTGAATCAATCCTGATATTTTCATTTCTAAATTAATGTTTAGGAAGTTGAGTCATTTACTATTCTAGTTTGGCATTTCAAGTTTCTATTTTGTTAGGCTTGTCAAAAACTCCATTAATGAATAAAAGTTCTAGGCCATTGCCATGGACCAGCGTATTTCATATATGATACTTATTTTTGTTCATTTCTTCCATTTAGGTGACAACGGATCCTTCACGTTCACCCATAATTACGCGATTAAGAGCTAGAATGGCTGACCAAACTGAAATGCGTGATCATATCTCCACAATGGAAGACCAACTCCAACAGTTACTCGCCTCTATGCAACTTATGTTAGCTCAAATCCAATCCCTCCGGGTGAATCCGACTCCAGCACCCGCTCTCCCTGAGATAGTAATCCCAAAGCAGGTAAATAGGAGTGATGACGACATGCTTGAGTTGGAAGATGACCCAACGCCGGCCAATGCGGAAAAGGCTAAGCTTGACAACGTCCCTAAGACGGAGCAAGATGAACGCTTCGCAAAATTGGAAGAAAAAGTGAAACAACTACAGGAGTCACAGAGTTCACTCCTGTTCGACTTGTTTGTGTATGAGAAGGTCAAGATGTCGAAGAAGTTTAAGATGCCAGAGTTCGAAAAATACGATGGTACTTCCTACCCGAAAGCTCATTTGCAGATGTACCAGGTGTGCATGGCCCAATATATCAAGAATGAGCCCCTCATGATCCAATCATTTCATGCAAGCTTGACCGAGCCTACACTGAACTGGTACATAATAAAGAATGTAAACCTTCTCGACACTTGGAATGAAGCAGCTGACGCGTTCCTCAAGTAGTACAAGTTCAACATGGACATTACACCTTCCCGAGAAGATCTTGAGAGGATGGAAAAAAAGAGGAGCGAGTCGTTCAAAGAGTATGCTGTGAGATGGCGAAATCTGGCAGCTCAAATCACTCCTGAGCCTACTGACAAGGAGTTAATGAAGTTGTTCGTCAAGACTCTCTCGTCTGAGTTCTATAATCGAATGGCCAGCACATACGGTGAGAACTTCAATCGGCTTATTCCTGTGGGAGAACAAATCGAGATGGGGATAAGGGAAGGATGGTTTACTGAGCCATCGAGTAAAAGATTCTCTGCCAAGAAGGAGAAAGAAGCTACCATGGATGTGAACGTGGCTTATAGCCAGGAAAGTACCAATCGTGCCTCGGTTATCCAGATGAATCCAAGGCAATAACAAACTGCGGGCCGTTAATCATTTGCCCAAGCAAATAATAGAAGGCAATTCTCTCCTCTCCCTGGATCTCCATCCCAAGTGTTGGCAATCCTCCGAAAGAAAGGCTTGCTTACTAGCGAACCAAAGTGCCCTAACCGCGAAAGCATTCGTGGTTACGACTCAATGAAGAAGTGTGACTACCATAGCGGTGAATTGGGGCATTCAACTGATGAATGTTTCACCCTCAAGCACCGAATCCAAAACCTCTTACACACGAAAGCCTTTTTGTTTCAAACTGCTCGGCCCAACGTCCAGAAAAACCTGCTACCGGAGCATGAGGGTAGGGCGTATGCTATCCTGGAACCTGAAGTTGGTCGAATCAAGAACTCGAAGGTGCACGTGGCGGATGCCTACAACGGATTGGTGAGAGGTGGATATTATCCAGATCATGTGAATATTCCCCTATCATTGATGAGGTTGAGTTGCCAAAATGGTCGATGATGGCATCATCATGTATGCTAACCATAACTACATCGTTTCTACTATTTCTCATATCATTATCGATTGGGAGGAAGAGCAAGCCGCGCTCGATGCTGACAAGGAAGGAATAGATCCTTCACTTATGGACATGCCCCCACTAGAAGATGCATCCGACAAGGAGAGTGATTGAGATGCCTCAGCCGTATGAGTATGTCAACAATAAGGCAGTGCCCTGGTCCTATGACCTAGATGTTAACCTCGTTACAAGGTCCGGTCGGATCTATGCTCAAGCTAGCGTTCAACCTGCGAAGCCTGTCACTGATGAAGAGGCTAAGAAATTTCTGGCTGTGACCAAGGCAAGTGAGTATAACGTGGTTGACTAGTTGCGAAAGATGCTCACTCAGATCTCCTTACTCGAACTCTTACTAACATCTCCCGTGCATCAAAAGTCATTGGTGAAGGTGCTGAGTGAAATTCGTGAACCGGAAACGATCGAGGCGGACAAGCTGGAGGAGTTCGTGGGATTCCCTCTTGAAGGTAGGGGGCATAACAAAGCACTCTACATATCTGTCAAGCACAAGGCTTCTCATGTGTTCCGAGTGCTTATTGATAATGGGTCCGCCCTAAACATATGTCCGTTGGCCACTTTTCACCGCCTCAAGATAGACTCATCCAGGATACATGCTGCGAAGACTTCTGTGCGAGCTTTTGATGGCACAAAGAAGGAGGTGATCGGAGAGATTCATCTCGATGTGCAAATAGGGCTGATCATCTTCAACATTCCCTTTCAAGTGTTGGATATCCCTACCGCATTTAATTTTCTGTTAGGTCATCCTTGGATACATACCACTGGAGCCTTCAAGTCTACATCAAGCTGTGAAATTCGTGATCAAATGGAAGCTGGTCACTGGTTATGGTGAAGAAGATCACCGAATTTATCATGAGACAGCCATCCTCTATGTGGAGCCAGACTTTGAGTTCGAATTGAGTTACCATTCATTTGAGTTGGTGTCCACCATTCATGCTTCTCGAGACTCAACACCACCCACTCTTGAGGTTTCAAATGTTGCCCTTATGGTGGGAAGGGTGATGGTTTTGAATGGTTTTGTTCCTGGTAGCGGTCTTAAAAGAAATGGTCAGGGCATTCGAAACCCCATTGAAGCCCCTCAGAAGTCCTGTTCTGTTGGATTATGGTACCATGGAAGAGGTGGAGAAAGTTCCGGAGGGCGAAGACAGGAGAGGCAGAACCCGCCACCTGACCAAGGGTGAGGGAGGCAAAACTCACTACCTCCAAACATTCGCGAGACATTCCCTGGTCCTCCGATAATGATGCAAGAAAAAGCAGAAGTGATGGACACCCTGGGGCAGCCAAGTGGCAAATCCGACTATCTGGTGAAGTATTCGGCCCCTCCCAGCTTTTACATTGATCCTCGCGACATAGTCCTAGATGGATGGGGTGGTATGGACGATCCGACACCCCCGAAGACAGAGAACCCTAATGATGCATTGGAAGGAGTTACAAGCTTGTTTGAGGACCTTTGCATAGGAGCCATTGACGAAAGACCTCCAGAAGAAATGGGCCCTGGCCCACAAAAGTAACTCGTTTATTGCTTTTTCACATTCCCCTGCGTGGGAATCTTTATTGCTTTCTAGGAATTGTTTTTGATTTTTCTTTTTCGCTTTCTTTTTAGGGCTTGAGAATCGCATTTTCCATTCAATAAATGTAATTGATATCCAAACCAGCCCGGTGATGATATCCAGCCGATAAAAGAAAAAAGAAAAATCCAAGGAGGATTCTGAGGCCTAGGATTCATCATGCTTTCTTGTGTTAAAATACTTCAAAAAATTCTTTTGCAAAAGAATTTAAAAAAAAAAATTCAAAAAATAATAAAATTAAAAAATTAAGATATAATTTATCTGTTTGTCTTTTTTATTCATCTACTTCGTGTTTCAGGAACAATCTTATGGCATGCAAAGGAGTGGAAATGGCCTAATCCAATGCAACAAGTGTCGATAATGATGATCCCGAAGACTCGATCGAAGACTCCATTGAGGTGCAACGTAGTTGGGAACAACATGAAAAAGCCAAGGCTCTTACATCCGAGCAAACCGTCACTATTAATTTAAGTGACACTGGAGAAGCCAAGGAGGTGAAAATTGGAGGCAAATCTCCCCAAAGGCGAGGCCGAGCATCTAATTCAGCTACTGAAGGAATATTAGGGTGTCTTTGCATGGACCTATGCTGACATGCTTGGTTTAGACTCGTCGATCGTCGAGCATTGCTTGCCTACTAATCCGGACGTGCCACCTAAGAAGCAAAGGATGCGGAGAACTAAACCAGAGCTCTCGAAGAAGATAGAGGAAGAGGTGATGAAGCTTTTAAAGGTGGGATTCATCGAAGTCTCACAATACCCAGAATGGGTGGCAACATCGTGCCGGTGGTGAAGAAGGATGGTCGAGTTAGAGTTTGTGTCGATTATCGGGATTTAAACAAGGCTAGCCCGAAGGATGATTTCCCGCTACCTCACATAGATGTCCTTGTGGATAGTACTGCTGAATTTGAGCTATTCTCGTTTATGGATGAGTTTTCCGGATACAGTTAGATAAGGATGAAGGAGGAAGACAAGGAGAAGACTGCATTTATCACCTCGTGGGGAACCTTTCGTTATAAGGTCATGCCCTTCGGACTCAAGAATGCAGGGACAACTTACCAGCGAGCCATAGTTGCATTATTTCATGACATGATGCACCAGGAGATTGAGGTCTATGTTGGTGATATGATTGCAAAAACCTGACCTGGAAGAAGTCATGTCGAAACTCTTAAGAAGTTGTTTGATCGACTCCGTGAATTCAAGCTTCGACTAAATCCCGCTAAATGCGTGTTCGAAGCAACATCCGGTAAATTACTCATATTCATTGTGAGTAGTAAGGGGATTGAGATCGACCCATCCAAGGCTAAGGCCATATGCGAGTGGCAACCTCTATCGACGGTGAAAGAAATCCGGAGCCTTTTGGGGAGATTGAATTACATAGCTCGATTCATTTCTCAACTTTCTGAAACTGCCAAGCCGTTCTTCAGACTCTTTAAGAAGAATGCACAAATCAACCGGCATGATGAATGTTGAGAAGCGTTTGACAAGTTGAAGTAATACTTGATGAATCCACCAGTGCTTGTCCCACCATCACCGGGGCATCATTTGATTCTCTATCTCACCATTCATAGTGAATCGTTGGATGCAATGTTGGCTTAGGAAAGCCCTGTTGATAAAAAAGAATGAGTCATTTACTACCTGAGCAAAAATTTTACTGTATCAGAACTGAAATATTCTGATGCTGAAGAGACTTGTGTTGCATTAGTGTGGGTATTGCATAAATTGCGACGGTACACATTGCATTACTAGATGTTTCTTGTGACTGAGAACAATCCTATCAAGTACTTATTTGATCGGCCAATTTTAGTGGGTAAGTTGGCTAAGTGGCAAATTTTAATCTCAGAATTTGATGTGCAATTCATGCCACAAAAGTCAGTTAAGGGTCGAGTGATTGCTGATATATTGGCTGAGAATCCAAGAGTCTCAAATAATGATGACAGTTTCCTAGATGACCGTGTCTTGAATGTAAGAGAAGATTCATGGACAATTTCTTTGACGGAGCCGTAAACCTATCAGGTTCTGGTACCGGAGCAGTTCTGATATCCCCAGACGAACAGCACCACCCAGTAGCTGCAAAATTGATGTTCCCGTGCACTAACAATGTAGCCGAGTATGAAGCTTGCATCATCAGGCTTCAAGCTACGATTGAGATGGGTGTGGCCAAGTTAAAAGTGTTCGGAGATTCCGCACTAATCATACTGCAAACCATAGGTGAATGGAATACTAAGGATGCCAAGTTGCTCTCGTACCACGAGTATTTAGAAGATATGGTAAAAGAATTTGAAGAAATTTTGTTTGAATATTTGCCAAGGTCTCACAATCAATTTGCGGATGCACTCACGACTTTGTCATCTATGTTGCAAGTCTCTGACGGGTTAGAAGTCGAGTAATTAAAAATAGAGGTTTTGTCGAAGCCAGCTTATTGTATGATCATAATTGAAAAACCCAATGGAAAACCATGGTATTACGATATCATGAACTACATTAAAAAGCAGGAATTTCCTGAAGAAAGCACTTTGGCTGATAGGAAGTACATCACGAAGATGGCCTCAAAATTCTTCATTAGTGGCGAAAATTTGTACAAAAGATCTTATGATTCAGTCTTATTGTGGTGTGTGGATGCAGCCGAAGCCACTCAAATCATGCAAGAAGTGCACGAAGGAATATGTGGCCCTCATATGAATGGGCACATGATGGCTAAGAAGATTATGAGATTAGGCTACTACTAGCTTTCACTAGAAAGTGACTACATCAAGCACGTACGAAGTTGTCACCGCTGCTAGATTCATGGTGATAAGATAAATGTTCCTCCAACTGAGCTGCACCAATTTTCTGAGCTATGGCCCTTCTCAATGTGGGGCATTGATGTGATTGACCCAATAAATCCTAAGACTTCAAATGGGCACCGGTTCATCTTGGTGGCGATAGACTATTTCTCTAAATGGATCGAAGCTACATTCTTTGCAAGTGTCACTGCCCACAATGTTGTGAAGTTCATCAAATGTGACATAATTGCTCGCTATGACATTCCCGAAGCAATCATCACTGATAACGGGACAAATTTAAACAACAAACTTGTTGATGAGTTGTTTAGCGAGTTCAAGATCAAGCATTTGAATTAGTCCCCTTACCGCCTTCAAATGAACGAGGCTGTTGAAGCGGCCAATAAGAACATTAAGAAGATCTTGGCTAAGATAGCCGAGAATTACCGAGATTGGCATGACAGGCTACCTTTCGCACTAATGGCGTACTAGACGTCAATCCGCACTTCTACTGGAGCAACCCCTTTTACTCTGGTGTATGGCATGGAGGTAGTTCTTCCCATGAAAGTGGAAATCTCTTCTTTGAGAGTTTTATCCCAGGTGGAGTTATCAAAGGCAAAATGGTCACAACAAAGACTTGAACAGTTGAACTTGATTGACGAGAAAAGACTGAAGGCTCTCTGCCATGGCCAAACATATTAACAGAGAGTAGCCAGATTTTTCAACCGGAAGGAATGGCTGAGACATTTCTAGGTAAATGACCTAGTCTTAAGGAAGTTGTTGCCGATTTTTCCGGATCCTGCGGGCAAGTTCGCTCCAAATTATAGTGGCCCATATGTGGTGAAGAAGGTACTTCCTGGAGGTGCCTTGATCTTGGCAGAAATGGATGGTCGTGAGTTTTCCACTCCAGTTAATTCCGATGCTGTCAAGAAGTATTACCCATGATAGAATTTGTCATGTCATGTTTTGAATTGCAAGCATTTTTATGATGAATAAATTGCCTCAGTGAATTGAATTGTTCAAATTTGTTGCAAATTTTGCATTTTTCTTCCTTGATGAATTGTGTGAGATAAATTGAATGTGTCAAATGGGATACCTTAGAATGATGAAAGGCAAGCCTTATTCCATACACTATTTCATACACTAATCCCTAGGGAGTTGTGTGGAAAAATTCCATGTCCATAAGGAAAAAGGGTGATCTCACAAAGGGTAAGTCAACCGAGGTAATGAGAGGCAGTTTCTTCTTCTACCCAAAACATTACAAGTATACCCATTGTTTAGCCCTTTGAGCTCACACATATGAAGAGTTTTTTAAATTATCCCTGTCAAGGATCATCCCATACTTGGACAAAATTTGAAATCAATTATAGGAATTTTCTTACTCACACTTGCATTAATATTCGGGTATTGCTTTCACAGTGTAGCTTATACGGTAATTGAAGTGCCTTAGGATGACAAAGAGCAGTTCTTTATCTTATACACTTTTATCCATTGCATAGCCCACTTGAGCTTATGAATTCATTTCATATTAAATCCAGTTGGTGATCATCCCCCACACTGGGGAAAGATAAAAAGTCAAGTGGTATGGTTTAGAATGATAAAAGATGGAGGCTGTGTGAGTCCAAAGAAAATAAGTGTAAAAGAGGGGCATGAAAAAGTAGTGTGCCTAGTAAAAGCAAGGCTAATGCCCAAAAAAAAAATCAAAACATTGGTTGGAAATCCCCAACAAGGTGGTACTAAAAACTCAAATGCTGAGATGTTACACTCAATGGAGTTTCGATATGAAGAAAATCTTCGATGGTGAAGAAGACAATTAGAGAGGATCACCAACTTTGACCCCTAAACACTTTTTGAGCCTAGCAATCCTTTGGTTTCTCACCAATGAACCAAGCTTAGTCATGTCCCTTGCAAAGTCTCTTCAAATTATGGCACTTGAATTAACGTAAAAGTTCATATTTTTGAAAGCATCACTTGAAGAAGTGCGAGTAAGATAGTTTCTACCTCATTTCGTATGTTTCTTGACTTGTAAACCCTAAGTTAATTGCAAATTGTCATCTTTCAATAACCTCGACTCAAAGAGTCCCCTTTGTTAAGCCAGTGACCAAGCCCGCATTACAGTCCCTGTTAAAGACCTCTCAGATTGGTAGGATCGTACCACTTGCGAGATTGCTCAGACCCTCATTCGGCATGATAATAGTGAGACAGAGCGATTGTCAAATTCCAGCATCAAAGGTCAAGATGAAATAGCTTTTTTAATAAGGATGAGTGAAAAGTCCTTTCAGATTGAAAGATCCCTCTCTTGACACATCCATAACACTCATGTGTTCAGATTGGAATATTCTTTTGAAATCTTTCCCAATGGAAATTATGTGATGCAAGATTGATAGAAATCATCTCGCATGCACCTCACTTGAATTAATGCATTTCTGTGAATGCATATTGCCTCTCATACAACTATGTTTTACAGGAGACAAATCCCCAAGGAACAAATATGTTACCAGGTAAGTATATCTCTATCCATGCCTTAAATACTTGTCATTGCACATGTATTCCCTCTTGAGTATACCGGCACTTGATGGAGTTGCCCCCCAAAGATTTTTCCCCAGATTCAATCTAATCAAGGCGACCGAAGAAAGATTCGGGTCCTGGTCAGATGATCTATATTGCAACGCTGGGCGACCGAAGAAAGGTTCGGGTCCTAGCCAAGCAAAACCTCAGTTTAGGCGACTGTAGAATGGTACGGGTCCTAGATAGTATTTGTTGCTTTAGTAGGCGATCGTAGAAAGATACGGGTCCTGAAAAGCAATTTCCCCATTCAGGCGACCGTAGAAAGGTACGGCACTTGAAAAGTAATTTCCCGTTTAGGCGACCGTAGAAAGGTACGGGTCCTGGAAAGAGAATCCTCGTTTAGGCGATCGTAGAATGGTACGAGTCCTAGACAATATCTATTTCCCAATTCAGGCGACTGTAGAAAGGTACGAATCTTGGACATGTAACGTCCACTATCTCGAATTACTCTATCCCCCTTGAAAGTAAGTTATTCCAGGTAGGTTTTTATCATTTGCATCAGCATTTTCATGCATCATATAAATTACATTAAAGAAAATGGAATTCATTTTCCAGCAAAAATCATTCAATCCATGTGTATGACTAAAATTTAGGTCTCAATTTATCTTTGAAGGCAACCTCTACGAGCTTACCTTCAAAGAGGGGCAGCTGTTGACACCTAAATTTTTACTTAAAAAATGGGTTAACTTTTACCCCAAAAAAATGAAATTAAAATTGCATGACATATAGTTTAGAAACATTTGTTTTATTTTACATTATTCTATTTTTTTTATTTGGATTGGACCGACGGTGAGCATTGATACGAGATGAGATTTTTCACATATTTAGGTAATATATACCGAGAGATATATTTTTGGGCAAAAAGGAAATTTTGGATGGAATATTTGAAAAAATACGAAAGGGAATATTGCGCGAGGTATATATATTTCAATGGTATATTCAGGGGAATTATGCACAAACAAAATTGGAAAAAAAATATACCACGAAGAATCAAATTCCTCACCTATAAAAGGAGCTGTGTACGACAATGAAGAGGGGGGAGGTTTCGTTTTGAGTGGAAATTTCAAAAGGAAAATTTTTTGGTGAGGGTAAAGTCAACTCATGTCCGTCCTTCGTCGAAGAAGCAGGAGGGCAGAGAGCAGTGAGAGAAGTGACGTGAGGGCAAAAATGAAAAAGAAAAAGGAAAAAGAAAAAGCCGCTGCATTATCTTCTTCGCGGGGACCCTCGACCGCGCCAACCTATCCTGCACCGGCACTGTGACGCCGGACACCACCTCCACCTCGCGGGTCCGCTTGCCTCCACCACGCTACACCACCTCAGCCCTCACTGACGCCTGCGGCGGTCTCCGACGCCCAACAGATTTGACCTGATCCACAAGAGCTCGTGCCGCTGCTCTACCGCTCCGCCGGACGCCGCATCGAACTCCGCAGCCACCTGAGATTCCCTTGCCGCACCCCTACTCTACACTTCTACCGGCCGCTGCGTCTCCGAGTGATCCCCTGCTCACTCACGCCGACACCAGAAGCCCTCTGCAGCAGATCCCGAGCCTCGCTGCGCCTCGCCTGCAGCCTGCACCGACCCGCGACGACTTGACGTCGCTCCTACTCCGCTCGTTGCTACTGCTCGACGCCGCTGCTCACCCCCGCCACTGTGATCCTACGACGTCGCTGCTCTGCCTTCACCATGCCCCGAAACCCGCGAGTTGTAGTGCGCTCGCCCAGCTCCGAGCTTTCCCCGAGCGATGTTGCTGTAGCACTCAGCGTCTGACGTCCTCTTGCTCGCTGTTGGTCCTCCTCGCCAGAGCTCCGACGACTGCAACCTCTGCTCGAGCACCCACCACGAGCTGCCAACGTCGTTTGGAAAGCAAAAGCAAAAAAGGAAAAAAAAAAAAAAAAGGAAGGCTACATTAGGTAGTTTTTTTTATGTTTTTTTTATTTCATTTTATTTTACTTTAATTGTTCTTTTTTAGTATAATTATTCCTTAATGTAAGATTGAGATTTCCCAACATGAAATTGCCTTTGAAATTTAGGATTGATAGTCCGATTTTCGTGCCCAAAATCCAACTCACAATCGCTTGAAAAATTGCCAATCTGATCTCACACTTGAGATTCAATTTGCGATTTATTTAAAATTGGCCAACCTAATCTTATGCACGAGATATGATTCATCAATTTTTTGGATATCAATCTTATCTTACTCTGATTTGCCGTCGTGTCGTTTGAGTTGATTTTGCTTTCATAAAAAAAAAAAAAAATTCCAGAAAATGTGCATTAGATTATGTTTATTCCTTGTTTTAGGGTTTTTGCATATTTAGGGTAGGAAATTTACTATTTCGAATTTTTAAAAATAAAAAATACCAAAAAAATAAATTTAGGATGTTAGATTTTCATTTCATTAATTTAAATTGCATGTTTAATTACTTGACAATTTTAATTTCGAATTATTATAAAAAAACAAAAAGAAAAAATTAGAATTAGGGCATTCTTTGCACGTCATGGCATATTAGGATAAAATTGCACGTAGTTTAGTTCTAGATAATATTTTTAATTTATTATAGGTTTAGATTTTTTTAGGGTAGATTGCATTAGGGATTTCTAAATTATGACAACATTCTAGTTTAAATTAGGGTTTGTCTTAACCTATGTCCTCATACAAATTAGATGATATCTTAATCTAGGTAGCTAATTTTTGCATTTTTCTAATTTCAAATTTCATGGAAAATACCAAAAAATTGCCTTTAGAATAAGTTAATTCCATTCTCTAGGATAGATTGCATACTTATCAAGAAAACACAAAAAAATATTATGTGCACGTCATCTAGAATTAGGTTCATGAAATGCATGTCATTTAGTGATTATCTCTAGGTCCATTTAGTTTAAAATTGCCGGTCATTATAATTAGGTCATTTGGTTATGTTGCATTGCATATAGATTAGAATTCATTATACAAGAGAAAATTTTTTTAAACAAAATTGAGTGACTATGTGTTAATAAAAAAACCCTAGGGTTTGTGATGTGAATTATGAATTAACCTTACAGATGTTTTCGTTGCTACAAGGTAAGTCCCGTAATTTATTCATTGCTTTCTTGGGTGTTAAATTGGTAGTTTGCGTACTCACATGATCACCTCACATGTTAGGGAAATAGATTTAAAATCAATCCAAACTGCTTGCAAAAACATTTTTGAAAATAAAAAGAAACGGTACTGAAATGGCATTAGAGAAATCTAGTGTAACCAAGTCCTCGTACCAAAGTCTTTGATTTGTAGGAGTAAAATAATTTTCAAATTATTTTACTTAGGTGTCTAATCGACCTACCATAAACTGATTAGTGGCGACTCCCTTTTGCATGCTAGATATTTGAACCTAAGTCGCGAATTGGTATGGGCTTGGAAGAGCCCGAGCTAAGTTAGACTTAATAGTCTATTAACCTAATTTAGGTGGTGCACCCGAAAATTTGGTAGTGACAATCACTTTTTAAAGTCGCCCTCATAGTATTAGAGGTGCTAGGCTTACCCTCGAAATCTTTTGGAGATGGATGTGGCCGCGCTTTTGGGTTGTTTTTGAAGTGGCGTTGCGAGTGATGTTGATGTTGTGTTGCTTAGTTTGTTTGTAAATAGTTTATACGGACTGATGTGATTATGAATGTATATATTTATATAAGTGTGTTTTATGCTATTCTTGTTTGAATGGTTGGGTGATTATATTTTTGCTTCCGCTTGTGTATAAGTAAACGATAACACAAATGGGTCGGTGACATCTCTTGAGACATCATAATCAAATAGCCTAAGTGAACAAGGGTTGTCACATACTTGAGGGTCAAGGCCTGACACTTGTTCTATGTCCTTCAAATACTAATATTGTGGGATGAAGATGGGTTTTTAAGTCTGAGTTAAGGGTCAATGGTACATTAGAAAGATTGGTCACTAAGAGGTATACTGAAGTAGCATGAGTAGATTACCTTGAAACTTTCTTGCTAGTTGTTCGACCAGGAAGTATAAGAATGGTCCTCACCATTGCTATTGTTAAAGGTTGGCTCATCAAATAATTAGATGTTAAAAATGCCTTGTTATGTGATTTTCGTTCGCAGCTTGTTTATATAAAGCAACCGCTAGGTTTTGAGGACAAAAATCATCCCGTCTTATGTTTGCAAACTAGATAATGCTTTTTATGACCTTAAGCAAGCATCAAGAGCATGATTTGATCGCTTTAGCTCATTTCTTTTGGCATCCACTTTATTTTGCAACGTTGAGGATCCTTTACTGTTTGTTCATAAATCAAATCATGGCATTCTAGCTCTATTTTCATATGTAGATGACATGATTGTTACAAGTGATGATCCAAAATTGCTTGATGGGTTCATCTCTTCATTGTGTAGTGTGTTAGAGAAAACTCCTTATTGTTTTGAAGCTGACAAAACCTTTCCAAAAGTCTAGTCTGAAGACTTGCAGACTTAAGTGTTATAATCTAAAGAACTCCAGACTCTACTATCAAAGTCTAAAGACCGCCAGACTTTATTCCCAAAGTCTGACCTCATTGACAGGTTCCAAACTGAAGAGTGAAGACTTATCCAGATGCGAGTTTATCTTCAAGGATTTGGTTCGTATGGTTTGTGGAAGATTTTATGGCTGGTTATAGCACCTACTTGATTGATTATTCTTATTGAAATCAAGTCCGATATAAGGATCTCTTGAAATGCGAAGTATACTTGGAAGGTTCTGTTTATGGAAACCAAGATCTTGATTGTATGGGCAAGCAGGATTGATGGGTTATCATCACATTCCTTAAATGACTCGAGATCTCCTTGATTGATTCTATCCAACGGGTAGATTGGAAGAACTCCTTTGGAAAGTGCCAACGGTCGTGAAGACATGAAGGAGTATTTAAGGCCGATCCTCAAGTTGTTCGAAGGTGTGCATGAAAGAAAATTTTCAAAGTCTGAAGCTTCCAATTCTTTGCTATTTCAATTGTCGAGCTTAACTTGTATTCAAAAGAGAGAGCAAACACTTGTGAGACTTTTGAAGAATGTAGTAGAGTTTCTACACTGTGAAGTCAAGGATGTGAGACTGTAAAATCTCTTTTGTTTCATAGTGAAATCCAGCCAATGGGCTGTCAGTGCGGGAGAGTGGACATAGGCTTGAACTAAGTCGAACCATTATAAACTTTATGTTTTTCTTCTCTTTCCCTGAACTCCTTACTTTAATTCGTAGCTTTATATAACTGTTTATAGTTGATTACATCTTCAGTCTATTATCTTCTAAAGACAATTTAATTTCATTAAATCTTGCGAAAATTTTATTTACACCTATTCACCCCCCTCTAGGTGTTTTTACTAGCCCTTTCATAGTGAATTTGCAATGAAGGATATGGGGCTGTTCCGCTATTTTCTTATTGTGGAGGTTAGGATATCCTCCGACGGCCTTTATTTGTGCCAACAACAATATGCTTTGTCAATTCTTAAACGTGCACAAATGGAGGGGTTGCAAGTTAGTTTTCACAAATCTGCTAGCTCTCATCTTAATATAGATGTAAGACTATTTTCGAATCCTACGCTATATCAAAGTATCGCCTAAGCTCTTAAATATCTCAAAATTACATAGCCAAATATTTCATATGCAATCAATTTTGTCTATCGATTCATGCAATAACCTATTGTGAGTCAATGTTAAATTGTGAAGCGCATTATACGTTATGCCAACGTCAAGGCATGTAAATATTGTCCAAGTCAACTTAGGACTTGTATGCCTTTTGTGATGCAAATTGGGCAGGTTGCCACTTGACTCCATGGTCAACCAATAGATTTTGTACTTTGTTAGGTAGCAACTATATATCATGGAGTGTTAAGAAGCAACAAACAGTTGCTCGATCAAATGTCGAGGTAGAGCATTGTGCAATGGTGTTGACAACTATAGAGATTATATGGATATCATTCCTTTTGAGAGATGTGGGTATTCATCTCTCTAGTCCACCAATAATATTTTATGATAATATCAACACATTTTATATGTTGATTAATCCAGCGTTTCATGCAAGAAATAAACATATCAAATTAGATTATCATTACGTGTGAGAAAAAGTGGTTCTTGGAACACTTGTGATGAAGTATGTTCTGTCCGTGCATCAAATTGGTAGTCTCTTCACAAAACCATAGTCTAGAAATGCATTTAGAAACTTATGTCACAAATTGAGAAATTGGGATTCTTCTATTCCCGATTTGAGAGCGAGTAAAGGCACTGATTTATCAATCGAAAAAGAAGAATCTAGATATCAATCAAAATCACAATTGACTCTTAGAGATTCTAGAATAAGGGAATTAACAACTCTTGTAATATAATAATCTTTTCATTTATTATTTTTCATTATTGTATTATTTCCTTGTGATGAGTAACATTTGTAATATTTTTATATAATGGAAATTGTCTCAACAATTGTAAGTTGAGATCAAGAATCAAATACTTTTGTTCTTTTAAATTTCTCTCCTTGGCCTTCCTTCGCTCAAGACTCATCGGACTCCTCTAGCATTGCCCCTCCATGCCGTTTTTCTTTCGTTGTTTCACCCCTCTCCTTCCGTGTACGCGCACACGTGCTCAAGGAGGAACGTATCCTCCTTTGCGCCTATCCGCCAAAGATCATGCCGTCTCTGCAGTCCTTGGCGTAATAGGTCTCATCATTAAAGGTTCCACGGGAATGCCTCCATGATATTTTAAAGCCACAAGGACTCCTTCGGCTCCATGATGTATTTCTCTATCAAAAAGAAGGCGGCGATGCCGAAGACATCCCACTACTATAAGACGGATGGCCAGAGGTGGCCCTAGACTTCATCCTTTGACTTCATCCCGTTCCCCCCACCTTGATAACACCGAGCGAATATGATGCCGAAGAACGGAGCCCGCTTTTGTCCTTAAATTCGATTCACCTGAAAATTCTCGTGGATGTGATGTCCACGTTTACCATGCTGGAAGTATATCGTGTTGGGAGAATGAGATCGATTATATCAGCAGATGATATATACTCAAAGAAAAAGGGTCGGTCTGTTACAGTATTACCAGACTGTACTTCCTACTACAGCAAAGGCATGATAGATATTACACGGCCCTCTCGTGTGATAGCTGTTACAATCAAATTGCAGTAACTATTTTTAAAATGCCCGCATCTTTTTTCTCTCCATCTCTTTCACTGATGATAGACGATATCAATTATAATTGAAATTACTCAAATAATTAATGCTTCCGAAGAAATTATTTAATGTATTACAATTCAAATTTGAGAACACAACTACCTTTGCATTGGAAATTGTTTGGTGGCAAAAGGGCCGACCCAACCCAACCTGGGCTCGACCCAGGTGTGGCACGCCTCGCCAGGCACAGGAAATTTACCGAGCGAAGGGTGCCTGTGCTGCACAACCTGACCATGTCGTGCCTGGCCGAGCTCTCGAATTCCTGCCAAGTCAGTGTGGCCGTTGGATCCTGAAATGAAGCCTGACGGCGGCAACTCAGAGAGTAGCGATTGGGCAATTGAGAGCAGATGCAAAGGGCCTCAGGCCCAAAGAGAGAGATAGTCGAAAAAACCCTCAAAGGGACGAAGAAGAAAATAAAAGCAAACACACCGGCTTTTACCAAATGACCCGGCCTGGGTCCGCCCACCACGGGTCCAGGCCTAGACCGGCACATCAAGGTGACCATGCCGTGCTCAGGCTGACCACCGTGGTGGATCGATGGTAAAGCCGTGTGAGGGGAACCAAATGCTTCTTTGGTGCATGACAATTAGAACAGCAAGAGATTCAACTCTGCATTAGCATTTGGATCACCATGACGACAAGTAAAAGCAAAAGAAAAGCAACCGAAAAGGCAATCAAAAGCAGTCATGATTAGGTTTTCCTAAGCCAACTAATCAATGCGGCCCCCTTGTGCCCGCGGCACTCGGATTCGCTCTGCACCTTTCACTTCCTCACAGCTGTAACGCGAAGGGTCAGCATGGCATCTCTACAGAGGCTTGGCCATGATGTGTCTGAAAGGGCCATTAGAGTCGAGAGAGAGAGAGAGAGAGAGAGAGATGTTTATCTCTCTTTCCCCATTTAGGACAGGGATTTGTCGAGAAGGTTTCTTGCTTCTTTGAGTTGCACATTCCTGTTTTCACGTAATTTGGCTGGTCTTATTTGAGCTTCGCTTCGAAGAAATGTTGGAAAGGAAGAAAATTGATGAGGCGTTTCTTCACGTGTGATTCACTCGGGAACATTTGGTTGGACAGTGGCCGTTTCTACTTAAACGTGTGTCGATTTGAGCTTACTTTGCATCTGAACGACATCACAACTTTGCATTGAAATCAAGAGATTTACATGAAATTATTTCTTCATGTCTAGCTCAAAGGATTGCGCCTGGTAAGAATGAATTCAAGACGCTACGATTTTTAAGGAGTAAAGCACCTGTCTTTTTCTGACCGAGCCTAGCAAGTTATTTATCTTGGCTCGAACCCTGTAGACAATACACCATCACGACCTTAGGTGAGAGAAATGAGTAGTGGTGGAAGAAAAACGAAATTGTTTTGTAACCGTTATGAATTTTATCCCCGTCTAAACCAATAATTGATTATGTTTGTATGGAAAACCTACCACGGAAAGACTGATTGGAAGAAGTTTTCTCGAACTCTAATGAGAATGGGGAAAATTATGACCCTTAAAGAAATATTCTATTGCAGGAAAACAATGTGCAATGATGAAAAAACATGGCGACATTCCTGTCCATACCGGATTCAAAATGGACAAAGCAGATTTTATATGATTCTCCAATGATCGACGTCGGCAAAGGCTTAATTATCATGGGCTAAAGTGGGTATGGAGGTTGAAACCACCTCTCCCGAAGAGAATCATGGCACTTTTGAAACAAAAGGTTCTTTAAAATTGCTCGCATGGGTTTCATTCTTCTCTCTCCTTTGAAAGATATCAATCTTATAGTAAGTGTTCATCAACGGTAACTCAATCCCTGGCCCTTACTCGTTTGGTTGTAGTAATGATTCAAGCTGCATCAAATGTCTCCACAGAAATTACCAACTCTTTTGAACAGCAAAGTACAAGATGCACAGTATTGCCTAGAAAGGAGGATTATGGCTTTCCAAAGATTTTGATTTAGACATTGCATGCGTATAGATATGTTTTGAACATCATCTTAAAGAAAATTGTCCAAATTTTTTTAAATTTATTGTATTTTTGTCAATTCACTTTTAAACATGTTAATTTTGTTAATTAAGTACTAAACATTTTCATGTTTTTGTCAATTAAGCTTATCCAACTAATTTTGGACGATAATTGATAATATGGACGCTGGCTATCCTATGTGACGCGGTCACCGCACATGAACAATTTTTAATAATATTTTTGTAATTTATAATCTATTTTTTACTTTTATTTTTTCAAATTCTTTTTTTCCCTTCTTTCTCTAACTAGTCATCGACCCTCAACCCGCTAAAGGTAAGGGCTAGCAAGGTCAACCTTACCGGCATTTGGCAAAGCTCGCCCCCACTACCACTGACAAGGGCGAGCATCACCCACGAATGGTGAGGCTCAAGTCTCACATAGCCACTGGCAAGGCCGACCTTCGCGTCATTAGGCAAGGTTGAGCCTTGCTAAGGGCTCGCTAAAGGCCAGCGAGGCCTCACCTTTAGCTAGTCATCAGCCATCACCAAGGCCCGGCAACCGGCTAGATAAAGAAGGGAAGGAAAAAAAACAAAGAAAAGAAAAATAAAAAATAAATGTGATGGGGTTTTTTATTTGATGGGCCAAGTTAAGCTCACCCACCTATATTGGGCCAAAACCCGGCCCGTATGTGAAAGGTCCATAAGAGGAGATGGCAGTTATTTTTTAAGTGAAAATAACTGCAACATATATAATAAAGAAGATAACGTAACTTGTAACGTATCGGAGAAAATACGCTTCTCTATTTTTCTCCCCCTTGAAGCAATACACTCCCTCTTGAAGAACGGAACTTCAGGGCTTCAAAGGAATAATCCTCTAAGATTGCAACAGTACTTAATTTGTGGCAATCAAGGTATATCTATCTCCATGATATGCCTTCAATCGGTGTTACATGTTTCCAGGCACGTTTCCAAGTTCGTTTTCGGTATTCGATCATTTGAGTATCGGATCAATTTTTTAGGAATTTGTTTCCAACATTGGTACCAAAGCGATGCTGTTCATGTTTCCTGATCATTGTTAATGTTTTTTTTTTTTTTTGGTAAGGTAAGAATATATGGAGCAAAAGCCAACTATACAAAAAACCGGCGCCAAAAACTTTCACTCATAATGCATGAGCAAAAAGAGTGAAAGGGAGCCGATTTAAAAGAAACCAAAAACAACGGAAAACAAGGAAGCTGAAACAGACCGGCAAACAAAACAAAACCGCCACCAAGCAAACCAAATAAACAACTATCAGCAAGGCAGCACAACATAGCAACGGGGCCACAAACCCAGAAGGAACAGCACCAACTGACCAACCCTAGCAGAAGAAGCACCACTAAGGAGAATGGGCAGGCCCGCCAACAAAAACAGAAGAGTCAAAGCCCCACCCTCGTTGAAGACGCCTGTTACGAAATGTGGCATCCTAGAATTTCTTGTCAATCTTTAGATGTGCTTTGACCTATGTTTTGCATTGAGATTTTGGCCAAGCTTTTAATGGATAATTATTTGATAGGAAAATTCTATTTTTGGCCATGTGATTTATAGGTTGGAATTTATTAAATTAGGTTACAAAGTTTTGTGAATTATAAATTTCAATTAGGTGTTTATATAATTAAGGATTAAGGTGGGTCATTAGGAGGAGGTGTGGGCCGAAATTCTAGCCCAAGACCAGCCCTCAAGAAGCCCCACCCTTCGGCCATTTAGGCCAAGCCCGCGAAGCCCAAAGGAGGAGGAGCTGCCGTCGACCAAGGCTGGCCCAAGCCCAGCCGGATGAAGCCCCTCTTGCATGGAAAAAAATTGCCAAGTGTTCCTCCCTTAGAGCCAAGTGGCGCCGGCATGCAAGATCAATGATTGTTAATTATTGAAAGGAAGAAAATTAGAGAGGAAGAGGGGGCGGATTAAGCGAGAAAAGGGAGAGAAAGAGAGGGGGTTTCGACCGAAGAGAGAGAGGAGAGAAAGAGAGAAAGGAAAGCAAGAAAGGAAGAGAGAAAGGGGAGACCGTGCGGGCGAGAGGAAAGGAGGAGGTCCGTTCGCTGCCATGCGTGCGCCGAGTCCCGCTGACGAGCCACCTTGCCCCTCCATTCGTTGCTTGCTGTGTTCGTTTGGGCTAGAGCCAAGTAGAGTACGAAAACCTACCCTTTGCTTGCTGTGATGTGTGTGTAGAAAATGGTGGATTTCGGTTGTGGTGGAAGTGATGAAATTTCGAAGCTTTGGGGAGAAATTTGTTGGCCTAGCATGCTGTTTTCTGGAAAAAATCAGTTCAACCCTTCATGAGTTTGTGAGCTGCATGTGACTTTTTAGTTGAAATCTTGCTTCGACCTCTAAATGAAAGTTGTAGAGGACTTCTTGAGGTAAAACATGTCAAAAATTTAGAGTAAATGAACAAGTATAGGTCGGTGAAATCGTTGTCCTTTGAAGAAACTGGATCTGGGAAAATGCTACCTCGACCTAGTATGATTCTGTGATTTTTATAAAATCATCCAGTTGAAATTTGATCTTATGTCCTTAATGAAAGTTGTAGATGACATTCTGAAGAATAACATACTGAAAATTGAGAAGAAATGGACATGTGTAGGTCAGTGAAGTGAATTTTCTTTGAAAGGAATTAATCTGGAAAAATAGTACCGAGAATAGGGAGAATGAAATCGACTATAGATATTAATATAGAACGAATTTGATTTTGAATTCTTCATGAAAATTTTACTTTTATGTGTTGTCTATAACATATCAAAATTTCAGAATTTTCGGAGTTTGTATGAGTATTTAATTATTTCTGAAATTGTGCAAACTGTAGTGCTGAAATTTTAGAAGCTGTGATGCATGGTCTGTACTGAATTGTATGAATTTTTTTGATATGGTGTTCTTCATGAAATATTTGCCTCTAGGTCTCGTCTATAATGTGTAAAATTTTCAGAATTTATAAAGACCATTTACTAATTTTTCTAGAGTTTTAACTAAAGGAGTACATTCTGCTTTATCCGAAAATTGCTGCATTCTTTTCAAAAATAAATGAAGTGCTCCATGTGATATAATGCCTTGTGTGATTGATTGTGCTGCATATATGGCGACATTTGGCATGTTATAGGACATGAAATCTAGTTGAATCTTTGGTATTGTTGCATCAAATGCCATATTGAAATTGAGATGCCTATGTGAATATGAATTGTGATAATAACGAGACCGTCGGAGGTGTGAGCCAACGATGCCCCGGGAGTGTCAGGATGCCCGGAGTGTGTGTGTCGGATGTCCTCGGGAGTTTTCGAGATCCTAGAGGTGTGTGTCGGAAGCCCTGGAGGTGTGTGCCAGGGGAATTCCTCGTGATGCTAGTTGAGGTCCGAGATGCCCGGAGTAAGTGTGCCGGAGCCTCCTTGCGATGCCAAGTTGGATGCGAGCGATAAATTGTGGGATGCAAACATTAATCCCTGGGAAGAAAAATGATGTGATCTAATTGAAAGATAAAGATCGAAAATTGAATGTGTGCATATGGCATGGGATAAACCTCATAGAATGCAAGCCTGAATTGCATGGTGGTATATGCACGTTGCATGGTGATATATGCACGTTGTATGGTGATATATGAATGGCTACTTGATGATATATGTATAAGTGCATGGTGGTATATGCACGTTGCATGGTGACATATGTATGGCTGTAAGGTGAGGTATGTTTGAATGCATGAATGATATGTGTTTTGTTCATGATACCTTGATTGTTCTGTTTGACACATTGTGTAGTTTGGTGGATCTTTACTGCTAAGTGGTTGTACTCACCCCTTTTGGGGATTAACATTTCAGATTAGAAAGATGTTTTTGCTCCCAGTTACACGTGGTACTTATTATGGATTGCCCTCTGATGTCGAGGTGGAGTACACGAAGCATTCCTGTGTTAGTGTACCTTCGTGTCTTGGTGATGTACAATGTGGGCCTGGCTGATGGCCCGTTTGTCCAGGAGTTTTTGTCTGTTCATATCCGGTGTGGTGGAGTAATGCTAGGGATGCTGCCGCTGCCGCCACCTGATGCACCGGGTTGGGTGTGATGGCGCGTATGACTGGAGGGAGTTGACACTTTTTGGGGATAGCCGACGCTTGTTGATGCAGAGGTGTACATGTTTGATGTAGGGTCAAGTTCTCTTTTGAGCTATAGCCAAGTATAGTTAAAAATCTTGGCCTTTTGCTGTACCGACCCGAGATATCCATCGTGAAAATATAAATAAAAGTGACTCGGCTTTATCGTTTTATATGGTGAATAGTCGGTGTGCATTGCATTATTGTTATTGGAGTAAGGGATGGTGAGACTCGTTTATGCTTCCGTTGATGAGCTGCGCTGGGACCTTTACAAAAAAAAAAAAAAAGGGGAAGAAGAATTTTATTGATCAACCCCATCGAACTACAATTTCCTTTTAATTGGAAAGTTAAAGGACTAGTATGTAGTAGGATAAAAGTTAAGTACCTGTGGCGTCCCTATCGGATGGGAGAGTGTGCCGAGGGGGTGCTACACGAAAGTTTTCCGGCACGTTGCTGAAGGTCAACACGTTATCTTTAACAACTTTGACAAGTTGATTCTTCAAAGCCGAAACCTCAAGCATTTCACCCCGGAAAATGATGCTATTTCTTTTCTTCCAGATTAAATAGCACATGGCTCGAAAAGAGAATCGAGCAATGGAATGGAAGAAATCCTTACCAATCAGGAAATTCAAAGCCCAAAGGAGATTTTCCACCCAAGATCTATTACGCCATGGAAGATTACATTTACTGGCCCAAAAAAAAGCAAGAGTCACCGAGATGGGACAAGCAAAGAAGAGATGGTCGATAGAGTCTGAAGTGACATTGCAAAAAGCATATACTTCATAGCCAATTCTACCATAAGATAGGAGGAAAGCCTGCGTTGGTAGGCGATTCCTGGTGATTAACCAAAGGTGGAATTGACATCTAGGAGCAATGGCATTGTTCCAGATAAACTTAGCCCAAGGTACCTGATTCTTTTTGCTTCTTATGGCATCCCAAGCAGAGGCCATTGAGAAAATACCAGAAGAGGAACCGCGCCAAGAGAACCGATCAGGCACTCGAGTAAGAACCGGGATGGAAAATTCCCAACACTCCAAGAGCAACCTGAAGACCTGCCCCACCAGAGAAGTGAGGTCTGCCACCGTCGCAAGCTTTGAGAGGCCAGAGCCCTCCATAAGAGAAATCGGAATAAAAAAACACAATGGGCCTTCTTTATGCCAGTTATCGAACCATAGAGAAATAGAGCGTCCATCACCCACTTCTCAAATAAAGTATGACCTGAAATCCCTCCTCAACTGCAGGATTTTCCTCCACGCTCAAGAGCACACGGTAGGAATGGTGGAGACCCAAAAATTTCCCCTCTTTAAAAAATTGGAGTGAATCCACCGACACCACAAGGACTCTTTATCAGTAAACAAGATCCAAATATATTTCACCATGGCTGCTTTATTGCAATCTCGCAATCTTTGAATACCTAGTCCACCCTCCTCCTTAGGAGCACAAACATCTTCCCAAGAAACTTTAGCTCCGCCCCAACCCAGGGTAGGCCCCTTCCAAAGGAACCATCTTAAGATACACTCAATACGGTCTAACATCGAATAGGGAAGGGTAAAAACACTAGCCCATAAAGCTTGGATAGAATGAAGCACCGACATGATCAACTGAAGTCTTCCAGCGAAGGAAAGAAACCGTTAAGCCCACGACTGGACCCTGGCTGTGATTCGGTCAATAAGAGTCACGCAATCTGCCTTCCCAAGCCTGTTGGAAATAATGGGTACCCCCAGGTAGCGTACCGAAAGCTTACCTTCTTGGAAGCCAAATGCCAAAAGAATGTTCCTTCGAACGGAATCAGAATTTCCTGCAAGAAACACTTCACTTTTGTTCTTGTTAGGTAGCAAGCCACTCCAAGAGGAGAAGATATCAATGCCACTTTTAAGGAGGGACACCGACGCCGAATTAGCTTTACAAAAAAGAAAGGCATCATCAGCGAAAAAAAGATGAGATAGTTTCACAGCTTTACACCTCCAGAAATGCTTGAAGTCCTTATGTGAAGTGCAAGAAACCAGGATCTTAGAAAAAATCTCCATTACGAGGGTAAAAAGATATGGAGACATCGGATCCCCCTGCCGAAGGCCACGCCCACCTGAGAAGAAACCATGAAGCTCACCATTGATCGAGATGGAAAACTTTGGAGTGCGAACACAAATCATGATGAGTCTGATCATCCACTCTAGGAAGTCAAAAGCTAAGAGGGTAAGCTCAAGGAAATCCCAATCTACCGTATCATAAGCCTTCTGGAAATCTACCTTAATAGCACACTTAGGTAGATACGGCTCTAGGTGGAAACCTGCAAACAATTCCTGGGCTAAGAGAATATTATCCCTGATTCTTCTTCCCTTCACAAAAGCATTCTGAGACGGACTAATCAAGTCATTCAATACAGTTGCTAGGTGGTTAGCCAAAATCTTAGTAATGACTTTGTAAATGGTGTTACAACAAGCTATGGGCTGAAAATCTGAGACAGCACAAGTGTTTGGAACCTTCGGCACCAGAGTTAAGATCGTGTTGTTTACCTCTCTAAGCAACCGACCTGATGAAAAGAAATTCTTCACCACCTCTACCACCAGAAGACCCACAATCTCCCAGTTATACTTATAAAACTCAATAGTAAAGCCATCAGGCCCAGGAGCTTTTCCACAAGCGAGAGAAAATAGAGTATCACAAATCTCAAAGTCCAGGACTGGAGTAGAGAGGAAACCAACCTGATCCATCGAGAGCGGCCGTCGAATGGACTCCTTCAGCTCTTGCAGCAAGGGCTTCGAGAGGGCAACCTGTGGAGATAAGAGGTCCCTGAAGAAAGAGACAAAAACAGGAGGCACCAAAGTGAGATCAGTGACCAAAGCACCCAAAGGATCCTTGACCGAGAGGATCCTGTTCCTAAGCTGTCTTCTGTTAACCGAGTGATGGAAAAACTTGGTGTTCCTATCACCCTCTTGGAGCCACCTAACTCTTGATTTTTGTCTGTAGAAAGACTCTTCATGAGCCCGCAGATCCACAAACAGCCGAAGCTGGGACTTTTCTAATTCCGCAAGAGTAAAGTTGCCTGGGTCCTACTGGAGACCAATCTGGGTACAACGAAGAGCATTCCTAGATTCATTAGTCCTCACTGAAATGTCTGAGAACTCTTCTCTATTGAGCCGCTTGAGGCGACCTTTCAGGGCCTTCAACTTGCAAATAAGTTTGAACATGGGAACCCCTTGCATCGGACTCTCCCAAACCTGCTAAACCATAGATGGAAAAGCCGAGTGTTTCAACTAAAAATCAAAAAACTTAAAAGGTTTCCTCCTAAAACCTGGTTAAGGACTCTGACCACTATGGGGGAATGATCAGATATACCCGGGTTGAGAAAGGAAGCCTCAGAAAAGGAAAAGTCCATATTCCACTTAGCATTCACCAGCACACGGTCAATCTTCCTTATTTTCCTATTGGCTCTCGAGGATGTGGACCAAGTAAAACGAAGGCCAACATATCTTAGGTCTTCCAAATTCGTGCGGGCTAAGCAAAGACTAAATTCGTCAAAGTACGAATCTATGCAGTAGAACCCCCCACCCGGTCAGTCGGGTCTTTTATGGCATTGAAATCACCAACAACCAGCCAGGCCGAGTCCTGTACTAAGCTATTCATCCGAACCAGGTTGTCTCAAAGGGGGCGACGACGAATAAAAGTATGCTCTCCATAAATGATTGAAGTACAGCAAGCTTGGCCCGACAAAATAAACTTTAGCTGGCCATGGATAGCCTGATCATTAATAGCAGTAGGTTCAAATCTAACCAAGTCAAGATTCCAGCCAACCCATATTCTACCCCGAGGGGAGAACTCATAATTAGCAATCCAATTCCAACCCGCCAAAAGGTTTGAAGAGAAAGAGGGGAAAAGAGGATCAGGGACTTTCGTCTCTGTTGGAGAAAACTTCCTTATTTGTTTTAAAGTTGACAAAATGTTTCCATCAGTCTAGTATAAAGACTTGCAGACTCTATCGTCAAAGTCTGAAAACCTCTAGATTCAAGATTTAAAGTCTACCCTCATTGATAGTTTCCAGACCGACGAAGAAAAGTTTTATTCATTGAAGAAGACTTATCCAGATGCGAGTATATATTTAAGGATTTGGTTTGTACGGTTGAAGAAGATCTCACGACTGGAGATAGCATCTCATGATTAGTTATTCTTATTGAAATCAATTCGGATAATTAGATCTATTGATTGGCGAAGTATACTTGGAAGGTTCTATTTGTGGAAACCTAAATCCTGATTGTATAGGCGAGCAGGATTGGTGGGCTATCATTACATTCCTTTAATAACTCGAGATCTCTCTAATTGATTCTGTCCAACGGGTAGATTAGAGGAACTCCTATGGAAGGTGCCAATGGTTATGAAGGCGTGGATGAGTATTTAAGGAAGACGCTCAAGTCATTCGAGTGTGTGCGTGAAAAGAAAAATTCCAAAGTTTAAAGCTCCTAGTTCTTTGCTATTTCAATTGTTGAGCTCAAATTGTACTCAAAAGAGAGATTAAATACTTGTGAGACCTTGAGGAAGTGTAGCAGAGTCTCTATACTGTGGAATCAAAGACATGAGGCTGTAAAATCTCTTTTGGTTCTTTGTGAAATCCAGCCAATGGGCTGTCAGTGCGAGAGAGTGGACGTAGGCTTGGTTTAAGCTGAACCACTATAAACCTTGTGTTTCGATTCTCTTTTCCTAATCTTTTTACTTTAATTCGTAGCTTTATATAACAATTTATAGTCTTTTACATCTTCAGTTTATTATTTTCAGAAGATGAATTAATCTGTTAAGTTTTGCAAAAACTTCTTTAATCACCTATTCACCCCCTCTAGATGCTCTTACTAGCCCTATCAATTGGTATCAAAGCCTGTGTGCTCATTTAATTGAAGTTTTTTTACTTCTGAGTTAAAGATCTATGGCTAGTATGTTGGCTCCAGGTTTGGTTGAAGGCCGAAGCAACACCAGACCACCTTACTTCAATGGAAATGAATACAGCATATGGAAAAACAAGATGAAGGCATTCATAAGATCAAAAGATCCTTTGGAATGGGATGTGGTAGAAAAATGAATCATTCCTAAAGCTATATCAGCTTTAGAAAGAGGAAAAGAAGTTGTAGACGCTAGCGAGATGACTCAAGAAGAAATAACCAAGAGACAAGCTCTTGATGCTAAAGTAATTTACTCCTTATATTGTGCGTTATCTCCTACTGAGTATGACAGAATATCTTCTTGTGAAACAGCCAAAGAAGTCTGGGATAGGCTGCACATTACCTATGAATGAACTGATCGAGTGAAAAAAACAAGGATCAATATTCTACTCGGATAGTATGAAGCCTTCAAGATGAAGCCAGGAGAATCTATCACTAACATGTTTAGTTGTGTTATAGAAATTGTAAACGGTCTAGAGTATCAGGGACAGCCAATCTCGGGACCAATGGAGGTTAACAAGTTGCTGCGTGGACTCTCCAAAGACTGGAATCACGTGAAGACTTCAATAAGGAAAACACAAAGAATCATGCCACTTTTGGTAGACGAACTGGTTGGCATACTTCAGTCTTATGAAGTGGAGCAAATCAATGAGGAAGAAGATCCCAAAGGTAAGAAGTCTATTGTCTTAAAATCTAACGATGATTCTAATGTTACAGACTCTAAAGATGATATGGACGATGAAGAGCTAGCACTCATGATAGGAAGGTTCATGAAACTGAACAAAAAGGGAAGAAGATTCGATTGGAAGAAACAATGCACTCAAAAGTTTCAAAACAAATCAACTGAGGATGATGAAACCAACAAAGATGTGATCTGCTTTGAATGCAAGAAAAATGGACACATCAGACCCAACTGTCCTCTATTGAAAAAGAAGAAGGGAAAAGCTGAGAAATACAGAAAGGCTCTCAAAGCAGAGACATGGAGTGATACTGAATGCGAATAAAGTGATGAAAATTATGCCAATATTTGTTTAATGGCAAAATCAGAATCAGATTCAAACTCTGAGACAGATAGAGACTCAGACTCAGACAGCGAAATCGAGGTAAGTAATTTAAAAATTCCTACTAAAGTCTCGAAATACATTGATGAACTTTGTCTCAGTCTCAAAACCTCTCTTAAGAGGATTTCCGAGCTAAAAATGGAGAATTCTACACTGAAGCAACAGGAAAATTTTTGGAAAAAAAAGTTCGAAAATTTAGACAAAAGTTTTGCTGTTTTAAAAGAAAATACAGACTCTCTTTCAAAAGAATATACATTTTTGAAAAATCACATTTCAAATATTTCAAAAAGGTTTTCAATAGGATTTGAAAAGTTAGAAAATATTTTTTTAGTACAAAGACCTTATTTCAACAAGTCAGGCTTGGGAATGACTTCAGAAACTATTTCTCTAATTGATTTTCCAAAAGTAAAGGAAAGAATTAAACAAAGACCTACAAAAACTTTTTACATAAATCATTTTCAAAAAGTCTTTGTAAAACCTGTTGTCCGAAGTGCTCTCAAATGTTCTAAGTGTAATAGCTCATAACACTTTGAGAAAGAATGTCCTATGGTTTGGAGACCTATTAAGAAAGAATGAGCTAAGACTGTGTATTGTACTAACACCCCTGGACCCAAGAAAATGTGGGTACCAAATAAAACTTGAGTTTCTTTTTTAATTGTAGGTCACTATCAAGAAAAAGGTTAAATGGTATTTAGATAGTGGCTGTTCAAGACACATGACAGGAGATTCAAGTTGTTTTATAAAACTTGTTCAAACAAATGGTGGAAAAGTCTCTTTTAGTGGAAATAGCAAAGGAAGAATTGTTGGATGCGGAACTGTAAAGATTGAAAGTCTTACAATCAACAATGTCTCCTTAGTGGAAGGACTAAATTACAATCTACTCAGCATTAGTCAACTGTGCGACATTGGATTCAAAATCAATTTCCAAGAAGGAATATGTTTGAGAACTAGTAAAGATCTTTCTCAATCTTTTACTAGACAAAGAAATGAGAACATTTATCTTTTGGATATCAGACTAGAAAGGTCTCAATGTCTAATATCAATTCAAGATAAAGCGAATCTTTGGCATCGAAAGCTTGGCCATGTCAACATGAAGCAAATTACCAAGATCTCTTCCATGAAACTTGTTTGTGGACTGCCTAACCTGAAGTTTCAAAAATCCGACTTATGCACACCATGTGTATTGGGAAAATAGGTAAGAAGTTCTTTTAAACCAATAAATCAAGTTTCCACTAATCGTGTTTTGCAGCTTATGCATATGGATCTCTTTGGACCAACCAGAACTCAAAGCATTGGTGGAAAGAGATATTGCCTAGTAATAGTGGATGATTATTCATGATTTGCTTGGGTTTACTTTATGGCAAGTAAGTCTGAAACATTTTCTCACTTTTCAAAGTTTGCTAAGAAAGTACAGAATTAGAAATGATATGCTATTTCAAGCATATAGACAGATCATGGAGGTGAGTTTGAAAATCAAAACTTTGCAAAATGTTGTGATGAATCTAGTTTTCAGCATGTTTTCTCCTCCCTATGTACTCTAGAACAGAATGGAGTTGTGGAAAGGAAGAATAGATCTTTGCTAGAAATGGCAAGAACTCTTTTAATTGAAAGTAATATTTATTCTCGTTTTTGGGTTGAAGCAATTTCTACAGCTTATTATATTATTAACAGAGTATTCTTAAGGCCTATTTTAGAGAAAACTCCCTATGAGTTATTCAAAGGAAAGAAGCCAATTGTTTCTTATTTTCATGTGTTTGGTTGCAAATGTTTTGTTTTAAAAAATGCAAATGATCGAACTGGTAAGTTTGAAGAAAAATCAGACGAAGGAATCTTCCTCGGATTTCAACCTCCAGCAAAGCCTACAGAGTATTCAACAAGAAGACTCGGTCTGTGGAAGAATCTATGAATGTCAAATTTCAAGACTCTTTACAAAATCAACTGATTCAAACTCAACCTGAAGAATCTAAACCTGCTCCAAACCTTACAAAGTCTACCTCCCCTGAAGTAGCTCAGACTTCTGAAGATCATCAACAAATGGAAGCTGAAGAATTAACTGAAGGAGAAGAACAACATTCTGTCAGACTAATCAACAACTGGAAGCATAAGTCTAGTCATCCTAAAGAACTCATCATTGGTAATATTGATGAAGGGATTCGTACCAGATCCAAAAAGCAAGAAGAGTCTAGCACCGTGGCACTTATTTCTGAAATAGAACCCAAAAACATAGAAGAAGCTTTAACTGACGAAAGCTGGATTGAAGCTATGCAAGAAGAGCTCAGACAGTTCGGTATTAATGATGTTTGGGAATTAACTCCTAAACCAAAAGGTAAATCTATTATTGGAGCTAATTGGGTTTTTAGGAACAAGATGGACGAAAAAGGAAAAGTGGTCAGGAACAAAGCAAGACTCGTGGCCAAAGGATATATGCAAGAAGAATGGTTAGACTATGATGAGACTTACGCACCAGTAGCAATGTTAGAAGCAATTAGATTAGCACTTGCTTTTGCCTATTATAACAATTTCGGGTTATTCCAAATGGACGTCAAAAGTGCATTCCTAAATGGTTTTATCCAATAAGAAGTCTATGTGGAACAACCTCTCGAATTTGAAGACCCAAAGAAACCAAACTTAATATTCATACTGAAAAAGGCTTTATATAGGTTAAAGCAAGCACCTCAAGCATGGTACGATAGGTTAAGTAAGTTTTTAGTTCAAAATGGTTTTGTCAAAGGAAAAGTGGATACTACTTTGTTTATTAAAAGAGAAGGTAAAAAATTTCTATTTGTTTAAATTTATGTTGATGATATTATATTTGGATCACCTAACGAAAACTTGTGCAAGAAGTTTTCTAAGTCTATGTAGGATGAATTTGAGATGAGCATGATGGGTGAACTATCCTTCTTTCTCGGATTACAAGTGAAACAATTGAATGAAGGAATTTTCATTCACCAAGAAAAATATGCAAAAGAACTTGTTAAAAAGTTGGGATTGAAGAATTACAAAAAGACTAAGATACCAATGTCTAGTTCTTTGAAGCCGGACAAAGATGAAGGATGAAAGAAAGTTGACCAGAAGCTCTACAGGAGTATTATTGGTTTACTTTTTTATCTTATTGCTTCTAGACCTGACATTTTGTTTAGTGTTTGCATTTGTGTTAAATTTCAATTTGATCCCAAAAAATCTCATCTAAGTGCTGCAAAACGCATCATCAAATACGTTGCAACTACCTACCTCAAAGTTAGGTCTGTGGTATCCCAAAGAATGAGACTTTACTCTTCTTGGATATTCAAACGCAAATCTAGCAGGTTGCAGAGTTGATAGAAAGAGTACTTCCGGCACTTATCAATTGCTTGGAAACAGAACAGTATCATGATTCTCAAGGAAGCAAAGTACTGTGGCTCTTTTAACAGCAGAAGCAGAGTATGTGGCCCTTAGAAGTTGTTGTTCTCAAATCTTATGGGTAAAACAACAACTGAGAGATTTTGGAATTGAAGATTCGTGCACCGAGATCAAATATGATAACACCAGCACAATTAATCTCACAAAGAATTCAATTCTTCATTCAAGAGCAAAGCACATAGAGATTCGACATCACTTTATTAGATGTCATGTTCAAAATGGAGAAGTTATGATTCAATTCATTGATTCAAAGAATCAATTAGCAGACATATTTATAAAGCCATTAGAGAAAAACCTATTTGAGTTTATTCGCACCAGACTGAACATCACATCTTTTATTCAGTAAAGTCTGAAGAAGCTCAGACTCAGAGATAAAGTCTAAAGGTGCTCAGACTCAGAAGACCAAGCGTTACGACTGTAAGTTATTTCAGTACTAGTAATTTAACTTTTGGATAAATACTTGAAAATGTACGATTACTTATTAATCGCTAATTGATTGAAATTATATTTCCAAGTTTTGAATTTATAGCAGTTATTTATTTCAAAAAGGCAGTTATCTATTTTCAAAAAGGTAGTTATTCATTTTCGAAAAGGTATTTTTATTTTTCCTTTTATGTCGTTTCGTTTACCTCACTTCACTTGCTTT
This sequence comes from Eucalyptus guilfoylei, assembly GCA_016097605.1. Taxonomy (NCBI): domain Eukaryota; kingdom Viridiplantae; phylum Streptophyta; class Magnoliopsida; order Myrtales; family Myrtaceae; genus Eucalyptus; species Eucalyptus guilfoylei. The sequence continues at coordinate 24,154,143 of CM027865.1, read as the reverse complement.
ATATACTATTGAAATCTGTCTTCTTCGTTTTCACTCTCATACCCTAAAATTCCAAACTCCCACTTGCTCTCACTTCACTTGCTTTATATACTATTGAAATCTGTCTTCTTCGTTTTCACTCTCATACCCTAAAATTCCAAACTCCCACTTGCTCTCACTTTCCCTGTTGTTTAATCCAAAAAGTTTTCACCTTTTTGAACAAGACTATGAATTTCTCCCTTGAAGAGACAATGTCTTTGAGAAAGTCTTCGAAAATCGCAAGTAGGGGACCACGACACACGCCTGAGGGTCCTATGCATTTCGACTTGACCGAAGAAGAAGATTCTTCTCCACCACAGCGACCAAGTCAGCAACAACCTTCTCAGTAGCGTCAGTCTTCTCCATCGACTCATCCAGAAGAATTAATTTTGGAAGACGTTGAACCTGTAAGAACGTTAACTCCTAATGTTACTTTCAAGCTTTATTTTAGTTTGAAAAGAAGGGGAACTGCTATGTCCTTGATTAATGAATACCTGCGAGAGAGAGGCTATAAGAATGAGACTCTTTTTCTGCGCGATATGGAGAAGATGGGTATTGCCGAAAAGGGATCAGCTGAAAAAGCCTTTGTTAATTTTCCTAGTGACCCGCGCTTTGGCACTGCTAATCAACCACAAGGACAGGACGACGACGAACGTATGTTTACCCATTTTCAGCCTAGAACAGGAGTAGCTGCAAACATTGCTGGTGATGGTTCAAGCCTTTTCAAATCGAAGAACCACAAGAGGGTTTACTTGAATCTAATGAAGAGAGAGGTCATGAACCCTAGGAGTGTCGATTTTGATTTCCTTGATTCGGTGAAAGTAAATCTGCGAGAGAAGTTTGCTCTACTGCAATTGGAGCGCTTTTGTTCTGAATCTATTGCTGCTTATCCTGAACTCACAGCTTACTTTCACTCGAACTTATCTTTCGTGGATGCAAACGGTTTCTCTTTCACAGTGAGGGATAATGAGTTTTTGGTGATTATGGACACTTTGGCTGACATAATTGGGGTGGAAAGAGCGAGTTTCCAACCAATTAGCGTGTCTGTTGCTCATGCTACTCTATCATTGGTGAAAGATCGGGATGCCGAAGGCAAGATTTCCTACTCTATGATGAATGCCTCCAACATCTTGCTGCATAAGATCGTAATCAACTGCATCTGTCCAAAGTCGACATCCAAGACCGATGTCTCTTGGTCTGAAGCGAACTTAATGTATGCAATCAATATTGGCTACAAATTCTCTCTGCCCCACATCATCTTGTTTCACATGTACAGGACAGTGGTGAAGGATAAGGGACAACTCCCTTATTCTGCTCTTATCACGCGTCTTTTTAGACATTTTAAAATTCACATCCCTGCACCATTATGTTTGACAACTATTTCTCCAATGGTGATTGGATTTAAAATGGTCACAAAGATGCGTTTGAAAGAGCTGAACAAGATGTTAGGGCGTATGAAGGAGAAGTCTCCCATCAAAGCAAAACAAGACTCTGCTGCAGCCAAAAGGAAAGGCAAGGAGCCCATGGCTGCTCCTGGAAAGAGGAAGAGAATTCTCATCTTGCAGGATGAAGAAGATGAGGATGAAATGACTCTTTCAGCCTTACGAAATTTGAAGAGTTTTGTCAACTTTCAAGAGACACGAGAAGAGCCAGAAGAAGGAGAAAAAGAGAGAGAAGAGACAGAGAAGGAAGATGAAGAAGAGAGGAGGACAGAGGAAGAAAGAAGAGAAGATGAGGAAGAGGAAAGAAGAGGAGAGAAAGAAGAAGCAGAAATAAGAGAAGAAAGAGGACAAGAAGGAGAAGAAGAGAGAGACCAAGATTAAGAAGACTCTTTTGAGCCAACTTTGGTTGTCTCCTTATCCAGTGATTCTAAGATGGCAGGAACTGGAACTGCCGACGTGCATCACTCTGAAGCTGAAGTTGATCAAGAAGAAATCTTACCTCCACCTGAAGGCAACCAAACAGGGGGAGCTGTTGGACAGCAAGGTATATCTTCACTTATCTTTACTAGTGATGTAAGTCGTTCTGCAGCGGATCCAGAGGATGTGTATGCCTCTCATTATCTAAAAGTATCCACTCATAGTCATGGTGGACAACTGCTGAAGTTCCATCCATTCTCAAAACCCCTGGAATCGACTCGGCTGGACCTAGTGTTGCAACAAAATAAACAGCAGATTTTTTGAGACTGTTAGAGATTCTATTGGATGTAAAGAAGCAGCAATATGCTATGGGATATGAGATGCAGGATCTCAAGAATGCTTTCATGGCCACTTTAGTGTCTTTGCACGATCAGTTAACCACCTTGAAGAATCAAGTACAGTCTACTATGCAGGGTGAAGATTTTCAGTCACTGAAGCAGAGTTTTGCAAGGCTTGAGAAGACAGTGCATTCTATGGAAGAATTTGAGCTTGTTCGCCTTCCAAAACAGCCATGATTCTGACTTTATTTTCAAACAACTCTTTTATTTGTTCTCCACTTTTTGCTATTGACAAAAATGGGGAGAAGTTGATGCAGATTTGACTTTGGTTTGGATTTTTTTATTCATTTTTTGTTTGGTTAGGGTTTGGACTGGTTTGGACTATTTGATTTGATCTTTTAAAGCTTGCAGTAACTTAAGCTATGTTAATGATTATGGAAAGGGTAGTTGTTTTTACAGGATTAACACGTTTTCTGTGGTTGCAAAATCACTACTATCCATATCCAAATCCTCTTATCTCTTTTGGGATATCTTGTTTTGCTTAAGTGTTGTTTTGCAGGTCAAAAGTGTTCAAATCTGTGGGAATATTTTGTCACCATCAAAAAGGGAGAGATTGTTGGAGAAAACTTCCTTATTTGTTTTGAAGTTGACAAAACGTTTCCATCAATCTAGTCTGAAGACTTGCAGACTCTACCGTCAAAGTCTGAAGACTTCCAGATTCAAGATTTAAAGTCTACCCTCACTTATAGTTTCCAGATCGACGAATAAAAGTTTTATTCGTTGAAGAAGACTTATCCAAATGCGAGTATATCTTTAAGGATTTGGTTCGTACGGTTGAAGAAGATCTCACGGCTGGAGATAGCATTTCATGATCAGTTATTCTTATTGAAATCAATTCAGATAATTAGATCCGTTGATTGGCGAGGTATACTTGGAATGTTCTACTTATGGAAACCTAGATCCTGATTGTATGGGCGAGCAGGATTGGTGGTCTATCATCACATTCCTTTAATAACTCGAGATCTCCCTAATTGATTCTGTCCAACAGGTACATTGGAAGAACTTCTTTGGAATGTGCCAACGGTTATGAAGGCATGGAGGAGTATTTAAGGAAGACGCTCAAGTTATTCGAGTGTGTGCGTGAAAAGAAAAATTCCAAAGTCCGAAGCTCATAGTTCTTTGCTATTTCAATTGTTGAGCTCAAATTGTACTTAAAAGAGAGATTAAATACTTGTGAGACCTTGAGGAAGTGTAGCAGAGTCTCTACACTGTGGAATCAAGGACGTGAGGCTGTAAAATCTCTTTTGGTTCTTAGTGAAATCCAGCTAGTAGGCTGTCAGTGCGGGAGAATGGACGTAGGCTTGGTCTAAGCTGAACCACTATAAACCTTATGTTTCAATTCTCTTTCTCTAATCTCTTTACTTTAATTCGTAGCTTTATATAACAGTTTATAGTCTTTTACATCTTTAATCTATTATTCTTAGAAGATGAATTAATCTGTTAAGTTTTGCAAAAACTTCTTTAATCACCTATTCACCCCCCTTTAGGTGCTCTTACTAGCCCTATCAGTCTTAAGAAGACCAACAAAACTCAGATTATTCGAAGAAACAAAACTTCTAACTTCAACACGCCTTATAGGGTCAACGAGGCCCCTAATATTCCATATACCTATATTCATAATAGTAAGAAGGAGAGGAGATTACCTCTTCTTAGTAGTCCTACATCGATCGGAGACCGGAGTAGGTAATACCGAGGGGGGCGGATCAGGGTACAGCTTCAGTGACTTATCTTGCATAGATTCAGAATTCCCAAGAATATCAGGCCTTAGCTTTAGCAGCTCATCTTGCATTGTTTCCGCCGGGAGGGCTATTGTGGGGGGGGGGAACTAGATAAGGGTTGCCAACAAAAAGAAGGTCATCATCATCGGATCCATCATAAGCACTTGGTCCTACAATCTCATCGTCCAAGCCATCACGAGGCACCATGGAAATCGGACCAGCATTCGCCTCAACCTCGGAGGCTGGACCTTCCCCAATCTTCAAAAAAAAATTTGAACTTGTAGGAGGCTTGCGAGGTGCTATCTTCTCCAGAGCAGGACCTTTAGCTTCAGAGATTGTCCCCCTTCAGAAGGAGGAGGTAATCGGAAGGACGCTACATCCTTACTCGTATGGGACTTGATCTTCTTTCCCCTCACCTGCTTCCAACCAGGATCAGCATCCTATTAAGATAGTTCAGCAGCAAGAGCTGCATTCAAAGGCTGTGCCAGAGCATCACCCGAGCCCTAGCAAACAGCACCACCTTTAGGTGGTAAAGAGGCATCAACTAGAGGTGCATCATCTTGCGGATGAGCACAGATTCCCCTAGAAGTCGTACTAGCAGTTCTGCTATCAAACAAAGGATTATCAGCAAAAGCAACCACCTGTCTTTGCTGAACAACAGATGCCTCAGGAGCTGGAGGCGGAAGAGGAGGGGAGATAGCCGAGCTTTGAGGGGCTTGATGAGCACCATGTTGCTGTCGAGCAGCTCCCACTGCAGACGGACGTGCTGGAGGAGGGCCACATCTATGGCCAAAAATGCCACACACCGTACAAGCTTCAGGTTTCCATTCATATTCTACTCCCATCATACACGATTCACCTTTGTGAGTAATCTCGATTGAGTCGCAATAAGGTTGGTTAGCTGTAAACTCAACACAAACTCGAGCGAACGCGGCCATCTTCAGCTGGCTTGTTCGTTGATCAACGAATAGAGTCCTCCCTATTACACTAGTGACTTTACTGATGGCCTGGGCAGACCAGAACACAAGCGTGAAGTTGGTCAACCTAACCCACACCAGCACGGTAAGATGCGCATCTTTCTTCAGCTCAAGGGTAGGCTTCCATTGCTGGAGAATAAATGGAATCCTGGCAATAGTTATGTGCCCCCCTTCTAATATCTTCCTACGAAACTCTCCATCTGGAAAATGGAGGAAGAAAAACCCCTTACCATTAGACATCACTTCGACAAGGTTAGGTCCCTAAACTTTCTTAAGGGCTGATTAAGTAGTTTTGAAGGTAGTCGTCTACCAATAAAATATCCAACGAGTCATTCAAGTAGCTTAAGATCAACCACCTCAACCTCATCATCAGTCTTCTCCACTACAGGTTTGCCATTAACAATAGACGAAGGGAAATACTCAAGATCATACCCCTTCTCCACAACCTTGGCAACAACAGCCCAAGTGGGCGGAGCCGGTTTGCTAGAATCCCTACACTGTTGAGGCCTTTGTGAGGCCGAGCTATCACGCCTCCTCCCTCTTGGACCCGACGGACCAATAGGAGGGTGATTCAGTTGAGGACCGTCCCTCACAACAGCATTCGACTCAACACCACATCCCTCATCTACCACCGAAGGACCATCCTGAGCTGAGCGGTCAATAGCAAGTATGGAAGAGCTATGAGAGCTCGGCCCAACACCAACATTTCGAGCCAAACTTGCCTCCGCCATCATTTTATAGATCACAAAAAAACCAGCAGAACAAGGTGCGAAAACCCTAACCGAATGCAGCCATTTGGCCCAAGAAAGAGGACGTACCAGGCAAAGACTCTTTGTGGGTTTTGAAGAGGTGTAGAAGGAGCCCCTACCCACAAAAAATCAGCTCCAACAAACGGTCAGATCGTCGGGAAACGGGCGTGAAGCAGATTGCGTGAACAGGGAAGAAATCGCCTAGAATGAGAGCATTTGTGAATAATATACCTGGCTTTTTTACATTGTTAATGTTTATAAATCATTTTTTGGCCGAAATTTCAAGAAAAGTCGTTGCCGGACGTTTAGGGACGAAAATCCCAACACGCCTGTACTGTTCGCCCCCCTTTTGATTTTCCGTAAATCAAAACTTGTTTTTAATAGTGTAGGGTCATCGTTCTCGTCGAGACGAGAAAAACAACGGGTGGATCATCGCCGAGGACCGCCGGACGTGCCGTCATGCGTGGCTAGAAGGTCCAGCGTCGTCGGCGCCTGCGCTGCACGCGCCTGTGCCATTTTACAGATTTGCCCCTATTTTCTTTAAAATATTACGTTTTTGGCATTGACAATTGTTTTTATGATTATGCCCTTATTGTTCACCATTATTACTATTTTGCCCCTAGCTGACCTGTTGACCTAACTTGATCATGCGTTAACCGTCGTTGACCGTTGATTAGAGTTGATCAGTCGTCGACCAGAGTTGATCGGCAAAAACAAAAGAAAAAAAAAAGAAAGAGGAAAAATATTTTTTTCCCGATTTTGTTCGTTGTGGATTATATGTAATCCTTTTTGTTTTGCATTTGTTGCAGGAACAATGATACGTTTTGTACGCATGCCTATATTTCTGAGAACGAACGAATAAAAGGCGAGACTTGAATGGCAAAAAATTAAATTAGCTAATTATCGGTAGAATGATGGTGATGTAGTATCACACATTGTCAGGGTCAATCAGACAATACAATAAATCATTTGGAATGGTTATCCTATGCCGGATTTTCAGAAAGTGCCGGCCTTAATGAACACTCTTCCATAAGAATGGCAAGCAGTGTAGATCATCTATGGGAGGTTAACGTGATAGAAGGCTTGCAATAGCTTTTGGAAGAGAGTATTATAGAATTGACGCAACCAAGACTTCAACCCTCAAGTTGAGTGTCACATGACGCAGAATGAATGTGCATTGGAAGAGCCATAAGGTTTCTTCGAAGGTCTTTTTATGATTGACCAATGTGCTTTCAAAATTCTCGGAAGATTTTACTAGGAGATTAGAATAGACTTTCCCAGTTTATGAGATAAATGAGGATATTTGGGCTTAATTATTTATTTTTCTTAGATTAGTTTGAGATGTTTTAGGTGTAAATATTTCTTTCTATGTTGATATATTTCCTCTGTATGTATTACTTGGTGTAAATGACATGTTTACTTATTGAAAGTTCAATGTTATCTATCGTTGTAAATTAGTATGTTAATTTACAATTTTTTGTGGGAAGTTCAAGAAAGTTCTAGTGACTTTAGTGAACTTATTTTTGCATAAATGATAATATAAATGATAATTTCAAGTTAGGATTTTTGGATGATGATTATAAACATAGTGACCTTTTGATTCTGAAACTTTATTTGAAATTTTCATTAATATGATGAGTTTATACAAAATGGATGCATAAATGATAGGCATTAATAATTCGTGCATAATGTTCAGATCCGATGACTTCAGTAACTAAGAGTATAATTGCTAAGTTGAACAAAGAAAAGAAATTAAACGATGAGAATTGTGAAATATTGAATATGAAAATTCAATATGTGCTTGAAAAGCAAGAAGCACTAAAAGCTCTTAACCAAGTTATGGAAGAACTTGAGGATGTTGTGCGCCACCTTAAGGTAAAGGACCGCCTTATGGCATTTGAGCGGGAAACAGATATTCGCTATGCTGGTTCAAGCTCAAAAGGGGCTTCGAGCTCTAAGAGCAAGCGCATTGATTCGTTCAAAAGGTGGAAGTGCAAGGGATCAAGTCTTTCAAGCAAGAAACTAAGAGTTAATCAACATAAGAGAGGACGTATCTTGTTCCTATATAATGTATTATATGCTCCGGAGATTTGTTGGAATTTAGTGTCTGTTTTTGTGTTGGTAAAACTTGATTTTTTTAAAGACAATGTCATACTAGGTTTGCACAAATCATCATTTCCACCAAACTCCATACATCCTTTGCGTCGAGCCCGACCTTTCACATGTGACGTGCAAGCTAGTTGCTCACCCATTAGTTGACGAAGAATGGCCAACACACCATTGGCTTCCTTGGGACCTTGCTCTCAAGCATTAAGTTCCACTTGATGTGCATTAAGAATGCCACAATGGCACTGTAGTGCAAAACCTCCTCTTGTAGACCCACCCCACAATGCCCACCTTTTCCGCTATCACCTCTCTTAGCTCCTTTGCAATGGAGGAGCCACTTTCTTCAGTGATGAAGTCTGGTTGTATGTCCCATAGGAAGTGCCTTCTCATGTTCACGGGGAAAAGTACCAAAAAAGTTCTAAACCTATTGCATAGGTTTCAATTTAGTCATAAATCTTTTAATTGAACCAATCCGGTCATAAACATTTTCACATCGATACCAATTCAGTCAATTCGACCAATTTTAGCCGGTCGGTGCTGACATAGATACCGGCTTATGGCCAAACATTGACATGGCAATTTTTAAAAAAAAAAAATTTTTTTTTTCCAATTTTGTTCTTTTTCTTTTTCTTTTTCCTTTTCTTTTTTTCTCCTCTTCTTCCTTGGGCTTCTTCTCCCGCAATGGCTGGCGAGGCTCCGATGAGGTTTGCCAGCCATTGGGTGAGGGCCGCAAAGCCCTTACCCGGCCTCTCCCAAGGTCACAGGCTAAGAGGCCTTAGCAAATGCCACCATGGCCTCGCTTGCCGTGAGCGAGGCCGCCTTCGCCTGTGGTAAGGCCATGGTGAGTTTGGCCTCACCTAGATTTGAGCTAAGTCGCTTGCTCGCAGTCCTTGTCGAAGCCTTGTCAGCCACTATGAGAGAAGAAGCATAAGGAAGATGAAGAGAAAAAAGAAAAGGAAAAGGAGAAGGAAAAAGAAAAAAATCTAAAAAATTATTTAAAAATTCTCACATCAACATTGGTCGGACGACTGCCACCAGCTGGCATTCACGTCAATGCAAGCCAACTAAAATTGACTAAATGAACTAAATTGATACCAATACAAAAAGGTTTGGGATTAAATTAGTTTAATTGAAAAGTTTAAGATTGAATTGGTACCAATGTGATAGGTTTATGAATTTTTTTTGTACTTTTCACACTATTCATGTGTCCCAAACTTATGTTAACTAGTGTCGGTTGAGAATCGTCATGCTCCGAGGTCAACTTCCTAGATACATGATCAGAATGGTTTGAATCTCACATACAGGAGAAGCCAGTAGGAGATGGGAATTTGAAAGACTTTTTAAGATTTTCAAACATGAAGAATTTTCAAAGATTTTCAATTCTATTTTAGGTTATAGATTTTCAAAAAATTTTGAAGATTTTTTCAAAGATTTCACATTCTCTCTTAGATTGCACCAAACATATAATGGGATAATTTTACAACCTAGGGATATTTTGAGAATTTCAAGTCCCCCTTTATCCAATCCCAATCTGAAACCAGCTAACTAAACATAGTTTAAGTGTTAAGTGGGTTGTAAATGAGTTTACAACTTATTTAGACCCAATCCACCTTTATCACTCTCTCAATCTCACACTTACTTACTTCACACTCTCATTTCAATTTAAATGTGAGTTTTCCCACATTAGGTTAAATATGATAGTGTTTTAATAAAATGTTTTTTAATTGTAATAGTAATATGAGTTGAGTTGAGTATAAAGTGAGGATGGGTCAATAGATTTTTATTATGAATAAATGGGTCTTAAATGAGTTAATGGGTCAATTAGGATCGTACCAATTATGACCCAACTCAAACTCGACCTGACCAGATTGTTTGACATGTCTATGAAGATTCCAAATGGCCATTTAATCAACATATAAGATGTGCATACATGCATGACTTTATAGATAGACTCTAAATGATATGGATGAGATGTAATTAGAATATAGCACCAAAATGAATAAAGTAACAAAAAAAAATTCAAACTTCGTTTGTTTTGCGGAGAATGATGATTTAAAAAAAATATATTTTCTTAAAAATATTTGCTTGTATCTCATACAAAGATAAATGGACGGAATATATTTTCAATATTTATGAAAATGTTTAGAAATAAATTGTTAATAATTAATATATTTTTATTTAACTAATTATTTCAAGCCATACAAATACTTATTTGAGAAAAAATTTCAAGAAACAAACAAAACATTAAATTTTACAAGAAAAAAATGAATACAAAACAAATAAATAGCATAAATTAAATAAAGAATAAAGAAACTGAGAATCTTTTAAAGGCTACTCTCCATGGTAGCTCAAGAAAATATGAACAATTGTCTAATTAGCCTTAAATTTATTATATGGATACTAATTTAGTTTTATACTTTTCGATTATGTCAATTTAGTTTTGAACCTTTACATGAAATTTTAATGTGGTCCTTCGACCGATTTTTGCCAAAAATCGCCAACATAACATTATGCTATGTGGGACGATCAACATGACTGAACCACCGCGTCAACTTTACCAAAAAAAAAAAAAAACCACCGCGTCAATAGTTTCCTGAAAAAAACTGATTGGAATGACTATATTAAAATTTTGTACAAAAATGTATTACTAAATCGGTAAAATTAGAAAGTTTATAACTAAATTGGCATTCATGCAATAGATTTAAAATTGATTGGGTAATTTTTTTCCGAAGAATACTTTGTTGTTAAAGGCTAAGATGAAATTTTGATATATTGCTCTTTTTGCTTAATATCTTTGCAATATTGCAGCTGGAAAGAAAGAAATTTTGACAACCTTAGTCCCATGTTAAAATGCTGAATCTATACCGTTATCTAAAGAGGGCAATTAAATATGGTGTCACGGTTTAAAAAGAAATAACACATCCTGTAAATTATAGAAATGCGTTCACAAAATTAGTTATAACATTAATTACGGACATGGGACGTCCTTTTAATAAATTGGCAAGGATATGACCATTTAAGTTATAATATTTTACTAAAATATCATATAAAAAGTTCGAACTTTCATTTCTTATAATGTAATTTATAACTTAATAAAGCTAATTCATCTTAATTACTTAATAATTGAGTATTTGAGTTGGCTTAAACCAAACCGAGGTCATTTGGCCAGAAACCGTCTTTCAATTAGGGCAAGGCCTTCAACCGAGATCTAGAAAATCGAGATTTCAATCTACTCTAACCGAGCCAAAACATCCCTCGAGGCTCAAGATGCCCGGCCATTTACACCCATGAAGCTTCATGGCGAGTCAAGCACGCATGCATCGACATCGTGCGCAGCTTCTATAATTTACAATTATGCTCTAATAGGTGCATTAAATCTCATGTTCGAATCACATTTTCCCCCACTCCGGAAAATGCTCCCTATCGTATAGACGTAGCCATAAGCAGAATTGGTGAACCTCGCTAAGCCAAAAGGTTTGAACACCTCTCATTACGAAAGAAAATCAACGAAGAAGCATTGCTATTTCATTCCAAAGAATTTAGAGATGCTTCGAGGAGATTCAACGCGTCCCGACTGTTTTCACGGAGTTGGCCCGTCCTGCTCTCTTGCACATGGGCAGTTTGACCGGATAATTCAAACCGAGACGTTTGAATCGTCTGCTCTCGATGATAAAAGAGCCAGGCGGATGCGGACGAGCCCTCCCGTACGTAATCACGTGTCAGCCATTTCGTCGTCGTCTACTCACCGTCTCCGGACCGTCCTCTCTCTGCTACTTCAGCAGGCATCGGAGTCACGTCTCGATCATGGGGCTTCCGTTTTTTATCCCCCCGAAAGCGGGAAAAAAGGTCCAGAATCGCCGTCAGCGACGGGCGAAACTTGTCTTTTTGACCGTGGCAGTGGCGCTACGAGAATAAGAAAGGAGACGGTTCCACGAGGTAGTGCGTGCTGTTACGACACGAAAATGCCCCGATTCGACGTTCCGAGCTCGGGAGCGCGCACGATTGAAGCACGAGAATTGTAATTCCTGAATATCGATGAATCGGCCGGCAAATTAAGTAAGTGGTAAGCACGGGATATCATGATTTACGTGATTGCGGAACTTATCTTTTTGGGTTGACCTAGTTGATTAAGTGTGGTTGAATTTGGCGTTTAGATCTCATCAATTGCACACAAAATGGTAAGGATAGAGCCATATGTACCAAATGAAGATTCGAACATGACCGGTTTATAGAGCTTGCGGGATTATTTCTTCGGATTCCCGTGCTCGTTCTCCTTAATTGTAAAGAAAAGAGTTTTGTGGTTGTGCCTGCACACATGGAGAAAGACACAAGATCCACCAAAGAAGGCGATTCCGCAAGTGATGGATACTATGCGAGACATCAACCTCAAAGGGTTAACAGCATTTCATCTCATGCTATTGCAACGTACTTCGTTCACGAATTGTTACGTCGCTGATTTTATGAGGTGACGGTTAATAGCATCATGGGTTGTGAACAAATTGATTTGTCAATTTAAAGCGATGTTGGCAACTACTAAGTTATAATCATCAAAATTTATAATAGAGCATAAAATTTTTTTTCAATATGCGTTATCTAAGCTAATATTTATAAGGATGTATGAATAGTCCCTCATATGGATCCATAAGTATTAAGGCTCTTTTTATTTCCTAAAAAATAAATAATTTGAAAAATATTTTTCTAAATGAAATTTCTTTTTTAATATCTGCGAAAATATTTAAATATAGATTATTTTCGATAATGAAAGTATTTTACAGTAAGTAATTATTTCAAACAATATAAACAATCATTTTCAAAAAAATAATTGTAAATTATATTTTTTTCATGAAACAAGTGGAGTCAAAATATTTAATAATATTTCAAGAGTGTCACAAATATATCCATAGGATAGCGAAAGAGAATATTTCATCGCTCTTTGACACGTAGCTTTATAAAGCACGCAATAATATAAGAATGGCACCAGGATGAACTCATAGAAAAGACATAGCAAAGGAAAAGGCAAAAAAGGGGTACTATAAAGCAAAAATCGCCAATAGTGCGTGAGTAAAATTGGCAAGGAACTCACCCGGTTTGTACTAACAAAAGGGAAAAAATTCAGTAGCGCTAAGTAAAATGTTTGGCCTAATTGTATCTAGAACTCAGCATTTTAAAAAGTGGTGCAATCAACTTCAATAGTAATTAGTTATAATTTGTTAATGTGGCACGTTAGCAATTTGTTGTAGCTTTTATCAATAGTTTTGTTATATCAATACCGATGTGACATGAAAATGACGTAGCATTGCATCACAATTAAAAAAATCTAAAGAAATCAAAATGCTAAAAAGAATAAAAACAAAATTGGAGATTAACCCAAAAAAAATGCCAAAAATAGGGAGACGGAGAGAACACCACGAATGGGGTGACGTTTAGCCACGTCCCCACGTCGCCGGCGAGGGCCGGCTCAAAACCTCCCTCACGCTGGCTGTCTTTACTTTGATTTTCTTGATTTTACTTTTGTTTGTGCCTTTTTTTTTATATACTTTATAAAAAAAATGGCCTATTGGCACGTCAACACAGCTTGAAAATAATCAAGGCAACACGTAGGATTATAGCGTGTCATGTCAACAAGTTCAGTTGCCATCGTCCGATAAGTCACTGTGCTGGATTTGAAGCATTGAGAACTTCATCGCACTTTTCCATACATTTAGGAATTGATTGCCCAATGAATCAAATGACCAGGAATAGTATTCAATTCCTTTTAAAAATAATAAAATAATCTTCTGTATTCAGTAATATAACAATCATGATGAACACTTGTCTAGTGTAGAACCTAAAATCGAATCATACTGATCTTATCCGGTTGATTCTAGTTCGATAGGATAGATTTCGGATTCCAAAAATTAGGTATCAATCTCAATATGATGACTTTCAAGTTTTAAGTTCTAGATTCCAATTCCAAAATTGATAAGTTCCAAATCTAGAATTTGATATGATGCTACTTCACGATCAAATATATATATAAATCAAAATGCCCAAAAGAATCAAAATTCTTTTAGAGATTAGCCGGAAAAATGCCAAAATCAGAAAGAAAAAAAAAAACAGGGAGATAAAGACAACACCGCAAGTAGGGTGGGGTTTAGCAACGTCCCCACGTCACCGGCGAGGGCCAGATCACTTTGATTTCTTGATTTTATTTTTTGTGTCTTTTTTTGATATCATAAATTCTTAACAAAAAAAATTGGCCTATTGACACCACTGTTAACACAACATATTCTTGAAAATCATTAAAACAACATGTCGGAATATACCATGTCATGTTAACAAATTCGGTCACGATCTTCCAAATTATTTTTCTACACTGGATTCAAAATGTTGAGGATTTAATTGTATTTTCTCAAATGTTTAGGAATTATTTGCACATGGAGGAATAGTAATTCAATTTTTCCTTTTGAAAACAATAAAAGTTGACAAGTCTTCTATGTTCTGCAACATTCCCACTACCAACACCAGAAAGGGAGGGAAGAAAGGAAAAAACAAATAAGGGCGCGTTTGGTAATACTTTTGTTCTCGGGAATAATTTATTATCAGAAATGATTTTTTTTTTATTATGTTCCTGAGAACAATTCTAAAGATTCTGCTAGTTTGATAACCGTCCAAAATTCCAATTCCTAGAATAGAATTGCGTTTGACACCACCGTCTTTAAAATTTATACTTCAAATTATTTTCTTTTAATTTTTAAATAATTTTATTATTTTTTCCTTTTTTTTTCCTTCTTTTCTTTTTTTCCTTTCTTTTTCTTCTTCTTCAAGGTTGCCGGTTGCCGGCCTTGGGATGACCGACGACTGGCTAGACAAGGGCCGATGACCTCACCAAAGCATCACAAGCCCTCAGTGAGGCCATGCCTCATCGACTGAGCCTCGCCGGCTGTTGGGGAAGGCTTGGCCAAGCCATGGCTGGGCGAGCGGCCTCGTCCAGCCAGGCGAGGCTCACTAGTGGCAAGGGGAGGCTCGTCTGGCTATCGGCGAGCTCGCTGGACCTCACCCAATCGGTTGCCGGTGATTGGCGGCAGTGGGTGGCGGACGGCGGTGGTAGTTGAGGAAGAAGAAAGAGAGGAGAAGAACAAGAAAAAAGAAAAGAAAAGAGAAAAAATAGGTAGGAAAAAAAATCAACTTTTTTTTTTTATTTCTCGATTCTATTCCAAATCTACTTCCAAGAACAAAAAAATAGAAATTTGTTTCCAGAAACGAAAGAATATAAAGTATCACCATTTGGCAAGTTTTGCCAAAGAGACCCTAAATAACCCGCTCTACGGTGAAGAAGCGAAGGCACACGCGTAAATTCCTACTAGTCAAGTTGAACTATTTATATTCTACCATAAAAAAAAAAAAAAAAGGTAAACTATTCATAGAAAAAAGGTAAACGAGGTAAAAATAAAAGGCTAAATGATTTCATTGTAGAATTCATAATTTTAGTAGTTAAAGTTGTCATATATTGCAAAACTGTTGCCCATCAAAAGAATTTATTCTCCTTAAATTTAATATCATGATGGGAATTACGAAATAATAATATAAAAAATCTTTTGGATAAAATTACGAACGTTTGTAAATGTTTATTAATAAAGTATCGTCATATCAATATAGATGTACACAAATGCTTTTTAATGTAAAATCTCCCCTCAAAGTGAAATCAAAGTGAAATCACAAAAATGGCTCTTGCACGTATTATGCTATCATCGCCCATCGGCACTATTTAACTTCGATCGTCGTACTATCTTTTTTTTTTTTTTTTCTTTTTCATTGATACTTCTTCTTGTTACAGATTTGCTCTATAAGCTAATTTTTGATCACGATGTCAGGACAATGTCCATGACTCATCCAAATGTCGTCCAAAATTACTGATCGAGTAAAAAGAGCTAGAGATTAACGCATTTTGCCGATGCGAAATGAAAAAAGAAGTCGAGAAGAAATTACTAAAACTAGTCCTCATACTATTGTCCCTGTTCGATTTTGCTCTCTGTAATTTATTTTCAAATGGATTCAAAGAAATAAATAGCGTATCTCCATCAAAATCCAGACATAGTTTGCTGATCAAGCACTAGAGATCAATACATAGCGTCAACATGGAACAAGCAATGGAAATTTGATGAACTAAATCAATCCTCAAGAGTTAGGGAGAACTGCTGTGACATCAATTTTTTTATATCGATGGCACGGAGCTATATATTAATCATAAGTACAATTAAAAATTTAGCACGTGTATAATAGATTTTAATTAATTCTTTATAATAACCCTCCTCGAACTTCGGTGACAGTACACCTTGTCCTTGAATTTTCAAATGTTACGCAATAATCCTGTGAACTATCGTTTTGTTGCAACTATTAACTCTTTGTTAGATTTTTTTGTCAACATGTATTAAGAGGTAAAAGCATATTTTCATTTCATTTTTTTTAAGGAAATCTCTCTTTTATCCTTAGTTGCTGTACGAAATACAAAAAATTTAAAAAAAGGGAGAAAACTAATTATCTAAGTTCAAACAATAGCAAAAATAAATATCATTATGTTAAAATTTGACAAATATATCCACTTTAACAGAAAAAAAATAATATATTTTGTGAAAAAATTAAATAAAAAGGGAAAATAGCTTGAATAAAAGAAGTTCAAATGACAATAAATTTTGGTATGTTTAAAGAGTTAATTAATGTCCTCAACTCATAAAAGGATAATTTTTTAAATATGTTCTCAACTCATAAAAAAATGATTAACCAAAATCCAAAATAATATATTTTTAAATTTTTTTATTAATCGACAATTTTTTTCATTCATTAATTATTTAAAAATACGTAATGCATATTCAATTTTGTAATTTGTTTCATTGTTGAGGCATTTTTCTATTTTACTTAACTGTATATTTGTATATAGAAGTATCTTATAAATTCTATTATATATTCATGAAATTCTTACAATTTTCATTTTTTAATATTATAATCGTTCTTTATTATGTCTGATATTGATATTCTAGATAATTTACTTATCTCTATTATTATATTTTTTTGTATAGAAATGAAAAAGTAAAAAAGAGATTTTCTTAAAAACAATAAGATGAAAATACACTTTTATCTATTAAAAGTTGTGGGCATCGTACTAAAGAAAAATATAACAGAGAATTAACGGTCATAAAATATAATATTCAAGAGTGCAGCCAAAATTTTAAAAAAGAAAACGCGTACCACCTCCGAATTTTGGGAGGATTTTGAGTAATATTTTTTCGCTAAGATTTTGAGAATACTGAAAGTACAATGTAAGTCAAACTTAGTAAAAAAATTTCAATAAATTATATTACAAAAATATTTTCTCTCACAACCAAACACAAGATTCTATTACATTCCCACAATCTGCTAAACAAAAATAGTAAAATTTTCAATTTATTCAACATCATTCTACTAATTCTCGTAATTTTGTCATAGCGAAAGTTATTAAAATTATCATTTTATATTTTTCTCATTCCATCCTTTGATTTTATCTCGTTCCGTTGAACCGAATGGAACATGAATTTTGTCGGGTCGGTTCGCGGGCGGCGGGCGGCGGGCGGGGGGAGAGGGGAGGGCGCCGGCCAAAGCAAAAACCAAGGCTCTATTCCCAATCTTGGAAATAGTATTTGTCGCGAACAAATCATAAAATAGATTTTTCCCGAAAAGATAACCAGAAAAACAGCGCACAAAAAGACAAGCACCGCCGAGACCGGCTCGTCCCGACAACTGTAGATCGGGCGTGGCTTCGCTTTCACACGTGGACGGTGGGGATTACGAGCACGACCAGCAGCAGCAGCCAAAATGAGGAGCTGAGGAGAGAGGAGAGAGGAGAGAGACTTGGGGATCGGGTTTTCCGGCTAACCATGGTTGAACCCCCATCCAACTTTCCAAACCTTTGAAGGCCAGGGCCCTTCTTAACCATGGTTAACTCTCGCCGCTTCCCATTTCCCAGTTTCCTCCTCTTGCAAACAAAAAGCTCTTTTGCTTTTTGATTTGCTTTTTGACAATCCAGGAATCTCTCTCTCTCTCTCTCTACGATTTGTCATCTTCCTCCTCCCAGAATCGCAGCCGCCGCCTTCCGGGACCAGTGTTCTCCGGTCAAGACCCGGCCAGCCATTATCCTCAATCTGGAACTCCGCATTTCGTTTTCTTTTGAATAAGCTCGAGCTGAATGCGAGTGCTGGAAGAACTCTTGGAGGAGAGAGAGAGAGAGAGAGAGAGAGAGAGAGAGAGGGAGGCGGTTCTCTCTCGGATGATCCTTTCGCCGGAGAGTGCTCCATCTTGTTCTTCAGCCTTTCGATGGTGTTGTAAGAGCTTTAGGACTGAGTCGAGCCTCTAAGACCCATCTTCGGTTCAGTTCGATATAGTCGAAGAACGCAGGAACTGCGATTTTGGCCGAGCTCGTTGGAGTAGCCATTGATGGTGGAGATGCCAAATCCGTCTTCGCAAGAGGTTTCTTCCCGCGACCTATCGGCACCGCCGGCAAAGAAGAAGCGTAGTCTTCCGGGGATGCCAGGTATGATTGGCTCAGCTGAGCTACGACATGATCGCACAAAACCCTAAATTTGCCGCTCTAAAATCTCTCTCTCTCTCTCTATCTCTCTCTCCGCGTGTGGCAGATCCTGAGGCGGAGGTGATAGCTCTGTCGCCGAAGACGCTGCTGGCGACGAACCGGTTCGTGTGCGAGATCTGCAACAAGGGGTTCCAGCGGGACCAGAACCTGCAGCTCCACCGGCGGGGCCACAACCTGCCTTGGAGGCTTCGCCAGCGGGACAGCAATGCGGAGCCGCCGCGGAAGAAGGTCTACGTGTGCCCCGAGCTGGGCTGTGTCCACCACAGCCCCGCCAGGGCCCTCGGCGACCTCACCGGGATCAAGAAGCACTTCTGCCGGAAGCACGGCGAGAAGAAGTGGAAGTGCGAGCGGTGCTCCAAGAAGTACGCCGTCCAGTCCGACTGGAAGGCCCACATGAGGACCTGCGGCACCCGCGAGTACAAGTGCGACTGCGGGATGCTGTTCTCTCGGTATTACCGTGTTCCTTCTCCAGACGAAGACGGGTCAATGACAATATGAGATTTACGAATTTTCTCTTTCGGGTTTCTGATTTGCAGGAGGGATAGTTTCGTGACGCACAGAGCCTTCTGCGACGCATTGGCGGAGGAGAGCTCGAGAGCTCAGAATAACAACTCGGTGCAAGACGAGCAGAATGCCAGGAGGTCTGGGGCGGCCGCCGCCGCGGCGGCCGCGGCCGCCTCCGCCTCGTCGCCTCCGCCTCCGCCGCTTACCCCGTCGACCACGGTGGTTTCTCCGGTCCTCTCCCTTCAAAGTTCAGGTGAATTCTTTTATTCCAGCTGAGATAGCCAGGCTTGGCGTGCAAGATAGGCGTGTGAATTAGCGGAGGTCAAAGGGGAAATGTTTAAATAATGAGGCGTATCATGTTCCATTCAGATGTCGCGGTCTAATTTGCTTAGCTTGACGATCTGGTCCGAGTGTTTTATTATAAAGATTCGTGTTTTGTCTGTTCTTGAAGTCTCTCTCCTTGTCCGCTGCGTAGCCGGTAATAGGGGCGGAGGAGACAAGACAGACTGTTAAAGGGGGGTTGGATTTTTAATGGGTTTTTGGATCACTGGTTCTTTGCTTAGTTGACTATGGAGATCAGAGAATCCATTGGGCAACAAAAGGGAAAAAGGGGGCTGGGGATTGTTCATTATGGTGGGTGAGAAAGGACGCCATTATTGCTTCTCCTTTAAAGCTTTGAAAATGTGGGAAAAAGCTCTTGTGAAGTTCATTCCAGCTAGGACTCGGGAGAGTTTCTGCGATCCCGAAAGAGTCTCTTTTTCTTCACTGTTTTCTTTTCGCACTTTCATTGGGATCGCGCAATTATCTTTCTGGATCTTACTTTTCGCTTTCCATGTCCCTTTTTTAATTCGGGCCTCTTTTGCTTTCGGGGGTTGCAGATTTGCCTGAAAACGCAATTGAACTTGCGCCATCTGCTCTGGCGTCGTCTTCTGTTGCTGCCACTGTCACGACTGCCACCGCCACGACTGCCACCGCCACTGCCCCCACTGGCCCGGACAGCAGTGCTGTCACTGGCAGCAACACTGCCTTCACCTGCATATTTCCAGCGTCGGCTCCGCTACTGCCGCAGGCCTCGCCTTCTTCGCTCTCCAATCTGGTCTGCACCGCGGCAACCCCATCACCCTCTACTACGGAACCAGCCTCCCTCTCCCTCTTCCTCTCCAGCACTGCCTCGTCCCTCTTCTCGAGGCCTGATCAGAACCAGCAGCACCTCTACGCCCTGCCTCCTCAGCCCGCCCCAACCATGTCTGCCACGGCCTTGCTTCAAAAGGCCGCTCAAATGGGCACGGCAGCCACCAATGCGTCACTGCTTCGTGGGCTTGGCTTAGCTATTTCCTCACCTATTGCTTCTTCTAGCCACGAGGCAACTCTGGTGACTGCCAGCGATGGCTCCACCCGGTGGAGCAGCCAAGGGAAGGTGGAGAGCTCCTCGGAAGGAGCTGGGCTCGGGCTGGGCCTCCCGTCTCCGCCATCGCTGTTCGGCAACAGGCCCATGACAGTGGATTTTCTGGGACTGGGAATGGGTCCTGCCGGGGGCCACACAGGCAGGCTGTCGGCTCTGCTCACTTCAATTGACAGCGGGCTGTCGTCGGACCGTGGATTCAGCGGCGGAGTGCCTGGTGTTTTGTTTGGAGGAGGAGGAGGAGGAGGAGGAGGGAGAGAGAGGCTGGATGACCTCAGTCGAGGTTCTTGGGAGGAGTTTCCTGAGTCGAAGCCCGATGGGCCAGACGGGCCAAATGGGCCTCCTCACTATCTCTAGTGACCGTCCAAGTGCACTTCCCGGGCTCTTTTTGCTCCTGGCCTCTTGGGGATGTTCACGATCAAGCTTGGGATTGCTTTTTTGTAATAACAACAGTATAGGTGTGATTTATTTTACGAATGTATATCGTTCTATTTATCTAGTCTTTATTATGTCATCTTGCTCTTTTTTAGCCAATATAATATAGTTCTTGCTTCTTACTAAACCCTATATGGGTGCTAGTCCTCTTTCAAATGACTCAAATGCATTTTGTGGCGAACCTTAGTTTGCTAGTCCTCTATGTATTGTAGTATTGCATGTTGCGTTTACGCACCCGTTATTTGACTAAACAGGAAGCTGACTTTAGCTTCTAGAAATAAATTTACGACGTTTCAAGGAGCCAACAGTCCCCTACCCAATTATCTAATCCAAGCGCTTCATTTAGTAATTACGATAGGAAGCGATGAGGGTGCATGTGATTGAAAGTAATAGCCACGTTGTTCCAGGATGTTGCAATTTTGCATAGGAATATGAAAGCAAGCAACGAGTGACGTGCTTCGGATAAACTCATATCTAAAGAATCTTATATGCCTTTTTAGCGCATGCTTTTCAAAGGATATAATTTAATAGGAACTTATACGCATAATTAGTAAAACGTGCTGCAACCGGTTGTGCTCCCTGGGTAGCACCTCCATATAGCTTTATTCGTGACGGGACTTTTGTCTAAATGGCTTCAGTTAAGTTGACGGGTCCCTGGCTCTATTTAATCAGCAAGAGGCACCAACGGTTACAATCTCTTTCTGAAACGGTAATGTACAGACTAAATGTTCGTTTTGTTCCTGCAAGAATAGAAGACACAAGACAAAAGCACCATGTAGTAGAGTACAGAGAAAAGCACTCTGCTGTTCTTTTGCTTTCTTATTTCTAAACCATGTCCTACGGGTTTGGTTTTCAGATTTCTTAAGTGCGGTATTCCATGCTTTCACTTGCTACTGTTGGGATAGTCTAATTGTGGATGTAGTAGTAGAAGGTAGGAAAGGACCGAGTTCACATGCACGTTGATACGCTTAAAATGCCTTTCTTCTGTAAAGGAGTCCGGTTTTGTGCGAGAACTGCAGTTGATGTAGCTATTAGTGAACTAAGAAGCTCAGTGAAGTTATTAGAGAGCTAAGACGAACTGTCTGGGAACGATACCTGTACTATATCTTCTATAATTCTTTTTCAAGGTTGTTAATAGTGTTATCAATAATAATCAAACATGCTATTGGTACTATTGATGCCTCACCAGTGTCGAAAATATTAAATGAATCGTATGCAGTGCTGCGAGAAACTGTAATTTGCACGTCTCTCTGTTTCTCATTGGTATTCTAGCACAAGTTCCTATTCTCCTTGCCATTTCTGCTGAATTGGTCTGTTTGCATATGTTTTATTATTCTGTAGAATTACCATGGTAGCTGTATTCTTTTCAGGTGATACTAGTACAAGAACAACTGTCCAAGAACAGGATAATTATTGATACTGACAATTAGGGGAAGTGAGTTTTCTTTACTGTCAATATTTGCTATTATTTTCACCTAAATGAGACCTCATAGATTGTTCATCTTGCTGCTGCCGGGTTATTGGTTTTCCCTGATAGAATTCGTACCCGTAACTCTGATTAATTTACTTGGTCATTCTTATCTCATTTTGAAGTAGAATTTCACTGTAGGAAACATTGATACTCTCTTGCCAATGTCTAGTTTAACACGTATCTGATTATGCAGAACTCCAAGCCCTTGTGTGATTTGGAATGAACCTTTCTTTGTGGCGGAAAGGAATGGCAATGAATTCCGATGGAGCATCCAGGAGCGAGAAGATTTAATTGGACGACGAATTCTTGCGTGGTCCAAGGAAATCAACGGTTGGCTTTCATGTTAGAACTGTTGTGATATTCTATGTCTGGACAGCGATGTTCCTTATGGCCTGGTTTGGCTTGTTGCAGCATAAGTGCATCTGTTGCTAGTAGTACAGAGGTGACAAATAGCAAAACGGTGGTTGTTATGGAAAAAGAGAAGATGTACTTACAACTCAATCAATTTGAAAGGGTGGTTTTATATGTTTTGGTTTCATTCACATGCTTAAAAGGACACTCTCTGAATTTTTGTGTTGAGCTGTCTGCAGAATATTCTGATTATGATAGTCATGAAGGTAATGGGAATGGAAAGCAATTGAGGGGTTGTCCAGATGATTGGCAGAGATCCTAGATACAACGCCCTACTTCTTCCATCGACTGAGATGTTTGGTCAAGGAAAACTATGTATGCTTGTCAACATCAATCATTTTTCATCTTACAATTCTATATGTGTTCAAATGAATGTGATTATCCTAGATAAAATGACAGATTTTCTATAATGCTTGTGATTATGCGCATATGATATCTTGTTTATGATCTTTTGGAGCATAATTTTTCTCATGCCGACGTGACGTTTTTAATTGCCAATGATA
This sequence comes from Eucalyptus guilfoylei, assembly GCA_016097605.1. Taxonomy (NCBI): domain Eukaryota; kingdom Viridiplantae; phylum Streptophyta; class Magnoliopsida; order Myrtales; family Myrtaceae; genus Eucalyptus; species Eucalyptus guilfoylei. The sequence continues at coordinate 24,130,992 of CM027865.1, read as the reverse complement.
ATCATCTTCCTAGAAAATGGAATTATGGAAACCTCATTGTCTAGGATGAATTTAGCGAAGTCATCATGGAAGTGGATAAGCTTAATCCAGTTTACTTATCAGTACCTTATAGGAAAGATATGAAGTCATATCTAGCTCCATGTTTATGATTTTGTGTATCTTCTGTAGGTTTTGGCTATTCTGTCTCACAAGTTGCTTTAATCACGGGAATGTGCAAGCCTGGGTATATTTACGCAACAAGCTCTTGAGCTCCCTGAGGAAAAGGTTTGAAAAGCTTTGCAACTTCAAACTCTTGACATCACTATTGCGTCTCTCTTCTGCAAGAGTGAAACAAGTTCCTTAAACTTGTAATATAGTCCCCATCAACTCTACGCTTTAAACAGAAAAGAGGGACCACTCCGTTATCAAATACACCATGCCAATTGTTTGTTTGCACACTCTCGGACCTATGATTTTTGTCCAAGAATCAGCGACTCATTGCATTTGAGCCATAGGCCCATAGCCAGATTTTAGCCACGATGCACAAGGTTCTTCGAGGCATCCACAGAAAATATCTTAAACCAACATAATCAAGGCAACACTTGTTAAGGATCTATTACCCACTATGCCCTGTGGGCATCTGTTAATGATCTTATCAACCCATTCTTCTGCTCAGCCTCAGTGGCATTCTAATAGATCTATAATTATCTGGAATATCTTCTCACTCCTTTCTTGTATGATAGTGTTAGTACTTGCAAATTGGTTGCTAAGTAATCGATGGTCTTTCAGTTCGGTAAGGTACAATAACTATATACATGACAATGAAAAAGCTAGATACAGCTAATTTCTATTGTGACTGTTGTATGTTAAGTAAGTGGGAGATTCAGTTGCTGTTTTAACTGGAAGTAAGTGATGGCATAGTGTTTTTGCTCATTTTCTCACACATTGATTTCTACTGCAGGTGAAGAAGTTGCCATATGCAAATATTTCAAATGGAGAGGCCGTGCATGCTCAAGGACATGCTATTACAGATTATCAAGTTTGCCCTAATATCGAGTACTTTTTAGCACCTCCCGAGTGTCACTTACTTTGTTTGTGTGACTTGTTCCGGAAGGTGGAGCTGTGTCTATACTTCGAGATGTATTTCTTGCTGACGTGTGGGTAACCTTTGCCTTAATGTCTTTCTCTTAGACGTCATTAGCATAACCCAACTCTTTATTTATTTTTGTAATATGAATTTATGTATCTATTTATGTTTCTTATGCATAAGGTGAAGAACTTTCTGTTGTGGCAATATTTTGACGTGTGAACAGGAGTAAATTATATTGAGATGAAGCGTATGCTTTGTTTAGAATGGCCGAGGACATATTTTGGGAGGACAAGGAAGCCGTTCCGCTGTCTGATTGCTTCTCAAAATTTTCCTCCAATAGAAGTTTGGATGCATTTTCCCTAGCTCTTCAGAGATGATAATATATCACCTGCAGAATCGGTTGGCGTTATATAACTTCTGTTAGGCAAATAGAATTTTGTAGTGTATCTCAATGCAATAACAGGATAATCATCTTCATTTGGCCATTGGAATGGCAATTGGATAAAATCTTTCGATCGAAGGGACTTTTTGTACGCTTGTAATGGTACATTTTCAGAGACAAGTGTTTGTCGGCTCCCATATAACTATGTGTTTCACTCATCAAGTTTTGACACGTTCTTGTTATCACACAGTTTTATGTTACCGAGTTTTTCCCACCTATAAAACAGGTGTTGTAGAGACTTGGTTACGTGGAGGCTCATGTATTTGTCATGGGCCGATCGATTTAACATTCCCCAACCCATGCGGCTTTAGGATTTCTCCTAAGTAGCCTTATTTACACTCGACTCATAAGGATCTTAGAGAGATAAGCTTTAAAGAGAGAAGTTCTAAATTTGTATTTCACTTGTGAATAAGTTGATATAATGAGGGTGATGAGATCTTTATATATACAAGTAAGGACAGACCGTATAAGTGGATCTCTTATTGATCTAAAGGTGGAGATTGCACTTCCTAACTACTAGCTACCCGCATTTATTACATATTCGTACATTTATCGTATCAGCCACCCCCAATAGTATTTTAAAACATTCTAGAAAACCCTAGGATTTAGGGATATCGGTTGAGGGTTGCTCGTCCCAAGATTTGGTCACTGCAATCGTGTAGAACCCTCTTGGATTGTCCTTTTCTTCGAGCCATGACATTCTCTCCCACCTACTTGGGCGACGTCCTCGTCACGTCTTTAGTATGGAAGGCATCGATCTGCTTCTGGAACTACCAAAGAGCATCCGCGGGTTCCCAACTAGCTTCACTCTCCGGAAGACCCTTCTATCGGACCAAATATTCTTGCTTCAGCGCACAATACCATTTCTTATGACTCAATCCACCATTATGCATTCGACTTTTTGATCATACAAGTTCTCACTCCAAGTGGTGCTTGTTGCGACTCCTCTCGATTTGGATCTTCCTCATCTACATGGAAAGATTTAAGCATACTCACATGGAAAACCGAATGTACATTTAGTTTTGGTGGCAACCTTGGCTTGTATGCAACCTTCCCAATCCGCTATAGCACACAAAATGCCCTATCGTGACAATGGATCAACCCCTTGTGCACATCCTTGTAACGGAGAACCGCGTGTAGCTTAGCCAACACTTGGTCCCCGACCTAAAACTCCACATGTTGTCGCTTTTTGTCAACCCACTTTTTCATGCGCTTTGAGGCCTTGTGTGGACACACTTGCGCTAAGTTCGCCTGCTCTTGCTAATCCTTGGCGAACTTGTATGTAGATGGACTATTCCACTGATAGCCAGATGCAACCGCACTTAGAGTTTGCGGTTGTTGCCCGATCGCGATCTTGAATGGACTCTGGCTAGTGGACTCGCTCCACTGCAAGTTGTACAAGAACTGGGCTACGTCGATCAGTTTCACGCAATTCACTTGTGTTGTGCTCAAATGGTGTCAGAGATAAATCTCCAAAAGTGCATTTACTCTCTCTGTCTAACCGTCGGTTTGGGGATGTAGGCTCGTAGAGAAGTTTAGCTCCAACCCTAGTATATGAAGAGCTCGATCTAGAAATGCCCTATGAATCGTGGATCACAATCATTCACGATTGTTTATGGGACTCCCTCGTACTTGACCATGTACTTCAAGAATAACTTGGCCGCCTCCTCGCTCGATCAATCCTTCATCACATGCACGAACGTCGCATACTTAGAGAACCGATCCACCACGACCATGAGAGTCTGACACTCTTTGAACTTCGGCAAATTTACACCGAAGTCCATGGAAACACTCTTCGATGGATATGTTGGGATGGGAAGTAGCTTTAGGAGACTTGGCGACGATCGTTACTCGAGCTTATCTTGTTGGCACACAAGACGGGTCTTCACATAGGCTTTAATGTCATCCCACATTCGAGGCCAGTAGTATTTGTCTTCAACGAGGGCTAAGGTACGGTCGATCCCCAGATGACCCACCCACTTGGACTCGTGGCACTTGCGCAACATTTCTTTCCTCATCTTTTTATGGAATGGCACATATAGTCGTTGCACCTTAGTGTAAAGAAGATCATCCTCACACCAAAATTGTTAGGTCTTGCCCTCCACACATACCCAATTAGGTCTTGAGCCCTTTAATCGTGCTTGAGCCCCTCCTTGATATGATTGATTCATGGGCAATCCGGTTAACTCATAGTGCTTGCCGACTCCATCTTCCGACTAAGTGCGTTCGGTCGCGGAGTTAGCTTTCTCCGGTTTGTACTCTAGCACACAGTCGAATTTCGCCAGAAAGTCTTACTATCGAGCTTACTTCGGACTCAACTTCTTTTGGGTATGAAAATAGCTTGTAGCTATGTTGTCCATCCTCACGACGAACTTGAACCCCAAGAGATAATGCCTTCACGTCTGAAGGCAATGGACCACTGTGGTCATCTCATTCTCTTGAATGATATACCGTCGCTCGATATTGTCAACTTGTGAGACTCAAACGTCACCAGGTGTCCATCCTACATAAGAACATCGCCAACAGCATAATCTGATGCATTAGTCTCTACCTTGTACGGTTTGGTATGATCAGGCAACACTAGCACTAACTCCTTGGTCATGGTTTGCTTTAATTGATCAAACACTTTTTAGCATCGGTCCGTCCAGTCCCATGACTTCTTTTTCTTCAGTATGTCTATGACTGGCATGGTGATGCTCGAGTAGTTCCGAACAAAGCGCCAATAGTAGGTGGTGAGGCTAATGAATGATCTCAACTTTGTTACTTTTATTGGTGGTCCCATTCGATGATGGCTCGGATCTTCATCCGATCCATCCGTACTTGTCCATCCTCGACAATGTACCCCACAAATGGAACTTCCTTTTGAGCAAATGCACGTTTCTCGTGCTTGACATACAAGTCATTCTCGCCCGACACTTGGATAACTTGTTTTAAGTGCTTGACGTGCTCCTCGAGCGCTCGACTATATATAACAATATCATCAAGATAAACCACGACAAACTGATTTAGGAATGGGTGGAGTACCTTGTTCATGAAGGTGCAAAATGTAGTCGAAACATCAGTTAGGCCGAATTGTATGACGAAGAACTTATATGATCGATATTGCTTCACGCATGCAGTCTTCAGCTCATCCCCTTCGACAATCCAGACTTGATAGTAACTCGATCAGAGATCAAGCTTAGTAAGCTCCTCCAAGCTAATCGAAAAGATCTGCAATGAGTGGGGTCGGGTATTTGTTCTTGACAGCTTGCTTGTTTAGCACCCAGTAGTGTATACACATCCGAAGTGACCCATCGTGCTTCTTTTGGCACAGGATCGATGCACCGAACAGAGTCTTGGACGACTTAATATACCCTGCATCGAGTAGCTTTTTCAGTTGCTTCCTCAGTTCTTTCAATTCGAGGGGCATCATGTGGTACGGCACCATGGTAGGCAGTCGAGTGTTAGGCACTAGCTTAATCCGATGATGCAACTCCCTTAGAGGCGGAAGTTTCTTGGGCAACTCAAGAGGCATCGCGTCCTTAAATGAGTCGAGGACTTGGGTCACCTCCGTCAGGACATCGCTCCCTTCACCATTGTTGTCCTTGGCCTTCAAGGCCGCTAGGATGGTCACGTCACCCTTCCTCGCTCCCTTAGTGAGTTGCATTGTCGAGATCATCTTCCAATCACAGTTTGACTTACGATAGACCAGAATCACGCATTGGCATCGTTTAACCAAGATGCATAAACACTTGGCAAATGGCAATATAACGGCATGGATCCTATTTAGGAATTTTAATCCAATGATAAAGTCATAGTCATCGAGTGGAATTACCTCGATAGGCTCTTTACTCTTCTATTGCCCGATTTGAATATTCACGTCCTTAGTATCTAACAGTAGGAACCTCCTTGGAGTTCACAATCTTGAGCCACTCGGCTTTTTTCTCAACCCGAAAGTTAAGTTTCTTCACGGTTTCTTCCAATATAAAGAGATCGAGCGCCCCAATGTCCATGAGCGCACTTATCGTGGTTTCTCCGATTTTTAGATCTGCGAACATAAGTCTCTTAAGCTTCTTTGTCTTCTTGGACTTGATTGTGTTGAGGATCTGCAACAAACCCAATCGCGACTCCTCTTTTGGCTCATCCTCTTTGTGAGGGGCTACCAATTTGTCCCCCACCGCTCAACTTTGCGTGAGCTTTATGAGGGCCTGCCGGTGGTTTGCCTCCATTTCGGTGATTGAATTTTCCCCGATCTCTCCCACCATTTATCTTGTCCTTCGAACAAGAGTCCAACTTTGATGTAGAAGGTGCCTTATTCTCTACGAGGGATTTGACCACGGTTATGGTCATTGTGAGGCCTCCCACATTAAACCCCTTGAACTCTTGTTTGGTCACGACTTGAGATCACTCTTGAATTGGTAGTACGCCTTCGTCTCATTCATCGAAGGGATTTGAAGTAGCAACTTCGAAAATTGCTTCACGTAGTTGTGCACCGCGCCTTTTTGCTCAAGACGGTTTAGCTTGTCGCGAGCTTCCTCCTCTGCATAAGCGAGATAGTAGTTTTGTTGAAACTTTTCGACAAACCTAGCCTAGGTCATGATAGGGTCTCCACACCTATCATTCGACCAACAATGCTACCATAACAATGCATTATCACTCAAGTATATAGATGCAATGTTTACCCGTGATAGATCATCGTTGATCCTCATGGCTTAGAGGTACCGTTCCATGTGCCATAAGAAGTTGTCCACATTCTTGGCCATCCACGAGCCCTTAAACTCCTTAGGTTTGGGTGCATCCATTTGTGGACCGACTTGCCCAGTGATCATTCCGTCCACGCGTATTGCTTCCGATTTAGGGTGCTTCCTCTTGAGCTCTGCTATTCCCATGCGCATCGCCTCCATCAAGGCCTTCAAGGACTCGTCTCGTTGTCGAAGTTCTTCCCTCAGGGTCCCCAGCAACTCACCCCAGAATTCTATGCCGACTTTGAGCTCTTGCATCTCGGCCTCGAGCTCTTCCTTTCTGATGTCCACTCCTTGATGATCTGGGTCAAGTCATCGGTTGATCCTTTGATTTTGGTAACGAACAACTCTATCTTTGTCATCCAATGCTCCAGATCCCCCATAAGAACCCTTGAACTCGAAACAACACGGTTCTTCCTTCTCTTGGTAGCTCCCTTCTTGGTGTTCCTCCCATAATCATCACGGTCGTCGCATATGACAATTGCTTCATTAGAACGTGGATCAACCATTATGCTTGGAACAAACTTTCTCTTATACCACTTATTACAGGCCAATCCATCTAGCATTCCTTAATCTGTGTGACTTTAGGATTTCTCCCAAGCAGCCTTACTCACACTTAACTCACAAGGATCTTAGAGAGAAAAACTCTAAAGAGAGAAGTTTTGAATTTGTATTTCATTTATGAATCAGTTGATACAATGAAGGGGAAGAGACCCATATATATATAAGTACATGACAAACCATATCCATAGATCTCTCCTTGATCTAAAGGTAGAGATCGTATTTCCCTAACTACCAACTACCTGTATTTACTACATATTCGTACATTTACCATATCACCCGCCCTAAAGAGTATTTTAGAACACTCAAGAAAACTTTAGGATTTAAGGATACCGGTTAAGGGTTGCTCATTCCAAGGTTTGGTTATGGCCGTCGTGTAGAACCCTATTGGATTGTCCCTTTCTTTGAGCCATGACTTATCACTTCATAAACATTATGAATAAATTATATCTAGGTTGTGGTATATGTAGACAATTATGACTTGGACCAGTTCATTTATATAGGTAGTGGGATTTAATCAAGTGAACTCTATTGACACTTGATTTTTAGTCAACGTGTCAAATAGGTAAAAAATCGGAACTTGAGTTTTCGATTGTAACGAAGCCCATATCTCAGCAAAAAATGTCATTTTTCATTTCTTTCTTTTATGTTGTTACTTTTAAGCAATATCCAATTTATTTTTGAGAAAAATCCAAAAAAGTCAAATAATTGACTTTTGAGTTGACTTTTTTGGTCAATTATTTAATTAAAAGTCAAACCCGGGTCAAAAATTAACTTTTCACCCCAAAAAATACCATTTAGCTTGAATATCACTTTTCTTAAATCAATTTTTCAAAATTCAAAGATTCGACTTAAAAATTAACATTTTAGAAAATGTCAACTAAAATGTTGATAACCTTTGACCAAAATATCAGAAAAAATAAAAAATCTACATAACATTTCATTTAGTGTCAATTTGGCTTGTACGCCAAAAATTTCGCAAAATTCAATGAAGAATCTTGTATTTTGAATTTTTCGGTTTTAGGTTCTAAATTTATAAAAAATAAAATTACTTTTGTTTCAACAACAATTAGATTTCTTTTACGACATTTGGTTTAGGGATTATTGTAAATTCGCTCATGCATTTAATTTCACAAATTACTACATCGAAAAGCGAATTGCCATTTTAAGCCCTAATTAGAGGGTCAAAATCAATTCTTCATAACTTGCAAATAGACAATTATTTTTTACTATTTTCTTAAGATAAGTCCCAATCCAAGGTCAATTTTGAGAAATTCACATTAGAGTTTCCTGATTTGAGAAACTTCACTCTCTTGAAAGTAAGAAAACTGAGCCATCGAGCTTCAATCAAAGAAATTTAAGTTGACTCATTCAAGACTAGGGTTCAATTGCATGAATTTAGGTCCAATTTTTATATCAGACCCCGATTCATTTTTGGCATAATTTTCGGTACTTCAATTTAAAGTTAATTTGACCACATTAGGTGATCTTATACATGGATAATTAGTTAAATAGGGCTATTGCAACATTAATTGAATTCAATTTCAATTAATTTGCATTTTGGCCAAAGGATTGCAAAATTGCTCATTTTAGCCCTTAAGGCTCAATCTTAAGTACCCATGGTTTTAGTCCATTGTTTTTTTTTTTTTTTTTTTTTTTTGTAATAATCGCTCAATTAAGTTAATAGAGTGTCCATAAATCACGTTTATGAAGTTTAATTGACTTAATTGAATTGAAATTGGACAATTTCTACTCAAATCGTGCAAGACATCAAATTGCATAAATTTTCAACCCGCAAGGGCCACAAATGCATGAAGTAGCCAAAATCGGACAAAACCAGTCTAGATAGGCCAAGAAACTGGTCAAACTGACGTGAACTGGTCTGATTGTTCGACCAGCCACTGGTGGGGCAAGCCAATTCGGCCCCTTGTCGACCTGTTCTGGTCGGCAATCAGTTTCGGGACCCTCATTGTGCCAATTTCACTTTTACGCCCTCAATTTCTCAAGATTTTGCAGATTGGCCCTCAAATTTTGTGAATTTACAATTTAACTCCTAAGTGCAATTCTCGTATCTAGCTTGGGTTTTCACAAATCGAGCCCATCCAATTAATTGCCCGATACCTCCTAATGATAATAGAACTTTAAAAAAAATATAATTTGGCCGTTGGATTTAGAATTCGACCGTCGGATTGAACTGACGGCCGAGATTAACCGATTTATGAGTGGTATAAATATTATTTTTCCCTCCAAAATGTAGGGGGCTCATTTGTGCATATCATAATCTCTCTCTAAACCAGAAAAATCTCTCTCGTCTCTACATTTTCCTGTCAACTCTCTCCCTCTCCTCTTTATGCAGTTGTCGTTACTACCAGCTACGCCTCCTCGCCGATGGCCATTTGATTGGCGCTGCTGCTCAACACCTCCACCAATGTCCTCCTGCTATGGTCGCAAGTCTAGACCATGCAGGAGTACCCGAAGCCCCATGCCAAGGCCGATCGACCAATTGGACTTCAAGACTAGCGTGAACACCGGTTCGCTTGTTTGCTGCTTCACTAGACCAAACCGGTGTTCGCTTGTTTGCTGCTTCACTAGACCAAACCGATGGTCCAATGATCTCCTTAGGCGAATCAACAACCACTAATCCATCAAACCGGCAATCCCTAACCACTTGGTAGTCAAAGTGGGACCAATTAGCCACTAGATTAACTCTGGTGGCTTGATCTTTGATCTAAGCTCAAGGATTGGTCCAATTGGACTACTCTTATCTCTAGATCGAGTCGACAGTTAGGCGATATTCTTTGGGGGTCTGACCACTGCCAACATCCTCATCCAAGATTCCTCGACCAGTAAGTAGTCGGGACTTGAAGGATCAATCACCGGATCCTCTCCGGTGACCCTAATCTCCAACGATGCCCCTCAAACCGGTCCATCTTGGATCGGTTCCACTCATGAATTAAATCGGCTGCTTAGCCGACTTGTTGGTGATCCATAGGTGTTTGATTCGTCCCTTAGAGCCCCGATCATGTTTTGACGAGGTTGTTTTGTTCGATTACGTCAAAATCGACGAAAATCAAAGCAAAATGTAATATTCTTGGACTCAAATCCAATGAAGCGAGGTTAGAATAGCTAACCGAGGCTAGGATTCACATCTAAGACCTTATGAAATGCTTAAATAAGTTGTTAATATGCTAGATTATTGATTTGCTGAGATTGAATGGAGATTGAAGTTGATTTGTGGTTGATTGTGTTATAAATATGCATTTCCTTCTTTATGACATGTTCGCTATTTAGCCTAGAATGAGGTCTTAGATAGCCTTATTTCGACTTGAGACCTTCTAGACTTAGAAAGTGCACTCTAAGACCTTTGAATTGATAGATCGCATGGCTTGAATGACCAACATTTAACCCTTGAAAAACATATTACAATCTACTTGATTTCTGCAAATTCTTGGTGCTCTTTAGGTTTTGTCTTTAATCGGCCTTAGCATTTTTTTTTTATTTTTGTCTAGCCTTTTTAGGATAGTTTTTTGACAAATTTGTCTTCATGAAACTTGTTCCTCATTGTCTTAAGAAAGTATTGTTCTTTTTTTTTTTTTTTTTTTAATATAATTTTTGGACATATGTTTCGTTAGGTCAAAACCTCTTAAATCTAAATATGTGTTTGTCTACCCTACACTAATCCGAGGCATATTTAGGCAAAATTAAATACATGATTTGACATTAGGGCCTTCGTGAAAAATTAAATACATGTCGTATGCTTTCTATTGGTGCATGATTTGCATGATTTTGACATCATTTGATATGTCAATCATGTGTGTAAATGTACATTGGTACTGCTGCAATTAGGATAATCAGTAATGCACATCTATTTTGCCATTTTTGTCATCATTAGTATGATTGCAATTAGATTTTGAGTTCTTAACGGAAAATATTTGTCATCATTCATTCTGTATGACATATTTTTGTTGGATTTTTGCATATTCTTAAGTGATCAAAATTAGACATGTTTTCAGCTCTTGATATAAGGATTAAAACCTATGCCTTTTCATGCTTGTTTAGGTCTCTTAGAGACCAAATTTCATATTAGTGCTTTCTTGATTTTTGAATTACATATTGCAAGCTTCGTGTGCATATATGGTTCGCAATAGTTGAATGTCATTTTGCAAGTGAAAATCATGTCATAATTGTGCTAGTTACACTTAGAAATTTTCGAATACGTCATTATAAGTCTTAGATTATTTTGTATTGACATTGAATCGTATGACATTTTCGCATTCGACTTAGTTAGATGATTCCCCTAATCACTTGTCGCATCCAATTTTAAGTCAGTGTATGATCATCATGCCATTTGTGCAGTGCATGAATAATTTTAGGACTTAATAATGCATGTTTAAGTTCTTTTTTTATGGTTGACATCCACACTTTACAAACCTCGGTCTTAAAGACCAAGTTGACCTTGATTGGACCCAAACCCTTCTAGAAAATTATAAACCACACCTAGAGATTTCAAATGCTATTGATTTCATGCAAATTGCTTGTCATTAGGTACATTTTCCATTTTTCCTAAACTAGACTAGAATTTAAACTTAGGATTAAATTCGGACCCCTGTTTTTGCCCCTGTCTATATAGACTTTTACCATTTTTGTACCAATTTTTCGGTAGGGATTTTGAGGTTGGTCCCTTAATAAATTTTGTTTGTTACCCTGTTGACTATATTATGGAAAAATTTCATAATTTTTAGACTTTACTTGATAGGATAAATCTTGATCGCAATGACTTGGTATCATGCTGTTTGATAAGTTCCGAATGCATTGTTGCTTATTTTCTGATTTTTATAAAATTATGCTTAACTCTTTTAGAAAAACTTTCTTCATGAAAGTTGTTTCATATCATATTGTACATGTTAAGTAATTTTTTTTCATAACTAGATCATCAATGGGTATAGCCAAATTTTACTGATTTGTTATACTTGGTCTAAAATTTCCCGTTATAAACCTTTGGTTATGATTGCTTCGATAGGCTTTTTAGGCTAGTTTGTATATGATATTAAGGCATGTCATCTTCATGAAAATTGTTTCAAATCCTTTGATTTTCATTGTCAAATGATTTTTTTAATGAACGAATTTCCCGAATTACATCGTGAAACTAATTTGGTACATGTGATGTTTCCAAAAGCAAATCTTTTAAACATTTTTCTCAATAATTGATTTGACTTAGGAAAGTCATGGTTTGGACCATATTCAAAATATCTGCAATGCTTGTGAGTGCATTTATGCAAGTCCCGGGTTAGCCTTAGCAATTAAATACGTTATATAGCCTAGATTTTCCTTAGTCTAAAATGTCTTCAAAGCGTTTTCAAACTTCAAATTAATATTGTGAAAGTCACGGTTTGGACCCTATTCAAAATGTTTGCGATGCTTGTGAGTGTATTTATACGAGCCCTGAACTGGCCTTAGCAATTGAATACGTTCCGTAACCGAGATATCACTTTGTCTCAAAAAACCTTTTCGGTGATTTCAAAACCCATTTTTGAAACATCACATTTACCCCCTCATGCATATAATCACATCATTCATTAGAAATGCTTGTATTTATGATTGGCGCATGTTTTGGTAATAAGTGACCCGTCGATGGTTCACTCACATGGTTAATTGATTGGGAAATAAGGTCTAAAAGGCTTACATGTATGTTTAATTCATGCAATGCATATGGATTCTAGATCTATGCTAGGTGCGATACATGATACCGAGGGAAAATCTTGGGAAAACACATAGAATGCCTTATTAGGGATTTACAAGCGTTATAGACCATGCGAGAATACAAATGGTCAATAATGGCTATAAATCATGAAAAATGAATTGGGTAGATGTTTGGAGAGACCTATGCATGAATTGCAAAGGCTGACCTCGATGCTTAAATTTGGCCGATTTAAAACCTTGTTTCTTTAGATTATTTGATATTGGCCTTGTGTCGTGATTTTGGTTGTTTTGACAAGTATGGTTGTTTCTTTCTATTGTAAGTACCTAGCTATAGTTCTTAGACTAGGTTTAGATTTGGATCCCGAAGTTGAAGAGAACATGAAGACGGTGGAAGGTCGATATCTATTATGACCACACTTTTGTACCCTTCATCCCTGACATATGTCTCGAGTTTCCTCTATTTGTATAAAAACCCGACGAGTTGTAGGTTCCTTTTTTTCCGTCTTTTCATTTCATTATTTCTTTTATCTTTTTTAGGATTGCATGATGAATTTAATGCTTTCATTAATTGTTTACTTACCATTTTGTACTTTCAATTCAATTGATTGCTTTCTTTTATTTTTCTTAAAAATACAATGGCATGAAAATGATTACCCATGCATGATTGCCTAGCTAAGGATAAATGATCCCGAAAAGATAAAAAGAGATACATGGACTCCTTAGGTAACATGACACTGTTAGGTACTGAAAAATGGCGCTAATAGAAATATTAGCATGACTCAAGTCCTTGACCTTCGATTACATTCTCTAGCCAACCCCTAAAAAACGAGACTATTGGCGACTCCCGTCTTATTTCTAGACAGTTTAAAAAAGTAAACTGTATAAATAAACTTGTCTTGAGGGGTATGGACCTTTGGAAAAGGTTCACGGTAGTGATTTAGCATACCTAAGATAGTGAAGCCGATAAAATGAAGTGATGTCATCTTTGGTGGATGTATATCTTGGGAGGGCTATCATGATCGCAAAAAGACCATTAAACTCACATTTACGTCTGGTTTCCTTTCGACTTTAGAGCCGTCAATCAAGATGTGCCAAGACATCAAGATAAGGTCACGACATCTTTCACCGTCACACAGGTACAAGCTTGGGAGAGCTCACGACTAGGATCAAGTGAACTCATAAGAGGTTTGCCCGAAAGGCGAGGTGATGACACCTCTGTGGATGAGAACCATGAGGGAGTTTTCGTGATCAAGTACCTCTAAATCCGACCTTTCTACCCTTCCTTTCCTTGAGGGCTGGGTGGTGGAGAGATTGGGTCACGACAAACTCCAATTCCTTACGTGGAAATCTATTGATGCCCCTCACTAACCGCTCCAATCCTAAAGGATTTTATGAGGTCTTTTGTCTATTTAGTTTGCACTCACATATTACCTATCATGGTTGAGAATTTGGGCCTTTTATTTGTAACTGTTCACTGAGAAAAGAGAAAAAAATCATTATCATTTTTGTTTCCCCCTTCATATTTGATAAAGAACATAGACAATCCACTAGAATACTTCCGGAAAGGGTAATTGCTGCTATGAAATCCCTCTTTTAAGCAGTCTATTGATAACGAATTCAATAAGCACGTTGCGCATGCATTAATTCAACATTCTTAAACCCTTTACATGGGTATATTTGCAAAGGCATTTCCCAGCAGCGTTGAGCTTGGTAACACAATTTCAAGGGTCTTTGGTGTAGAGTTGAGCTCTGATAATGCTTAAAGCTCAATACTCGAGCTTTGGGTTTTGACATTTTCTAAATGCTACTTTTAAGGGGCTTAATGAAATTTTGAACTTGTGTGCAACGAGATAGGGGTAATGAATGAGGGGATGTCGGGATGGTGGTGCGGCTGGTGGTGGGAGGCGAGGGTGCTGGTATTGATTTTTGGGGGTTGGGGTTTAGGAGAGAATTTGATTTGGAGCACGCAGAGCTCGTGACGTCAAAGTTGCTTTTCAAAGTGTACTTTATATTGATTGCCAAATAATATATGTACTCAATAAAAAAAATCCTTGGAGTCAAAAGTCCTTTGTCTAGGTGCAAAGTCATCCTTTCAAAACTCTCTCAATCACAAATGTATCTTAATATAGTGAATAAGACATCAGGTCGCCATAATCAAACCTAGTAGTGAAATTTGAAAAGAAAGAGACTTCACAACGGCAAAACTTTCTTTGGTTGATGCATGAAGTGGCCCAATAAGCGTTCCCCTTGGTATTTGCACGTCCCACGTTGAATTTCCTATTCCTTATCCTCCATTTCGGGAAAAGCACTTGACTAACGTCACTTAACTTATAAATCAAGCATTCGCATGGAATGGGTCTTGAAAGACCTATATTTGTTTAGACTTAAATGAAAGCAAGTTCCCATCAAAATCTATAAACATTAATCAAAATTCAGAAAAACACGAAACATTTGCATGCGAATCTTCGTAGTAACATCTGAATGTTGTGAAAGCGATGGGAGTTTTGGATTTTAGAAAAGTCGATAGGCATATGAATTCTATATTAAGGAAAAAGTAGGAATCAATCAAATGGGCCTTAATGTTTTCACACAAATACTAAAACTCTGCCTTTTTTGTCATGTCTTGAGCTTGGTAACACAATCTCAAAGGTCTTTGAGGTAAAGTTGAGCTTTGACAATGCTTAAAGCTCAGTATCGAATTTTGGGTTTTAGCATTTTCTACATGTTACTTTAAGGGGTTAAATGAAATATTTTTTCTTTCCATCTTGCCCTCATTAGTAGATTAACGTTCCTGTTTTACCCCCTCACTCTTTTTTTTTTTTGTTTA
Source organism: Eucalyptus guilfoylei (assembly GCA_016097605.1). Classification (NCBI taxonomy): domain Eukaryota; kingdom Viridiplantae; phylum Streptophyta; class Magnoliopsida; order Myrtales; family Myrtaceae; genus Eucalyptus; species Eucalyptus guilfoylei. The sequence goes on along the minus strand of CM027865.1, from coordinate 24,115,672 downwards.
TAACTTTTCTTGTGCTAGAGATGGAGAAGACCGGAAGAGGGCCGTGCGCGTGACGAGATAGCGGCAGCAAACGAGGGGAGGTTGGCATGGGTGGTGCGGCTGCTGGTGGGAGGCGAGGGTGGTGGTATTGAACTTTGGGGTTGGGGTTTGGGAGAGAAGGTGAGCCGGAGCTGGCGAGGCTCATGACGTCAGAGTTGCTTTCCGAAGCCTACTTTATATTTATTACCAAAAAATATATGATGCATGGGAAGAAGAAAATCCTTGAAGTCAGAGTCCTTTATCTGGATGCGAAGTCATTCTTTCAAAACTTTCTCAAACACAAACGCATCCTGAAATATGTGAATAAAGGGAATCGAGGAGATTTCAGGCCGCCATCATCAAACTTCATTGTGAAATTCGAAAAGAAAGATGAGAGACTTTACAACGGCAAAACTTTCTTTTGTTGATGTATGGAGAGGCACAACAAACGGTCCATTTGGTATTTGCATGTCCCATGTTGAATTTCCTTTTCCTGATCCTCCATTTAGGGAAAAAGCATTTGACTAACATCATTTAACTTATAAATCAAGTATTTTGCATGAAATGGAGATCTATTTGTTTCGACTTAAGCCAAAGCAAATTCTAGTTGAAATTTATAAACATTAAAATTAAGAAAAAAAACACGAATCCTTCACATGCGTATCTACATAATATTAGTAACATCCGAATGTTGTAAAAGTGACGGGAGTTTCAAATTTGAAAAAGTTAATGTGCATATGGATTCTAAATTAAGTAAAAGTGAAATTCAATCCAAACAGATTTTAATGTTTTCACATATATACTAAAACTCTTTTTTTTTTATCATGTCTTGTTGCATTTTCTAAGTATTCCATAAAATATTTGCTTTTATAATGGGATTGCTATTACTAATGCTTGCTTTCGAACTCCCCTTTTGTATCTTCAACTGGGACTGTTGGGGGCATTCGATCTTTAAATGAAGCCATGCTTTTCACATATATACTAAAACTATGCCTTTTTTTTTTTATCATGTCTTGTTGCATTTTCTAAGTATTCCACAAAATATTTGCTTCTATAACGGGATTGCTATTACTAATGCCTTCTTTCAAACTTCCCTTTCGTATCTTCAACTGGGACCGTTGGGGGCATTCAATCTTTAAATGAAGCCACGCTACCTAAAAAAAGTGAGTAGAAATTCCCCACATGAAGAACGCACGTTCAGGAAATTTCACGCAAAGCATATATATTGCCTTCCAACTAAATCGGGACCCGACACCGACACCGACACCGACCACCTCAAAAAAAGAAAAAAAGAAAAAAAAACGAGAAAGTTAGGTTGGCATGCCGACCTTTTCGAAATGACCAAACTAGCCCCGCTCCATCGGCCTTCGCGAAGCTAATGCCGCTGTCAAATCGGTCAATACACAATTTAGCCGTCATAAATTTTATTATTCATTACTCCAATGGGAACGAGGGATTGGTCTCTCTCCTGCGTCGCCCTTTGCCCCTCTCTCTCGCTGGGGCCTTTTCTAGGGTTTCGTCATCTCCATTTCCATCTCTCATTCGAGCTTTTTCTGCTTCGAGGGGAACTCTCTCTCTCTCTCTCTCTCTCTCTCTATTCGTTGGCTTCTTACCGTTCAGCGACGGCCAGCTGCGTCTGTTGAAGGGCAGAGGAAGAGAGGGGTAGCGAGAGGGAGGGGGGCCTCGTGACTCCCACCGGACGCCGCTCGCGTTTTGTCCTCTTGCTGGAGCTTCGCTTTCGAGCCCCTCTCGGTCGTCGCGTCTGTTAGAGCTGATCCGTGGTGGTTCCGGAGGGTTGTTGTTTTCTCTCGCGGCTCGACTTTGGTTCCGTCGTGCCCGTCAGTCCTCCGCGATTGCCTTGAGGGCCCGGTGAGCCGCCGACGAGGGCAGGTGCGGTCTTTGGGCCTCCTGCTGATAATTTTTTGCTAATTGCGGCGAGTCTGATTTCTCTTGAATAGCTTCTGCTGGTTATCGCTTTGTTGCTCGGTTGCTTTTGTTTTGCTGGAAGAAGCTGTGGTTAGGGTTGAGGGAGATGAGTTTTTTAACATGATGACGATGGAGGGTTTGTTTTTATTGAACTTGTGCCTTTTTTTTTTTCTGTTCTTTTTTTTGTGATTGTTTGTTTGGGACCTGGTTATTGGAGGTGATTTTGCTCACCAGTCTAGTCATTCGCTCTGTTACCAGGTTTATTGGGACCCTGTTGGGCACTGAAGAGGAGACTGCTTACAATTATCAGTTCCCCGCGAAATAGATGTTGTTCAGACATGATAATACCTGTCAAATCAGCTGTTAATCGTTGTGCTCTTTGCAATAGAGGGGTTCGAGAGAGGCTGTTTTATTTCGAAAGTACATGATGCCATCCTCCTATACTTTGAAACTGAGAACTGCTGTTCAGAATGGTGTCTCGAAATCAAGTATTGGGAAGGATGGTAAGGTGCAAGGACCAGTGGAAGCTCTAGTCGAGCAAGGGAAGTCTTGGTTTGGGAATTCTAGGTTATTTCATTCTGTGCCCTTTTCGAGAGTTCCAGACCTGCAATTGCTCTTACCTCCGGGCACTGTTGTTGCTGCAAGATCAGACTCGCAGTTAGCTAATCAAAGAAGAAACATCTCTGTTGTTGGAGCTCTGTCTCGCACATTCTCTACTCCTTCAGTGTCCGGCCCTTCATTTCAAGTTTGTGCATATCACGTTGATCGGGCCTTCTCTGAGTCAGGCCAGTCTGTGGACGGCTGCAAGTTTCAAGATAAACCAATGGCTGCCTGTGGTTCAAGAGCCGTGTTGAGTGATTACCGTTTAATTTCAGGGCATCCACATCATTCAACTTTTACAAATCATGCCACTGCTCATTATAGCAACAAAAGCTTTGACAGTTGCCAAAGAGTTAGCATGAGTTTAAAAAATAAGGAGCAACCCAGTAAGCATCAGATATATGGGTACTTTGTGTTCAGTGCCTTGAAGGGCAAATACAACTCCGGTCAATACTTTGAGTCAGGGCTCAGAGATCTTTATGCTTCTTCTTGCAGAAGTTTATCTACAGGCACTGCTCCAAATGTCTCCTTTGACAATTTTTCAAGGGACGAACAGCTTGGAAGTCAAACAGTGTCTTCTGAGGGGTATAATTCTATTTTAAAATTCTGCCATTTTGTTATTTATTATGGTTCTTAATCCGTGATTCCTCCTAGCTATGGCATTTCTTCATTTTCTTGGTGTCTTATTTAAATTTCTCCTTACGACAAAATGATGCAAAGGACAGAAGGCTTGTTAAATATTTTTACTTGGCAGCTCATTTGGTTTGTAAAGGATTTGATAGGTTTTTTGGGTTTGTAATTTAAGTAGGTTCTTTCTGACATTGGTTGTTTGCTTTGTCTTTTTAAATGGTTAGTCATTGAATTAGCATGAGCTCATTGTGCTATAAAACTATTTGCTCCTTCCTCATTATTGGTGGAAGGAATTATTTGGTCCCATGTTAGTTATGTTTCTTTCTATGACATCAGAACAAATCTACCTGGAAAAATGCTGAAGCTACTTTCAGGGTCGTGTTACCTACCCCATCCTGATAAAGAAGAAACTGGTGGAGAGGATGCTCATTTTATCTGTTCTGATGAGCAAGCAATAGGCGTGGCCGATGGTGTTGGTGGCTGGGCAGATTATGGAATAGATGCTGGGCAATATTCTCGAGAGCTTATGTCTAATTCAATAACTGCTATTCAGGAGGAGCCCAAGGGCTCTATTGACCCCTTCAGAGTTTTGGAAAAGGCATACTCAAGTACCAAAGCAAAGGGTTCATCCACAGCTTGCATCATTGCTCTCACAGACCAGGTATTGTGCTCTTAGAACACAGATCTTACCATATGATGTATCTGTTCTTGAAAATGATTAGTATTGATACTGTTACATTGGTTTGATATTTCCCTATTTAGATGGCAATGCAAATCGCAGTTGCTTGTGCTTTGATGCATCTACTACTAAATAGTTGGATTGTATCACATGATTCATTTCAGTGGGCTGCAGTGATTCTGAAATTTTCATGGGAGAGTGATTCCACTTGTCTGATTGGACACTAGGTCACAGCTCAGGGATTTGAATGAGCACGGAGGGCATTTTTCGGCTGATCTGGCTCAGTTGCATAAGATTTTCATATGTCCTGGGTGCTTTGGTATAAATTGTGTGCATGAGGTTGCTTGATGGAGTTGATTTGTCTGATGCTGACAAATTACTATGCTGGTTACATATTGATCTGCAGTGTGAAAACATGGGTGATTTTAGATGAATCTTTATTTGACTTTGGACTCTTCCACAGAAGAATGATGTTGTCTTTGAGTTCTGTTTGTTAGGATGATGTTATGCTCTTTTCAACAATGGTATATTGCTTCTATTTATATGGCAGGGTCTCCATGCTATTAATTTGGGTGACAGTGGGTTCATGGTAGTCCGGGATGGATGCACAATCTTTAGGTCTCCTGTTCAACAGCATGATTTTAATCTTACCTATCAACTGGAGTGTGGAAATAGTGGTGATTTGCCCAGTTCTGGTCAGGTCAGTAAAGGCATAAGTTCTGTTGTGTCTTATTTTCCTAGATACTCATTGCTCAGCTATTTACTTGGCTGGAGTTAATTCTGCTTTTCATTGTTATTATTTTACTGTTTGCGGTCTTTTGCCCTGCAATTATTTGGTTTGAGATGGTACCAAAAGTGGCTATTAATTTGGAATTTGTCGTACAAGTCGATATATCGGAGATTATCAAATAACTAAACATGGATTATGCATGCTTATGATTCACCATAATGCAACTGTTGGTTCAATATTCCAGCTATCTTAATGGCCTTCTCTTGACGCAGGTATTCACAATTCCTGTTGCACCGGGGGATGTTGTGATTGCCGGTACTGATGGACTATTTGATAACCTCTACAACAATGAGATTACTGCTGTAGTTGTTCATGCGACAAGGGCTGGTCTAGGGCCACAAGTCACGGCTCAGAAGATAGCAGCATTGGCACGCCAAAGAGCGCAGGATAGGGATCGACAGACTCCATTCTCTACTGCTGCGCAAGATGCCGGTTTTCGCTATTATGGTGGCAAGCTTGATGACATCACTGTTGTTGTTTCCTACATAACCGGTTCTAGAGATGTAAGTTCTGTTCCTTTCCATACTTCATTCATTTTCTGTTTCGTTATATTGTTCATTATGTTCCAACTTTAAAAAAGAACTCCATGCATTTTCTTTTTCATATATGGAGATTAGAACTATAATAATCAATTGCTCTTCTGCTTGTATATGTAGGAAAAACAATCGTCAACTTAAGATGGTACTCCTTATGCAAAATATGGGGTCATCACACGAGACAGCTCAATTTTGGTACTTGGTTCTCCCAGGTTATTTTCGGGGCTCGAGCTGACGTGAAATATCATGAGCTAGAAAGCATTTCTACGCCCCATATAGCCATTTATTGGTTGTCTGAGCAGCTCCTGTAAATATTGTTTGGTCTGCTATGTCCATGCTCTAATCATGCGATTAGGGAACACCTGTGACTTTGCAAAACTTGCGTGAATTTCTAATGGATGAGATGAGATTACAGTGGGCTAGTATGTCACCCTGTCATGCCCCCTTGCTTTTTTCCCCCCTGCTCCTGAGTCCCTGAATATTGGCTGAATCTGACCTTAAAACTTTGTGCAACTAAACCCTAATTGAATGGGATAAAGGAGAATTTGCGAGTGATGCACTTAACTATTTAATGATATGTGTTTGGCTTAGCCTGGTAAGACCGACACTGACTTCTCTTGTGAAGGATGCTGTGGCTGAATTTTACCTATATAATGGGCTAAACTGGTCCTTTTCAACAAAATGTCTTGTCTGCTTAATATCGTTGAAATGCCTAAGTGCCAATAAGGTTCAGTTGGTTTTATTATGCTTCTTCTCCTCTCTTTTTATTTAAGATACGCAGTAAAATTGTCTGTACACTTAATGCTTGGAGAATTTGCGAGTGATGCACTTAACTATTTAATGATATGTGTTTGGCTTAGCCTGGTAAGACCGACACTGACTTCTCTTGTGAAGGATCCCGTGGCTGAAATTTACCTATATAATGGGTTAAACTGGTCCTTTTCAACAAAATGTCTCGTCTGCTTAATATCGTTGAAATGCCTAAGTGCCGATAAGGTTCAGTTGGTTTTATTATGCTGTCTTCTCCTCTCTTTTTATTTAAGATATGCAGTAAAATTGTCTGCACACTTAATGTTTGGAAACCATTTTTGTGTTTGATTCCCCTCAGTTTGTAGATTGATGATTTCTTCGTTGAGGATTATAGGTTCAATGAGAGCTTTGGCTACTTTTTGACATTGAGATTCTTGTATATTTGTGTAGCTGTCATACGATAAGGCACTTGCTATTACTGTAATATTCTGTTTGACATATGTAAAGATACCAAGCCAACCCATCAAGGGTGTGTGGTCGACTTCCCCCACTCCATCAATAATACATTTCACCCAGAATCACTCTAGAGTTGAACTTCCTTCACAAGATCGCAGAGAGAATCACCAACACCATCTGATTGTAATTGAAACAATTTTTTGATTATTGTAGGTAGACATCAACATTATTGTATGTTTTAAGTGTCAATTGTGACATGAGCTGACTTCGTTCGCGAAACGACGTCAATGTTTTGCACGATAAAAAGGGGGGATGAAAGCTTTATTTGATCTATGTTTTGCATGCAAGCTAGTATTATTGTTTTATCAGATGATGAATGGTCAATGAATCCAACTAGAACGTGCGTATGTAGAAGAGACTTGTCTACTCCTTAAAGAATATCCTGGGACTTGCTATCTGTAAGGTTTGAGCGTAGGCGGAGATCGCCCACCCTCAAACCTTTAGGGTTGAATAAGTTGGTGCTTTAAAACTGACCGACTTTATTTTTGATTTCTTAGTCAGTGTTGTGGAGGCATACATTGTTTAATTCTTTTGTATGGTCGGAATCAGGCACATCCTGACGACCGATTGCAGAAAGGGTGATATTGCGAATTACATACACCGAATGAGTACGAAGCCGCGCTTATGGAGTTGTCTCTGGAGGATGCTTATCTTTTATGATCTAGGTTTGAAGCAAATGTGACCTCCCGACAACTATAGGTGTTCAATGAGGGTGGCGAACGCGCATGAAATAGAACCCCGTGACTAACAAACTTTATTTCTTTTGTTATTTACATAAAATGACACAAACTTCAGTTTTTATAATATGACAGTGGGGGTGCGGTATCTCAATGTCCAATATTGACCTTCATTTGAAATGTTTTGGATTTTCCCTCTTTGATATTACAGTGTTGTAGAAGATTCCGATTAGCGGTGGTCAATGTTAAACCCTAACCGAAGTGGAAGCGCACATGACCCTACCCGAACCGATACCTGAACTGCATATAACCCAAGGCATCAGGTTGGGTGGGGTTTTAAGTTTTTTTTTTTCTTTTTGGGAACCGCAAATAACGGGGAAGTCAAACGTTTTCTTGATAATTAGCGGCTTTCGTCCTCAGGTTTTGATACTGATCTATGGCTGAATTAAATTTGCTTTGGACGTGTTGTTCCTCTGGTTTTGATAGTCACAGAAGCCTACGTGTCATCACCATCAACCTCTGGTTTCACGAAGAACTCAACATAAGCAATTCGATTGGGTTGATGATAACTACCATGGGTCGTGTTGGCGCATAGCAGAAGTATCTTGCAACTAAATCCAAGTGCTGAACTTTCAAAATTCCACCTCTCCTAATGGTCAACTTGCTTCCGCTGTTGGGCAGCTGATCTATCGGTGGGTGTGGCGCTGGCTCATCTGATTTTGCTGCTCCTCCATCTCCAGCCATTTTATCTTCTCATTATTCATTGCTTCTAGAAAAAGCCCTGTCCTTAATCAAAACAAAGAAAGAGCCCCACTCAATCAATCAAAGAGAAAGCGAATAGCACAGTACAAATCTAAGCATAAGCTATCCCAGAGCATACCCAAACACCCCCAAATAGTATGTGCCAGACCCAAAAACACAACACAAGGTTGACAAAATGCAGAGTCCTTGTATTGGTTGATTACATTTCTCTGGATATTAAAGCAAAGAGTCCTGAAAAGGAATACAGATGAAGATGAATCTTATTCTTTTAGTCCCAAAAATACTGCTCTAATTTCGTAAAAATGGCAACAAAAATTCAAATCCACATACCATACAATCAACCATACCACATAGTTCAATGCACATGCACTGTTTATAGTGCAAACCAATAAGCAAATCCACCCAGAAAACAAAAAAACTAATCCGAATGTCCAAAGCTCAACAGCCTCAATCCTCCAAAATCCACTTCAGACTCACCAATCATTTTGTAGGAAACAACCCAGAATTTATTGAGCAGAAAAATAAAAGTCAAAATATTCTTCCCATCTCTTTCCTGGCCCATCAAATTCCTCCCATTTTCACCGTGCTATTTTTTTCCGCTTCCCTCTCTCTCTCTGCAATTGAATTTACTCCAATGACTACTCTAAAGGACATTGGGGTATCGGCATTCTTGAACTAAGTCAGTTTAGTCCACCCACAGAAAGTCGATTCATAACATAGTGGATGAAATACGCCTTCGTCCACGATAGGACAGTGGCAGGACCATTCTCTGGAAAGCCAAGTGAATTGTTCATCAGATAGTTATGTGTCTCACCGGTATGGTTGTACCACTGTTGAACTTGGGACAGAGGGGAAAAGTATTATCATTATGGATTGAGAGATACCTGTAAAGAAAGAGTTTGGATTAGTGCATGTCATGACAGCGAGTGAACACTCTGAAATGTGCATCCCCTCTCCTTAGTTTTTCTTGCTCAGTTTATCCTCTAAGCAATTTCAACGAACACATTATTGTGACTTGACTTTCCACCTGCTGTTTCCTTGAGATTTTGCCTTCATGTCTGAAATCTAAAGTTGCTTTCCTTTCCAGTAATTCTGAATAATGAATTTGAAGTTTCTGAGATACTAGCATGAAATCAACCATGTTTGTGACTACACTACTCATATCATTTAAATGATATTTAACATAATAATCTATCTTCAGAGTTCATCATTTTACGTTGATGGCGAATCTTTCAGGTTCTGGAAAGAACAAAAGCAGCAGTCAGATGGTTCAAGGGGAGTGTGTGTTTTCTCAGTTATGAATCCATATGGTGGGCACCCCAATCCCTTAAAAGAAGGCCAAAACCTCTTCCACAAAGGGCTTCTGGGTGAAGCAATTCTTGCTTTAGAGGCTGAAGTTCTGAAAAATCTTGATAATGCTGAAGATTGGAGATCACTTGGCATAGCACATGCAGAGAATGATTGTTAACAGGTTATTCAAGTTAGTGTATCTTAAAGTCAGTGAGTGTGTTCCCATGCTTAGGATTTTCCCTCAGGCACATTATCTGTTCCTTCGTCAAAGACCTCTTTTTCCCCTGAGTTTGTTGTTCTATTGTTGTCTTCACAAGAAAGCTACCATCTGCTTGTCAAATGACTTGTTGACCCAGTTGTGCCAGTTAATTGAGAGGCGGACAATTAGCTGCTTTAAGAACAAGTACTTCCAAGTGTATAGCTGAGATTTAGGTGCGTTTGTTTCACCAATTGTAAAGCCCTTTGGCCCCAAAGCTCTTAGGCAGATGCAAATGTCATTTGGCAAAATCTTTGGGTGCTTTTGGTAGATAAAATTGCATCTACAGAGCACTCTAAAGGCCTTTAGCTCAAAGTAGATCCTAAGATACTCTGAAATGTTACATTTCCACAATGCAAATAGAATTTTTTTTCTTAAAACTTTGCCCTCGCTCAACTTTCATAATTCTGGAAATGTCCACGAAAATCCTATCTTTGCCTCAGCCACTGATGAGTGGTTAGTAAGCGGCTGGCATGTCACTGGCGTGCAGCCAGTGTGCCATTGGCGAGTTCCACCACCAAATAGTTTAAGGCAGGGCAAATGATGACCAAATCGCACATATAATATGTCTATGGAAAGCTTGAGAAGTCTATTACAAGTCTCCAGAAGACATTAAATCCTAATAACATCATCTACCAGCTCAATCCATCTAAAACAGAACATCAGTAAGTCAGAACAGCAAATCAATCTAAAACTGCTGCAAATTGACAGATTTCAAAGGTGTTTTTCAGCGACCAAACGACATCCACTACGGGCATGCGACATATCAAATCGAAGCTCTAGAAGTGCATTTTTTATATCTAGAAGGGCTCGAGATCAACAAACCTCATCTCGCACCTTGTTTCAGCCAAAACAGAGAGTGACATATCAGTATACGAAATTGCAGATCAAGGCAAATCAAGTTCAATCAACCTCAAGTTCATGATCATTGATCATCAATCCACAGAAAATCATCCAATAAATCATTGTATAAAAGCAATCAATCAAAGAAAACACTCATAAGATGAGCAAAGTCAGCAAACAGAACCTCCTCTCATTCTCTACTTGGTCTCTAGTACCTTAAATCAAGGTTTATACTGTACACCTGCACGAAAACGAGGTCTGGAAACTATGCGCGAAAGTCCCCACATCTGAATCGAAAACAAGTCTACTTTAACCACGATAAGAACAAAATCCAGCAAATCCCGTCCCATAGAATTTCAAAACCAATTTCCATCCCTGTGCAGTACAGCAATCGTTCATCTTAACTACACAGCACGGAACACGGCTCAATCAAATATCTACTCAGCTCAATACCAAATCCGAACCAGAGCTTAAACGGATCCTCTAAATCCATCAATCAACAACAAAGACAACAACGACAGCACCTAAAAAAACGACATTTATCAGGAAAATCTCGATAAACTTGTTCTTCCTCACCTGATCGAGCCAGAGACAGAGAGCCGCTGTCGCCGATCAGTTTCGAAGCTCTATCCTTGGAGCTGAGCCGAGACCTCCAAACTCGGCGCGGTTCCGAACCCCGGCACCTCGAGCTCCGGAAGGACGCGATCCGCGATGAGAGCGTTAGATCCAGCCGAGAGCAAGATCACCAGAGAGAGCGGTCGAGAGAGAGATCAGAATCCACGACCCGATCGGATTGAAAGAAAGAACAGAAATCGAAACCCTAACGGATCGAGAGGGATAGAAAGAGAGCTCACCGATCTGGTGAGCTCGATCCAGAGAGATTCGGGTCCAACAAGCCTCTGCACCAGAAGAACGAGGGCCGAGCGGGCAGAGAGCTCGCCGTCGTTATTGACGTCGTCGCCGCGGCCGATGTCGCCGATCTTCACCCTAAACCGAGAGATCCGCCGAGAAACCCTCAGAACCACCGGAACCAAGAGCTACGAAGAGAGAGGCTCCATCGCTGCGGAAGCCGGAGGTGATGAAATCAATGGCAGATCGACGCCGCCGTCGCCACGGGCCAGAAGGGAATGCGTCCGCCAAAGAACGACGCGAGCGGTCACCGATTCCCACCTCCCTCCTCCGATTCTTCTTCTTCTTCTTTTTCTTTTCTCCCCAGAGAGAGAGAGAGAAGCCGTTCGGAAGTTGAGAAGAGAGCCGAGAAATAGAAAACGGTCGTAAAGAGAGAGTCGATTTTCCAGAGAGAGAAAAAAATCAGTCGATTGGCCCCCATTTTCTTTTCTATTATTTTTTCCTTTTCTCTCATTTTTCTTTATTTCTCTCATTTTTTCTTTTTTCGTTTTCCTTATTTCTCTCTCTCTCTCTCTCTTTTTTATATCATTCATCATCTTTTTTTAATCTGTTTGCTCTTTATCTTTTATATTTTTGCAAAAATAGATGATTAAAATGTCAACAAAACATTTAAGGTGTCAACAGCTGCATCGTCGTCTTCTTCGCGAGGGCCCTTCGGCCGCGCCAGCCCGAGCCACGCCGTCCACCGTCGCGCCACCGCGATACTAGCCGCCTCCGCGACTCACCACTTCGCCACTCCGCTTGCGTCCGCCACCGCTGTTCCGCCGGTCCCCACTGCTCGAGATCCGCCCGTGACGCCGCCGCTGCCCTTGCTCTTTCCACGATCTGCTCAACCCAACTCCCGCCGCGTTCCCCCGACGCTTCCTCCTGCTCGCTCGTTGTTGCCCGAGCCGTCGGTAGTCAAAACCCTTGCCGCACCATCACGATTTCGCCCTCAGCCCGTCTGCGACGCTCGCGAAGCCTCTGCTGCTCCCGACGACCCGACGTCTCCACCTGTTGCTGTTGCCTTGTCGCCGCATCTCTGCTCTACCCGACGAAGCCGCTGCTATGCCGATTTGAGTCTCACCCGAGCGACCACCCAAGCTGCTTTCACCGCTCCAAATCCGGACGCCAAGCCACCATACGCCTGTCCGACGCCTAGCCTTCACCGATGATTCGCCTTAGCCCGAGCCTACACCTCCACCCCTGGCATCTCCTGCTGCCCGAACGCTGCTCCACTTGCCGCTGGAGCCCCTGCGCTGGAGATTCGACGACCGTGACCGGTGATCGACGGTGACCAGCCACCCCACGAGCACAAGCCTTGCTTGGGACGAAAAAAATGAAAAAACAAAGGAAAAAAAAGGAAAATCGAATTAGGTAGTTTTTTTTTATTTACTTTTTTTAGTAGGATTATTCCTGAATGTATGATTAAGATTTCCTGACATGAAATAGCCTTTCAAATTAGGGATTGATATCCGATTTTCACGCCGAATCCGATCATAATCGCTTACAAAATCGTTAATTTGATCTCACGCTCAAGATTCGATTTGCGATTTATTTAAAAATTGGCCAATCCGATCTTATGTGCGAGATACGGTTCGCCAATTTGTGGACATCAATCCTATCTTATCTCGATTTGCCGTCATGTTAGTTGAATCAATTTTATTTTGGTAAAAGGAAAAATCCAAAAAATATTTGAGTTAGGATTAGGTTTGTTTTAGAATATTTCTTGTTATCTTGCACATTTAGAATAGGGATTTTATTTTGAATTTTTAAAAATAAAAAAATGCATTCATTTAGGATGTTATTTTTCTTTTAATTTAAATGGCACGTTTAATTATTTGGTAATTTTAATTTCGAATTTTATAAAAAAAATCATCATGCATGTCATGTAGAATTATGGCATTCTTTTCACGTCGTTGCATATTAGGATAGATTGCATGCTTATTAAGAAAATAAAAAATCATGTGCACGTCATATAGAATTAGGTTCATGAAATGCACGTCATTTAGTCATTGCTGCTAAGTTCATTTAATTAGAGATTGCCCGTCATTAAGATTAAGTCATTTTGATTAATTTAGATTGCATGTTCATTAAGAAAACGAAAAAAAAAATTATCCATTCATATAGTTTAGGCTATACTACTAGGTCATATCATTTCATGTTAGATTAGTAGCATGCATTGCATAAAGCATGATTTTCATTAAATAAAGTGAAAACAAAAATTGAGTGATTGCATGTTAACTAGAAATCATATCTAGGACTGTTGATGTGAATTCTGATCTAACAACGCAGATACTTTCGTTGCTATGAGGTAAGTCCTGCATTTTATTTAATTGCTTTATTGAGTGTTAAATTGGTGGTTTGCACACCCGTGTGATCATCTCACATGTTAGGGAAGTGAATTAAAATTAATTCAAGCTGCCTGCAAAACATTTTTCAAAATAAAATAGAAAGGTACCGAAAGGGTGTTAGAGAAATCTAACGTAATCAAGTCCCTGTACCAAAAATCTCTGGTTCGTAGAAGTAAAATAATGCTCCCATTATTTTACTTAGGTGTCTAATCGACCTACCGTAAATTGATTAGTGGTAACTCCCTTTTGCATGCTAGATATTTAAACCTAAGTCGCGAATTGGTATGAGCTTGGAAGAGCCCGAGCTAAGTCTAGGCATAGCAATCCATTAGCCTAATTTTAGGTGGTGCACCTGAAATTTTGGTCGCGACAATCATTTTCTAAATGCTAGGATTAAAACTAGTTTAGATCCTTAATGAACTATCCACGCATGATTGCCTAATGAAATTCCAAATACCATGAAAATGATGAAGAAAAAAATGTATGATATAGATAACAGTCCAACCGATTAGGTACCAAAAGAGTGCTATTAGAAACATTAGCGTAATCTAAGTTTCCAAACCCATTTACCTCTCGTTCATAGGAATCGAGAGAATACTCCTGCTTCTCGATTATGTATCTAGTTGACCCCAAAATGAGGCTAATGACAACTTCTAGAATGCTATTTAGGGTGTCTAAAAGAACTCTTAAAACAAACACCTGTCACTTGAGGTATGGACTTGGGAGAATCTACGTTTATGATTAATAGCCCAATTGCGCCGTTAGCACATGAGATTTTATCCGAGACTATCATATGGACTCTCATTTGTTTGAACCATTCAAATTATCTCATAAGCAATTACCTCTAAACTTACTCCCTTGAGATTCCCCCCCGCCTCTCTTTCTCTCTCTCTAGGCATTTATTTGGCTAGACCATTCTCAGCCTAATTCCAGCCAATAGTCGACGTCCTTTGGCTAGTCTTGTGGCATGACTAGACTCCTTGGAGTCCTCTTGGTTTGATTATAATCGACATCAATTGAAAGCCTTGTTAGATTTCCTCAAATCGGCCAAATTTCCCTTCCTTGCCAGGACGTGCTCCACAATGGTGATCCACACTACCGATTCTAGTTGATGGATTTTTATTTAAATTTGTTGGGCCAAGCTAAGCCCGTCCGCTCATGTTGGGCCAAACCTAGCCCGTAGGAGAAGGGTCCATAAGAGAGAAAATGTAGTTATTTTTTAAGTAAAAATAAGCAGCTATTTATATATATAAGAGGAACGTTGAAAATATGAAACAGTACATACGTTCTTCTGATCTTTCGACAACAATGAATTCTCTTAAGAACTTAATTCAAAGACTTCGATTAATACTACAAGAAGTATTTAATCTGTGGCAAATAAGGTACGTCGGTCTTAGTGATGTACTTTTTTATCGGTGTCACATGTATCCTTGGGCTCGTTTCCACGTTTGTTTTTAGTATTCGTTTGTTCGGGTATTTGTTCATTTTTTAGGAATCCGTTTCGGTCATTGGTATCAGAGCGTAATGTTGTTATTTCCCAATCATTGTTGATGTTTATAATTGGTTTTTTGGCCAAAATTCAAGAATCGATACTGACAAATGTTTAGGGGAGAAAATCTACATTTGACATACCTCTCAACCCTCATTTTTTATTTTCCTTATATCAATTTTTTTTTCAAAAGTGTTGGGCCGTAGTTCTCATCTAGATGAAAAACATGAGTGGCGGCACACCGCAGGATGTGGCCAGATGTACTGCTACATGCGGCCGGAAGGTACCGGGCTTTTCAATGTGTGCATTACAGTGCGAGAAACTTCCCCAGGTGTGGCACGCGCCTATGTGAGCAATTCCCATTTTGCCCTCGCTCTTTTTCGTAAAATTATGGTTTTGCCCCTATCAGTTGATTTAGATTATATCTTTCATTTTTTCGTTGATATTATAGTTTTACCCCTCGGCCAACCCGATCATCTGTTGACCCATTGATCATTGACCTTGACCGTTGACCGTAAAAAAAAAGAAAGAAAGAAAGAAAGAAAATGTGTTTTTCAAATATATTCATTATGGATTATATGTTACATTTGTTGCAAAAACAATGCCTTCCTATCGTATGTGTACACCTATTTGCACATTATCAGAAGGACAAAAGGCAAGACTTGCAAGGATGATAACTGGGTTAACTGATTATCGATGGAAAAGTTGTGATATAATGGAACATATGCTCGAGGTCAATAAAATGATACAAAAAATCATCTTGGCTAGTCACGATTAGGGCTTGAAAAATGTTAAATAACGAGGAGTAGGATAAACTCAATTAGTGAACTCCCTAAACCTCACGCAGAGAAGTCATTCACCTTAGAAACGCCCTAAATGTGCTAGTTATCTATCGAAGGCAGATCAATAGCAAAGCAACCTCTACTCAGGAATGGTTATTCCACTTCCTCAAAGCCATCAATATGGCATATAAACAATTCTTGAAACACCTCCTACACTCAGGAGCCAAATATAAAATTGTGCAATATAACGTAGTCATGCATCCATGCCATGCAATAATCAAGACATATTCATATATTAATCTCATGTCACAAGTGTGCAGACTATAGCATCGTTTATCGCTTCTTAAATATGCATTCATGCACTCATGTCATGCAATAATTCAGAATTGCTTATATATCAATCTCAGATCACACGTGTGCTGACTATAGCATCACTTCTCAAAATATGCATTCATGCACTTGTGAACTTTTCACACAACCATGTCCAGATTATTACAACCACTCAAGACCAAAGGCCAACCCAAAGGTTCGCAGTCATCTGGCGTAACCGGTCATCATCCTACCCCATCGAGCACGGCATCATCCCGCGTGTGCCCGATTACGTTGGATGACTGCGAACCTTTGGGTTGGCCTTGGGTCCTAAGTGGCCATAATAATCTGGATGTGGTTGTGTGAAAAGTGCATGAGTGCATGAATGCATACTTTGAGAAGTGATGCTATAGTCAGCACACGTGTGATATGAGATTGATATATGAGTAGTTCTGGATTATTGCATGACATGAGTGTATGACTGCATATTTCGAGAAGCGAAAAGCCGTGCCATAGTCTCCATACATGTGACATGAGATTAATATATGAGCAGGTCTGGATTATTGCATGGCATGGGTACATGACTATGTTATATTGCATGTTTTTATGTTTGGCTCTTGAGTGTAGGAGGTATTTCCAGAATTGTTTATATGCTCATATTGATGGCTTTGAGGAAGTGGACCATTCATGTTATAGTTAAGGCAAAGTAGAGGTTGCTTTGCTATTGATCTGCCGTCGATAGATAACTTGCACGTTTAGGGTGTTTCCAAGATGAATGACTTCCATGCGTGAGGTCTAGGGAGTTCACTCATTGAGTTTATCTCACTCCTCGTTGTTTAACCTTTTTAAGGTCCTAATCATGACCAGCCAAGCCCGAGCTATGGTATATTGAGTTGGACGCGTACTAGGCGTGTGGGGGATACCACCATTTTCAAGTCACTTCGTAGGATAGAGGAGCTAGGCTAACGTTAAAACCTTTTTGAAGTACGAATAACTGCGCATTTTGATTGAACATGAAATGACGTAATGAGTGACGTTGAAGTTTGGATATAAATAGCTGCTATGTTGTAATGACGTTATGAATGCATATTATGTATATGTATGAGTGTAATTAAAACTATCCCTATTTGTTGCTTGGGTGAATTGTTTATGCTTCCGCTTGCGTATTTAATCGAATAAAGCGATTGGGTTGGCGATGCCTCCTAGGACGTCGCAATCAAATGACCTAAAGGAAATGAATGACAACGAGCGCGGGTTGTCGTGCGTCTCGAGCGGGTCAAGGCATGACACTACCAATCCTTATTGTAATCCCATTTGAAGATAGGACGCAAATGTAATCCCGTTTGAAGATTGGACGCAGATGTAATTCCATTCTAAAAATCAGGGTCGGATTGCGGATGTCACATGTCAACTACTCAAATGTCAACAGCTACCTCTCTTTGAGTGGGAGTTCAAAAAGATTCCACTCAAAGACAAATTGATATTGCAATTTTTAATTGACTCCATTTAGGAACAGGAAATAAGGAAAGGAAAATAACATTTGCTCAAGAATAACTTGAATACTTACCTTCATTCGTTGAAAGTGTTTGCACTCATGCTCGGGATCTTTCTCTCCATCTCTCTCGTGGAATGGAATGAAGGAACTAAATTTATTAGGAAAAATGAATGGTTTAAGGATGACCACTAACTTAAGGACAAAGTTTAAGGATAACCTAAAGCCTAAAGACAAGGTTTATGAGGATAACCTAGAACCTAAAGTCAAAGTTTATGAGAATAACTAGAAACCTAAAGTCAAGGCTTACGGGGATAAACAATAACCTAAAGTCAAGGTTTATGAGGATGATCGAGAATTTAAAGGATGCAGTTTAAGATTTACCAGGAACGTAAATGACAAGGTTTAAGATTTACCAAGAATCTAGGGGACGAGGTTTGAGGTCTACCGGGAATCTAAGGGATATGGTTTAGGCTAATCAAAAATCGAAAACAAAAGGTATGGTCTAGGCTAGACAAGGGTTATGGTTTAGGATGAGCAAAAACAGGGAACTAAGGGTATGGTTTAGGATTACCAAAAACTTAAGATAATGGTTATGGTTTAGGATGACCAAAAACCGATCCACTGGGGAACATATATTTTGAAAAATTAATTTCGAGATTGCTTGAAAGCTAATCTTGCAAAATCATTCAAACA
This sequence comes from Eucalyptus guilfoylei, assembly GCA_016097605.1. NCBI lineage: Eukaryota > Viridiplantae > Streptophyta > Magnoliopsida > Myrtales > Myrtaceae > Eucalyptus > Eucalyptus guilfoylei. The sequence continues at coordinate 24,097,389 of CM027865.1, read as the reverse complement.
TATCTTGATAAATGATACCGATTGTCAAATTCCTTAGGAAATGACTTTAACTAAATGAAGCTTGATTAATTATCTAAGGGTTAAATCAAATATGCCAAATTGGAAATAACCTAATCAACGAGGTCTTTCATACTAGCTTTCAAAAATGGCTTTTATCCTTATCCTTTGATGTAGGAAAGCTATTCAATTCTCACCGGAAAGATCTCACATAACTTATGTCAAAGGTTTTCGGAAACGTTCACAATGAGTACAAATTCATTGATCAAAAGATCTTTGAAATGACCTTAATGTTGGTTTGGTCATAGGCTTACAGAAAGGGTATTCACTTTGAGGGCAAAAAAAGAATATTCACTATGTATCTTCATTGGGTTTACATGTCAAGAACCTTGAATCAAGGACCTCCTTGCATGTTTAATTCTTGCTCATGCATGTGGATTTTTGATGTATGTTAGATGCAATGACTGATTCCATAGGTAAATCTTGGGATTTACTTAGAACATATCCCAGGGACTTATGAACATTAATGGCCATGCGAAAATACAAATAATTACTAATGGTTGTAAGTCATAAAGCTAAATAAGGTAGATGTTTAGTGGGATTGATGCATGAAGTGTAAAGGCTAACCCTGAGGCCCTGTTTGGTCACTCGTGTACATGATTACCTTATTTCTTTCGATTGATTGTTTCTCATGCTTTTTGTTTGTTTTGTCATAAACGATTATTTTTTTCCATTGTATGTACCTAGTTCTAGTTTTAGATTAGAATTAGAATAGATTCTTGGAGATGGAGATTCCTCAAGACTTGAAGACGACGAAAGGTCGATGTCCTATCCGACCGTGACATTGTATCATTCATCCTCAATATATGTTCCGAGTCACTTCATTTGTATAAACACCTAATGAGTAGCGGGTTTTTTTTTCTTTCCTTCTACTTCCTTTGAGCTTTAGGGTTGCATGTTTGATTTACCGTTGTCCTTTTTGCTTACTTGGTTGTCTACTTAACATCTCGTCTTTAGATTCAATTGTGTATTTTCTTTTCTATCTCATAGATATAGAATTGCATTAAAACAACTATCCACGCACGATCATTTAGTTTAGATTCATCAATCCCAAAAAAGTAAAAACAAATGCATGGACACCTTAGGTAACACAACATACTATTAGATACTGAGAGGGCGCTAATAAAAATATTAGCATAACACAAGGCTTCAAATCTAAATATCTAATTGCGTAGAAATCGAGCGAAAACTCTTGACCCTTGATTGGGTTTTCTGGCCAACCCCCTAAAAATGAGGCTACTGGCGACTCACGTCTTTATTAGGTTGTTATAAATAACTAAATCGAATAAAAAATAGACCCATCATAAGGGGTACAGGCCTCGACAAGGTCCACCGGGGTTTAGCATACCCATTGTAAAAAGTTCCTAATGGATAAAGTAATGCCATCCATGGAGAGCGAGTACTAATGGTAGGGTTACCGTGGTAAAGGTACCCAAAAATTTGATATCCACACCCAACCTCCTCTTTCGAGGTGGGTCGCCCGTGTGGGTGCGAATCACGACAATTTCTGCTATCATATTGGATACGAGCTTGGAAGAACTCACGACCATATGCAAGGGAGTCATAAATGGTTCGTCCCAACATCTTTATGGATGTGAATCGTGAGGGAACTCTCATGATCAAGTATTCTTAAACCCCGACCTTTTCCCCCATCCATTTGGGCCTCGACAAGGTTAGGTCGCAACATAACCAAAATGTTCATTGGCTTCTTGTTGCCCATCTTACCAAGAGCAATATTGAGGTCGGCTCCTCTGATAGAGACCTAATATCATTAGGAGATAACCTAGTATAGAAATGGAAATGGAATTTGAAATCCACGCCGTCACTTCTTAATGACCAAAATCGGTTGTAAGTTGCAGATGAACTTTTGACCACGACCAGCTCGTTGACTACCCAAAAATAAACCCAACCAAACTTAGCCCTGAATTCGTGCCTGCACGTCAACTACAAAGAATGCAATGCAATTCTCTCTCTCTCTCTCTTCTTGATTCGCCCCTTACAACTTCCAAACCAAACCAAAATCATAGCCAAAACAATCTCGAAAAAACTACTATATTCTATCTCAGAGAGGGGAAAAGAAACCTTTCTCTCTCGTTCCTCTCTCCTTCTCCTCCTCCTCCTCTCTCTCATTGGAGGGTCAAAAAGAAAGACGAGAAATCCTTCAAGCAAGAAGTATATAGATAAAGAGACAATCAATGTACGTGACGATGTCGTCTTGGTCGTCGCTGTCGATGAGGAAGCTGTGCCCCAACTTTGATAGGGAGGACGGGCTCGACACCGTCCTGGAGGTGCCCATCCCAGAGGAGATGGTCACCAGCATGGGTAGCAATGCCGTGCTGAGGTGGCAGAACCTCCGCGCTCTGATGAAGGCCCAGTCCTCGTCCTCCTCCGCCATCGATTATTGCAACAAGTCCTCCTCTTCTGGTTCGTATGCTTCGTCTTCTTCGTCGTCAGAATCACTGCCACAATAGCATCTATCATCCAGGTCGAGGAACGAGTTCATGGCTCTGCTCAAGCTCGTCGAGTCGCCTCTCATTCCTTTCCAGGTCCAATCGGATCCGGCTCTAACCCGACCACTCAAGGGTTACTCCATTGTAAGCCTACTCCTAACCTCCTGTCATTACTAACTTTCCCGCCAAAAACAAGAAGAAGAACAATTCTTAGTTCTCTTTCAGATGATTAATTCATTATTGTGCTTGGAAAGCAATATTTTGCCCTCCGTTCGACTTTGGTCGCTGCAAAAGTTTACGCACCAGAAGATCCTGTGTCGATGGGTTAGGAAATCATGTTTGATTTATTTGCAAATTATCTTGTTCTTTTCTTTAATTTTTGCCCTTGAGAAAATGTTTTTTCCCGATAGGGTATTCGTGGCTTGCATATGTAATTGTTTGATATATTCTCCTTTATTTTCCTACTGTTTTGAGAATGAAATTAAAGTAAATCTCCCTGTGGCATTATGATAAACAGGAAGCCTCGACCGCGCAGTAAATAATTCAGTAGTACTTGGCGGCCACAGGAGGGCAAGGGGCATTGAACGCTGTGCACAGCATGTACGCGGTGGGGCAGGTGAAGATGGCAGCGTCTGAGATGCGGCAGGGCGATGGCAGCATACACGCCACCGGGAGCAGCGAGGTCGGTGGGTTCGTGTTGTGGCAAAAGAACCTCGATCTCTGCTACCTCGAGCTGTGGTTGCGGGACTCACGGTGAGCGTGGGCAGCGACGACAAGTCGTAATATTTGAGATTTTTTATTAGGTTGAAGAAAAGGTGGTGGGACCAACTTTAAATAAAGAAATAAACAGAAAACAAAAAGGAGGAGATAAAAAAGAAAGGAAAGCCCATGTTCGGGTAGTAGAAGAAAAGAGGAAAGAAGAAAAAAGAAAGAAGAAGAAGAAGAAGAAGAAAGAGAAGAAAGAAGAGAGAGGGCTTTGTGTGTTCACGCCGTAGGCAACTCACCAAGCTTATTTACAATGCTCGGTAAGTGATCGCACCTTTCGTTCTTCCAATTAGAGTAGTTTCAGAGTTAGGGTTTGAAATTTGAAATTTGGGAAAATCGAGCGGCGAAGTCCGATTTTGAAGTCGTTGAGCCGTGTATTATTGTAGGAATGATATTTTAGGGTGTTGTGGAGCTGTGGGATTTTACGAATCATGATTTGAGTTTATGGTTTGTCCGAAACAAAATTTCGAAGTTTCCTACGCGCAGTAAACAGTACACGTCCAGCAGCTTTGGGCCTGTATTTTGTCATTTTTCGACTTGATTTTGGGACGACCAAATTGGGATTCTTGTAGTATGTTTGAATGGCTTTCTATTGATCATAAGTATGTTCGGATTAGGGTTCGGAGGAGAAAGTTAAAGGCGCGATCAAGTTTTGCGCTTAAACTTCGTGTGTCAAATGGCTTGAAAAATCACTTTGGTTATGCGATTTATTAGCACATAAGAATTGTTTTGTTAACGTTTAGGCATAATATAGCCGTTTCATGGTTGAGTTAGTGTGTTACCCAAATTTAATGTTGTTTTTCGCTTATTTGATGGACCGCGAGATCGAAGGATCAAATAACGTGTGTTATTTGATTTTGGGGCATCCCCAGATGAGTAGTACTAATGTCTTCTTTGGTTTTTTGAAACTCATGTACGAAGGTAAGATTAATCGACATATCCTTGTGTAGGGAAGTGAGGACCTATTTGTTGTATAATGATGGATATAGTGCTCGATAATTTTGAGTTATTGTGGGATGATTCGACAAACCTCTCTTGAAGGGTTATGCATGCTGTTTTGCTATAATTGATTTATGTGGTTATGTGATGACTATTGAAAGATGATATGTGTTGTGTTGAGTAAATCAAATGTACTGTGAACATGTAAAGGACTAAGTGCTACACGACAACGAAACTTCGTGTGAGTCACCTCTAGGGCCTTGTAGTCAAGGGCTAAGTGCTACATGGAGACTTGAGTCACATGGGAGCCACCTCTAGGGCCTTGCACTACTAACATGCATAGTAAAGGACTAAGTGCTACACGATAACGTAATTTCGTGAGAGCCACCTCTCGGGCCTATTGATTGGTAGAATCATTTGTAGTGTGTCGATCGCTCATCTTTTAATCCGGTGTGGATTTGGAAGACAAGTTTCAGTAGAAAGGCTAAACCATGAGTGGTCAAGAGCCGAGGACTCCTAATAAGAGGGCAGTAGCCTCTGTGACTTGGGGTAGAACACCGACAAGGATTGGTGCCCGAGGTCGTTGAGCTTGAGCGTCGGCTTAGGCCAGCGCAAGTGTAAGAATACCGCCATAGGCTGGTATTAGTGTAGCATTACCGAGCGATCCTTGGTTTGATGGGATTGTTCAGGCGCTAGTGTTCCTTGGGAACTAGTTGAGTCAGCTGGCTCTGGACCGAGCCATTGTTGTTGCCACATCTATTGAGGTCCAACTTGAGTTGGTGGTCAGGGATCAGACTTTAGTATATGAGTCAAGATTCAGTACAGGTAGAAATAGAAATCAATCAGGGAAAAGACCGAGGTCAAAAGAAAAGTAATCTATTCCGCCCAATAGGAAGGGTGGGGTAGTCAGGTTAGCACCGAGACATAGTGGGACATGTTGTTCCCGTAGAAGATGATATGAATCACTCTCGTGTCTTCGGAGGACAAGAATTTGTGGTAAGTGTCGCCAGCACGGACATGGGTTTATGGATTGTCCGCGCAGGCTAATGGAACCTCGGCAACGGTTACTGTTGTCACCGTCGATGAGACAGATCAGAAGAAGTGCGTTGTAGAATGCACTGTGAGGTTTTTGGAACATGTCTCCGGTACCTGAAAGAGTGTATGTTGTCACTTGACAGGAGATAGAAGACTCACCAGATGGGTGCCAAAAGTATGGAAGGAAGCATAGATAAATCTAGTGTCCGGGTATGACTAGAACATACTATGATGATGACCAACATGGCCATTAGGTGAGGGACTGTCAGTGAAAGTCTAAGGTAGCATAGACACCGCTACTACAGTTAGGACGCCACTAAGATGGCTAAAGAGACAGGAATGGAACCGACCCTGCTCCAATAAGAAGAAGAATGTTCATGGGGAGATTTGATCAGAGTAGCGCAGCAGAGCCGTGGACTGCATTTGTAGAATTTCAGTTAGTTGAAATAAAGTGGAAGAAAGGGGAAACGCTAGCTATAGTCGGGTTTGACTAGTTGCCGATATATCATTTGGATGCCACATGAGTAGAATGGGCTCATAGAGCGTCTTGTGGTAATGAATTATGGTCATGGAGTAATCCAGCTTAGTCCAGTAGTATGTGAAAGTGTCGAGGTTATTGGGAGTCGAAAAGAATCTTGCTTTCATTAATCTCGTTGGCTGAAGGCAACCTGTTTGTTAGACGGAGGTTGCCAAGGTTGCTTGGCGATTGTCATAGGTAGAACAGATTGGAGAACTGAATGTTGAGGACATATCAGTAGTCCAAGAATTTCTAAATATGTTGCCAAAAAGGAATTGTCAGGCCTGTCATTAACAACGGGGACAGAGCCACTCTCTAAGGCTTCTTACCAATTGTTATTGCCTAAATTAATAGAACCAAAGATGTAGATGTGAGGATTGATGAATGAGGAATTCGTGCATATTAGTGCATCACTTTAGGGAACATCAGTTCTGTGGTGAGAAAGAAAGAAAGATGGTTCGTTGCAATTATGCATCGACTATAGTCGACTCAATCAAGTGACGATCCAGAACAAGTGCTCATTGTCAAAGATTGACAAATTGGGTGACTGGTTATAAAGAGTGTTGATGTCTTCAAGGATTGACTTGAGGACAGGTTATCGTCAGTGAGAACTAGGAGGGAGGTTATACTAAAGACAGCTTTTCGTACTTGATTTGGCCCTTGTGAGAATAATGTAAAGCCATTTGATTTGACGAATGTTCCAACTGCTGTCATGGATTTGACAAATCAAGTGTTCAAAGAATGTCTAGATCAGTTATGATCATGTCGTGTAATGGTATTTCGGTGTATTTGAGGAATGCTAAGGAGCATGAGAGATGTCTGAGAATGGTGAAGGAATCTCCATGAACCCGGTCAAGATCGAATCAATTATAAGTGGACCAAGACCAACAGCAGTATTGGAGATCAGAAACCGTTTGAGTTGGACAAGTCACCACAGGAGGTTCATGGAAGGAATCTCATCATCAGTGTCACCATTAGCTCGACTCTGGAAGAAAGGAGAGAAGTTCATATGGACAGACAAGTGTGAGGATAGTTCCCAAGACCTTAAGTAGAAGTCAACTACCGCACTTGTGTTGGCCATTTCTTATGGTTCTGGAGGATGCGGAATTTATATTGACGCATCGCTTAGAGGATTGGGTTGTGTGTTGATGTAACGTGGTAGAGTATTACATATGCGTCCCATCAGTCGATACCATACGAGTTGAGTTACATGGCGCGTAACTTGGAACTTGCAGCAATAATTTTTGCTCTGAAAATTTGAAGATTTTACTTGTGTGGAGAAAGACTTCAAATCCTCGATGAACGCTAAAGTCTCAAAATGTTTATCCTCTCGAAAGGAGCTGAGTATGAGACAGTGTTATGAGTTAGAAGTTTGGAAGAACTGTGATTGTGATGTCTCGTGTCACCTTGGAAAGACGAATTAAATCGCGAGTGCATTGAGTCGGAAGTTTTCAATTGCACAGATGGTGATCAAGGAGTAGAATTTACTCAAGAGAGTTCGAAATTCGGCTTTCAAGTTTGAGGTAGGCCACCTTTCGAATTTTTATGGCCATCCTCAAAATTGAACCAGAAGTCCAGTTTAAGATCAAGACGTTTTATTTGACAGACTCGGATGTCAGGAAATCCTACGAGAAAATACCGATAAGGGAAATGTTGACTTTCAAATTTCGAAAGATGGAATACCGAAGTATTGTGAGTGTTGACTGGTGTCGGACAGTACAAAGTAGGTTGAAATCAGCGTCAGCCCGATTGGTAGACCGCTATAAAGATAGATGTCGCCGGACAGTTTACGAGTGTCAGACGTGTCAGTTATTGGAAGTTCAATAATGCAAACCAACAATACTTTTACAACCTCTCGAGATCCTCGAGTGGGAATGGTTGTAAAATCTAATGTGATAGGCTTACCGATGAGTTAGAAGGGTAATAATTCCATTTGGGGTTGTGGTCAATAGATTGATGAAATCAGCTCACTTCTTGGTAGTACGAAAGAATCTGGGCTTAGACGAACATTTAAAGTTGCATGTGTGCCAGATAGTTCGTCTACATGGAGTGTTAGTGACGGATCCATATCAAATCTAGATCAGATGGTTCCTATTGAAGCTTAGCAGAGTATGCAAAACTTCAGTTGCGGAGATAAAGCTAGAGAAATAAAGATTTCAGGCCCAGAGTTGGTCTAGTAGTCAGTGGATGCCGTGATCAGTGCTAGAGTACCGACCGCTCAGAATCGCCAGAATAATTGAATCGTTGAGTATTGAAGGCCCTCAGAGTTTCAAGTTGGTAATCGCATCTTTCTGAATGTGTCACCAATAAGGAATACCTTGCGCTTCAGCAAGAAGGGGAAAAATTGAAACCGAGGTACATAAGTTCCTTTGAGATTCTGAAAATAATCGGGAACCTAGCGTATCGTCTTGCGTTGCTGCTGAGATTGGCGTAAGTGCATGACGTCTTTCACGTGTTGAGGTTAAGAACATATGAACCTGACCCGACCCACGTGCAAAATCTTGAAGAATTAGACGTGGACGACAGAGTGTCGTATGTGGAAAGCCCGGTTTAGATCGTGAATCAGAAAGATCGGATTCGGTGAACCAAGATAGTCCCCTTGGTCAAAGTGGTCTGACAATGCCACGTGACTGAAGAAGCAACCGGAGAAAGTGAGACTAGATGAGACGACAATACCCGAACATTTTTGTTTAAGGATTGGTAAATGTTTAAATTTCGAGGAGGAAATTTTTATAAGAGGGGATGAGTTGTGACATCCCAGATTTTCAGTCTTGTTTTCTACTGAATAAATCGGACATTTCATTGACGCGCCTATAGGGCTGTTCTCAGAGCTAATCACTCTCGAGATAATTAGACTATCCAGGGAAGCCATTAAGGACTTTAAGGCAAATAGACTTTAGAATTCGACTAGGAATCGGCTTCTCGACCGTGCTTATCTTTAGAGGCCATTACGGCACAGTTAAAAATCAAATTGAGATCAGAGATAGGTCTATTCGACTGAGATGTGTGGCCGATCGTGGGTGACTCCACTAAATTGGAAAATTCTCGTCGACCGGCACTAGTTTGATTTCTCTGTCGTTTTGGTACCATGTATCCGAAATTGAATCCTCGAGATTTTCACGACAATTGAAAGTCGCCAATGTGTTGACTGGGTTCATTGTAGCTCGAAGAAAATCGACCATGGGTCATTTGCTCTAAAAAGTTCTGAAAACTACTCGGTAGCCTAAGTCAAGCTAAAAACACGCCGAATGGAAATTAACCGCCAATTCAAGTCCGATTTCAGAAATTGAGGATTCTGTCATGTCACAATAAATTCTAAGAACATCGACTCAGTCTCAGAAGATTTTTCTGACAATCGAGACTTTTTGGGAAAAAGTCGGCTCAATACCGTTTTTGTTCAATTAAATCCGGGGATTGTTTTTTATTTCAAATTTGAGACGCAAGATGGATTCTTGGGTGAGGAAAATTATCAATTGAAGCATTGAGATACCAATTGATTTTGTGGAAGCCAAATGAGGAGGAATTGAGCTAGATTAAGCAACCGATTGAAGCTATCTCACTTCAAATTCGTGTGCCCCCTCTTCCTATGGTTTTTTGACCATTTGAGAAGTCATGGGGAGTGTGTTGGTGGCTCATTTCCAGCCATGGAGCCTTGGTGTGGTGGACAAGCAAAGGAGGGGACAAGGGTGTGGAATATTAAGCCATGGGGACCCTCCATCTCTCCCTCATCTCTATCCATTCCCCCCCCCTCTCTCTCTCTCTCTCTCTCTCTGCCTCTCATTACCATCCATCACGCTCTCCTCTTCATTTTCGAAACCCTTAAGCCAGCAAGAAGACTGGCAGAAGGAGCTGAAGCCGTCGCATGCCTCCACCCGTGCCACCGCTGGTTTCTACTCCAGTTGACCTCTCGCCAAAGATCCAAGTAAAAAGTTGACTTCCCAAATGAATCAGCGAACGAGCTACCCATCGACGTGAAGAGGACATCCAGACCGTTCCATCAAGCTTGACCTCGCCCCGAACGGAGCTACCAGCCATCCTATACTGGCCGTCGCAAGCTACCGGTCGCCAATCCGTCGGTCCGCCTGGCAGCCTTCACGGTTTCGCCTATTTGGCGTTTTCTTCATGTTTTCTCCCATTCTAACCCTTCCTCCACCCATACCAACCACCAGCAGGTCCCCCTCGACCCCTGGGTGCCGCCCGTGGCCGGCCAATCCCTCGCCGGAGCTCCGGCCAAGCCTGTTCAGCTCCGTTTCTCCTCCGTTGACCAGTTTTTACAAGTTGCAGAGGGAGTCCGAATTTGTGGCTGCTATTTCAGCCTTGGGACCACTTTGGATCGCTGTGGTTGAGGTTCTCGAGCCTCCTTGCCGCCGTCCATTAGCCGTACACCACCCCCAAGCCGCCGAACCTTCGCCGCTCGCCGTTTCCGCGCCAAACCGCCGTCGGTTCCAACTGTTTGGCTCAAGAATAGAAACCAAGGACAGCAAGGGTTTTTGGTCTTCGAGGCCCATTTTAGGTGTCTTCCCGGCCTTGCTTGGTGTCGTCGCTTCGAGGTTTATTGACCGCCTTGACGTCGCCTTCGCCGTGGACTCACCTGAACGCTAAACTAGTGAGTTTTACTCACTAATGCTTTCTTAGTTTGCTAATTATGCTTAAGTGTTGATTATATTTAATTAAGTGCAATTAGGTGGTTAGATTAGAGTAGATTAGTGATTATTAGATAATTGTGATGCATGTTAGGCAATTGAATTATGCAATTAGCAAGTAGAGACGTACTGTTATTTATCGAATTCATCTCAGGATTTTTCCCGACCCATCTCGGGCTTCAATTAGGCATTATGGGCCTAAATTAGATTTTTTGTATTTATTTATTAATTTTCGAAATTAATTAATTAATTAATTATTTTTCGAAAAATTAGGCTGGGATAGCCGATGATCGTGGTGCAGTCTGTTTATTTAATTGAGTTTTGAATCGTGCTGAATTGATTTAAATGTGAATTTTTAGGATATGTTCCTAAGTGATTGATTTTTGGTTATTTGGTTAAGAAATAATCGGGTATCGGTTGTTAGAATTGAAAGTAGATTGGTGGTTCAGTATGGTATCTAAAAGGGCACGTGGGCTTAGTGATTTGATGCATCACCTTAGCGAACTTGTGCCTTAGAGAATGCACATGGGCCCAATGTTTCAGTATGGCATTTAAAAGGGCACGTGGGCTCGATGATCTAATGCGTCACTTTGGCGAATTTGTACCTTAGAGAATGCACGTGGGCCCAAGGTTTGAGTACGGCATCTTGAAAGGGACACGTGGGCTCGGTGATTTGATGCATCACTTTGGCGAACTAGTGCCTAAGAGAATGCACATGAGCCCAATGTTTAAGTATGTCATCTTGGCGAAGAGGTCGCCTTATAGAATGCACGTGGACTCGGAGACTCAGTACGTCGTCCTGGAGAGTGCACGTGGGCTCGATGACTAGATATCCCATCTTGAACAATGTACGTGGGTCGATGAGTAGGTAGGTCGTCTTAGAGAAGGCACGTGGGCTCGGAGACTTGGTACGTCATCCTGGAGAATGCACGTGGGCTCGATGACTAGATATTCCATCGTGGGAAATGTATGGTATTGATTGACCAAGTGATGGTCCGAATGACATGTAATCGACTCAGTCGATTGATCGATATTTCGATTTGTGATGTGATTACCTGGGTACCTATTGAACTGTGCTAATATGTAGGTGGAATCTGAGGCCAAGGTAAGTCCTCTGACCCGTGCGTGCATAGGCAACCCGGTTAGCGTATTGGTTTACTAATCGAGTCTTAGGAGGTAATACTTGCTTAGACGTGGTGTCAATGGTTATTGTATAACCATTTTAGGACCCTGATGAGGAGCCTGAGGAGGAGAACCCTGATGTGAAAGCCGAGGTGGAGGAAGATTTTGAAGAAGAGGATGATCTTGAGGAGGATCTTGAGCACGACCTGGATGAGGACTGAGATCCCATCTTATTTGCAAACCCTAGGCTAAGAATTGATGTGTGATAGTTCAACCTTTAGCGAATAGTATTGTATTATATACTATGTGGTTTGCCTTGTATAAAAGTATGGTTGTGGTTTCCAGATGTAAAAAATATAGTCTTACTTTTCTATCCCAATGTTTTATTGTCTGGGGATTATCTTAATGCTTCCGCATGTGTATTAAATTAAAAGGGTCGGCGATGCGTCCTGGGACGTTGCTATTAATCGACCAAGTGAGGGATGGGCACGCGTTTGAGGATCGGGGCGTGACAAAACCGACACCTGAAATTATATCGTCCCCACCCCAACCCCCGAGAAAGTGGGAATTCGAACCTCCACCTCCCCCTTACATGTTAGAAAAGTGGCTAATGAGGTAAACCCCAGTGGTTGAGGTAGACTTCAACATATGTGGGTTGTCCATGGATTGCTTTTTACCACTTGCAGATTTGAAGAGGGAACAAGAAGGTGGAGATCAGGGAATGTCATGAGTCAAGCTGCTGCTTATTGAATTGAATTACATAGCAAATACGTGGACAGAGAACAAAAGAAAGGCAATGTAAATACATGAAAGAGACTATGAATTAAGAGGGTCGGTGAAGCTTTGTTTTTTCTTCAAGGTTCCGTTCGCTTACTTTTAAGAATGTTTTCCAACTTTTCAATGTTCAATTCACGAAAAATAAAGGAAAACGCATTCTTTCACTACTCATTTTAATTATTAATTATTCTTTTTTTCTTTTCCTTTTTTGATTGAATTTTTAATTATATTTTATTTTTGTCCTCTCTCTTTTTTCTTCTTCTTCAACTAGTTGCCAGCCACAGCATAGGTTGGCGACCAACCACAGAGGGCAACAAGGCTCGAGCATAGCTTGAGAATAGGAGGCTCAAGCCTTGCTAAATCAACGACACACGATTGTCATTATAGGGGCAATAAGGCTCTAGCCTCATAGATTGGCAATGCTCAAGCATCATCAGAGGCTGGCGAGCTCATCCCTCAGCTTGCTAGCCATCACCTTGGCTAGCAACTGCTCAAGGAAAAGGAAAAAAGAAAAAAATATTAATTAAAAGTTTGAATTTTTAAAAGAAAATGAAAAATAATAGAAAAACTAAAAATAAAAAATGATCAAAAGAAGTGCATAGAGGAAAATTAAATTGGGTACCAAATGGCAAAAGATAATTTTCACTTCATTTTCAAGTTTGAGCCGGACAACTGAATATGTTGTTATTTTCCTTAAAATAAGTTCTTAAAAAATATTTTCCAGAAATAACACATTTTCCATGAAATTAACAAAGCCTTAATTGCTTGCACAGTGCCGGTTGAATATCCTTGAACCGAGTCGAGGCTACTAGCTACTTAATGGGGAAAATTATATTAAAAAAAAAAACTTAACCTATTTAGTACTAAATCTTTCAATTGAGTTTTCAACTTTTTCATGTTTGCCAATTGCATTCATCCAGTTGGAAATCGCTAATATATATATTAGCCGTCCTACGTGTATATAGCACGGCGGATGATATAGAGAATTTTTAATAATATTTTAATACTTTTTCGAATATTTTAATACTAGGGAGGGCTATCGGGACGGAAACAGTAAAAAAAGAAAAAGAGAATTAAAGAAAAAAAGTAAAAAAAAAAAAAAAAAAAATTAATATAATAAATATCCACATCAATCCTAATTGTATCACATAGGATCAACATTCATGCAGTGACTTTGACCATTAATAAAATGTAAAGATGTACAAAATTTAATTGATCTAATTAAAAAATTTAGGATTAAATTAATAAAAATTATAATAGGGTTAAAAAAAAATTGGTAATTTTAGCTTGTTAAGGTAATAGTCCGCAGCTGGATATTAGGGTTTACTATTTGCTATCAACAAATCAGAAACTTCATAAAATTCTTGCACACAGGTCATGGGACTTCACAAAAATTAACTTCATCGTTTCCACAATTTTTGTCCCCATTCACCCTCCGAAAAGCTGCACATCATTTTGAATGCTGTGTTAATTTTACGTGATGAAACACGAGATTTCGATAACAACGTTGTCCACGGATATATCACACCGAAAGAGCTTCAAAGTATTCCAAGAACAGAAAGGAAACGAGTTCCCTTGAAAAGAGAATACAAGTTTGACACAGCTAAAATGACTAAACTACCAGAGTGCACAAAATCGCTGGAGCAGATTAAATTAGTGCCGCAGCTGTTGCTCTAAAAGGAAGAACAAAAAGGGTCAGCCATAAAAATCTGACAAGACTTTTCGACCATTCAATCGAAACATGTATTTACATCCAACTCATGAAACCCAACTACTCTTCGACCGTTTGGATCTCGCCCATCATGATCCGGTTACTGACAACATTAAATCCTAAAACTGAAGCGCTGACCTTCTTCCCTTTCTTCCCCTTCTTCTTGCTGCCTCCTTTTGGAGGCCCGTCAGGACCTCTTAAGGAATCGAGCTGCCCTAGATCATCAGAATTCACATCTCTGGCACCACTGACAAGAGGTGCCTTCCCATCATTCCGACTTTGAAAGGCAATTTCAAGCACGTCTGCTGGTAACAATTCCTTGTAGTTCAGGAATTTGTCAATGAACTCATGATCGGGATCAAAGGATCCAAGATTCTCAATCAAAAGCATCTCGGCCTCTGATCGTGACTGCTTCAAGCAATATTCCAGGAAACTTGTATCTACAGAAAAATAATGATGATTGCATTATACTCGAGTGGAAGTAGATATCTGCAAAAATCAAGTGAATGATATTTTGCTACAATAACAAGATCAAATGCACTAAGGTCCTCTTATTTTGAAGCTTCACGCTCTTTACTAAAATATATTACTGGTAAAGAAAATGTTGCATAGGCTGAAAATCGAACAGTCATTACAAAGGTTCATTCACGCTCTCGCTGACAATCTTTTGTTTCATTTGCTACCACTTATCGCATTATGAATGGTCCACAGTATGACCAAATTAAACTTTAAAGGAATACTGTAGAAAGTGTGGGGAAGTACCTTTAGTCCCAATAAGCCTCACACACTCACTTTCACACCAATCTTTGAAGTCCATGGCCTCTGCAAGAGGTATCCAAAAATTGAATATCAGTAGGAGTAAATTTACCGACAGATAATAAGGAGCCTCTCAAAAAATTTCTTGCCTGAATGTTTGTTCATGGCTTCTCGTTTTCCTTTTAAGGATGTCTGCCCAGAAGCAGGTGAGGATGAAAGAGTATGTTCAACAGGTCGGACACCAATAGATTTTTGCCGACTAAATGACCCACTTGAAGTTCCTTTAACGGGAGGGTTCTTTGTTCCCCAGCTTGTCTGGCTTGCAAGTTTAGGGAATTCGGCTCTGCGCAGAACAAACATGAAATAAGCATCGGTCTCAGCAAGGCAAAAAATAAAATAAATATCTTCCTAGAAGAAACCAATACAACAAAAGGCACAGGCTAATCAACACAAGAGGAAAGGAATGACTACATTGTCAAGATATAAAAGTCGAAGACAAAAAACTAAGTGTATTTCATCTGTCTATTGACACAGGTCGCCAAAACAAGTATGTCATCCTAACATTATCTACAGTTGTAAATTCCTTTGAGAAGCTAATGCACAAATCTGTGTCAGCATTCAGATTTACCATGTCTTATTCCCAGAAACACTAATTTATTCCATAACAAGGTCTTCTCTTAACCAAACAAAATGAGAAGTTAATAAGGTAGAGGAGCATGTCTCATGCTCTGAAGACAACTACCTACACATACAGACCTGAACAAAGAAAAGTATATCGTTCACAGTGAACTCAACTCTTCTCTTCTGAACGGGTTTTTCCCCAGGCAAAGAGCTTCTCCCACAAGGTTTGTTTAATCAAGGTAACTATCACATCTATAGCATATAAATTAAAAAGAGGTTCAAATCAAATCTGGATACAGTTTTGATTCACTCAGAAAAGAAGAGAGTGGCTCATTGATAATGACTCTTATTTGTAAGCAAAGGAACGCAGAACACACAACTATATTACACATCATCTGGAACGCCTAGAAGGCAAAATAATAAAACCATATAAACTGAAGCTAAACATTACCCTGATTGCTCTAGTGAACTCTGGCAGAAGTCTAGTATATGTATGTGCGGAAATGCACCAAAGGATTGCAAGTATCACAAAAGATGATATTGAATAGAAAGCAGAAGGCAAGCACATATCAAGTCAAGAACCGAAATACACGAGAAAAGTGACGTACTGCTTGGTATCTTGCTTTGATTGGTCAATCGGGCCCCAAAATAGATCATCATCTTCCTTATACTTAGGCTTAGAGGAAGCACTGGAGTTAATCTGGAGGGGAGATGCCACCTTAGACGGAGAAGATGCAGAAAGTGACCATGAAGAAGTATGGGCAGATGGAACCGGTTGAGATTTCTGAGGAATCGGAATTTGGTTTTGGCGCTGGCCAGCAGCAACCTTAGTTTCCTGCTCCTTGAGAATGTCCCTTAAAGATGTTGGTTTAATAACCTTCCCAGAATCGGTAGACCATGCCGGAGCAGGCTGAGAATTGGCCGATTCCACCTTCCAAGGAACAAAATCTCCCAAAGACGGCCCTGATGGGATCATTGACAAAACTTCCTTCTCCTGCTGCACCACCCTAGAACTTTTACCTTTCTCAAGAGGACTAGAACCAACAGAGACATCAGCAGAAGCAACAGGAGCTGGGTTCTTAGATCCAGCAGCCTTAGATTTTGCAGACTTCTTACGATTCTTTTTAGATTCTCTTGCATCAATAAAGTTCTCATCATCCTGAGTCTCCACTTGACTGGCAGCAACTTGATGAGACAATGGACCATGTTTCTGATCAGACATCTCCATCTCTCGTTGACTAGACTTTCCAGATGTTTCTTCAGCCAACAAGTCATGTAACTGACTCTTTTTACCCTTGGGGTCAATGGAACTTTGATTTTTAGCCACAACAAAATCAGAGTTGTCTGCATCTTCTAATCCCTCCCTGGAGATCTTCAATTCTGAACTGGCGACAACCCCAGCCCATGGAGTTGAAAAATTTACAGAGTTGATAGCTGCAGAAATCTCAGAAACTGCCACCTCTGTCTGTGCCCTCCGTTGCTCTTCCTCCTGAATTTCCAACAGTGACTTCACCTTGAAACCAGGGGCAGCTTTCCAAGCACGTTGTCCTGAAGGTAGTTGTGTGTTTTGAGCTGAAACAGGAGCAACTTGGTTAGGCTCCGAAGCACTCTTAACATCAGCTTCAACATTATCTAATTGCTTACTTGCTGTGTTGACTTGCTGAGACCCCATGGTTTCCATTACACTAGTGACCCTATCAATCATCCTCCGGGGAGATGTTCCATAAACTCCTTCTCCAGTCTCTCTACACATCTCAAGTAACTGATCAGTTTCAGACTGCTTAGTCTGCTGCATGCTAGCTGTTTCAGATCCCTTTGCCTGATCAGGAGCAGAGGTTGACTTGGATAATTTTTGTTTCCTTGACTTCTTCTCGGAAGTCTTTTTAGCTTCTCGTGCTTCAATACTCTTCATGTCCGACACTCTGGAAGAATCATTGGAGAACTCTTCCTCAGTTAGCTTCCTGTCAAGAGAATTGTCAGGCTGGACCTCAGAATCAGCAGCATGATCAGCCACTGACATTTCATTCTCCAGACTCCTCGCTAAAGGAATGGCATCAGCAAATTCAACAAACTCAGAAGGCAGAGAATCAACATTTCTTGGCTCTGAGGATGAAACCATCATAGTGTCATCAGTCCTTGAAAATTTTTCGAAGGATTTCTCAGGAATTACTGGAGTAGGGACTTCAGACGCAGC
Organism: Eucalyptus guilfoylei; assembly: GCA_016097605.1. Lineage (NCBI taxonomy): Eukaryota > Viridiplantae > Streptophyta > Magnoliopsida > Myrtales > Myrtaceae > Eucalyptus > Eucalyptus guilfoylei. Next base: position 24,079,802 of record CM027865.1, on the reverse strand, counting down.
AAAAATTTGCAGTGGATGATGAGAAGGCTCTTGTGAAGGCCTATCAAAAACTTCTGATGAAGAGGTCTCACCAACTGTTGAAGCTGGCAATGGCTCCTTCTGATAGCTATCATGAATTTCTTCAGGAGCTGAAGCAGACCAATTGTTGCGATGGTTCACATTACCAAGTATCTGATGTGGCAAAAGTGAAGCTAAAGAAGCTTCAGAGAGAGAACTTTGACTAACATCTTTTGTGATTTTTGAAGGTAGATTAACATTGTTAGCAGTTCGTTCATCCTGCATAGTGGGCACTGGTATAGTTGACCTAGCCTGAAACACCTCTTGAGATGGCTGAAGGCGAGGATCACCAGATGCATTCCCTGTTGGTATTGCACCCGCCTGTAAATTAGCAAAAGCCGGTTCACGCAGAAACTGGGAAGCCTGCTGCTCCGCTAAAGCTTGAGAGAGTAATTGTTGCTGCCGCAGCAGCTGCTGTTGCTCCTCTTGCCGCTTAAGCAACAACAGTTTATCCAACAGGGACAATTGTTGTGCCGGAATATGAGACTGAGAATGAAGCTGCAACAACTGTTGCTGTTGCAGCAAGCCTAGCAGCTGCGCATCGTGAGACAAGCCAGATGAGAGTAACTTTTCGGGCGTTAAGTTAGTAGATGAATTATCTACAGCATGAGCAAGCAAATTATTTAAAGAAGGTTGAAGCCTCTGTTGCTGGATCCCAAAGGGAGTTTGCGGAGGGAGGTTCGGAGCAAGATGCAAGTCAACTTTATCCTGCAAGCTTCCCTGGGCAGGGAAATTTGACCAACCAGCTATTCCGTTATTTATACCAGAGGAAGACCTGTCATATAAGCCTTGAAGGACTGGCATGAGATCAGCACTTTGAGAATGAGGCAAACGAATACTTTCGGCAGCTGATGGTTGAAGATTTGGTTGCAGAGCTAATGGGTCTTGGGCAATCTCTGACATAGGAGGCATTGAAGCACCATCTCTTCCCAGCCAATAAGGATTGTCGGACATAGACCTCTGCCTTTCAAGAGCCATTCTCTTGGCTAAAAGATAATTGTTCGCACCATCCACTCCAGAAAGGCCTGTGCCACTAGGATTATTTCCAACATATGAATGCAAGCCTACGAAGCAAACACAAATAACATTAATCAATTCCAATTTTTCTATGCTCAGATTCTGGCAAGGAGTACAGGTACTTCTTGATCGTGTTGCCATATCAGCTAAAGGACTCTAACTTCAGGTTGCAAAAGGAACTAACAACTAAACTGCAACCTTTGTACAACATGAAATTTTTTGTATGGGCACATGAGATAAACATGAATTAAATTGGTTCTTCCAATATGACACCAGCAGTACCAAATGAGAAATATGAGCTCTTGTGAGTTTCTCAATTAGCAAGTACTTCATCATTATTCTTTTCTTTTCCTTTTCTTTCTTTCTGCTGGCAACACAGATACACATCCAGGCGGATATCACATCAAGCAAAGCCTTCCCCTGGAATCTAACACAGGAAATACCCACTAGGCAATGGCACATGTCGTGATCCAATCCCACATCTTGGCTGAGCCAATCCATCAGGTGCACTATTCTTCGGCTACGCAGGAAAAAGTACTCACCATCCTAGTGCAATTATTTCAAGCAAAAGACAAGATCTTTTCCACCAAGGATTCCACTAAGGATTAGAGAGAAAGAAAGAAGAGCCGTTTTCAATGCTATAAACAAGTTAGAAGCAGCAATATTAAGCCATTATCCACAGGACACATTCGAGCAAACAGAACCAGATGGAAAAAGAACTCCAAATTCAGAAGAAAAAATCCCAGTCTCGTACACTAAGGATGAGAATCATGACACCGTTGATGAGAAGAAGAAGAAAAAGAAGCACGCCACCCCAGCAATCTCAGTTAAGTCTAAGCTTGGTTATTCAATGGATTTATGAGATTTCAGACTTACATCATGAAAGAACGGAACCATGGCTGGAAATGTAGGAGATCAAAATTGAGTAGCGTTTGCACTTCTCTAGTTTTCGGGGTATCAGGATTTGCTTTTGCAAATGCCATTACTTCTACGCCCTTAGAGGGAGAAAAAAAGAAGGGGGGGGGTGTTGAGCTCACTGAACCTTAGCAAGCTCACAGTTAAGTCTAAGCTTGGTTATTCAATGGATTTATGAGATTTCAGACTTACATCATGAAAGAATGGAAACATGGCCAGAAATGTAGTAGATCAAAATTGAGTAGCGTTTGTACTTTTCCAGTTTTCGGGGCATAAGGCTTTGCTCTTGCAAATGCTATTACTTCTACGCCCTAGGAGTTTAATGCCAACTGTACTTGAACTTCTATTCAACAAAATTGTACAGAATCAAAGCAAATCCAGCTTGTTTGAAACGAATGAATACTAAATATGTAACACTCATTAAATAAGATCACAATTGGGAAACTATACAAGTATCTAACTCCAGAAAAAAAAGAACTAGGGTCTGGATCTGAAGGATCCCGGGAACCACCCTCTGACCTTAAGCAAAACGAGTCACAATGTTCATTGTTTCATCCATTTCAACTATGTATGATCTTAATGATGATACTACAACAGCTATGGCATCCGTAATTTCCCAATTCACAACATGAACATACAAAAGCTCCTGAACAAAAAAGTTCATCACATTTATCATTGCATACCAACCTTCAGAAAAGGGGGACTTCTCCATAGGCATACTGTTAGGAGTACTCATCAATGACTCCAAGAATCGATTTTCAGCCTCTGTTGTTGAACCCTGTTTGTGCCTTTGCTCACTCTTAAGATCGATTTCAGCACTAACCTTTCCAAAAGTACCAAAATTTGGCCTGATTATTGCATCTGCAAAATCATTCTGCTTTGGTGCATTAAATCCAGGTGGCGGCCTTGCTTTTGCCCTTAGGTGGGGCATAACATCACCTAGTAAAGAAAATGGCACATCATTTGATGCATTTGCTAGGCGAACTTGCAAATCTATGCCAAAGTATCCAGCCTCAAACCATCCAATGATATCACCACCAGAAAAGGGACCCTGAATTTCACCCTGAGGGTCCTTATAGTAAAGAAGTAACTCCTCTGGAGGAGTTTGCACAGGTCGCCTTGCTTCTTGTTCCCTTCCAATGCCAGCAGAAGAGAGCCTATCCTCATTTAGCAAATTCTCATCATCCTTCAAGCAAGACAAATGTCCCAGATGACTTCCCCAATCATTACTCATACCCTTTTGTTGCTGTGACCAAGAAATTCCAGGGGCTCCGGACCGTATGTCATTTGGTGTATCACTCAAATTGCTTGAAGATGAGTGATTGCGATCTCCCAACACAGATGCACGCCATGCAGAGACAGGATTTGCAGAATTGTTTCCCTGAGAGATTGAATCCCTACTGATTATCCCATCATTAGCCTTTCTGGAGTTACCATCTTCTCCAAAAGCTGCATTTATGAAGCATTTAGTTACTGAAAAATGCTAAAACCATGAAAAGTCAGGTGAAAAGAGAACTCCTCACTTCCATGCCATGCAGCCATCTTGAAAGAACAAGAACCATGTTCATGATATCCACCATACATATACAGAGTCACAACAATGCAGCTATAAAAGCTACAGCCATGTCCTAGATCAAACAACATTACCAACATAGCATCTATAAATTCCAACTAAACTTCTATGCATCCCTACAAATGATAATCGCCAGAGAATTTTCATTGCCGCCTCCACTTCAAGAAGATTATATGGAATTGTGCAATGTTAAATAACTGAAAATTAATTTTTCTTCCACATCTCAAAGCCAACTTTTTGTATAGATCATCATGATTCTCTAAATTTGCCAAAATCGCCTAATAAACACAGTAAGCCAATTATGTGTCTGTCTTTTGTCTTTGTCATAAATGTATACCTTCTGTTTTGAACTTGGCATCAGTATAAGACCTAGGATCCCGAAAGTTTTCCATCCTCAAGCTGGACCCCTTTGAATACTGCTTTTCATGGGACAAAACCTCAGGAAATTTCACACTACTACCTTCGGAAACTTCAATTTTCACATCATCAGAATCAATAGGAACATCTTCCCTGCTTTCTGCTAAGAAAATACAATTCGAACATCAGTGCTGCCGCTTCACAGATATACATCTCAGCAACAAGCATTATCATGTCAAGAACAGATGGATTACCAATTTTGGCCTGTCTGGAATGTGAAAAGCCAATCAAGTTGCGTCCAACAGATCCATCTTTTGAGATCTGGGGTGCACCACTTGTTATAATCTCCCCCTTATCAATTCCTTTCAAAACAACCTATTCAAAATGTGAAAAGTAAAATCAACAGCAGAAAATATAAATAAACTTCATTCAGTATCTTTCTTGCAGAAGTTACCAATTCATCGGGATTTGGTGAACATAAAGCCAACGGCTCCGACACTTCTTCCTGTGTAAGTGAAGGCACTTGTGTGAACCCATGTCTTATGTTTTGAAGTGAACTCACATCAGTCATTCGGTAAATATCAAGCAGTTTTGTTCTGCTATATCTTAAAGCAGAAGACTCCCCATGGACAGAATCACCCTTCTCTGAAACTGTCACAGCAGTTGGCATTGTTCTGTCAAATGTGCTTCCACCTGAATTATTTTTAGCTTGTCCAAGAGAAAATGTTGCCTGATCATTTTCCCCAGAACCACGACCGTATGAAAATGCAGGAACGTGTCTGTTGGTTGGAGTTTGGTGGTGAGGAGGTTCTCCCCTGGATCGACCTTGCAATGAACTAGGTCTCCATGGCCTAATATGATCCTCATCCTTCCTATTATTACCTAATGAAACCAAACCTTTGTTTGGAACATCTCCATTTTTCCCAGAGTCCATCCACTTCTCACGCGAGCCATCTGTGCCCTTGTCGTCAGGACCCCAATGAGTGCTCCATTTGCTATCACGGCGCTGCTCATGACTATTATTATCCCTACTACCCGAATCAGTCCATCGCCCAGATGGGGCTCGACGCAACTCCCCAAAGGATCTTGCAGAGTTCTCCCAACGTTCCGTCTTACGGGTATCTCCAAGTTCTCTATCAAAATCCCTCCAACGGTCTTTACGGATAGAGGAATTGGTGTCTCTTTCTTCATCACGCCAGCGGTCACGACGACCAGTTTCCATGTCAAGCAACGACGGCCTGAAAACATCCTTCTTCTTCTGGATATCGGCCATCTCATCACAGTTTTCGGGCAACTTGGTCATCTCTGAGCGGCCATGCATTGCGCGTGGGCTGAAATTGTTTTCCTGATTGATATATAATATCTATCACAAATCTCATGAAATATGATAAACCAATCAAGGCAATTTAAGAAAAGTGCAAACTGAAAAACAAGAAAATTCCCAAAGCCAAATATCTAAGCTGAAAAGTGAGGTGCAGAACGAGAAAGCTGAGAAGTAGAAAGGTAGAAACTAAGTTTCCTACAAACAGTGACTTACCCCAGGTCCCGGAGCCAGTTTAGTGTCTCCTGGCTTTGGCAGAAGCCACTGTGGTGACAATGGGATTGGATTTTCTGATCCTTGAACATCTGCATAAGTCAGATAATCAAGAAGTAAATGGGGATGTTATACACACAAACCAACTACGAAGTAAGGATCTAAATACTTAGCTTAAGCTTTACAATTATGCTACATAAACACTTCAATCACTCCCAGGACTGCAGACCAATAAATTGTCTTCTGGTTTTGCATGATTTTAGGAACAATATTATGGAAAAGCATAATCGCTGTTCATCATTAGCTTGATATTGTAAAATCTCTATAAGGTGACAAATAAAGTGATAACAGAAGTTTGCATCACTTCAGTTGTTGATATGAGCAATCTGGCCAATTAACAAGATGGCCCAACTGAAGGATACTTGACAAATCAAAACATGCATATCGGTACTCATGTCAAGGCCAGATATAGAAAGCAGATGAAATCAATTATTATGCACCCAATAAGACAAATTCAACAAGTGCTAAAACATATGTACATAAAACTGAGCATCAAGCTACGTATTGATGAAATATTGTACTCAACTAACAACCCCTTCATTCCACAGACAACCCTTGCTACTTGAAAACTTCATTCTACATGTTACATGATCTAATCTACTGAAGAGCCTGGGGCACAAGGAGGGCATAGGTTAAAATACAAGACGGAGAGGCTGAGCCCAAGGGAGCTTCAAAGTCAAGGCTATGAAGGTCGGTTTTTGTTAGGATTAACGTGTCAACATCCAATGACACCCACCATTGACTAAATACTCCATAGCAGAGAACAAAACTGCACACATGGAATAGTGGCCTAAGAATGTTAATACCTCTCATCTGCTGCCTATGGAACTGTTTCCAGGAGGAAAATTGACAACACAGCTTCGAACTCACATCAAGGTTAACAACAAATTCTCATCAACTATAAAAAGGACAGTCCTCTCATCCAGCGGATAGAAAGATCATTAACACCTGCCGATGGTGATCATCTATTTCAATTGGAAGATGTAATTTTGTAGGGTAAAAAGACATACTTCAACAGCAGGAACAGAAGGCTCATTTCACAACACAGCCTTCTAGCAAAATATCCCACAATAACGAATTAAATCTACAATCAACACAATCAATTATTTCCAGCCAGCAGAAAACAAAAAGAAAAGCTGAAAAGACTGAAAAAAGACAACAGCAATTTCTGAAACATCTCGCAGAAACAAAGAGAGAATATTCCAAAACTATCAAAGTTGAAAACTTGGAGTGATACAATTCGAAAATACCAAACTCGTGAATTTTGGTGCAATACAACTCACTTCCCTTATTCAAATATCTCAAAAACAGATAGATGCCCACAACCCCGAAACCAAAACCCAGCATATACGAAGGAAAATCAGACAAGCCATTGCGTCTGCGAGAAGTTCGAAAATGCTTAGGCCGCGAAGCTAAAGCCACTCGAGCAAAATGCAACAAAACCTAATTCTCCGCGTGAACTACCATCTCTCGACGTTAAAGAATAAGGGGGGGGGGGGGGGGTGGGCGCTCAACAACAGAACGAGAGCCGACTAGGGTTTGGAGAGGAGCGAGGGTGCAAAAAGGGAGTACCTTTGGGGATCTGGCGCGGAGGAGTGAGAGAGAGGCTGGGGCGAGAATCGAAGCCGGTGGTGTGAGCCATTGAGGATCGACGAAGGTTGCGGACGACAATCAGGGATTGCTTCAAGGGTTTTCAAAGCTTTTTGGTTGCAGCAGTGAGGGGTAGAGGAGAGGCTGACGCGGAAGAAGGGAGAAAATATAAGGGCGGTGGCAACACATGTGATTACATCGCAAGCCGTGGGGTTAAATTGGGAAACCACATCAAACGCAAGGTGCCATATTTATCCGCCAAAAAAAAGGAAAAACCCTAAATGCTGTATAGGTAAATTTAAAAATATTTCTAGCGAAATGTAAGTCCATCTAATTTGACTGTGCACGTTCACATGCACATTTTTCGGACGTCCATATTAACTGAAATTTACTTATTGACCCGAAAAAAGAAAACAGCATGTAAGTAGCCACTCACAAGCATAACGTGTGCTCGAGATCTAATTTTAACCATTCCGTTTCATTATTCACCATTTTTGTGTTTATGATTTCCACGTTAATTATATTCACTTAATATTCAACATATAGGTATATCTCTAGAAATATATGAAAGGAAGATTTGGGGGTAGATATTTATAGTTCACAGAGACCCTCATCTCCTTATTTTCTTCATTCATATTTATAACTAGTCATGAACTCATACCATGGGCGAGGTACATTATCAGAATAAATAATTTATGTATAGTACAAAAAATGACTATACATATTTCTATCTCTTTTGTCTGAATATATGAATCCTTAATATTATAAGGAAAATCACCAATAAAATGGCGTACATTGAACATATTCCTTATTTTCCACAAAACAAAAAATATGGAACTTTGATCTTCTTAAAACTTTACCATAAAACCAAAGATACATGGAATTGAATTGGTACTTTCTATATGGTAATTACGAATACAAAATTATAACAAAGCAATAGACTTTAGAGGCTATTATTGATAAAAATGATTATTACAAAACGAATTACATAAGAAACGGTTATGATTGCTAATTTTTATTGTAGAAACAAATAGCAATTGTTTTTTTTTTCCAATTTATTCAAGCACAAATGGTCTTTTTAACATTAATAGCCATTAGTTCCTCAAACAATGCAATAGAGGAAAAAAGTTGTTCTTTAGTTGGCATTAAGCAACCTTTCTTGATAAGAATTATTAATTTTGAATAAATTTATGCATTTTAAGGGGGAAAAACTAAATAGGACTTAGAAAGTATGATGTGGCACCATTGTCGTTGCTCAGTTGGCACAATCTCAATTAGTTTCACTAGTTAACTTTAGGATTGAGCATGGTTCTAGATTCTTGAGAGAGAGGGTCCGGTTCCTAGTTTCACTTTTTTAGGAATCGGAACTGGAACCGGGAAGTTTACTTATTTCCTTTTCTTTCCACTGTTACCTCTATCTCTCCTTATGCAACGTTGAGCTTTTCTGCATCACTGCATCTTTATCTCTATCTTGTTTCTCTGACTCACTTCATTTCCACTTTTCCGCCGCCGCTATCACACTAAGCCCTTCATTTGTTGTCATCGCTAGCGACCATGGGTCAGATCCAAGTAGTTTAGTGAACTCTCTCTCTCTCTCTCTCTCTCTCGCACTACAACAACAATCACCCAGCAAGTAAGCTCAATGTCGAATCTGCTCAATTTCATGCTCAATTCGATTTATGAATCTACGTGTGCATACAATTACGCATGCGTTTGTCGAATCGGCTCAAGGCTAGTCATGTATGTTGTCAATGTTTGTTGCTGCTGATTTTGCATCTCGATTGGTTTTGAGTGCTTGGGATCAAGACCTGAGCTGATTAGCTCGGAGTTACTTCGTTTGTTACCTTCTTTGGCGAGCCACTTGGCTGTAATTGGTCTAAGGTTTCATTAATCGGCTCAATTAGATATGTAGTGTTGTTAAGATGATTTGATTATGTGATTGCTAGTATTTGGATGTTTTTGAATTTATGATTAATGATTATCTTTGAGCTCGAATGAATACTTCCTTGTAAAGTGTGCTATTGGGTGATTTTGAGCAACTGATTTGTTGAACCTTAGGGTAATGGCCGATAGGGTTACCCACTCATTTGCTTGATTATGTTGTATAGGCTATGTTGCTTGAGATGGAAATTTGTTTGGACTCACAACGATATTGTTGTGAAGCCCTTATGGACCAGGGGTCGAGTGAAGCTTTCCAATTTGGACAGGAGCTGAGATAAGAGGTGGAAGGATCTCCGTCACTTGCCTATCATGCATTATTGAGTAGATTTCCTAAATAAGTTTACGTTTTCCCTTTCCTTTTTGACTGTTGTTTGGTTGATTTTGTGGGTTGGATTCGCCTCTGTCACAAGGCACAATTTGTCCCCATTGCACTGGAGTTTTTGGGATGAAATCATTTCCATGCTATAGTTAAAGAATTAAATTAAAGAGCTAAATGCTAACTTGGCTTGAAATTTGTTTTGCTATTTTGTAAATATTTGATCTTTATTTTGAAATTTCTAATTATATCCCGTTGTTGTTATTGTGTATGTGTGAAGTTGACGTATCACGATAACATGTCAATGGAGATAGATGAATGTGGAGATGACTCCGATCATAGAATTGGAATTGTCGAGCAATGAAAGTAAAGAACAGACATCTCTACTATGAGTGCGACAAACAAGGTACTTGTGTCACGCCTCGAACCTCGGACATGCGCACATTCCTTAGTGGTCGACTAAAATTGCGATGTTCTCAGAACGCATCGTCGACCCATTCATTTTATGCACATGCGAAAGCGAATTAAACATATACCCGGACAACAACAAACATGGGATAGAAAAGCAAGACAACCAATTTTTCTCAAAACACACTTCATATACATGTCAAGTTAACCTAAGGGTTCGTATTAACAAGTCTCTGTCCAAAAGAAAACCCTAGGCCACCTACACAACGGACCCTTCAGCCTTGGGTTCCGAGTTCTCCATCTAAGGACCTGAAAATATTTAAACCATGATAGGGTGAGATATAAATCTTAGTGAGTCAAAACCCTAAATCCCGATAAGGACGAGAATTCACTCAGAGGCGTCCTAAACATGCACCATCTAGAACTTACCTCGCTTGGGCGCATCCCTGCACATTAGTGCACCATATAAGCATTATAGATATCACAAGCATACTTAACAACTGGAACACCTCATTTCATCCATCAATATTCATAGGGGTCCCAATTATAGGATAAAACCGTTATGACACGTCCCATACCATGCCACACAATTTTGCCCAAAAATCAAGCGCGGCTATTTCATCCACTCATGCACGTTCCAGTTATTATGGTCCATCGGCCGTGGCCAACTCCCCAGTCGGTGATCATCTGGACTCCCGCCGGGCATCCGATAAAAATCGCGTATCGTCCCGCCCTGTCGGGCACGGTAACGTCTACAACTCCCGCCTAGACGACATCCCAAAAAGGGGCAGCTGTCCGGCCTCTACCGCGACCGGCTTCCGGACTCCCATCGGACATCGTCCCCAAACTCCTGCTGGGTGACGGGTTCTGATAGCGATCACACGCACATCCAAACTCGGCCAATAATGTCGTGCTTTGCACTCAAATACTTCCATTTCAAATAATGGACTTGGCCAATTTTCTTCGTATTAAAAATATCCGATAAAATAATTGTGTGTGGTCACATTGTCAAATCGATCCATAAAACGTGATATACTTTCTTTTCTAAATTCCACGATTTAATATAGTACCTAAAATATTTTTGGCGTCAAAAATCGACACTCGGTATTTTTCTATTTAAATACCAAAATCTAATTTTTGCAATAATAATTCAAAACGACAATCAAGTACCCAATTGCACAAATACACAATCAATTTCACATATAAATTCAACCATGAGAATCAGCGTAAAATTCTGAAAAAGGCTAATCTGTCACAAATTACGCTAATTATAATTAGGGATAAGTGCTATAAGTCCTAAAACTTGTCACGAAAATGTAATTGAGTCCTAAAACTTGCAAAAAGTGCAATCAAGTCCTAAAACTTGTCAAAATGTTTCAATCGAGTCCTAAAGTTAACACCGTCGACTTTTTTAACAGAAAATGCTGACAAGTTTAGAAAGTCAATGGTGAGCATTTTCCTTTGAAAAAGTCGACGGTGTTAACTTTAGAACTCGATTGAAACAATTTGACAAGTTTTATGACTTAATTGCACTTTTTGCAAGTTTTAGGATTCAATTGCATTTTTGTAACAAGTTTTAGGACTTCTATAGCACTTATCCCTTATAATTAATTAAATAAATTGCAAGTAATTAAATAAGTTGCGATTAATTAAACTGAACTACTTAAGTAACCTAACTGTGCAGGCACCTCATCAATCAGGTCAACCTTTTACCTTCCATCATATAGCCAAAACACGAGAATCCCCTTTTAAAAATAAACTTAGTAACTATTTTTTTTTTTTTTTTGTGTTCAAACCTTCCGAAATAAATTTGTACGGGGTCTCGTATTTGAAATTAACCCGCTAAACTTTGCACGCACCTCGTATAAAACCTCCTCGTTTTATTGAGCACATAAAACTTGGCGTCCAAACCTGACACCATATTTCTTTTCTAATTTCTTTTCCATCCATCTTCTTTTGAAAACAAACCTTATTAACCCCTCTTTTTTTTTTGTTCAACACGTTTAGAAATAAATTCATAGGTGCTCACGTACTCAAAATTAATCCATCAAAATTTGTACGCACCTAGTTTAAAACCTCATTGTTTTATTGGGCAAATAAGTTTTGGTATCCGGACCTGACACCTCATTTATTTTCTATTTAATAGTCCAAGAGGTCACCTTTTGCAATAATACTAAACAATCAACATAGAGCAATCCATTTCATCACATCACGCATAAGTTTTAAGTATGCCAAAAGTCAGCCAAATCACTAAATATACATTATCCAACAAGCACGACACCAAGAATAATCACAAAACTACTACCGGTCCTAACCGGCAGAAACCGGGCCACTCATGCGTCTCCAAGTTTAAATCCATAAATCTAATCAAACGAGTTCAGAAAATTCTCAAATTTGAATATGTTCTAGAAGACACTTAAAAGAACATTTTTTATGAAGACACCTTGACCTATATCCTTCTATATTAAGAGCAGTAAATCGCTCAAACCGTTACAAAAACTGTGTCCGTTTCTAGAAATTATGTTTTCCATAATAAGTTTGGTTTGGGGTCCAAAACATGTCCATTTGATCTGAAATTTGAATATGTTAAACTAAAAGATGTGAGGAACAACTTTTGTGAAGAAACTATTTTGAAAATAAAACCCTAAGAGTTGATAAAAATCCTTGCAATACCAAAAGATCACAGGTTCCAGCATAATCCGAGATTCCGTTTTGATTGTAACGAACTGAAATCTCATTCTTGTAAATCCATAAAATCTTGAGTAAAATATATGTCATAGCTGAAGATGTCTAAAATATTTCTCAAGAAGGAATCAACCTCAAAATCGTAGTCCATTTCGATCCACAAAAATGGCAAACGGCGAGTGTTCAGCAAATTGATTCGGGAGAAATCCACTAAATTAGACTAAAACACTTCATTAGTGTTGATCTAACCAATTAGATCAACACTAATCCATTTTAAGGCTAATCTCACTTAATACTAATTTAACTAAGCTAATTAACACTAATATAACCATTAAGTGCAATTAAAACCTAATTAAGGATTATGAAGTTAACTCACCGGATTAGGACGGCGGCGGGCTCACGGCGATGGCAACGTGACGGCAGTGAGATCCCGCAACTACCGAGTCTCCAATGGAGGCCAACCAGCAAAGGAAAAAGGCCCTACAAGGGCTCGGCCAAGGGGCTTGGTTTTGTTCTGTGGTTACTGTTGGGGCTACTGGTGGTGCGGCCAAGGAGTTCCAGTGGTGAGTATAAGCCGCTGTTGGTGGTCACTGGTGGACAGACGGGCGGACGCAGCTGCTGGACGATAGGTGAGAAAGCCATGAAGAAGATGCCGCTTGTGTGAGGGGCGTTGGTGGTCAGTGAAGTTGACGGTGAGGATGAGATGCTGAGGTGATGGTGGGCTGCTCGTTGGTGGGGGAAAGTGGGATGGTGTGGCCAAATAAAAGGAGAAATGGAATGAGGCGGTGGGTTGCTGCAGCAGAAGGAAGAAGAATGGGGCGTGAGGGGAGGAGGGAATTTGAGAAGAGGATGGGTGGCTGAAATAAGGGTGTACGCAAGGGAGGAAGAGGGAGAGGATAGAGAGAAAGAGAGAGAGAGAGAGAGGGACCATGAAAGTCAAGCCTAAATATCCTAAACACTCAAGTGTTAGACCCAAAAGTCTTCATGCTTAATGTCAATGGCCCAACCAATGGAGAATTAGTTCCAAATTCCACAAACAAAGCCAAATTGAAGGTAGAAAACCCTTTTTTGCTCAGCCATCCGAATTTGCAACTCTTTTCCAATTTGTCCGAAATCAATTTTTTCGTAAAAATTCCGGGCTCAATGGAAATTTCCTGAAAGATGAAACGATGTCCTAAAAATAAATCGTGACACACTCGAACGTTTAATTCTCGAAACCGAGTTCAATTTCGTGGTTAAAATCGACCGGATGTGATTTTAGCGCAACTCAACCTACCGGGTAGATTTTAGGGATTTTAGCACGTTTGACCCGTGGTCGATAATTTCGATCCACGTTTGTGCATCTCCGACTCATAGGCGACTCTCGGTTGTCGTAAAAATCTCAAGATTTCAATTATGGTTACCGGGTATAGAATCGACAGAAAATCGGGTTATAGCCGTTCGACACGAATATTGCAATCGTGTGGAATCACCCACAATTTAATTACGTCATTCCATTGAATTGACCTATATCCGATCACTAATCGATTATAATGGTGCCGTATTGACCCTTGCCGATTATCACGGTCGAGCAGTCGATTTCTAATCGAATTTTTAAGACTGTCTTCACTTGATAGATTAGTTAATTCGAGAGTGATTGACTCCGAGAAAAATGACCATAGGCGCATTGACAAAATGCCCATTTCATTTAATCGAGATAGTGTCGAAATTCAGGATGTCACAACTTGGTTCTTATCTTTCTCTTTGTGATAAACAATGTATATTTGATTTGCTGGAATTATTATGCGATAATCGAAGATGAGAATGGGAAAACATATCTAGTGAAGTGCGTTCACTATGAGTCTATGTATAAGTACCATGTTGCTAATGATACTTCCGCAATGGGGAAACACTTGACAACGTACAAGAAGTTTTCTTGCATAGTCATAGGGTGGGAAGGTTGGTAAAATGATGGAGAAATGCATCTATGAATGGCGAATAAAAAAAAAGTGTCCACAAGCACCGTGGATAATGTTAGTTTGAATGATATTGCAATTGTTTATTTGAAGAAAAAACTTTTAAAAGAAAGGTTGTTGATCTTAAATGGTAGTTTTTTACACATGAGGTGCACCACTTATATATTAAATTTGATTGTGAGAGATTGCTTAACTATGGTATGTGAATCTATTGCATGTATCCAAAACGTGGTTAGATATGTGAGGAATTCTCCTTTGAGAGCCAAAACATTACAATTTTGCATGTAGAGAAAAATAATAATCTACAAGGGTTCAATTATTCTTGACATCACCATTAGATGAAACTCCACTTACCTTATGTTGGACATTGCCATAAAGTTCAGAAAAACTTTCGAAATGATGGAAGAAGACAATCTATCTTTTGCAAGTAAGCTTAACCATGAACTTCCTAAAGTAATGATTGGGAAAATTATTATTCTTTTGGACTTTCTAAAATTGTTCTATGATGCCACTAATTGGATGTCAAGGAGTTCATATGTTATTTCTGATTATTATTTTGAGGGGATATGTCTTTTGTATAAATATTTGGATGATGCGGTGGATGCTTTGAATCCTAAGCTTCAAATTATGGGTAGAAAAATGAAAGAGAGATTTTGTAACATCCCTGATTTAGAACCTTACTTTGGTTCCGATTAGTAGGCTAAAGATCGGCACGCCAATGTAAGGAATAGGCCATAAGCCGACTCGAGGGTCGGTTATGAGCCATTTAACCCATTCAAGAATAAGTGACTAAAGGATTGGTTATACTCAGATAGAGTATTCGATCATAATGATTGGTTGTAGGATGATCACGCACCGTCATGAATTGATCAATTGACGGTTATGGATCGATTTTGCATGGTCACGTACTTGTTGCAAGTGATTCCACGCGGTCATTATACTGGTTGTGAAGTGTCGAGGCATATCAATTGATCCTACATGATTACATAACAACTGAGAATCAACCATGGATCAAATAAACTCAACATGGATCAGTCTTGAACTCACCATGGATTGTGGCACAGCATCTTAAACTAGCCATAGGATCAGCCTTAGGGCTGGTTGACAAGCCCAAGGACTAGACCTTGTGTGATATCTGGACTTCGTCTGAACCTCGAATATTTAACGGTCCATGCCGTGTCGACAAGCTTGTCATTGGACTATGATGTTGGCTCCACTCACAGCCACTGTTTCGCCACCACCATCACCGTACCGAATCACCACGTCTCGTCACATCCCCACGACGCCACCTCATCGTCACGCCCCCACCGTACTGTGACAACTTCCCCCCACCTAGTTCGCTATCTCACTGAGTTTTCTTCTTCATGAAATGCCACAAGCGAGATTAATGTGACCACAAAGATGGACCACGATCATGAGATGTTCAAACAAAAATATTTCAAGATCGGCCACGTCTTCTCTCCCACCAACATTTACTTCCTTCGGTACGTTACCAAGCTACTTCTTCATGCAATTCTCCTTCATCCCCATGCATACATGCACTTTGTTAAAGAGAGGAGCCGAGAGCTCCCACCATCACCCACGTTGACCCCCCATCCGCCTCCTCTTGGGCTTGACACGAATGAAGACCGTGACTCCACAATGCAGCCATGTCCTTGCCATTATCCTGCAAAGTGTCATGAACCGGTGGAGACTTCTCACACCAGGACACGAATTCACGGAGCTGTTGTGGCATCCGGAAATTTTGACGACCCTCGGATATGTGATGGTCCGTGACTAAGCGATGAAAGTATCGTCGGACGGTGTTATTGACACCACAACGGACATCATTAAGTTATCATCATTGGCACCACATTCGGCCTAGTTTCATCGTCACTCGACATCCCGAAACATTAACTTTCGGAGAAAAAGAAAATTTCCTAGAATGACCATACGAACAATCCCACCAACGGCTACGCTATCTTTTATCTCTTGGACCGATTAGCCGTGCAACAAGAGAAGTCTTTGGACTTTGATCGATTGATAATTTTAGAGCCGAAGGAATGGAATTCGGCCGTGCATGAGGAACATGCATACCGCGCAGAGAGGAGGAATTGCCCACGTCCAATGCTGCCCCAACCTCTCCCATTTAGTCGACACTTTAGTCAACCATGGATGGGGATTATTGACCGGATTAGGGCCAGCAACAGCTACGTTGCTCTTCATTCGGTGGCCAGCGCAGGAGGAGAAACCGAGCAAAGGAAAGCCACGCCTCCACCGGCTGTCTTCAGTTCTTGCTGCCACCGAGAGATCCCCATGCAGTTGACTAATTAGTTAACAAATCAAAGGAACAAAAGGATTCAGAATTGAGGGGAAGAGAGAGAATGAACCGAGCATAACCTTGAGTAGAGAGAGAGTGATCGAGAGAGAGAGTTTGAGCGAGGGAGTGAACAGAGAAAGGAAGGGGGAGAAGGTCGCCCCTCCATCCGTGCTCGTGTGACCGTGCTCGTGTGTGCCGCCACCGTCGACGCCGCTAGTCTTTGTCGCCGTTGAGCCGTGCCTGAGACCCACGAGCCCTCTGTTTTTGCTTGCTGTCGAGCTAAAGGACTATAGGCAAGTGAAAGTCCAATAATCTATTTAATGTAATGCTGTTGTTGTCTAGTGTAGTGCAATAGACTTGAGGAAATGTTGAGATGAAGGCTGTATGTCGAATTGTGGGTGATTGAAGTGGACTGGAAGTAGGGAATTGAGGAAATACTTTGGTTTCAACATGTTCTTTTAAAGTCTTTCGATCTAGAATCATAAATATAGATTTTTATAGACTTTGGAAGCAAATTAGACAAGGTATAGGCATGAGATTCCACTAAATCTATGCTGTCCAGAAACAATTCACATGTAGTCAGTAACTTCGTCGAGTTTCTATGGAGGTTTCTAATTAGAATTTGATTTTGATTTTAGAATGGAAATTGTGAAGGATTGTTTAAATTATAACATATGTTTTTGGCCAGATTTTCCGAAATCCATATAGCGGCATAAGTTTCCGTTAATGAACGGTGCTTTTCTGCTAGTGTGTAAACTCTGTGATATAGGAAATCTGGGGCTGAGTTGTGTGAATTACTGCTCTTTATACATGAAGAATCTGGCTTAGTGTCCTTCATGAAATTCTTTTCTTTAGATCTCATCTATAACATACCAAAATTTTAGAATTTTCTGAGTTTGTTTAGGGGTTATACCAAAATTTTTACTAAAACCGTGCATTCTGATTTTTTGACTGTTTTATTCCGAGTTTGCTTAATTTATCTAAAGGGTGAATGCATCTTGATTTATCATTTGACATGATGGTGTTGGCATTCAGCATATCATTAAACATTGAGATTTGATGAAGACTCATGGGACATCCAACGTCATTGCATTGGAAATTGTTTTTGATATTAAAATGTTAATTGCTGCCGTTGGACCCTCGGGTCAACGATGCCCCGGGAGTCGGGAGGCCCGAAGGCTCGAATGAGTCGATGTCCTTTGGATGCCTGGGGTCCGTAGTGCCCCAGAGGTTTTCCCCAGGAGCATCGGGATGCCCGGTGGTATGTCGATACGTAATTCCGGAGGGTAGGGGTAACCATTTTCATGGCGATCCCCAGCGATTCCTCATGACGCCAGGTAGGGTGCGAGATGCCTGGAGGTGTAACGTAACATGCTTCGGATGCCCGATTATATTTTGAATACATGCCCGGAGGCTTTCGTGACGCTAGGTTGGGTGCGAAATCCCAGAAGGATGCAAACATTGGTTCTCTGGGGGATGAAACTTTTTGAATGTTAAAACTGATGGCTCTACTAAGCGTGAGTGTGGTCTGGTTATGGGACTAAATTGTGTGGCATGGAATGTGATGTGTCATAACAATTTGGCCCTATGATCGGGACTTGTGTGACTAAACGTGATTCATCTTGATCTTTTGAAATTGCATTTGCCATTGCATTAAAGAATTCTATGGTTTTGATGCATACTCATTCCTTGATTACCTGTTTTGTCTATTTTGCATAAAACTAGATCGTGATGGCTTGCATAGTATAGTTTAATGGATCTTTTGCTGCTGAGTGGTTGTACTCACCCCGTTTAGGGACTAACATTTCAGACTAGACAAGATGTCTATGCTGCTTGTAGCTCCCGGTACATTTTATGGACTTCCGGTCGACCTGCAATGTGAGGTGTCGGAGCATCACCATCCCGAAGTGCGAGGGCTATTCTTTACTCGGGTGCGGGTGTTGATTTTGTTCGATGTTGGACCTCCCGCCAGCCCCGTACTACAGGAGTATCTGGCCGTTTTCGTCCGCCGAGATGGACACACGCTGGGGCTACTACCACCGCCACCAGCTGATGGATCGGATGGATGGGAGTGACCGCGAGCGAGGGCTAGCAAAGGCAGCATTTTTGGACGCCGACACTAACTGATGGACTTATATGTATATGGCTGTTGGGAAAAAGAGAGTCGGGTATCTTTTGTTATGTAGCCGGGTATAGAAAACCGCGGCATTTTTGGTATATCGACTGAATGATGTCCATTAGGTTTATGTAAATAAAAGTGTCTGGCTTTTACCTATAAAAATGTGTAGTTAGTGTGCATCGTTTCTGAATATGGGATAGGGAGATGTTGGATATGCTTCCGCTATATTTCTGCACAGGGACCGGTGTAAGAATTATAAACCCCCAAGACTCATGGACTTCTTGAAAATAACATGGCATCAGAGTAATAGACCTTCAGGGCAAGAGAAAGCAAGTGATCCGTGGCGACCCCAACGGATCGGGGGCCGTTCAGGGGGTGCCGCAGCGGGTGGTATCAGAGTAAAGGTTTACTTGGAGTGATAAGGTGCCTCAGATGGAAATGAGGATAGAATGATGCACACCATAGGATACTAACCGAGAGTCGTTGATTAACTTTGAATAACAGGTGATTGATTTTCACTCGTAAATCTCTGGTAGTTATTGCGAGTTACCTTTGTGTGCTAGTAACATTCTATGTTACTTATGTGACTTTAGTAATAACCTTATTTTATTATTTGACCAATGACATCGAGTCACAAATTATTCCTAAGGAAAATGCTTGGTAAACTGCAGGAAGGTATGATACGAACTGGGAGTTCTCATCCATCGAGGGCTGAAGCCTCTGCTTCTAGGACTGAACCCCGGATGGAAGATATCCTACAGGCATTGGCCAACATAGGCAATTTGATGGAAAGGCAAGCTCAACAACAACCTGAAGTAGAATGCCGTACTCAAGGATTGGTGGAACAATTCCTGAAGTTGAAACCACCTAAGTTTAGTGGAATAGGAAGTCCTGAGGAGGTGGAACATTGGATTGATGGAATGGAACAGATTTTCCAGTTGTTGAACTGTAGCGATGCTGAAAAATTAACTCTGGCAGAGTACCAATTGGAGGGAAATGCAAAATTTTGATGGAGAGCTTCAAGAGACACGGATCTTTCCACTTGGTACTAATATAAATTGGGATGAGTTCATTAGAACTTTCAATAGAAAGCATTTCTCTGATTGTGCCAGAGATAAGAAGATCACAGAATTTGTTCAGTTGGAATAAAGGGAGCTGACAGTAGACCAGTATGAAGCAAAGTTTTCTGAGTTATCTAGGTATGCTCCCAGGTTGATTGAGGATCGAGAGGAAAATGCTAAGAGATTCCTGAAAGGATTAAGGACTGATATCAGGAAACAACCAGTGCCTCTGAATATAAGAGATTATAATGAGATTTATGAAAGGGCACAGTTGGTGGAGCAAGAGTTAGTAAGAGAGAAATCATAATCTAAGAGGCAGATGACCTTTAGTGATGTTCGAAAGGGTAAGAGACCTTATTCTGGCTAAGGACAGCCCTTGGAATCTAAGAAGAAAAGCAATTATGGGAATTTTAGAAAAGCGAGAAGTGGCCCGGTTCTAGGGAGAGTACCCTACTAAGGAAACATTTGCCAAAGGTGTGGTGGATGGCATGGGCCAGGATTTTGTAATAGTCCACCGAAATGTTTTGATTGTGGGCAGATAGGACACTTTAGAAGAGATTGTCCACAAGAGAGGTCGCAGCAGAATGTCAGTTTAACACGACAGGTGCAACAACGTACTGTTGGACCAAACCTACCAAGGAATCAACAGAGGCAACCAGCACAAGGAAGGGTGTATGCGGTCACCCAAGAGGAAGCGTAAGCTTCCAAAAATGTCATCTCAGGTACAATTTTTATAAATGGTAAAAGGGCATATACGTTGTTTGATACGGGTGCTACGCATTCTTTTATGTCTAAAAGGTATAGACAGTTGAGTAAGGTAGAAACTACATCTCTTGAGACTCCTCTTTGTGTTTCTACGCCGCTAAAGAATGTGGTATTGTCTACATTGGTATGTGAAAAATGTAAGATAACTATAGGGGGACGGGATATGGAAATAGACCTAGTCGTGATGGCCATGTATGACTTTGATGTTATCATCAGAATGGACTGGCTCCATAAGTATCAAGCTAAGATGGATTGCTATAGGAAAGTGATCCAATTTGTTTTACTTGACCGATCTAGTTTTGAATTTTTCAGAGGTCAGGCAAACCCCTCTATAGCTCTTATTTCAATAGTAGAAGCCTGTGCACTACTTAATGAAGGATGTCAAGGATACTTGGCAGTAGTAAAGGATTATACTAAGGAAGAGGCTAAACTCGATGAAATTCGAATGGTTAGGGAATTTCAGGACGTATTTCCTGAGGAACTACCAGGGTTACCACCGGAACAAGAAATTGAGTTCGAGATTGAACTAATAATGCCTGGAACAGGACCGATATCGAAAGCCCCGTATAGGATGGCCTTAATGGAACTAAAAGAATTGAAAGTGCAACTACAAGAGTTGCTCGATAAAGGATTTATTAGGCCAAGTGCTTCTCCTTGGGGTGCACCGGTACTATTTGTGAAAAAGAAGGATGGGTCAATGCGTTTATGTATTGACTATAGGCAACTGAATCAGGTGACTATTAAGAATAAATATCCCTTGCCTAGAATTGATGATCTATTTGATGAACTACAAGTTCGGTCTTTTCTAAAATTGACTTGAGGTCGGGATATCACCAACTAAGGATCAAGAAGGAAGACATTCCTAAGACAGCATTTAGGACTCGCTATGGACACTATGAGTTCCTAGTTATGCCATTTGGATTGACAAATGCCCCGACTGCATTCATGGATCTGATGAATAGGATATTTAAGCCCTACTTGGATCAATTCGTGATTGTCTTCATTGATGATATCCTGATATATTCTAAAGGACCTGAAGAGCATGAGCGACACCTAGAGATAGTGTTGCAAACCCTTAGAGACCATAAATTATATGCCAAATTCAGTAAGTGTGAATTTTGGTTGGACCAGATAATATTTTTAGGACATGTGGTGTCAGGAGAAGGAATTGCAGTGGATCTGGCGAAAGTTGAGATAGTAGTAAATTGGCTGAGACAGACAACGCCGACTGAGATATGGAGTTTCTTAGGACTGGCAGGCTATTATAGAAGGTTTATTGAAGGATTCTCACAACTTGCAGGACCATTGACAAAATTGACTAGGAAGAATGTAAAATTCGAGTGGAAAGGAGAATGTGAAAGGAGCTTTCAAGAACTTAAGAGGAAATTGACTACGGCTCCAATTCTAATTATACCATCTGGATCTTGCGAATTCATAGTATATAGTGATGCGTCTCACAAAGGACTGGGATGTGTTCTGATGCAACACGGCAAGGTCATAGCCTATGCATCTAGACAGTTGAAACCCCATGAATTGAACTACCTAACCCATGACTTAGAATTGACAGCTATAATTTTCGCTTTGAAAATATGGAGGCATTATCTGTATGGAGAGAAATTTGAAATCTATACGGATCATAAGAGTTTGAAATATTTATTTTCACAAAAGGAACTGAACATGAGACAGAGGAGGTGGATGGAGTTGTTAAAGGATTATAATTGTGAAATACGGTACCATCCAGGAAAGGCAAATAAGATGGCAGCCGCTATTAGTTGTAAGTCGGCTATGGATATGGCTAGTATGAGAATAACATAATGGAATCAATTAAAGTCAGTAGCAGATTCAGAGTTTAAATTGGAAGTAAATCACCTTACCGGTATGCTTATTGCACTAAGAATTGAACCTGAAATTATCCAGAAGATTAGAATTCTGCAAGAATTTGACTCGGAAATTGTGAAAGTGCGAAATGCGGTGTCTTTAGGAAAAAGACCAGAATTTCAAGTCTCTGAAGATGGAGTGGTAAGATGTCAAGGACGACTTTGTGTTCCTGACAATGAAGAAATAAAAAGCGAAATCCTGTCGAAAGCACATAGGAGTAACTATAGTATTCATCCGGGTAGTACAAAGATGTACATGAATTTATGCCAACAGTACTGGTGGAATGGCATGAAAGCAGATATAGCTAAACATGTCTCTCAATGTTTAACATGCCAGCAAGTGAAAGCGGAGCACTACAAACCCGCAGGACTATTGAGACCGTTAGATATACCAGAGTGGAAATGGGATCATGTAACAATGGATTTTGTGCAAGGATTACCAAGGACATCAAGTGGTCACGACTCTATCTGGGTGATAGTGGATCGCTTGACTAAGTCTGCCCATTTCCTAGCAGTCCGCATAGACTATCCAATGGATAAATATGTTGAGATATATGTAAACCAGGTAGTACGCTTACATGGTGTTCCTGTGACCATCACTTTCGATTGAGATTCAAGATTTACTTCAAACTTTTGGCGAAGTCTTCAAACCGCATTAGGGACTAAGCTCCAATTTAGTACTGCTTTTCATCCACAGACGGATGGATAGACAGAAAGAGTAGTCCAAACGCTAGAAGATATGTTAAGAGCCTGTGTGATTGATTTTAAAGGAAACTGGGATAAAAGATTGCATTTAGTGGAATTTGCCTATAAAAATAGTTTTCAGGAAAGTATAGGCATGGCTCCCTATGTAGCATTGTATGGGAGGAGATGTAGGACTCCTGTTTGTTGGAATGAAGTAGGTGAAAGGAAGTTGACATGACCTGAGCTAGTACAAGTCACTATAGAGGCTGTTGAGATTGTCAGGAAAAGACTTAAAACAGCCCAAAGTCGATAGAAAGACTACGCAGATAAGCGTAGAAGACCTTTGGAATTTAATGTAGGAGACCATGTATTCCTTAAGGTATCCCCGATGAAAGGAATATCACGATTTGGAATAAAGGGTAAGTTGAGCCCTAGATTTGTTGGACCTTTTGAGATACTTGAAAGAATAGGAGACGTAGCTTATCGGCTAGCATTACCCCCTAAGTTGGAAAGTTTGCACGATGTGTTCCATGTATTGATGCTGAGAAGGTATCAGCCTGAACCTAGACATATACTCGATCATGAAGCCATCAAAGTGGATGAGAAAATGAGGTACCTGGAAGAGCCGATACAAGTCCTAGATCGAAAGGAACAAGTTCTTCGGACAAAGAAAATTCCATTAGTTAAGATATTATGGCGACATCATGATATGGAAGAGGCCGCATGGGAAAGTGAAAAAGAAATGAGGGAGGTATCCTCATTTGTTTAACAAGACATAAGTAAACGTGCAATTTCGAGGACGAAATTCTCTAAGGAGGGGGAGAATTGTGGCATCCGGAAATTTTGACGACCCTCGGATATTTGACGGTCTGTGACTAAGCGACGAAAGTATCGTCAGATGGTGTTATCGACACCACAACGAACATCATTAAGTTATCATCATCGGCACCACATTCGGCCTAGTTTCATCGTCACTCGACATCCCGAAATATTAACTTTCGGAGAAAAAGATATTTTCCTTGAATGACCATACGAACAATCCCACCAATGGCTACGCTATCCTTTATCTATTGGACCGATTAGCCGTGCAACAAGAGAAGTCTTTGGACTTTGATCGATTGATATTTTTAGAGCCGAAGGAATGGAATTCGGCCGTGCATGAGGAACATGCATACCGCGCGGAGAGGAGGAATTGCCCACGTCCAATGTCACCCCAACCTCTCCCATTTAGTCGACACTTTAGTCAACCATGGAGGGGGATTATTGACCGGATTAGGGCCAGCAACAGCCACGTTGCTCTTCATTTGGTGGCCAACGCAGGAGGAGAAACCGAGCAAAGGAAAGCCACGCCTCCACCAGCTGTCTTCAGTTCCTGTTGCCACCGAGAGATCCCCATGCAGTTGACTAATTAGTCAACAAATCAAAGGAACAAAAGGATTCGGAATTGAGGGGAAGAGAGAGAATGAACCGAGAATAACCTTGAGCAGAGAGAGAGAGAGAGAGTGATTGAGAGAGAGAGAGTTTGAGCGAGGGAGTGAACGGAGAAAGGAAGGGGGAGAAGGTCGCCCCTTCGTCCGTGCTCGTGCGATCGTGCTCGTGTGTGCCGCCGTCGTCGACGCCACTAGTCTTCGCCGCCGTTGAGCCGCGCCCGAGACCCACGAGCCCTCTGTTTTTGCTTGCCGTCGAGCTAAAGGACTAGAGGCAAGTGAAAGTTTAATAATCTATGTAATGTAATGCTGTTGTTGTCTAGTGTAGTGCAATAGACCTGAGGAAATGTTGAGATGAAGGCTGAATGTCGAATTGTGGGTGATTGAAGTGGACTGGAAGTAGGGAATTGAGGAAATACTTTGGTTTCAACATGTTCTTTTAAAGTCTTTCGATCTAGAATCATAAATATAGATTTTTATAGACTTTGGAAGCAAATTAGACAAGGTATAGGCATGAGATTCCACTAAATCTATGCTGTCCATAAACAATTCACATGTAGTCAGTAACTTTGTCGAGTTTCTATGGAGGTTTCTAATTAGAATTTGGTTTTGATTTCAGAATGGAAATTGTGAAGGATTGTTTAAATTATAACATATGTTTGTGGCCAGATTTTCCGAAATCCATATAGCGGCATAAGTTTCTATTAATGAACGGTGCTTTTCTGCTAGTGTGTAAACTTTATGATATAGGAAATTTAGGGCTGAGTTGTGTGAATTACTGCTCTTTATACATGACGAATCTGGCTTAGTGTCCTTCATGAAATTCTTTTCTTTAGATCTCATCTATAACATACCAAAATTTTAGAATTTTCTAAGTTCGTTTAGGGGTTATACCAAAATTTTTACTAAAACTGTGCATTATGATTTTTTGACTGTTTTATTCCGAGTTTGCTTAATTTATCTAAAGGGTGAATGCATCTTGATTTATCATTTGACATGATGGTGTTGGCATTTAGCATATCATTCAACATTGAGATTTGATGAAGACTCATGGGACATCCAACGTCATTGCAGTGGAAATTGTTTTCGATATTAAAATGTTAATTGCTGCCGTTGGACCCTCGGGTCAACGATGCCCTAGGAGTCGGGAGGCCTGAAGGCTCGAATGAGTCAATGTCCTTTGGATGCCTGGGGTCCGTAGTGCCCTAGAGGTTTTTCCCAGGAGCATCGGGATGCCCGGTGGTATGTCGATACATAATTCCGGAGGGTAGGGGTAACCATTTTCATGGCGATCCCCGGCGATTCCTCGTGACACCAGGTGGGGTACGAGATGCCTGGAGGTGTAACGTAACATGCTCCGGATGCCCGGTTGTATTTTGAATACATGCTTGAAGGCTTTCGCGATGCTAGGTTGGGTGCGAAATCCCAGAAGGACGCAAACATTGGTCCTCTGGGGAATGAAACTTTTTGAATGTTAAAATTGATGGCTCTACTAAGGGTGAGTGTGGTCTGGTTATGGGACTAAATTATGTGGTATGGAATGGGACGTGTCATAACAATTTGGCCCTATGATCGGGACTTGTGTGACTAAACGTGATGCATCTTGATCTTTTGAAACTGCATTTGCCATTGCATTAAAGAATTCTATGGTTTTGATGCATACTCATTCCTTGATTACCTGTTTTGTCTATTTTGCATAAAACTAGATCGTGATGGCTTGCATAGTATAGTTTAATGGATCTTTTGCTGCTGAGTGATTCACCCCGTTTGGGGACTAACATTTCAGACTAGACAAGATGTCTATGCTGCCTGTAGGTCCCGGTACATATTATGGACTTCCGGTCGACCTGCAATGTGAGGTGTCGGAGCATCACCATCCCGAAGTGCAAGGGCTATCCTTTACTCGGGTGCGGGTGTTGATTTTGTTCGATGTTGGACCTCCCGCCGGCCTCGTACTGCAGGAGTATCTGGCCGTTTTCGTCTGCTGAGATGGACACACGCTGGGGCTACTACCACCGCCGCTAGCTCATGGACCGGATGGATGGGTGACCGCGAACGAGGGCTAGCAAAGGCAGCATTTTTGGACGCCGACACTAACTGATGGACTTATGTATATGGCTGTTGGGAAAAAGAGAGTCGGGTATCTTTTGTTATGTAGCCGGGTATAGAAAATCGCGGCATTTTTGGTATACCGACTGAATGATGTCCATCAGGTTTATGTAAATAAAAGTGTCTGGCTTTTACCTACAAATATGTGTAGTTAGTGTGCATTGTTTCTGAATATGGGATAAGGTGATGTTGGATATGCTTCCGCTATATTTCTGCGCAGGGACCAGTGTAAGAATTATAAACCCCCAGGATTCATGGACTTCTTGAAAATAACATGGTATCGGAGTAATAGACCTTCAGGGCAAGAGAAAGCCAGTGATCTGTGGCGACCCCAGCGGATTGGGGGCCGTTCAAGGGGTGCCACAGCTGTCCTCTCCTTCTGCTGCCACAAACTTTGAAGGAAAAGTTAACCATGAGAGTCAACAGGCGGAGGAACCTTAGCATAGAAGAAGAAGACTGCGCCTCATTTTTCCTTCACCTCATGATTTCTTTCGTTCAACAACGTCTGCAGTAAAGAAACCTCTTCACCCAGACTTTCGTAGCTTCGTTCGTGCCTTGCTGCTTGACGCCAACTGTTTACACCACCTCGCCGCACCACCATCTTGCTTTGTTCTCGCTGCCGACCAGAGA
Organism: Eucalyptus guilfoylei; assembly: GCA_016097605.1. Lineage (NCBI taxonomy): Eukaryota > Viridiplantae > Streptophyta > Magnoliopsida > Myrtales > Myrtaceae > Eucalyptus > Eucalyptus guilfoylei. Next base: position 24,052,423 of record CM027865.1, on the reverse strand, counting down.
TCTCACAACTTCGCCATCGTTCAGCTCGTGTCTTCTTGCTGCTCCGCCACCAGCTCGCACCATAGCTCACACCATCGCGGATTTAAGGCAAGTGGAGGTCTTATTTCTCTATATTATGTGGTGCTATTGTTACTTGGATTTCCATTCTAGGAATCGATAAAATTCGGGCTCCAATGCATCGAGTTGCCGTTGTAATCATGTTTGCTTCTTGTTGGTTAGAGCTAGATTCGATATTGACTCGTATGGTTGTGTACCGCGATGACCGTCGACACGGTCAACATTGGATTTGAGTTGTAAGGTTGTGAACCAAATCGATCGTCGAAAAAGTCAGCACCGTCTTCCATAAGTTGAGTCGTTGCGGGTCAGTCCAGTCGTGGTACGGATCTTCTTCGGACTCGAGGAGAGTAGCATTTAGGTGGTATGGGATTAGTCGAGGCTATGGTTGAGATAGGGCTTATGTGGCTCCGCAAAGTCCAAGTCGTATTATTAGTGTACTAGGATAACTCCACGTGTTCTGCCTAGTGTTTCAGGTGTTAGAATTCCTTAGACAAGTCGGTAAAACTAAGTCGATTTCCGAATAGTGTGAGTTTGGTTAGGTTGATGGCCATAGACTTATGCATCGGTGGATGGTCGGTCTAGTTATGTTTGGATGACATCAAATAGAATCCTTAAGTTGCTGCGCCATAGTTTGAATTGATTGGATACCATCGATCCACCGTGGCGACGATGTCCCAGGTGTCGAGATGCTTGGAGAGGAGTGACATGGTGCCCTCTGGATGCCTAGGGGATGTGATTGAGCCCCAGAGGTCCTCGCAATGCTAGGTGGGATGCGAGATTCCTGGAGGGGTATAACGTGACACTCTCCAGATGCCCGGGGAATGAAATAAGGACCCTGAAGGTTCTCGTGATGCCAGTTGGGGTGCAAGATTCCTGGAGGGGTACAACATGGGTCTCTTCAGAAGATGGTGGTAGCTATATCTAAAATAGATACAACTATTGAAATTCCCAAATGTCTACTTACTCCCTGGTGTATCATTTCCATGAAATTCCTTTAGAGTCATTGCCAATTGAGCTATTTCGATCTCGTATATTGCATGTTTAGGATTCCGTCGGATGAGTAGTGGTAGACTCATGTGGTATAGTCTAATAGGCTTTTACTTGCTGAGTGGTTGTACTCACACCTTTTGTGGGCTACTATTTTTCAGACACGTAAGTTTGCCTCTACAACCTGCGTCCTCCACGATGCTCTATGGCGTCCCCACTGATCTCACGTGGGACCAAGTGGACCAAGTCGACCCCGATTTACCTGAGGTTACTTTCATTCGGATCACTATGATCCTCACAGTGGATGCTGGTCTTCCATCATGCCCCGTGCTGATGGGGTTCATCACACTATACGCTCGGGTCAATGGGTGTACGGTGGGACCACTTCCACTCCCAGACGATACAATGATAGCGGGGTCGAGTAGTAGGAGGGCTTAGGGGTAAAAGGTGGCATTTTTGGCAAGACTAGGACGTGCTACGCAATGGTCGTGTAGATGTGCAGTAAGATGGTCGAGATAGTGTTTTGGTGATAGCCAGAAGAACGAACTTTTTGACCCTAATGTACTGACTTAGGTCGTCTAAAAGATATAAATAAAATAAAAGTGTCTGGTTCTATATTTTCATGTGCATCGTTTTAAGTTATAATGGAGTTGTCGATATATGCTTCCGCATAAAACTAATAGTAATAACCTGGGAACGTCGCGGCGACCCTAACGGGCCGAGGGTTGTCATAGCCGAAGTGGTATCAAAGCCTAGGTTTGTTTAGAGTGATAAGGTGCGCGCTAGTGGAAAAAGGGGCTTATGATGATTGCACACGATAAGATACTAAGTGCATGTAGTTGATTGGCTGTGAACAACGAGTGACTAATTTTCACTCGTAAGGTGCTGGTAACGATTGTGAGTTACCTATACGTACTAGTAACATTTATATGTTACTTATTTGATCTTAGTAACGTGTGAATGTTACTTTCCCTTATTAGTTGATTAGTGACACTAGGTCATTAATAGTTTTTTTTTTTGATAAATGTAAGAAATATATTGACTTTAACTAACAACCTATACAGCAAAAGAAACTCGGCACCAAAAAACATGCACTAAGGAAGACAGACAAGTCAACCCGAGTGGAAGGGTGCCGAGAAAAAGAAAAGGGGAAAGGGCCAAACAACGGCAATCCTCAAACTAAAAACAAAGTAAGGACCTGACACCCAAGACGCCACACAAGAATCACAAAGAACGATGAAAACAGCAGCAGCATCAACAAACCACAATTACAGGGAATTATCATACAACACAGAGAGAAAATGGATGGGTCAATTCCCCAGCTGTGTTGAATCCTCTTATTTCTTGAGGTGTTCGCAACATTGCTGAAAGTCAAGGCTCTATCCTTGACGACTTTGACAAGGTGGTTCTTTAAGGCCGGGATAAACAAAGATTGTTCCCTAAAAAGAATATTGTTTCTCGTTTTCCATATCACATGGCAATGATAGAATTCCTTGCCTGAGAGAAACTTCAAGGCCCACCGGAGATTGTCCTGCCAAGTCCTGTTCCGCCAAGGCAGGTTGCACTTAGTAGCCCAAAAAGACACGAGGCCGGCGGTAATACGATGTAGCACCCCTCAAACAGCCCCCGATTCGTTAGGGTCGCCACTGTTCGCTTACCTTTCACTTGACCTGATAATATATCACTCTGATACCAAAGAATTATAATAAGTTTATAGGTCCTCGAGGTTTATATATTTTTTTTTTCCATAGGTCCCTGCGCAGAAATATGGCGGAAGCGCATCCATCAACTCCCCTTTCACAATTTAAACCAATGCACACCAACTAAAACTTTTAAAAGTTAAAGCTGAACACTTTTATTTACATAACTTGATGGACATCATTAGTCGGTACACCAAAATGCCTTAGTCTTCTATACTCGGCTATACTTCAAAAGATGACTGACATCTTTTCCAACAGTTGTATACTTAAAGTCTATCGATCAGTGTCGGCGTCCAAAAGTTCCTTCCTTTGCTATCCTCCTCCTCGCGGTCATATCCAACCACTCAATCCATCTACCGGTGGCAATGGTAGCAGAGGTATCTTGTCTAGTTTGAAATGTTAGTCCCCAAACAGGGTGAATACAACCACGCAGCAGTAAAGATCCACCAAACTACACAATGCGTCAAACAGAACAATCAAGGTATCATGAATAAAACACATATCATTCATGCATTCAAGCATCCCTCACCTTACAGCCATGCATATATCACCATACAACATGCATAAATCACCATGCACTTGTACTTATATCATCAAGCAGCCAAGCATATATCACTATACAACATGCATAAATCACCATGCACTTGTACTTATATCATCAAGCAGCCAAGCATATATCACCATACAATATGCATAAATCACCATGCACTTGTACTTATATCATCAAGCAGCCAAGCATATATCACCATGCAACGTGCATATACCACCATGCACTTATACATGTATCATCAAGCAGCCAAGCATATATCACCATGCAACGTACAAATACCACCATGCACTCCATGCTTGCATTCCCATGAGGTTCATCCCATGCCATATGCACACATCCATGCGCATGATTCAATTCTCGATCTTTATCTTTCAATTAGATCACATCATTTTTCTTCCCAGGGACCAGTGTTTGCACCCCACAATTTATCGCTCGAATCCAACCTGGCATCGCGAGGAGCCTCCGGCACACACCTTCGGGCATTCGGCACACACACTCCGGGCATCTCGTACCCTAACTGGCGTCACGAGGTATCCCCCTGGCACACACCTCCAGGGCCTCCGGCACACACACTTCGGGCATCCCAACACTCCCGGGGCATCCGGCACACACACTCCGGGCATCCGGCACCCACACTCCGGGCATCCCAACACTCCCGGGGCATCGTCGGCTCACACCTCCGACGGTATCATCGTTATCATAATTTATATTCACACATGTAATCTCAATTTCAACATGGCATTTGATGTAACAATATCAAAGGTCTAAACCATCTTTTGATGTCACATGATATGCTAAACATCACCATATATGCAGCATATATAACCACTCAAGACATCATATTTCATAAGGCAGTCCATTTATTCTTGAAAATACAGCAAATTTCCGATAAAGCAGAATGCGCTTCTTTAATAAAAATTCTGGAAAAATTAGTAAACGATCTCAATAAATTCTAAAATTTAACACGATGTAAACAAGATCCAGAGAAAGATATTTCATGAAGAACACCATGTCAAGAAAGTTTCACATCAATCACATAAATCCACACATCACAGCAAAAGAATTCCAACATCACTTTTGCACAGTTTCGGAAATAATTTCGATTAAACCCTTGAATGAACTCTGAAAATTCTGAGATTTTAATATGTCATAGCTGAGACATAGAGGTAAAAGTCTCATGAAGAAATCGAAGTCTAATTCCTTCTGGATTAAAAGCTATAATTTTTATAACTCTTCCTATCTCTCGGTTCACTGTCCAGATTCATCCTTTTCAAAGAAAAATCGTTTTCCCCGATCATTACTTGTCCGTTTATCCTCAAATTTTAGTATGTTGCTTCTCAAGATGTCGTCTGCAATTCTCATCAAGAACGCGAGATCAAATTCGGACTGGATACTTGCACGAAATTCACAGAATCACGATAGATCATCATAACAGTTTCCAGATCTAGCTTCATCAAAGAAAAATGGTTTCATCGACCTATACTTGTCCGTTTCCTTTAAAATTTTGATATGTTATTCTCCAAGAAGTCCTTTACAACTTTCATCAAGAAGTCGAAGTCAAATTCTAACTAAAACATTGCATGCAACTCACGAAATCACCAAAGGTCAGACTGTTTTTCCAGAAAACAGAATACTAGGCTAGAACACCACTCCTATAACTTCGAAATTTCACACTTCATCCACATCCGAAACTCACCATTCATCACACACAAAACACAGCAAGCAAAGGGTAGATCAATGGACTCTACTTGCCTCTAATCCAAGCAAAACACAGCAAGCAAACGGCGGGGCAAAGCGGACTTGACGGCGTCGACTAGGCGGACGATCGGCAGCAACGGGCCTCCTTCTTCCTCCTCTTCTCTCGCACGCTCGCTCTCCCTCTCTCGATTTCACTCTCTCTCTCTCGGTAACCCTCTCTCTCAATCCGCCCACTCTCCCTCTCTTTTCTTCCCTTCAATGATTTGCAATCATTGGATTTTGCATGGCTCTTACACTTGGCTACAAAGGGACAACACTTGGCAAGCTTCTCTTGCCACTTGGAGATTTAGCCATGCAAGCTGATGGGCCTTCCTTGGGCCGGCCTCTCCCTCCATCCGGTCGACAGCAGCCCCTTTTTCCTTTGGGCTTCGCGGGCCAGGCCCTAATGGCCGAATGGTGGGGCTCTTGAGGGCTGGTCTTGGGCTAAAATTTCGGCCCACTCCTTCCTTTAATAAGCTATTCTAATTCCCTACTTATATAAATACCTAATTGAAATTTATAAAACCATAAAACTTGCAACATAAACCAATAATTTCCAACTTATAAATCACATGGCCAAGAATAGAATTTTCTTTCCTATCAAATAATTATCCATTAAAAGCTTGGCCTTAATCTTATTGCAAATCATGGATCAAATGGCTACAATATAATTTGATGGTACTTCCATCACCTATCCATGGTTCATAGCACATCTAGAGGTTGACATGAAATTCTAGGATGCCACATATGACAACCAAAAAATAGATGATCGATGGAGTTCGGCCTAGAATTACAAAAGGCACACAAAACATCATCAATCCTCCCATAGGAAAGTAGAAGAACTTGGGTAGGCAGCTGGTTCTTAGCAATGAGCCACAGGTTGAATTGATACCACAGTGTGAGCGAGTTGCTCCAAACAAACGAGAACCAAGGAACTAAGGTTCCCTTTGGCTGAATGATTTCCCATGCATAAGCAATTGAAAAGGTGCCTGAGGTACTCTCAAGCCATCAGAAACGGTCCAGATTTTGCGAAAGGACGGGGAGGGGAGACTCCCACGACTCTAAAATGGTCTTGAATTCCTGGCCCTCTACGGAGAACAGGTCCGCAACCGAGGCCATTTTGGGCAGCCCCGACTGGTAGATAAAAGCATCTGAAAACAAAAGATTAAGGGGACCCCTAGGGTGCCAATGATCAAACCATAGAGACACGGAGCAGCCATCCCCTATGCTCCATCGAAAGGAATGGAGAAAATATCTCCCAAGCTGGAGTATTTTCTTCTAGGCCCAAGAACAAACTGCCGGCTTGTTAGCAACCCAGAAATTTCTCATTTTCAAAAAATTAGAGTGAATCCACTTACACCACAAGGATTCCTTGTTGGTGAAGAGGATCCAAATGTGTTTAAGCATGGTTGTCGTGTTGCAATCCCGAAGCTTGCGTAGGCCTAGTCCTCCTTATTCTTTTGAAAGGCAAACAACATCCCAGGAGACTTTCGCACCTCCTCTTCCAAGGCCCGGGCCTTTCAAGAAAAGTTGTCTTAGAATTTGCTCGATGCAGTCCAACACAGCTCTAGGCATCATAAAAACACTAGCCCAATATGCTTGTATTGCATGAAGGATAGACCTTATCAGCTGTAGGCGGCCTGCAAAGGATAGAAAGCACTAAGCCCAAGATTGTATCCTTGCTGTAATGCGGTTGACAAGAGAGATGCAGTCTGACTTGCCAAGTCTCGTGGTGATAATAGGAACCCCAAAGTACTGAACCGGTAGTTTTCCTTCTTGGAACCTAAAGGTGAGAAGTATTTAGGTTCGAGTAGAGGCCGTCCCTCCAGCAAGGAAAACTTCACTTTTGTTTATATTAGGATATAGCCCACTCCAAGCAGAAAAGGTATCGAGGCCTTCCTTGAGAAGAGAAACCGAGGCCAAGTTTGCTTGGCTAAAGAGGAAGACGTCATCTACAAAGAATAAGTGAGATAAGCCCATTGCTTTACATCTCCAGAAGAATTTGAAGCCCGGTTGCCTGGATCGAAGGGAAATGATCCCAAAAAAAAATCTCCATAGCCAAAATGAATAAGTAAGGAGATAAGGAGTCTCCTTGACGAAGTCCACGGCCACTCACAAAGAAACCATGTAGCTCACCATTTAAAAAGATGGAAAATTTAGGTGTGCGGACACAAACCATGATAAGCTTAATCAAATGATCAAGAAACCCAAAGGCACGGAGAGTAAACTCCAAGAAGTCCCAGTCAAATGTATCATAGGCTTTCTAGAAATCCACTTTGACAGCACACTTTGGCAAGTATGTATCAAGGTGGAAACCACTAAAAAGCTCTTGGGCGAGTAGGATGTTATCCCTAATCCTTCGGCCCTTAACGAAGGCATTTTGGGGAGGACTGACTATATCTTGAAGCATGGTAGCTAGGGGTGTCAGGAACCGAAAACCGAACCGAACCCAACCAAAAAATTCGATATTTTTGGTACAGTTCGATTTTCGGTCGATTCTCATTAAAAATCAATATTTTTTTATTAGTTCAGTTTTTATCGGTTTACCGAACTGAACCGAACCACAAACCGATAAAATCAAATCATTAAAAATTCGGTTATGAGTTGAGAGCAAGTAGAGACCGCATGCCCGATATCGCCATAGAACCTGTTGGAGGACGCATCCAGATGCTCCAAGGCCGAGCAATCTCCGAGGGAAGGCACGCTCATGGAGATGTTGTTCTGGGATATGTCCAAATACTGCAACTTGTTGCAGCCCGAGACATCCACATCCATAGTCAACTTGTTCCCTCTCAGGGACAGGTGAGTCATGGCACCGCATCCGCTGGACAAAACCCAGGAAACATTGACATTAGACCCAAAAATCTTGTTGAAGGAAAGGTCAAGAACCTACAAACTCTCGAGCCCCTTGAGGTCGGTGACGCTTTCTTGTCCAGAGTTGTTGAGGTTGTTGTCGGAAAAGTTGAGGACTTTGAGGTTCCGGCAAGGACCCAAGCTGGCGATACTCGAGATTGGGCCGAACAAGGCGTTCCTGGATAGATCTAGGCTACTCAGGACCGCACTGCATTTGGATCCGGGCGGGAAGGCCAGAGCGTCGTCGATGTTGGCGGCGATCAGAGACAGAGACTCCAAGGACCCCAGAGTCAGGAGATGGGAAGAAACATAGCGGAAAAAAGCGCTCAAGCGGAGGTTGGCGAGCTCAATGGAGGCCACGCGGGAGGACTTGCATGAGACACCGGCGAAGGCGTAGAGGACGAAGATGACGAAGTAGCAACAGCAGCAACTTGGTGAAGAGAGAGGAAGAGGAGAGGGAATAGCAAGAGAGAGAGGCAATCTTGTCTAACAAAATATACGCGACTCAGTTCTTGTCTAATCCAAAGATTAGGTTAAGAGGGTTTTTAATGAGCTACGAAAAAACGAAAAAAAGAAATCGAAAACCAAAAGCTGAAAACCAAAAAGCGAATCGAACCGAACCGAAATTTCGGTTCGGTTCGGGTCTCATTTGGTTTGGTTCGGAAGATTTTTCTAATGGTTCGGTTATTCAAAAAAATCAAACCAAACTGAATCGTTGACACCCTTAACGGCAGACACTTGATTAGCCAAAAGCTTGGTGATGCATTTGTAAATTGTATTACAGCAAGCAAGAGGTTTATAGTCAAAGACTGTAGAAGCATTGGGAACTTTTAGTACCAAAACTAAAATGGTGTTATTTATCTTGCGTAGTAATCTCCCAGAGACAAAGAAGTCCTTGACTGCTGCAAGAACCGAAGGTCCTACCGTCTCCCAATTAAGCTTGAAAAATTTGAGCCATCCGGCCCGGGGGCCTTATTGCGAGTTATAGAGAAGATAGTATCCCAAATCTCTAAGTCAGAAATAGGACGAGATAGAGATCTAACCTGTTCATCATCGAGGGTACGATGGATGACCGCCCGAATCTCTTGGACAGCAAGCCGCCCCTGGCAAATCACGCGGCGCAAGCAAGTCTTGGAATTGGGTGACAAATCGCTACTACACTAAGCCTGGATCTGTGATTGGATTACTTGATGCATCAAGGACCGAGAGGATTCTATTCCTCAAAGCCCTTCTATTGACCGAATGGTGAAAGAATTTGGTGTTCCGGTCACCTTTTTCGAGCCACCTAACCCTGGATTTCTACCTAAAGAAAGATTCCTCTTGAATCCAAAGATTTGAGTACGTCCGCAGCTGGTTCTTTTCAAGCTCAGCAAGGACAACACTTGTCGGGTCCTGTTGGAGGGCATCTTGAGTGACCCACAAAACATTCCTTGCCTCGGCTGTTTTGGCGGAGATATTAGAAAAAGAATCCCTGTTGAGCTAATTGAGGTGGCCCTTGAGGATTTTTAGTTTGTATACCAACTTGTACATGGGGACTCCTTATCACGCCCCGAACCCTGGGCACGCAACAACCCCTTCCTTAGTCGATAGAAAGCGATGTCCCAAGACTCATTGCCGACCCTTCATTTTTAATCTTTCATTATGCGCAAGCAGAAAACGAACCATCTCCCCATCAACAGACAATCAAGCAATCAAACAGGGATAGTGAGATGAACAGCATAAACATAACATCTACTCATATATACATTTTCATATTGGATTAACCTACAGATGATCGTTTCCGATTTACAAGCCCAATAGAGGGGTCGATCCATCCACTAAGCCAGACCAAATAGAAACTAGTCTAGGCTAATTCAACTATACACAAAAAGAACCCTTGGGCTCGATACTACAGTCACTCAAATCCCGGGGACTTAGACCCCGTCGAGTTAGAGCTAGAGCCGTACGAGTCTATCGCTGGTGAAGCGGGGCCAGGATTCTCCACTGCACTGTTAGGAGGGTCCAGCTCCATGGGATCCTAGTCAGTGTCCTCGGGGCCCCTACCAAGTGGTTCGTCAAAACCTTGCAGAGGACCAATCAGCATATCACCATCTCGGATGAACCATACCAAGAAGCTATGGGGTATCTATTGCCCCGATCCCTCATCCACCCGGATGGTGGAGAGATACTTCTCGTACAGATGCGCCTGACCCGGGAAGCGGTGGTGCGTTATGACAGTATCCCAGTCCTTAGCGATATCGAACCTCATTGGCGAAAGTGCCATCCTAAGGACCTGAAAGTGGTTATACAATAACTAGCGAGATAAAATCTTAGTGAGTCCTCACCTAAGCCTTCGATTAGAACACTAACTCAACTCAGGGTATCTCTCCAGAACCACCCCACAAACAATCCACGACTAATAACCACCAATCAACAAATCACAACAGCTAGGGTCAACCACTAATCACATAGTCGGTTTGCATGCAACCTTACCTGGTATGCCATACCTTGCACGTTGAATCTCAGCACAATACACGCAATGCACATGGCCATTAGATGATGCAGATCATCAATCACATACGAGTCGCATCACAAGCGATTTCACCTAGCCATTGCCACACCTTGCACGTTATCGATTCATGCGTGCGTACCATAAACAATGTGCTCAACTCATGCACAGTCAAAACCAATGATGCCATGATTCTCATATGCTCTTGTGCTTTAGTGTGCCACCTATCATGTATCAATCGATCACATGGGTCCCTATTATAAGGTAAAATTGTTATGACACGTCCCATACCGTGCCACATAATTTTACTTCATAATAAGGCCCAACCATCTCAACACTCACATGTGTTCCACTTATTTATGACCTCCCGGCTATAGCCAACTTTCCAGTTAGCGATCATTGATCTCAACACTCATGCGTGCTCTAGTTATTAATGACCTCCCGACCATGGCTAACTTTCCAGTCAGCGATCATCCGACTCTCGCCGGGCTACCGATAAAAAGATCGGGCTTCGTCCCACCCCGTCGGGCACGGCAACGTCTAGAATTCCCGTTTAAACAGTTTCCTAAAAAGGGTCATCTGTCCAGAATTTACTGGGACCGGCTTCCGACTCCCGCCGGGTATCGGCCCCAAACTCCCATTGGTTGACGGTCCAACATTTGATCATGCAATACCACAACAACTCACTATGCATCGCCCCCAAACTCCCGTTGGGTGACGAATTCTACTACTTGATCACGCACGCACTCCACTAAGACTCCCTTTTTATCTAGGAGCATTTAGCCAATGCACACATGCTTGCATATATAATTTCAAATCATTTTCTCCAAAAAGCGATCCATTTCGGCGTCTCTCGGACAAAGCATATTTCCTTTTTTATGAAAATCACTCAATTCATGTGGATGCCCATGCATTTATACACTTAAATCACCTCATAAGGGTAAAACACATGAATTTAGACAACTTTTCATTCTCAGGTGAACAGTGCACGTGAACAGTACTTTGTGAATAGTACCGCGTGAACATTGTTCAAATGAACAGTGAATTCCCAGAATTAAATAACAAAATAAATTAAATCCAAAAGTCATTAAAAACACTAATTAAAGCAAGCAATTAATCAATTAAAGATAAACAAGCTTAATTAAGCACATAAGCATCATTAAGCCAATAAAACAAGATTAAGCTAAACTAATCTTAGCCATTCATCTAACCACCTATCTTAGGACTAATATAGCTTAATTAAATCTTCTAAACTAGAATCAACACTAATTAAACCAACCCTAAGCAAGTTTAGGCACTAATCGATGGATTATGAGCTAAACTCACCCATTAAACGGGCCAAAGACACAGACGCGACAGTGACGACGGAGGCTACGCTTGGGGACCTCAACCACGACGATCCAAGGAGGTCCCAAGGCTGAAACAGTAGCAACAAGCTCTGCCTCTCACTGAAACTCCTAGAAACCGAACAACAGAGGAGAAAAGAAGTTGAGCAATTAGCCAGAGCTCCGGCGAGGCAATGGCCGGCGACCAGCGGCACCTGAGGGTCAAGGGGGGACCTACTGGTGGCTGGGCTGGGTGGAGGCTTGGTTGAAATGGGAAGAAAATGGCTGAAATAGGCAAAACAGGCGGAACCATGCAAGTGGGCACGTGGACCGACGGACCGGCGAGCAGTGACTTCAGGCCGGCCGGCGGGTCAACCGGCGGCTCCGACTGACGAGCGGCCGGGTTCTTCCGTACGAAATGGATGTCTTGAGCACAATGGTGGGTGGCATGAGAGCTAATTCGCACGGGAAGGAAACTATTAACTCATGTTTTTGGAGGAAGGTTAGCTAGAGCATAAACAGGAAGAAGAGGAAAATAGGGAAGAAAGGGCTGCGAATTCCTTGGGGCTGAAGAGGGGAGAGAGAATGATGTGAGTGATGGTTTCTCTGGTTCTCCCAAGCTCTCAAATGCCTCAACAATGGATAAAGAAAGAGGCAAGGAAGAAGATGGCTGCTGAAGATGAAGAGAGGCCACCAAAATATCCAAAGCTCTCAAATGGTTGCCCCACCATGCATGGCTGTCCTCCTCAGCCATTATCCACACCAAGGCTTCCTCAAGAAGTCTCCCAAACAGCCCAAAATGTTGTTCCCCCCTTGGCCTACGAATTTTGGACCACTTGCCATCCCATTTCATTCAATTCCCATTCAATTCTCCTCCAATTTGACTCAATTCGGTCCCCATAAATTCAGCCAAGATGCCATCGCCCATCTCATGATTTTTCCTCGTCAATTGAACCAACTTGAATCCCAAAAATGTGAAAAAAAATGGCCCTTTAATTTTCCCGGTCCAAAATAACCTTACTTTGAATTTTCGCCGAAATCTCGGGTTTGCAGAAAAAATCTTCGGAGGATGAGTCAACGTTCCTAAAATGAATTGTGACATGACAGAACTTTCAATTTTTGAAATCGAGTTTAAATTCGTAGTTAATTTCAACCGGGTGCGATTTTAGCGTGACCTAACCTACCGAGTAACTTTTAGGAACTTTTAGTGTAATTGACCCGTGATCGATTATTTTCAAGCCACATTGTGCATCTTCGACTCATTGGCGACTCTCGGTAGTTGTGAAAATCTTAAGGTTTCAAATGTGGACACAAGGTACAGAAATGATAGAAAAATCAGTCTAGTGCCATTCGACAAGAATTTTGCAATTAGGTGGAATCACCCATACTCTAATCACATACCTTAGTCGAACTAACCTATCTCCGATCTCTGATCAATTTTGACAATGCCGTATTGACCTTTGCATATTAGCACGATTGAGCAGTGGATTTCTAGTCGAATTCTCAAGTCTATTGCGTTAAGTCTCTTAACGGCTTCACCTGGTAGACTAGTTATCTCGTGAGTGATCAACTCAGAGAAAAGAACTATAGGCGCGTCGATGAAAAGCCCAACTTATTCAATTGGAAACAGAACCTGAAAATCAAGATGTCACACTCCCTCCCCCGGGTTCTCCCATACCTGAGTAACGATTGCACGAAAGGCTGGATGCTTCATCCAAAAGTCGAAGAGCTTAAAGGGTTTTCTTTGATGAAAAAGGGCCGAAACTCTAACAATCATAGGGGTATGATCGAAAATGCCCGGGGTGAGGAACGAGGCCTCCAAGAAGGAGAAGTCTTGGCTCCACTTTGAATTAATAAGAACTCTATCAATCTTTCTTAGCTTGCAGTTGGCACCCAAAGAAGAAGCTCAAGTGAACCGATAGCTAACATATCTTAAATCTTCTAACTCAACCTGGGCTAAACAATGCCCAAACTCATCAAACGAAGGTATCCAAGTATCCGAGCTACCTACTCGGTCTGACGGGTCCCTGATGGCATTAAAATCTCCTGCCACTAACCACGCCGAATCATGCATGGCAACACTAGCACTAATAAGTTCTGCCCAAAGCGGCCACCGAGAAATGAAAGTATGTTCAGCATATATAACCGAGATTCCATAAATTGAGCTGGAATTCAGATACTTGAGCCTCCAATGGATCACCTGGGCATTGGCCGAAGTAGCTTCAAAATTTACCAAAGAAGTATTCCATCCAACCCAAATTCTCCTTCTAAAGGAGTAATCATAATTGTTCAACCAGTTCCAACTTGTCAGTAGACTTGACGAAATGGCCAGGAAAAGTGACACCGGAACTTTCCGTTAGTCCAACAACACACAAGTTATTTGTGAAGACGAAGTTCAGGACTTCAGCCTGTCTAAAGGGGGTCCACTAATCCCCTAACATTCCAAAAACCTATGTATATATATAAAATATATACTAACTACAAGGCGAACTGAGGGTTACCTCCATTTGCCCATCCGTCGCTGACTAGTCCCCGGTTTAGGGCGAGCAGTAGGAGTCGGAGCTGGGGGTGAGTTACGTGTTTTGTCTTGCTGTGGATTAGACTTCCTTCCAGCAAGGTTGGTTCTTGGGGATCGAGGGCACTTTAGGGTTTGCTCGTCCTCCTTGGAGCTGCTAACTAGGCTCGCGGCGTCATCCAAATCATTCTCCGTGCTCGAAGACGAGGCTATGGAGGTAGTTCCCTTGTGACAAAGCTAGCGAGAGCAGAAGGAGTAAGGCCATCACCAAGCTTTGGTTGTTCTTTTTGTCCCTTCTGGACTGAAAAAGTAGCCAGCTTCACCCTCTAAGTGGGCTCACTCAGCTTCAAAGTCTGAGCTACCTCCTTTATAACTAGAGCCTCATTCGTCACTAGGGGTTGTTTTTTCTTCTTTCCCCCAACCTATTTCCAGACTAATATGAGATAGATAGAATAAATAGGATCTTTGTATTCGGCTCAATTTTTTCAGGAGCCCCCAGGACAATAGATATATTTGGAACAAGGGCAGGTGCCTTTCCAAGGGCAGGAGGACTAACTCGAACCGACTCTTGCTGAGGTGCTACCTCTTGGTTAGATGTGCTAGCTGGGGCCGCACAAAAAAGTGCCTTGTCATGGGCCAGAGGACCATCCCGAGCTGGATTCTGCTGAAGAGCTACGTCTTGGATAGAAGGGCTATCTGGAACAAGGGAGGATGGAACAATATTGGTCAAAGGTATAGGGGCCTCAGCAGGGCCGATTGGCGTCTCTTGGGCCACACACTTGTGGCCAAACGTACCGCAAGTAGGGCAGGAGATCGGCCTCCATTCATACTCTACCAAGATTGTGCAAGATTCCCCATTGAGGACAACATCCATCGAATCACAGCGTGCTTGTTTGACAGAGATCTCTACACACACTCTAGCGAAGGAGATTCGCTTCATTTGCTCTGTTTGGAGGTCAACATATGGCAGTTTCCCCACCGCGCTCACAACTGCACTAATCCCCAGAGCAAACCAAAGGGCATAGGGGATGTTCTTCAACTTGACCCACACCGAAACAGAGGCCCGATGATCCTTTTATAACTCCAGCATCGGTTGCCACTACTGCAGCATAAGTGGGACTCTAGCAACCGTTAAAGGCCCCTCGTTGAGGATTCTCCTCCGAAAATCCCAATCAAGAATGACAAAGAAGTAAAATCCTCCGTCATTGGCCAATACCTCAGTAAGATGGGGTCCCTAAGCGTGCTTTAAGGCTGCCTCAGTCAGTTTGCTGGGTCACTAATTGTTCGTGTGGTAAATACTCAATAATCTGCAAGAAAGTATTGTACGATCAGGAAGTTCTCCCCCATCAAGGGCTGAAGCCACTACTTCGAGGGTAGAACCCTGAATGGAAGATCGGCAAGCCCAACAACAACTAGGAGCGGAACGTCGTACTCAAGGGTTGGTGGAGCAATTTCTAAAATTGAAGCCACCCAAGTTTACTGGAATGGGGAGTCCCGAAGAGGCGGAACAATAGATTGATGGGATAGAGAGGATCTTCCGACTGTTGAATTGCAACGACACGGAGAAGATAACCCTGGCAGAGTACCAATTGGAAGGAAATGCCAAACACTAGTGGAGGGCTTCTAGAGACACAATCTTCCCGTCTGGTACTGCAGTAACATGGGATGAATTTGTCAAGGCTTTCAACAGAAAGCATTTTTCTAACTACGCCAAGGATAAGAAAATAATAGAATTTGTTTAACTGGAACAAAAGGAGCTAACAGTAGACCAATATGAAGCAAAATTTTATGAACTGTCAATGTATGCTCCTAAATTGGTAGAAGACCGAGAGGAAAAAGCTAAGAGATTTCTGAAGAGCCTAAGAATGGACATCAGGAGGCAACTGGTGCCTCTGAATATAAAATATTATAATGAAATTTATGAATGGGCCCAGCTTGTGGAACAAGAAGTAATAAGAGAACATTTGTAAAGCAAGGAACGAATGGAATCAGGGAGACAAATGGCACTAAATGAGACCCGACGTGGAAAAGGACCTTATCCAACCCAAGAGCTACCTTGGGATCCTAAGAAGAAGCGGAATTTTGGAAATTACGGGAGGACTAGGAGTGGTCACGCTATAGGTAAAGTGTCATATAAAAATAATCCCTATCAAAGGTGTAGTAAACAACATGGGCCAGAACCCTGCCCAAATCACCAGAAGTGTTTTGGATGCGGGCATAAGGGTCACTTTAGAAGGGACTGTCCACAAGGAGGACCGCAGTTGAACGTTGATCTGGTGCAACAAATGTAACAATGAGGAGGCGGACCACCTCCACAAAGAAATCCATAGAGGCCGCCAGCACAAGGATGGGTGTATGCGATCACCCAAGTGGAAGCAAAAGCTTCCAAAGACGTTATCTCAAGTACGATTTCTTTAAATGACAAGAAGGCTTGTGCATTATTTGACACAGGCGCAACACATTCATTTGTGTCTGAAAGGTATAGACGATTGGGTGAAATAGAAACCAAACCCCTTGATATGCCTTTCAGTATTTCTACACCACTGAAGGATGCGTTATTGTCTACATTAGTATGTGAGAAATGTAAGATATCTATAGGTGGACGAGATCAGGAAATAGACCTAGTAGTGATGGTCATGTATGACTTTGATGCCATCATAGGAATGGATTGGCTCTATAAACAATGGGCTTGGGTGGACTGTTATAGAAAGATGATTCAACTCAACCCACTTAATTAGCCTAGTTTTGAATTTTACGAAGATCAGACAAACCCCTCGATTACCCTTATTTTGATAGTTGAGGCACATGTACTTCTTAACAAAGGGTGTTAAGGCTACCATACTAAAGAAGAAGCCAACCTCGATGAAATTCGAGTGGTTCAGGAATTTCCAGACGTATTTCCAAAAGAACTACCTGGACTACCACCGGAACGGGAAATCGAGTTCGTAATCGAACTGATGCATGGAACTAAACCAATATCAAAAGTTCCGTATAGAATGGCTTTAGCATAACTAAAGGAATTAAATATGAGGCAAAGAAGGTGGGTGGAACTACTGAAGGATTACGACTGTGAGATATTGTACCATCCAGGGAAGGCAAACAATGTAGCAGATGCTCTCAGTCATAAGTCGGTAATGGATATGGCAAGTATAAGAGCAACAGAATGGAACTTATTAGAAATAATAGCAAATTCGGAGTTTAAGTTAGAAATAGACCATCTCATCGGTGTACTAACCGCACTGAGAATTGAACCGGAAATTATTCAAAAAATTAGAACACTACAAAAATCTAACCCGGAAATCATAAAGTTTCGAGACGAAGTATTGTCAAGGAAAGGCCAAAGTTCTAAGTTTCTAAGGATGGAATAGTGAGATACCAAGGACGACTATGTGTCCCCAATAATGAAGAGATAATAAGGGAAATTCTGTCAGAAGCACATATGAGTAATTATAGTATCCATCCTAGGAATACAAAGATGTATCGAAACCTACGTCAACAGTATTGATGGAATGGTATGAAGGCAGACATTGCTAAGCACGTTTCTTAGTGCTTGACCTGCCAACAAGTGAAGGCAGAACATCGCAAGCCCGCAGGAATGCTAAGACCACTAGACATACCGGAATGGAAATGGGAGCATGTAACGATGGATTTCGTGCAAGGGTTACCAAGGACATCAAGTGGCCACGATTCCATCTGGGTAATAGTGGATCGCCTAACTAAATCTACCCATTTCTTAGCAGTACGTATGGATTATCTGATTGACAAATACGCCGAGATGTATGTGAGCCAAATAGTACGCTTACATGGTGTTCCTGTGACCATCACCTCAGATCGAGACTCGAGATTTACCTCAAATTTCTGGCGAGGTCTCCAAACCGCATTAGGGACCAAGCTTCAGTTTAGTACTACCTTCCATCCGCAGATGGATGGACAAATAGAAAGAATTACCGAGTACTAGAAGACATGTTGAGAGCCTACGTGATCGATTTTAAAGGAAATTAGGACGAGAAGTTACACCTAGCAGAGGGAAGTGAGGCAAAAGTATCCCCATCTTTTCAATGAGACATAAGAGGCGCTCAATTTCACGGACGAAATTCTTTAAGTAGGGGAGATTTGTAATATCCGGACTTCGCCCGAACCTTGAATACTTAACGGTCCGTGCTGTGTCGACAAGCTTGTCATTGGACTATAATGTTGGCACCACTCATGGCCTATGAAGCACCGACACTCTCCAAGAGCCTTCGTGTCATGTCGGACATTTCGACACGAGCCCAACATTCTCAGACACTCTCCGACACTTGGTCAACACGTGTCAGAAAATCCGACACCTGGTTAATTTTTTCGACACTCGAGTCGGAAATTCCAGCATATGAGTTTCTGACACGTGATTCCAATATCGAGATTCATTTTAAAAATTTTCAATAAATGAGAGATCAAAATGTATATATGTGAAAAAATAAAACACAATAAAATAATAAATGAAGAAAAAAGAAAAATCTAGTCTTATTTTCTCTTTTGACTCTCACTTCCTCTCGATATACAATTCATTGCTTAAGTTTTTTCTCCTCTTTCGACATATCTAACATGTGAGTCAGAATGTGGATTGCTTGTTTTTTCTTCAAGTTTTATGAATT
The DNA here is from genome assembly GCA_016097605.1 of Eucalyptus guilfoylei. Taxonomy (NCBI): domain Eukaryota; kingdom Viridiplantae; phylum Streptophyta; class Magnoliopsida; order Myrtales; family Myrtaceae; genus Eucalyptus; species Eucalyptus guilfoylei. The sequence continues at coordinate 24,033,577 of CM027865.1, read as the reverse complement.
ATTGGAATAGAGTTGAATTTGTCAAACTGAAACAATGAATGATATTAATAAATGGTGGATTAATGTTTTTAGTGTAAATTCATTCTAGGCTTATTTATTTATTTATTTATTTATGAATTTGAATCAAATTTATTTGATTGAAATAAACATAAAAATGATAATTTATTATGTATATATAAAAATATATATTTAATATCTAACGTGTCCCAACGTGTTGAAATTCTCTATTTTTTGAGAAATGACGTATCGGCGTGTCGTGTCGTGTCGTATCGCTTGTTGCATGTTAGTGTCGGTGCTATTTAACTCACGACCATCGTTTCGCCACCACCATCACCGTACCAAACCACCACATCTCATCACATCCCCACGACACCACCTCATCGTCACGCCCCCGCTGTACCGTGACAACTTGACCCCACCTAGTCTGCTACCTCACTAAATTTTCTTCTTCATGAAATGCCACAAGCAAGATTAATGTGACCATAAAGATAGACCACGATCATGAGATGTTCAAACAAAAATATTTCACGATCGGCCACGTCTTCTCTCCCACCAACGTTTACTTCATTTGGCACGTTACCAAGCTGCTTCCTCATGCAATTCTCCTTCATCCCCATGCATACGTGCACTTGTTAAAGAGAGGAGCCGAGAGCTCCCACCATCACCCACGTTGACCCCCCATCCTCTTCCTCTTGGGCTTGACACGAATGAAGACCGTGACTCCACAATGCAGCCACGTCCTTGCCATTAACCTGCAAAGTGTCATGAACCGATGGAGACTTATCACACCAGGACACGAATTCACGGAGCTGTCCTCTCCTTCTACTGCCACGAACTTTGAAGGAAAAGTTGACCAAGAGAGTCAACAGGCGGAGGAACCGAAGCATAGAAGAAGAACACCGCCCCTCATTTTTCCTTCACCTCACGATTTCTTTCGTTCAACAGCGTCTGCAGCAAAGAAACCTCTTCACCCAGACTTTCACATCTTCGTCCGTGCCTTGCTGTTCGATGCCAACCGTTTACACCACCTCGCCGCACCACCATCTCGCTTTGTTCTCACTGCTGACCAGAGATCTCACAACTTTGCTGTTGTTCAGCTCGCGTCGTCTCACGCTCCACCACCAGCTCGCACCACAGCTCGCACCACCGCGGATTCAAGGCAAGTGGAGGTCTTATTTCTCTATATTATGTGGTGCTGCTTTTACTTGGATTTCCATTCTAGGAATCGATAAAATTCAGGCTCGAATGCGTCGAGTTGCCATTGTAATCATGTTTGCTTCTTGTTGGTTAGAGCTATATTCGATATTGACTCGTATAGTTGTGTACCGCGACGACCGTCGGCAAAGTCAGCATTGGTTTTGAGTTGTAAGGCTGTGAACCGCATCAATCGTCGGAAAAGTCAGCACTAGTCTTCCATAGGTTGAGTCGTTGCGGGTCAGTCCAATCTTGGTACGGGACTTTATTAGTTTTTTTCTTCGGGAATTGTATATGCAATTACCTTTAACTATGCTTTCAAAAAATTGAATAATCAATCTTTGTGCTCTAGAAATTTTTGTCACTTTATTCTTAAGTCAACCCTCGCAACTTGAGGACCAATAAAACATGTGTGAAATTTTGTTTTTCAAGAGCTTTAAAAAGTTTTTGGTTGTGGTATCATGCAAGGAGCTAACTGGAAAATTTTACTAAAATAGATGAAACAAGGATTTATAGGGAATATGGCTAATAAATTAGTGAGAGTATGATGGTTGTTCAAGTAGACTTAAACTTTCTCTTACTTGCTACCCGTTTCTAATATATATATATAATGCATATTCTTATAGTACGATATTAGGTTTATATATATATATAATGCATATTCTTATAGTACGATATTAGGTGTCTACCTTTAAATTTTTGTTTTCCATTTTATCACTTTAACTTTAATTTTCCCTTTTTATGTTGATTTTTGCTTACTTTTTTTTTTTTTTTTTGGATAAGATATTTATACATACTTGCAAGTAACATATGCATAATTGATTATGCATAAATCCTACCAACTTTTATTTTATATAATTTAATCAACATATTCTATTAATTTTCCTTTCAAATTTAATTTATTTGATATTTTTAGTATCTTTTATGTTTTTTTTTTTATATCTATAGGGTGGAAGGAGTTAAAAAAACACATTAAAAGTAAGAACAATGCTCATTTGTATTGATGAGTGTTTGTAAACTTCTAAATGTGATGAAGGTGTTGAGTAAGTAATATAATGATGATAAAGAAAATCGTCACACAGAGATTAATGATTACTAAACCAATTAAATATTATAAATATATTTCTAACAAATGAAAATAGAATTGATAATAGATTAAAATTGACAATCTTAAAAGTAGAATTTCGAAACTAAATATAGTAAATCAATCAAATAAATATGCTAGAAAATACAATTTCACAATAACCACTAGATATGAATTTCTGATTATTATGCATATAAGAACGATATTAAACATGTGATAGGGAAATTTCATAATCTATTTACTATCATATCTCTAGGTATAGCAAACATACTCAGTTTATCAATCCATCACATCTCTATGTGAATTTAAATAAATATAAATGTATTAAAATCTATGAACATTCCTGATTTACAATGATTCTTTTGTACCACTTTATCACCTAAAGTTACACAAATAATATGGTATATCTCTATCCATATTTAATTCATCCTTATCTATTATAAGGAGCAATTGCACATTATCACTTCTAAATTTCAAATATGCACATCAAATCATGAAATTTATATTATCATGGTCGCGCATCGTAACCCTAATAAAAAAAAAAAATTGAACATAATAGAAGAAGAAGTGAAAATATAAATTAGACCTAACATCTTAAATCAAAAAGCAAGAATTCTATCACCACTTTTGTCATCTTTTCAAAATACATGAAAAAACTCCCAAAATAATAAAAACAATTTAAAAATAAAAACCTAGTTGCTCTCCATGCTCTTTATGTTATCCTATTTATAAGACATATTCAAGAATCCTAACACAAAGCAATTACTTATTTTTTTGCATAAAATTAGAGAATAAATCGCAAAATACCTAAGGTAGGTGAGGGTAGGTGCACTTAGCGAAGTTGGGGGTTAGTTTCAGCCTTTTTCTTCAGAGGTTATTTGCTGGTGTTGCGGTTGGGAGGACTCAGCGAAGTTGGGGGCTAGTTTCAGTTCTTCAAAGGTTGTCGTCGCTTGTGTGAGGGTTGCCGTTATTTGCTATCTGGTTTCCCTTTCCTCTTTCCCTTCTTGTTTGTTGCCGCTATTTGGCTGGTTCTTGCCGTTGTTTGGCTGGTTCTTGCCGTTGTTTGGCTGGTTCTTGCCGTTGTTTGGTTGTTTCGTTGCCGCTGTTTTGGCAGCTTGTGTTTCTCTTTTTCTCGACACCCTTCCACTTGTTATGACATGTTTGTCATTATGAGTGTAAGTTTTTTGGTGCCGTGAACCCCTGCTGTATAGTTTTGGTTAAAAGTCAATATATTACTTACCTTACCCCAAAAAAAAAAAATTGCAAAATACCTGATTTGGTATTTATCTTCCAACACTTCTGATTGGATTTTCTAAATCAAAGAATCTTCCTTTCCTTCCTTTTGCCATTCTTTTCCTTGTTTTCTCTATATATCTTTATATTGCATAAACAGAAAAAAAAAAATCCAAATATTTTCTCATAGATATTGCATTATTTGTTGTCTAAAATAGGTAAAATAATTATATTTTTATAAGCTGTGTTTGATAGTTAGAATAAAATTCATGATAGGGTAAAATTTATTATATTCTACATTTGGTGCCTAATTAAGACAAAATAAAGTCGGATATGAGGGGGATATAAACCAGATAAAATTATCATATTGGAGAGGTGGAATAAATGTGAATAGGATTTCTAACATACATAATAGGAAAGTTATTTTTATCAGATAACAAACTTCTTAAATTAATAAAATAAAATTTATATTTTTATATAATTAATATTTGAATTTTAATATAAGAAATTCAAAATAACAAAAAATAATAATTTAGTTATTTTAATTTAATCTTATTTTTGTTTATATGTTCGAATTTAATTATATCTTATAATATAAATTCAATATATGAATATCACATATTTTATTATTTTAGATATATTAGTACAATTTCCTATTTAATAAAATTTTATTAGAGAACGATGGAAGGGGAAGAAAGAAATAGAAAATAAATTGATTAAAAAAGAGAGGAAAATAAAATAAAAAATAAAATAAAACTAGAGTAGGCAAGAGTGTTCCAAGAGATTTTTAACATCTTTGTTTGTAAAATTTTTTGTTCATTTATATTAATATGTTGTTTATATTAAACAATATACATAATTTGATGTAAATATATCTGACTTTATTACTACAATCACCAAATAGTAGATTTGATTATAACAAAATCCCTAGATTTCATATCATATCTTATTCAATCCCATCCTGATAAAAAATCCGGATGGCCAAATGTGGCCATAGAGTTATCAAACCCCTAAGCTTATCATTTTGCTAGT